>JAVJGJ010000037.1:108924833-108937148 GCA_035590215.1 Microhierax caerulescens
AAAAAAAAAAAAAAAAAAAAAAAAGCCCTCCTCCTTGCCAGGTCATCCCGACCAGAGGATGGGACCCGCTGGGGAGGGCTCGCCTGTGTGCTCGCACTTTGCATGATCTTGCCACAAAAGAAATTAGATGTCAGCTAATGCGTGTTTATAAAGACATTTGTCACCCGGAGTTGGGGAGAAGTGGGGAAGAGATGCGGAGCTGTGGGGGAGGGCGAGGACCGGAATCGGAGCCTTTTTTTTTTTTTTTTTTTAAGGAAGACTATGAAAGTGCAAGTGATGGTGATAAGATTTTGGGGGTACAGTCTGGGGTTATCCTCTGCACTGGAGCGGACCTTAGGGCTGTCGGAAGGGAGAGGGAGGATTGCAGCTCCTTGGAGGGGCTGGGAAAGGGGGGGAGAAAAAGTAGGTGAGGAAAAGTAGAGGCAGCTTGAGGAAATTGAGAAGCTTATAGTCTTTGATCCTTGGATGCTTTTCCTTATCAGAAACATTTGTGGTGACACCGGTACAAAGGAAGTTCATCATATTACAGACTGCTAGGGCTGCTTGCAGGAATCACTGTCTATTAATTAGCAGGCGCTCTGTCTTGTGGGACATACTAGATCTGAGGCTACATATTACTTGCTTGGATGGCTCTGGATCCTGTGATGAATTGTTGTAAAGGGCCATTGCTGTTTATAGGCTCTGCAGGGATAGCCAAGGCAGGGGGGAGGCGGGGAAGGACCCTCGGCTCATTCATGAAATATATCTATATCTATCAATCTATAGCCGGAGATGGGGAGGGAGAGGGGAAGGGGGTCGCTCATTCATGAAGTCTGTGGCTGGGGAGACATCTTGTCTCATCCATTTTGTGCGCGGCTGCGGTCCCGGCCGGGCTGCGCAGCTCTGGGGCTCCCGGAGGGTTTGGGGCTTGAGAGGAGGGAAAGCGCTTGTTTAAAATAAACAAAATAAATAAGTAAAAAAGGCTAGCGAAGTCTTCCTAAAGAGAGGACAAGGGACGCGAGAAGGTCGCGCTGGAAATGGAACGTTTCCCTCCCCTCAACAGCATCCCACCCGAGGGATGCTCCCCTTGCACCTCCCGCTGTCAACGTGAGAAAAAAAAAAAAAAGAAAAAAGAAAAAAGGGGGGAGGAAGCTGGGGTTCAAAGAGGGGGCTGCCCCTCCTATGGCTGCTCGGCCCCCCGCTGCCCTGCCCCGCTGGAGGTGGGCTGGAGGGAGGCGGGGAGGGCACGAAGGGATGCTCCGCAACCCCGAGGGATGTTTCGGGGGGGGGGCTCGGAGGAGGCAGGGGAAGGAAACACGACCTATTTTTACACCCGCTCCCCCCGCTTCGAGCTGGCTGTCCGCTGGCCCCGGGCTCGCTCCTGCTTTCTGTAAGGGGGAGGGAAAACCCTTCTTAGTTTTCACTCTTGTTTTGGGTTTGGTGTCCGTCGTCCCCGTCCCCGTCCCCCCCCCCGTTTTCCCCCGTCGTCGTCGTCCCCCCCGCGTTGTTGCTGTTGCTAAAATTGGAAGGCAGCACTCTGCCTGACCCTGGGGAGGGGGCTGAGGGCAGGGCTGCCGGCGGGGCTCCCCTCGGGCGAGGTGGGGGCGGGGGGGGACACGACACCCGGCAGCCTTCAGCCTTCACTGCCGCCTTTGTCCGGAGACCCTAAAGACCGCGGATCAAAGTGACCTGGTGGCATCTTTAAAAGAAGGAGAGGGGAAGCGCGGGGGTGGGGAGCCACTTATGAAACCGCGGTGCCCAATCCTGGGGGGGTGCTGTGTTCCCAAAAAAAGTTATTTTCCTGTTTTCCAAGGGAAGGGGGGAAACCTGCCCCGCTGCCGTTTCCACTGGCGTCCAAATTTAGAGTGGAGGGGAAAGTTCGGAGCTCCAGCAATCCTGTAATTTATTTATTTATTTATTTCGTTTCCCATTATGGGGACGAATCGATTTGCATTTTTATTGGGAATTAAAGGAGAGAGAGGGAAGTTGACTCGACAGCATTGCTCAACGAGAAGCTGCTTTTGAGCAACTCCCCTCCGAGTGGAGTTAAAAATATTCGGGTGATTTTCGCATCGCCTACAGTTAGAAGGGTCCTTAAATCGTCCGTGAAACTTCCCACTGTTAAACAACTTCGTAAAGATTTTTTTTCTTGTAAAAAAATCCAACCAGATCCTCGTCTTGCGCTTTAATAAAGATCCACTGGCTGCATTATTTTGCATTTCTAAATGTATAAGCGTCTTTAAAAGGAGAGGGGGAAGGTACAAAGGACACTTCGATGTCGAGGGATATTCAGGGGACAGTCATGTTTAAATTCGCTACAATTGTCTCCGGCACATTTGATTGCTCGGAAAAAGAAAGAAACACTGACATGAATAGGAATGGGGGCTGGGGGGGACGGGATTAATAGCCCCCAACCTTTGTATGGTGTAAATTATCCAGAGAGGGCAGATAGCCGGAGCTGCCGGTAATGTTAAAGGAATATATATATATATATATATGTATACACACCCACGTATAGACGCGCGTATTTAGTTAAAGGCTGGCGCTTTGCAGAGGGATTCGTTATTTTTCCGTGCAGTAACTTAATTCTATTTAAGCACTTTCCCCAGTTGTTGAGAAGAGGCTTGTTTGATGCTAAATAGCAGCAAATTGAGCTATTTGAAGCTTGCTTTTTTTTTTTTTTTTTTAAGAATGTGAATATTTGGATTGTACCTTGTTGCTCTGTTTCTTTTTCCTGGAGTTTTCCCCTTAATCTCCTTCCAGCCACAAACCCTCCCTTGTGCGTGCGGCTGAATATGCTCGCAGCGGGTAAGCTGCAATTTCCATTCCTGAAACTCCAGCATAAGGAGGAGAAAAGTTTTGGGGTTTTAACAGATGTAGGTTGTTGTTGATGTTTTTTAACAAACGAACAAAATAACCCAGTTCTTGCCGCCCCCTATTCACTGGAGGGGTGTGTGTAAAGAGGGAGAGATGGTATAGCCCCAGATTAAGACGCATCTAAAGGACGAAGGGATCCAAGATGGTTAAATCCAAGTGATGTTTGGGGGAAAATGATACGTACATATTTTGACATTTTATGTACATATATATATATATATGTACATAAAATGTCAAAATCTCCGTGCTTCTCAAGAAAAAATACTCAAAGGTTAATAGTGCAGAGATGGACAATCTTCCCCGATTCTGCTGGGCAAGAGCGTCTCAGCAAATCTCTGTCAAGGGGGAAAACAGGGTGGTGGTGGTGAGCAGTTGCAAAAGAATAAAATAACTTTAGCGCAGAGCAGAACGCTGGTTGGGTTTAGAGTTCGGTTGCAAAGAGTCAA
This sequence comes from Microhierax caerulescens, assembly GCA_035590215.1. NCBI lineage: Eukaryota > Metazoa > Chordata > Aves > Falconiformes > Falconidae > Microhierax > Microhierax caerulescens. The sequence goes on from JAVJGJ010000037.1 coordinate 108,928,136, forward strand.
GTGTCCCCCGCGGAGAAAAAAAATATCCCTGTCAACGCCCCCCCGTCAGCAAGGAAACCTCAATATTGGAATTATTTTTTCCCTGCGAGGCAGAGAAGGTAAATAAGCGGAGCCTAAACCTCCGCGGCTTCGCTCCTCTCCCGGCTCTGCGACTTCGTGAGTTTTCGCTCCGGTTTTAAACTTTACCCAGGCTGAATTTGATCTTTTTAACTCTTTTACCACCCCCCGCCTCTCTCCCCCCTCCTTTTCTGACGGTATTTTTTTCTCACTCTGTTTTCTCCCCTTAACCTCCTCTCCCTTTTTTTTTTTTTTTTTTTTTTGTCCGCCTTTCATTTGAAGCGAGGCTTTACAGCTTGCTACACTTTCTAAGTGCATCAATAGCCACTTTAGAAATACAAACAACTTTAAAGATAAAATAACCAAACCAGAATGGGACTTTCAATGGGGGAATAGTTGTTGTCCTTTACCATGGAGTGTGCAGCCGCCTCTGCCTAATCCAGCTTTCATTTTCACCGACAAATGCCAAGAATCTATATCTGTCTCCCAACCCCTCGGGAGCTTGATTACACGACAAAAGGCTGCCATTATCCGCAGGAGAAAACAGGGAGGGGACACGGGGGCTCGGGCCTCTGAGGATGAGGGCATCTCCAAACTATTGACTTAGTGGATGAAGTCAAGAGCAAACACGCTGAGATCTAAAGGGGGGGAAGGCGCTGGCGGGGGCGGGGAGGGGGGGATGCTCAGGGAAGGAGCGGAGGAAAAGCAGTAGAAAGTGCTTGAAAGTAGCGCGGAAGGGGAAGGAGAGAGTTGGGGGGTGTGTGTAATTAATCCAGCTGTGGAAAGGTTTTGCTCCCTCCCCAGCCCAGAACAGGTTGATGGGGGAAAGCTCCCACTGGTTTTCTGTTATTCTCGTCGCCTCCCCCCCCCCCCTTCCCTCGTGGTGAGATTTAATTTTTTTAAAGCTATTCTCCACCTTCCCCATGGGGAATTTGGGTCTTTCCTCCCGCTGAGAGGGAATAAAAGGAGGAAAACCCCAAGTCCTTCTTCCCAAGGGCACGGCCGGGATGGTGCGGGGTGTTCCCCTCCTCCCCCGACCTGTGCATCCTCCCCAGGCTGGGCGCAGGCATCTCTCCCCAGGCTGGGGGTACCCCCAAGATATCCCCGCAGAGGTTGTGGGGGGGCACAGGGCATGGGGAAATCCCCCTCACCCTTTCCTTGCTGCAGCAGCACGGAGACGGAGCAAAAGCCTGGCGGTTTTCTCCCCCAACTGGGAATAAACTGGGTCAAGGTCTCGGCTACGCGTTTGGCCAAGGAGCCCCACTTGCTCCCCGGGTTTGGCCCCGCAGAAGGGCTGTGAATCGGGAGGGGTAGCGAACCTGCCTGCGAAGCGGAGAAGTCCCCCCACACCGCTGCTTTTCAGGTTTAACTGGCTGCGTTTTGCACGACTGCCTCATTAGCCACTGCTGAGCAGGGATTTGCGGTTCAGGCTCATCCCGGCCCGGCGTGGACAAAAGTTATTTTAGCCCTATCTGTAATTTATCTGGCTCACCTAGGGAGAAATCCTCCGGGTACAGAGAGTCCTAGAAGCCGGTACCAAAGGAGTCCCACCGCCCTTAATTACTCTTTAATCAACCTAACGCAGTGGTCCCTTTAAAGAGCTGCTTTTGGTGGAAGAGCTGCCTTTAAGCATCTGCTTCCCGTCCGAGGCTGGAGAGCCAAAAACCTGCTCCAGCTTAAGGGATTTCAAGGTGTGGAGCGTGTGTTTCAGGCTGGGCCCTGCGAGCATCTCTTTCGCTGTGAGCACAGAAGTATTAAACAAAGGAAGAGGGTGGCGGGGAGGTGGGAGGAACCTGGAGGATCCGATTTAAACTACAAAGGCACAAAAGGAGCCTAAATTTATCTCTTAAGGGGAAATTCATCCTTGCGGAGAGCAGGTTGGGTTCGCAGAGCTCCCATCTGCGGGCTGAGGGGCTGGCTGGGCTTTCCCCCCGCGCATAAGCCCAGCCGGACAGTTTATTTGAGGTTGTTTTACTTTTCTTTCCCTCTCCCCTTCATGATAACAGAAAAAGGCGGTGAACCTGCTGGTGGCAGCGGGATGCTGATCTAGGACCGGGGTGGCGAGGTTTCCTCGCCGAAATTTTGCTTTGCTTTGGGAAAGCTGCACGGCATCCCCCGGCTTCGCGGTCCTACGGACAGTTCACTGCCTAGCAGGGAAGGAGCAGCTGCCGTGAGAGAGAGAATAAGTATCAGAAGAAAGAAAGACAAAAATCCTCGTAATCTTGGGACGTATATAATCTACGTCTCCCTGAATCTCAAAAGGCAGCGGGCCCGTCTCTGATTTATTTTTACGCTAGCCTAGTTTGCATCCCAAAGAAGTAAACTGCTATTTTTAACCACTGGTTTAAAGCTTAATTAAAAGCCCTTAAACTGATTGTTTTGAAAATTGATTTAGAGGAATTGCCCCAGGGCTGAGACGCTATCTAAGCCAAGTTGCAGTCCCAGAGCTCGCAGTGGTGGCTGAATCGTTAACCCCGGCGAGGCAGGAGTCGCCGGGTGTGGATGACACACGGGCCAGCGGGGTCCCTACGCCCTCTGGAAAGAAAGGTCCTTTGTTAGTCCTGGCTACTGGCTTGCTCGGGTGGATCTCCGCTGGTTTCCTGGAGTTACGAGCTTTAATTGAATTAAGGGAAGCTCTGAGATGCTTCTGACAGAGGGATAGGAGAGCTCTTCCTTTCATCTGCACATCTTGGGGACCGCCGGGGTACGGGAGGGGGGATGCAGCAGAGAAGGGCCACGCCACCTCCAAAGGTGGGCTGTGCTACGGGGAGGGGTGGGTGGGTACGACAGGTTTTTTGGGGCCCAGACCCCTTCCTCCCCCGGCCAACCTCCCTTTTTCCCAGCCATCTGCGCCCGGCAAAGCCGCCCGAAATGCTGCCGAGCCACCGCTGCTGTAATTATCTTCAATTGCTTCCCCGGGAGAAGGGGCTTTACCTGCTTAAAAGGGGTGAAATGAAAGTTGGTTTGAAGGCTTGGGGAGGGGAGGAAGCGGGTGGGAAGGGAAGTGGCATTTCAGCCCCGTAATTAGATGTAAACAAGAATAGAGACGGGGCTCCATGGTCAGACAACTTGATTGTTAAGGGATTAACACCTAAGTAAACCAATAAAGGCTCCGCGTTGCTGGTGAGAGGGCTGCGGGCCAGGCAGGGGCTGTGTAAGACTATCAAGGCCTAATGGGCTCCCCCCCGGCAGTGCCAGGGCAGCATATTAATAAACCCCCGAGAAAACGGCTGTTTCTTCCCGGCCCGGACACGTGTGGGGCCACCCCAGCAATTTTAGGAGCCTGGTTTGTGAGGCTCTTGGCAAAAGTTTGAGTTGGTGATGCTGTTTCTGCTGCCTGGGATGCGGGGGGTGATTCCCGGCTCTTCTTTGGGATGCCGCAAGGGAGGCACCCATCGCCCTATTTATTAGGGGAATAACTGAGTTAAAGGGGATCTCCTATCCGCTCGTACGGGACAGAGCACTCCCGTCTGTCACCACCTCCACACATGTTAAGTTGGATGGTTTCTTTTGCGCAAAGGCAACTGCAGGTTCCTCCAACCCTTTAGTTTCTCCATCCCTTCTTAATAATAGCTTAAAAAAAAATTCTTCAGAGCCAGCTCGAGCAAAACCCTCCCGGGCGTAGCTCTCCAGGTTTGCCTCCAACTGGGCTTTTGTCGTCGTTTCTTTTCCTTCCAGCTCGCCCTCGGTTGGTATTTCCCCCCCGCCGCCTTCCCTCCAGCCCTGGCCAGACGGTCAGTGTATGGAGGAGTTTAACCTTTGGGGCAAAATATAAAAAAAAATCAGGCCTGGCCTTAAGTGATGTGGTGGTACCTGTAAGCCTGATTTCCATGGCTTTCTGCCGGCGCGGATTTGGGATTGAGAGGTACCTGAAAGGCTCAGAGTCAAACTGAGTTCAATAACTTGGGTCTGTTTTGTTTTCCTCCATCTCCCCAGCTTTCAGTGGTCTCTTTACTCCGCTGGCAGGGCTAATATCGGAGCACTCTAGGGTGTGGGTATTTCTTCCTCCTGATTGCAAATAACCGAAAGATTAGCACCAGCAGCTGTTTGGAATTGGAACAATGGAGAGACCTAGGAAGTGGAGAAATTGAAAAAGGAGAACCCCCCTCCTAATCACCCAGCTCAAAGTTCACCAAGTCAGACTGCATGACTTAACGTGACCTCCACCTCGGCTTCACAGGGCTGTTTGCTTATATGAAGGTTGGGTGGAGGGGGGGAGACAGAAAGCGAGAGGGGAGGCGGAGGGGGGATAGTGGGGAGTTTAATGAAATTTCCTATAGAAATGCGAGATTATTGTGTGGCTGGACGGTCCCCTTTGGCTGCCGGGTGCTCTCGGTCCCTGTCCCATAAGGCGAGTTTAGGGGTTTCCCTACACCCCCGGGGGGTGGCGGAGAGCCCGCTCCATCTTCTTTAAGGGACAGCCCCGAGGCTCGCCACCTCTCTAAGGGGGAGGGCCCGATCCTCCATCCCGGCAAACCGGGCTCCGTCCGGGCAGGAGGCGCCGGGGCCGGGCGGCTTCCCCTGAGCAGCGGCACCCGCGGCTAGGGGGGGTCCCGGGGGAGTGTCCTCGCTGTGGGGCTCGGGGCTCGGGTTCACACAGCAGCCCGGCCTTGCGCTGGCTGGTGAAGTGTGAGAGCGGCTGAGCTGTCAGGAGGGGGTTGAATGGGATCCCCTAATGGATTTGACTCGGAAATCTCGACTTGACCAGTTTTTTCCTCTTTAAAACAAACTCATTAAACTTGTCAACACTCATTAGGGCCTTAAAACGCTGAACTGGAGTCACTGGGGAGAGCGGTTGGTGGGGGGCTGCCTCGGGAAGGGGAGGGGGGGGCAGCCGAGCATCGCCTCCGCGCCGGGCTGCAGCCGCGCTCCCTCGGCTGTGCGGGGTGGGAGGAAGGCGCTGCCAGGGAAATAAACGCCTTAAAAGAGAAATCAAGGGAGGAGAGAGGGAGCCGGCAAGGGGAGGGGGCTGTGCCTTAGAAATCGGGGCATCTCCGCACCCCCTCGGCCTCCGGGCTCGGCTACAAAGGAGGCGCCGGGGAAGGGGAGGGCTCCGCCGGCTGCCCGAGGGGCCGGGTCGGGCCAGCGACTTCGGTTTGGGGACATTCCCGGCGATTTGGGAGCGTGTGTGTGGAAATAGATCGGTTGGGCTGCAATTGCCGGGGGAAGGGGGAATGGGGGGGAACGGAGGGGAAAAGGTTAGAGCCAGCTTTCAGCCCTAAATCCCCTGGAAATGAGCCTGGTCTCCGAAATTCCTTCCCAATCCCCCTACCCAAAATATTTTGAGAGCTGTAAAATTAGGCGGAGATCGTCTTAATTCTGTAGGCAGGAGGAAAAAAATTGCTTTCGGGGGGGGGGGGGCAATTAAATGTTGCGCATTTCTCCGTCTCTTTTGAATAGAGGTTTTGTTTGGGGTTGATTCAGTTGTGTTGTTATGTTTTGTTGTTTTTTTTTTAAGAAAAGGGTTTATTCTGATTCTTTTCAAGCCTCGGTTCCCCTTTAAGGGGAAAAAAACCCACCCCCACCCCTATTAAAAAAAAAAACAACAAAAAAAAACCCCTTCGAGACCTTCTGTTATTCCCCTCTCTGAGAATGAGAACATCAGCTATTCAAGCGTATTGATGAACTCCCCCAAAAAGTTTATTAAGAGAAGCGAAAACAAAAGGACTAAAGGCCGCAGGCAACTGGACAGACAGTTTATAAACTAAGGTCCCATTGTCCCCCTGAGGCAGATGCATGAATACCTCTGAATGGGTCCCTTTGGAGTGACAAGATCAAGCCAGACAACAGCATGTTAAAAGGAAGGAGCGCTGTTTCTCTTTCTCCAACCCAAAGATCTGCTCCCCCTACTCCTCCTGCATTAATGTACATCTGCAGGGGGAGGAATAAATAGCTCCTTAGGATCTGCGGCCTTCGGGGTTTTTATTCTTCCACCCCCAGCACTGGCTCTTTGCACCATATGCTGCAGATCAGCCCTCCTTTCTCCACAGCCTCCAGCCAGGCAGTCGCCTAAAATGATCCCCAGCAATCGCAAACTTTCTTCCTCCTCTCCCTTTTCCCCCTCCTCCTCTTTCCTTCCCCCTGCTGCTGTTAAAATCACGATTTATGGCCTGCTTGTCTAGGAGATCCCTCGTGGTCAATTAGGTTTGCACAGAGCAATTTAACTAATAGGCTTTGATGGATTTATTTTATTTTATTTTTTTTCCCTTTCCCTGGGATATTGGCCTTGCACTGTCAGAGTGCGGTGGCAGGGAGGAAACGCCCCAAGCATCCCACTTGAGAGGGGCAGAGGACAGAAAACCTGGCATTGAGTGCCCAGAAAAGTCCCAAAATTAAAGCCCAAACCTGCTGCTGCAGGTCTGCTTGCTTTCACCGACTGCTCCCAGCTCCAGACTCTGTGTCATGTCCAGAGGAGACAGGGTCGAGCAGCGTTTGGGTAAATTTGGGTAATACCGTGCAGTTTTGGTTTCTCCCATAAAATTGTGATGAGGTGTACGAGCACCCGGTTTCCTCCCTTCAGCTCTTTCAGATGTTTTCTACTGTCCTTAAGGTTAATTCAGAAAAGTTTTTAAAAGTTTTGGAAGGGGAGAGCAGCTTTAATGTGTGTTGGCAGTTGTCGGTGGTTTAGCTTTATGATCTCAGGGTATTTTGTTGCCTGGACAGTAGAAAAAACAGGGAAAGAGTTTCTCATCACTTTGGCCCTTGAAATAACTTCTCGGGTGCAGACTGCAACAAATAGCCCAGGTAGGGTGCAAACCTGAATGCAGAGATTTTCCAGCCCACCCAAACACCTCGGTCCTCACCTTCATATCCTAGTCCTGGGTGTCTGTGTGTCCCTTCCATCCTTGTTACATCAAGGGGACCCCTCCGAGGTGGGAGCATCTTGGCCCAGCTGCCGCAGTGGCTGTAACAGCATTTGGGGGGCTGATAATTTGCATGATGGATCAGTAACTGGTCTCTGGCGCTCACAGAGCCTGTTTGCACACTCCTTAACAAGACACAGCTCTGAGCACTGGGTTGGGAGGTCAAGCGATGATAATAATAATAAAATTATCCCCCTTTCCCCAGACTCACTTTCCCCTCTGCAGCGGAAGAGTTGTTATTTCATGGCTGGCTAAAGTCAAACTTCCCTCAAGGGGGTTATGCGACTTATGACCCTCCTAACCTGTACTTAGTGCTTTCCAAAGGAGATGTGCTCCTGGAGAGGTGACCTGAATGGAGATGGAGCCACAAGGGCAAAACCAAACTATTTAAAATAATCCCCAACACCCAATCCAAACCCAGAACAGCAACAGGGAGAAGAAATACTAAGCAAAAGAAAAAAAGACAGCAGCCAAACCAGAAGTGTTTCCCAGTTAGGGAAATACCTGCTTAATCAGTGAGGGTGATAGTTCCTAGGGGACTGTAGGAACCCCATGTGCAGCTTTGGTGACAGTCCTGCTGTTTAACTCTTTGCAAACCCAAGGAAGACTTTAGCATCTGACAAGCAGCCCCATCTTCAGCTGCAGTTTAGGGGTGGTAACGCTTTTCACAAAGGGACAGTGCATATGTATGCATGCAGTGACAGCATCTCATTGCCTCAGCCCAGCTCTGGAATAAACCTATGCACTTGCCTAGTCCCAAGCCCTCGTTTTCAGGGAAGCATGACAATTTGGTCCCATGCTAGAGTTAATTAAGCCTCTGACCCTTCAAGCAAATGCATCCATGTTTGATTTTATTGATACAAGTAATCCCATTGGCTTCAATGGACCTACTGATGGGCTCAGGTTTTGCAGGATGGGGGACCCTTTGCAGCTCCTCAAGTGCAGGGATATTTTTATTATTTCCTTTTGGGGCTTCCATAAGGTACATTTGCCTGAAAGCATCACAAATGGGGCCAGGGAGAGGAAAAAAAGAAACAGATGAGGAGCTGACGTGATGAAAGACCAACAGATTTTGGGTCATTCCTGTTCCCGTAGCAGCTCCCTGAGGCATTTCAAAGGCAAAAAAGAAATGGGAAAACACAAACACATAATCAAACCAAGGAGCCAGCTAACCAGGCCAATACCCGCAATCCCAAAGTCCCATTTAGCTGCTCGCAGGATTATCACTTGTTGCCGATTCAAAACCAGCAGGTGTTGTCAGCTATTTATGATCACTGTTATTTATCCAGAGCCACTGGTGTGCCCGGCACTCGGCAGCCACGTACAGATGAGAGCCAACCTCTCCCCTGAGAAGATACCAAACTAAATTAGACTTAACACAGCAGCAGACGTTAATACACAGCATATGGGGATGAGGGGAAAAAAAGAAAGGTTTGAATCCACAAAGATCATGCAATCTCCAGGCATTAAATACTGCACCCATCGGCTTGTTATTTCCCATTTTATAGGAAACGCAAAAGAAATAGTTCCATGCTTAGGCACAGGGAGCCGGCAGTATGAGGGTAGGGACTGAGGCAGGGCATCATGCCTTGCTCTGTGGACAGAATGGCTGAATATTATTTGCTTTATGGGCCAGGACTGAGATTTGCAGCCGGTGCATTAGGCAGTGTGGGGATGCACAGCCAGAGCCAGCTTGTGGCATAGAAAAGAGCCGGGGGATAACCGAAGTGAAGCAGCTTGCCCAGGTTCACATGGCGTATCAGCGGCAAAGCCAAAGCTGGAACCTTATGTAAAAATTACTAAGCAGAGCCCTGTCCACAGCCTTTTTTTCTTCAAAACCTGGTGGGTTTATGCAGGAAAATTCCCATGGTATCTGCAGAAGTTTTACCCAAAGATTGAATATGGACTGGGAGATTTGGCTTTTTCTTTTTTTTTTTTCTTTAGAGGCAAATCAGCTCACAGAGCAAACAACTAGATGCTACTTGGAAATAAAACACATTTCCAGCTTAGGCCTGCAAAGGCTTACGTTTGTGGGCGACTTTATCCAAATGAGTCATCCCATCCCATGTCTGTGAGAGGATTCCCCATGTAAG
>JAVJGJ010000037.1:108952829-108983880 GCA_035590215.1 Microhierax caerulescens
GGGCTGCGCAGGGCTGTCAGCTGCACATTCCGCCCTTAGCGACCCCCTAAGGTGCGGGCTCTGGCAGCTCTAAAGGAATCTGCACAAAAACGCCTTTTTGTTTTGTCCAAGGTGAGACAATGCGAACAGGGCCCTGCACCAGATGACAGGGCTGATAAAGGACCAAGCGGCGCAGGGATATCTTTCTTTCTTTTCACTCCTTCATTCAATCCTTCTTTCTGTCACTTGCATTCTCTCCTCCCTATACTTTTCTTTCTTCTCTTTCTTCTCCCGGCTCGGCTAGCAGCAAACAGCAGAGACAAGCAGAGGGGTTCAATTGCAGGCGAATGTCACAGTCCAGCTTCTCAACACATTTTCAGCGGCAGCCAGAGTTGCTGTTGGCCGGCGTAACAAGGGGCATGCTCTGCTTGCGGGTCCTTTCTCCCGGAGCTCTTTACAGTCACGTACTTTGGCGTTTTCTCCGTGGGCTGAAATTAATGTAAAGCTCTGAGTGTTTGTGTGTGTTGGGAGAAAAGTAGGCAGGGGAGGGGCATAAATATGGAGAGAAAGACGGAGGAGCCAGCAGAAGTGCAGCAGAGAGAGCAGGGAAGCAAGTGGAAGTAGCAGTGAAGCAAGAGAGGATGTGTGCATATATACACACGTATGCATGTGTATATATTGTGTGTGTATCTATGTAAATAAAAAAGCATAAGGACACAGGAAAGGGAAGGAAGCTGAAGAGGAGAAAAAGAATCGGACATTCTCCAAGGAAAACTGCGTTAACGACTTTTGCTGCATCCCTCTGTTTTCACAGACCTGGTGGAGGACAAAGTGAAGGAAGTGAAGTGGTTGCTTGTGCCCACTCTCACACACCTCTTGGCTTCAGGCAGTCGGTCTGACATTCAGATAAATGAAGCAGGGCTTGCAAACAGCAGGAGGAATGTGTTTCTCATGTGTGGTTAAGTGGTCTCTGGTGCCTCATTCTCACGGGCTGGTTTTTCAGGATTGGGAAAGGTTTATGAGGTTAAATTTGTTTATCTTTCCTGAAAGAGTCTTATATTGAAAGGTCTTTAACTTGATGTATCCAGCCAGGGAGGCCCAGGGCTGGAAGAGCAGAGGAACTACAGGACAAGATTAAGGGCCATTGGCAGAACTATATATGGGTTTAGGATGAAAATAAAAGAGGGTGTTGCAAATTGGGATGGAGGAGCAAGGACAGAGCTGTGCAGGGACCCCAGGGTAAGAATAGCAAGGCAGCTATCGGCTGAGATTGAGATGTGCTGGCAGAGTGCATGGGGCCCAGAGCTGGAACAGAAGGGGTGGCAGTACTTCAAGTACACGAGCTGTGCTGGGACAAAGCCAGGGGGAGCAGAGGTTGTCACAGATGAGAAACTGTGAAACCTGGATTTGTGCACCTCGCTAGGATGCTAGACATTGGAGATGGCATGTCTGTGCATACGTGATGTGCTGATGAACGTGTCGTACCAAGTGGAATCCAGCCCAGATCTGGGGAAAGGTAATTTTTGCTTAGGTATCACCAGCATTTGAGACATAGCTATGGTGCTTCTGCTCAGTCAGCTTTGGGAAAATTACAGAGTAAAAAGTACTGGAATAGATGAAGTATGGGGGATTGAGTCTGGGATAGAATCACACAGGTTTCCCAAGGTGAGGACTGAGGTATAAGGACAAAACTGCCCGGAGGTGCCTGTTGTTACGGGGTCAGTTCTGAGTCTCTCTCCTGTGGATCTGAGTGTTGTTTTCCCAAAGGTGTTTGAATAGTACAGTGTTTTCTATTACGGTACTTGTATCTCCTGGCAACCTCGGAGGGTGGTCGTAACGCTTGTGGGGAGCAGTTAGATGCTGTATTGTGCTCAGAATGAGGAGGCAAACTGGTGTAACAGGCTTCTAGAGGTTCGCCACCTTGCTACAGTGACTGCAATGTTATGTACACTTGCTGTTGGGGGAAAACGGGCAGGGCTGGAGCACAGAGGATTACAGCAAGCTGGGCATCACTGGGCTTTCCTTGCATTTCCTTGGCCCCCAGCTGGAGCTGCAGCCCGGTCAAGGCATGGCACGAACTTAGCAGGTGAGAGGCAGGGGCTCAGGCTGAGCACCGGCAAGAGAGGCTGCTGGCTGAGTTGGGGCCGTGCCATATTGCTGCCCCAGGCAAGCGCTGAGTACCTCTGCCAGGAAAAGTGCTGAAACAAAACGCAGAGTACCAAGCTAAACATTTAATTTTACCCTTTGGTCAGTCACCTATTGTTTTTTCGACCACAGGTGCCATATACCCACTAGTCCTTCTTGCAATACAATGCTTCATATGGTGCAGGCCAGGTAATATGTTGACAAGCTGCTTTAACTTGGAAACCAAGGCAGTTATCAAAGGATCAGATCTCCCATCCTTAATACAAGCAGGCTTCCAGCATCCTGGGTACCTTTGCTGGGTTCTGGTGTGCAGCTCAGACCCTGGAGTGGGTCCATCAGCTTCCCTGTATCTATGAGAAATTGCTTCAAGGGAGCTGGAGAGATGATATTGAAAAGGGAAGAAAGCAAAAAAAGGGAAAACTCCAGAGAAAGTGAACAGACTTTTTCTTCTCCCTGCCTCTTTATTCCCCCTGTATCCCAGCTGGTCTCCCTTTGCTTCTAAGTTTTGGGAGCACTACTGATGCCTCTCTACATCTAACTACATCATTTCAATTCAAGTAGAGGAGCCAGCAAGCCCCTGCGGTCCCTCTTGTGCAGCCCTCCACTGGATTCTGCGCCTGCCACAAGCACGCGGCTATGAATATTGAAGTGAAAAAGGGGCCTTTTATGGACTTCACAGATGTGCTGGGGAGTTGGGGCAGGCCTCATTACCTCGGGGTTCTTTAAAAGGCCAAACAAAAGCCAGAAGAAAGAGTGTTAGGGGTGGAGGGGGCAGGGAGGCGAGAACTAGAAAAAAGTTGAAAGAAAAGAAAAGACGACTGGAGTTGATGGATATTCCATCTGTTTATGTTCAGGCCAGTGCTGGGAATTAACAAAGGCTGTTGGAGACATACTCTCTTTTGCCCTCCCTCCCTCCCTATCTTCCTTCAAATGTTCTGGATGATTTGGTTTTGTTCACTACTCGCAAGGAACAGAATATGTTGTGTTTTTTGTGACCATGTGTCTTTGCATGGGGGCACTGCAGCTGGTACCTATGCTGCCAGACCCTGATTTGTGTTAGGATTTGCTGGGGTCCTGATGTCTCTTACTACTTTCACATGCAGCGTAGATGGAGCCTCCGGGGCCAGATCCCTCCACTGAGATAAATAAGTACAGCTTCTTGGCTTTTACCAGAATAGCACTGGTGTATGTCAGCAAAGGCGTTTGCTTGGTCTATATGTATGGCTTGGATTATTGAAAGAGCATCTGGTTAGGGATGCAGTTCCTTCTTCTTTGTGGGCTTGGAAAAGCCTTCATCTAGTTTAGCTACAGCTTGAAGGCAAAGGTATGTTCCCAACCTGAACAGAGTGACTTGGAATGGCTGCCATTGATAGAGAGAGGAATGCAGAGAGAGCTGTTGGGTATATCTTCACTCAGTGCAAGGCCTCATATTGGCAAGAGGCTTTTGGTGATGGATGACTGTTCCAAGGAAAACAGGGTCTCTAGCTTTTTCTTTCCAAAATCATGTGGTGCTCCACTTGTTATACCTGTGAACCAGGCTAGAACTGAGCCCAGAAGGCTAAGGCACTTGTTCAAGGAGATGGAGGGATTTTTATAGTGGAAAATTGAGGTGAATTTTGGACCGATGTGCATCCCAAACTGGCATTTTAACTAAAGAGAAATTTATATTTTTTTTTGTTTAGAAGCATAGATTATTTCATGGCAAAGAGGCATATATGTATTTCACGGCCAAGTGCCAGGTGAGATACCCCTGTATAAGAGCTTTCTTAAAATCCCCAAACCAATCCATGAGTTAAGAGGCAAATTCTGACAGAGCTGGGGGGAAAGTAAGTTTTGGGTGAGTGCTCATTGGAAGTAGGACAGGCAGAACCAGGTAAAACTTAACATATGACATCACCTTTGACTTTTGAAGCCCAGCATGTGGATGTGGGGCTCCTCCTGGGTGAATCTTTGGGATTCAGACATGGATAAATCACTGGGTCCTTTGTTCCAAGCCAGGACAGGTTGTGTGGTTCTCACTGTGGTCTTCCTGCTGGCTGGCCATGTCCCGTCACCCACGTGCAGAGGGGTACGCACACTTGGATACCTTTTGTGTACGCTCCCTTTTCATCCATTAAACCTCCAGCTTTCCTTTCTCCCTCCTTTCTACAGCTTCTCCTTCCACATATGATCTTGCTCATTCAGTAGAGAATTTGACGTGATGAGGGAATTATCCAGCTGCGAAACACCTCTCTTTTTGACTCCTTCCTTTCCTGTATTCACCCCAGACAGACACACACACACACACACTGTCTCTGCCTCCCTGTTCAAAAGCATCAGCTCCACTGTGAGTATTATTTCCAGGTTGTAAAGCCTATAATGGACATTAGCTGAGTCTGTGGTTTAGTTACAGCTGGCCAGTTCAGTGCCTGAATTAAAAAACAAACCAACAAAAAAACCCACCCAACCCCCCCAAAAAAAGGAAAATACCCAAACCTTTATCTTCTAAGGCCCCCACACTAATGCTTTGCTGAACACTGCAGTCCCCAGCTGAGCTGTAAATGACTTTTTCATTTTCCTAGGCCTGCTACCCAGTCTGTTTGGTATTCAAGGGCACCCTACCAACAGGCACTATCATTCTGCTTGGGCTGAATTACTTGATTAAAACGCATATCAACTATTATGTGATTCGTTTTCTGCTGCTGCTCCACACCACAGCCCTCTAAACTATGTTAAACTGTAATACAGCTGCGCAGGCTTGAGCAAATGCTGGAGAATGGGGAGTTTACAGGTTGGGAAGGGGAGGGAGGGGGAAACCCAAGCTTTATTGTATGTGCTATGTCCATTATTTTTTTGTGTGTCTGGGAATGTGCTTGCACAAGGGAAAGGGGGGCAAGGGATGAATTTGCAACACCTGTCTCCCTTTGCAGTCCCACCTGCTGTTGAATAGGTTTGGAGGTGAGCAGGGGTTATTCTGTGCACACATATGCACCTCTCTCTCATTGTGAACTCAGGACTTCATCGTTTTCCAAGAAGAGAGAGAGGGTGTTCTGGTTTTCATATTGGAAAGAAAAATCAAGGCAATCCAATTCTGTGCCTGTGACGCTGCCACTGTGTCACCCTTCTCTCAGGCTTTTCGTAGTCATGTTTGCATTTTGATGGGTTTTGTTTGCTTTCTGCCAGAGGGAAAGGCGGATGCTAAGAAGTCAGAGAGAGCTTCAGCTCTTGCTTCTGAAGCCGTTGACTGCAGGTCCAGCACAGGAGACATGCTCTGTGAATAAACGCCTGCGTCTCGGTGGTCCTTGTTCATACCACATCTTTTTGGGACAGTGGGAAGAGTGAGGTGTACGGTTCCACCCTTCCTGCTCTACAGGGGTACTATAGCCAAAGTCCACGGCAGGGGTCTCAGCTATAATATATCTTATTATTTCAGGCCCTCATGACTAGGTAACCTCAACTGCGAGATATTTTTGCCTGTGAGAGTACCACCTCCTCACTGTCTCATGGCAACGTGGCTCTATTTATTAAGGCAACGTCAGGCAGCAAAAGCATCACGTGGCAGGTGAAGCCTGTCCTTTTCAAGGCCACGGAGAGACTCTTTAATTGTCCTCCAGCATAAAATAACCTGAAGTGATGTTATGTACCTGAAGTCAAGGTACACACAGGACTGAAAAAATGTGCTTGCATATGTTTATGCAGAAGTGGCTGTTGGGGCCACCAAGCATGACAGCTTTGGTGATGGAGAGCATTGTGAAGAAAGGGTGTGTGTGGGGCTGTAACGTGGGGGTGGTCAGACCTTGCTGGTACCTTCAAAGTAACATTTTCTTACTTCTGTCATGCCATTAAATCCAAGTTCCCCTGTGGCTGCATTAACTTCTCAGTCAGTCGCCTCCAGATCTGGTTTTCTGGAGCATCGCCATTACTCCAGCAGCATATGGGTGAGTTTGCTAAAGCCAGTTGGAGCACAAAAGGTGCAGTTACAGCTAAGCCATTCACAAAACCTTTCCCTTCCCCCCTTCTTCATCTCTCCCCTCCAACACACATTTAATTTTTAGGATGGTGCAGCTGGAAGCAAGAGAGAAAAAGAGAGAGGAAATGAGATGAGAAATACTGAAGGAGAGAATGTGCAGCTACCCTTTACCCTCTAACAAAATCCGATCCCCGCATTAATGAATGCGGCTTCATGTCTGGTCCTGTCTGCCAATCCTTCCAGACGGCACCAAGGTGCTTCAAGACAAGGCAGCAGGTCCTTGTAGAGCATCAAGGGCTCAGTTTGAGCCTGGAGGGTCTTGTTGTGGCCGATTTCACCTAATCCTGTTGATTAATTTAACTCCAGGGCTAAGAGGCACCCAGAAGCAGTGAATGGAGGTGGAGAGGAGAAAGGCAGAGAGGGTGGAAGGGAAACAGAGGAGTGAAGGGAATGGGGAGAGGGAGGACACATCCAGTCCGTAATTACTGAGGGTTTTTCTTGTTCCTTTCCTTGAGCTCTAGTCTACTTCTTTTTCTTTCAAAGCCCTCCAAAGAGCTCTGCCCAGCTCCTGCTAATTGTACCCCAACCTGAATCAGCAGCATTATTCAGGAATGTAGTTTGTGGGCCATAATTTACATGTTTCCCAATGGTGGAATGGGTCCCAGGACAAGCCTGGGCTTATATTTGTCACCTTTCCTATGCCAGCCTGCACACACACCTGCACACGTGCTCTGGCTGCTCTCATTTCCATGGGGAGAAAGAACCATTTTGGCTTATTCAGTTTTCCCCAGCTCATTGTCCCTGAAGGTGTGGGATGACATTAGTCCATGCAAACCTTCAGCAAGTCCCTTCACACTGTTGTCTCTCTCCCCTTGCATGAGCCATGTTGTGTCTCTGTTCAGGAAGTTGCCTGTATGTTTGAATAGCTCCCCCTGAGCAGAGGGAAGAGTTTACGAATTTTCACACAGACAACCTTGCTTTTGTTCCCATAGTGAAGCCTACGTCTCCTTATTTCTTAGAGCATTGCAAAGCAAAGAGATCTGAGCAGTGGGAGTTTTTTCTTTCTGAGCTACAGAGCAGTTACACTAAATAATAAAGCTAGAATTGCTCTTCAAAAAAAGAAATATATATGTAATGGGATCAGTGTGTGTCCTGTAATACACACGCTTTTCTGTCAGTTTTTCCTTTTTTTCTGACTTGCCCTGCCATGAGATTTTTCCCCTGTTCACCTCTCCATTCTGTTCTTTTCTGTCAGTCTTTAGCCAGTATGCTACCCTAGGGGACCTGCATATTGGACAGCTAGCTGTTTCCCATCCTTCATCACAACTAACGATTGGTAAGCCACACAAGAAGCTGCTGCTAGATATTTCTCCACCTTCATATTTACAGAGTGTTCATTGCCATACATGCTGAGTAAGTGTAAAATGCTACCGGCGCATGCTAGTGATTATTTCTGTGGCAATAGCCCTGTTGTGCTGGGAGCTGCAAACGGGGATTCACCCCTTGCTCACGCTGCTGGCAGTCCTGCCCATCCATTTTTCACAAGGGATATGCCACAAAAAATGAAGTGTTCATGTTTTGGATGAATCCCCCTGGATTTGCCTAGCAAGGGAGTCTCCTTGAGCTGTTTCTGCACCTTCATAAAACTTCTAATTGCACAGAGACTTCGTGGAAGTTATGACAATGGTTTGTCCAGCAGATTTCCGCTGTTTAGGAATGAAAAAGACCTGTTAGATCCTGGAGTTGCATCTTAGGCAGGTAAGGGAGACTGCCCCCTCATAATAGATGTGTTAGATAATAGGCTCGTACTGCAGCCTGTCTCAGCTGAAAGACTTTCTATATTGTTTAATGAATCTGTGTCTGACAGCAGCAGCTGCATCGTACTAAGACCAGCTGGTTCCAGACATACCCTGGGAATTTTCTTGCTCTCTCGGTTTCATCTTTGTAGTTGGGTTGTTGGAGCCTCGGACTTGGCACAAGGAGCTTTGGCTTCTTTTCCCAGCTTTGCTCCTGACTCACAGGGTGACCGTAGGTGGGTGACTTCCGCCATCCCTGCCACGGTTGTAAAAAGGAGATAATGCCAGTCGGGAGCTGTTTGGAGACTTGCAGATAGGAATGTTTATATTGCATGTTTTGGCTCTCTACCTTTCTAACCCTGTAGCCAGCATGGTGGTCAGCACAGTTGCTGGTACTGCTGTGAGCAGGACAGATTGTTGCTCATGACAATCACTCGTCGTCTCCCAAAACTTTGTGGCCAAATCAGGGATCCTTAATTAGGAGCATAAATATATTGAAGAAAGTTTGGCTGTTTTCCCTTCCAGACTTTTGCAGCAAAAAGGTGAGCAAAGTGAAGTGTGGGAGACGAAACATGTTACAGATCCTTTTCTAGACTCTTCTTCCCCCCCTTTCCCTTGGGGAGATACTGGATGCTGTGTAAGTAGTTGGACCAACCAAGCAGGTGAGCAGTAGGTAGAGGGTTATGGCACTGCTATCAAGTGGGCAGAAGTGAGATCTTAGTTGTTTTGACATTACTGTCACTGTAGTACTTGCCAACCAGTTTGGGGCTTTGTTGCACCAGGTGTGAAACATACCACCAATGAGGATTCCTGTGCTAAAGAGCTCACAGGCTGAAAGTTGTTAGTAAGCATGCATAGTAACTATATGGAAATGCGTATTAACTGTAAAGAAATACACTCACCTGCAGAATTAAATGGCATTTAACTTAGTGTATTTTTCCTTCCTCTTTCTCACACTGGCCCTCTCACATCCTGGACCCAAACACACCTCTGTCCTTACTATTTTTCATACCAAATATTTCTAGAAAAGATACTAATTAAACCAATGATAGTGACTTAAGTGATTAACTTACAAAAATGTACTGTATGATATAGGTTTCCAGATGTGCTTTTGCATGGCATGGTACTCCCAAGGTCCAGATGTGCTTCTACCTGCCCTGAATCATCTGGGAGCCAGATGTGAAGGGCTATTATTTTCAAATACAGATGTTCCTTTTACACCACTGAAGACTCTAGACCTTCCCTGAAAATGGACATAACCAAAAAGCTAGTTCAGTAGCAGATTTCTACTACGTACAGTGAAACTGTCTTTAAAATGTGGGCCAGATGCTGTTCCTCTGAAGTCAACGGTGAATTTCTCAGTGATGTCAGTGAGAAACAAAAGGTTCTTGACCTAAAAAGTTGAGCATGTGTAAAAACCCTATGTATTGCTAAGCCAGAGCTAGAATAAGGGAACACCTCACAAGGTGATGTGTTTGCCCCCAAAACAAGCCATCCACTCCTCTGCAGCAGAGTTTCTCTGACTCCGGTGCAACCGTAGTTAGCTGAGTTATGACACCGCATCCTCCCCATGAAACCCCAAGACATAAAAGCATTTTTGTATTGTAGCAAGCTGAATGCGATGGCATTTTGTGATGATCTCAGTATAAACAAGTGAGCTCAGATGGGATATTTGCCTCGTACTCCTTAAACTGCCGCCACTCTCGAGCAGCTGTTGGGGAAGTCACAGCTGCCGTTCCCAGCTCTGAAAAGAAAAAGGCAGATTTTTGGATGATGATAGTATAGAAGCTGAACAAAAAGAGAGGACTGAAAAACATTATTCGTAACTTTAGGGAACTTTATTATCGAGATGAGCATATGTAAGTCCTGCTTTAATTCTAAATTAGCAAAGGTTTACCACCCCAAAGAAGAAGTACTTCTCTGTGAGCACAGTGTTTAGGCAGATTCTGGCTCTCAGTCTGCCTGTGCAGTCACTCTGAAAGATAGCGGTCAAGCTTGGTAGGGGAAAAAAAATAAGCGCGCATTTAGTGAGTCTCCTATTTTCATGAGAGAGAAGGAAGAGGTGACTGAGGCCAGATCTGTCACCTAGGTGAAAGGTTTCATATATCATATTCTTCCCTCTCTGCTGCTGTGAACCAGTGGCACATTTTTCACTGTTCCAAAGGCAGACATAAAGTTTCGGCCTGGCTGAGATCCTCCATACATCAACATCTGACTGCAGGGAACCTATAACCTGCATATCGCACAACTTTGAAACCCAAGCCTTGCTCCCCGAGAGGTCTCTGGCAAATACTGGAGTCGCAGCTAACACCGTTCTTGCTGCATCCCCTCTCAAATCTGCTGGGTCTGACTGTAGGCTTGGTGAATATCAATGAAGTGCCTGCTGCTTTATCTCCAGACAAAAAAAAACAACCAAAAGAGCAAAACTGGGCTTACTTATTCCAGCTATCCGCATTTGGGTTTGATAAGGGCCTCAGGAGGCAATAGGTGTGGTGCTGGGCTTAAGGCAAGGCGAAGGGAAAGGCAGAGGTCCAGGGCAAGTGAAAGTGGAAAAAGTGACTGATCAATTAGACATTGGTAAAGGATTGTCATAGTGTCTTAATGCTGTAGGAGCCTGGCCCAGTGCAAAACTGCTTCTGAAGTTTGGGAAGTTAAGAGGAACTTAGCTGTATCCTCTGGGCAGCCCAACCTACAGGTGAAGTGGGGCTGGAAAGGTTTTTCCAAGCTGTACAAATTCCTAATACTTCTTTTTTTCCTTCAAAGGTGGTTTTAAAAGTTGAAATCTTAAACATTAATACTTGACAGAACACAAGAGGATTAGGCTGCACAAGCTAATGCATTGTGTATTGACATTTTAATGTGCTCATTTCAGCTTCTACATTTTTTAGTGTAAACTCTGAAACAGTAATTTAAAATAAAAAATAGAACTCTCTTGAAATAATTGAAGTCAACAAGTGAAGTTCTTTCTCTGTAACAGTTTGAATAGGGGACTTTGAGCCATTCCTTTCCGGCAAACAATTCTGATTTTCATAGGTTGTCTTTTTTACAACATGGGAAAAAATAATAATAGAAAACTACAGAAACATAAAAAAAATGGTAGATGTATTGTACACAGAGTGTTTGTTTGTACAAGACACCATCACAGTAGAACTGAGATTTTTTTGCTGGGCTGCTTAACTCTTCCAACAGCCTTTCTCTGTATAGCTTTTAACCACGCAAGCCTCATCTCCCATTTCCTTCCCACCCCAGGTAACAGGCTGGATGAAGGCTCTGATGTTGAATCTGAACCAGACCTGCCTTTGAAGCGCAAGCAACGCCGCAGTCGAACCACTTTCACCGCTGAGCAGCTGGAGGAGCTGGAGAAAGCCTTTGAGAGAACCCACTACCCAGATATCTACACACGGGAGGAGCTAGCTCAGAGAACCAAGCTTACCGAGGCCCGAGTACAGGTAAGGACTAGAGCCAGTGCGTGGCAAGTCAGCCTGGTGGCACAGTTTCTTGTTTACCTTGGGGAAGGAGATGGTAGTGCTGGGGCTGAGGGTGTTGAAAGGTGGTAGTGTAGATGCACTTTTTTTCTCGAGAGCTGCATCCACAAGGATCTGAGACTGAAATGCAGTTCTGCAGGTTCCCATGGATTTGCAGATATGCCATTTGGATTTGGCCCGTTGCAGAGGTACCGCCTGGAGGGTTTCCATCCAAGTTGGGACCAGGAGCCAAATGTTCCCTAACTTGGCAAGGCATTTAGCTCTGTTTGCTGTTGGAGGAAATTCCTCCATTTGCCTAGGAGGAAGCAGTGTGTGTGTATGTTTGTATTTGGTGTTTTAGGAGAAATCACACCGTTGACCAACCTTGCCCAAGGGAGCAGATCATATTTTGCAAAGTTTGCAAGTTCTGTGTGTGAATTTTCATAAAACCTTTTTTTTCCTCGATCTCCAGAGAGCACAAAAAGGGCGGGGGGATGGAAGAAGAGGGGAGGAGCAGGAAGGGAGGGTTTGGAGCCGGGGGACTCTGACATCTACACGATTAATAGCCCTTGTGGGAACTCCACACAGAGACCCTTATGTCTTCCAGATAAAGGCTGGGTCAGCAGTGTGTGCAAACACGCAGAGGGATAAGGAGTGTGAACAGATCGGGGGGTATAATAGAGTCCCTTGGGGAAAAGGAAGGAAAGGGGGAGGGATTGGGGATTGTGCTGAGTTAAAGAAGTGAAATGGAGACCCCAGCAGTCCGTCCTCCGTGTGGCCAGCGCGATTAAGTTTCAGGCTGAGCACGGGGTCTCTGTGCACGCAGTCTCGAGAGTTGAATTGCAGGCACCGAGAGAGGAGGGGAAGAGTACTCCAGGCTTGTGACAGGGAAACAGTCAATTAACCAGCTCCTCTGAAACAAAACACGTTTTTGTTCTGTCGTTCTCAGGATAATGAGCTTGATGTGCTTGCCCAGAAGCCAAAACCACCAAAAGTTTTTGCTGTTTTCCCCCAGCTGTCTGGGAATGGATATTCCCCCCCCACACCTGGGACATTCACTGGTTAAGGACTTTTCCTTTTAGCCTTTCCCAAAGAAGTGTTAAGCCGGTCACAGCACTGCAGCAGATGCCCCCTCACCTCCCTCCAGCTTTCTCTTGAGAGTTATTGGATTTTCCTGAATCCATCATCCCTCACGATTTGGCTATGGAGACTGCAAAAAGGAAATCTAGCAGTCTTTAAACTGATTCTAGTTTTGACCTTAGCCTAAAGACCATGCCAGAGCATTCAGTAGTAGTAGTATTAATTTGCTAGCTGTGTAGGTTCATAGGTAGATGGAGCCTGGGAAAGTGGCTGAGGAGACTAAGCTACCAAAAGTTGGAACAAGTGAATTCCTACATTTTTGTTTTGCATATTCTGTTTCTAATTGCTCTTACTTGTGTATATGGACAGAAGATGTTAAGGGGGGAATAAAAATTCTGTGTCAAACAGACTGAAAAAGTAAAAAAAGGAGTTTTAAGGGAGAACAGAGTTTAGACAATACCTTCTCATGGGGTGAGAAAAAACCTGCATTGCATGAGCTGTGATGAGGGCATGCTGGGGAGGAAGGGAAAAGCCCTGTAGTGCCAGGGAGTGCAAAAACCAGAGGCAGGTTCTCCCTTTTCCAAAGCATTCTGACCTCACTGTGACAAGGCTGGGAGAAAGGATGGAGGTAAAAGCAGAGAAAGGGAAAGATAAATAAATAAATAAAGATAACTTTTCCCTTGTCTCAAGCTGTGATCTCCGAATCCCCCTACTTGCTCCCAGGCAGCTTGCATGGAGGTTCCTGCCAGGGCTCTAGTAGCAGCTGTTCTCCGAGGCACATTCCTGATGGCTTTCTCATTCCAACATCCTGGCAGAGTCAGCTTCTTCCCACCACTTTTAAGCCTGCCGCCCCTTGTAAAATTTTCTGGATATCAGAGCAGATCTTTTACTGGCTCTCAGGATCTACAAACATTAGTCAATCAAGTTCTTGTGGAGAAAAACCCAAACCACACACACATACACATTCACACATGTACCCATCCAGCAGGGAATATTCTACCACCTTATAGTCTTACTTCCATCTCAACAGAGTTTTTAAGGCCAGGAGATGTGCTTTGGATTCAAGATGGCTGTAATAACAGTAAGGACAGCTGAGATCAGGGTTTCTGGGTGTTAAGGGCCATGCCAACATCTACCTGTTTATCTTGTCCCCAAAAGCTTATCATGTTAACATGTAAAATGAGAGGCAGACATATGAAAAGTACTTTGTAACCCATAGTCACAAAAGAGATTTGAGAGCAGCTTTCACTGCTTCTCGATGTCTGGTCATTGCTTCATCCGTCTTCTGGATCTCGGTGCCCCTTGTCTGCTGTGCAGCTGTGGCTGAACAATCCCCAGATTGCACCCAAGTCTCTGAATCATGGCTCGGGTGTTGCTATCAGGCTTTCTTACTGTATCACTTACACAACATTCCTGCATTAGAATCCCATTTTGACAATCAGTGTACAAGCACTGAACAAAAATAAATGGGCCTGTCTGTCTCTTTGCTTCTTCTCCTCACCTCTCCTTGCTTTACCATGTCAAAGGTGAACTTACCTGAGTATTCATGTATCATAATTTCTTCCACGTGAAAAGCTGATAGCTCTGTTAAACTTTATTGTCAGGCCTCAGAGTCTGGCTGGTCATGCAGCTGTCCAGCTAAGTGGAAGTTTGACATGTTGACAGCTAATAAAATTCACAAGCTGAACAACAAGAGAGGGTGGTGGTGGGGAGCAGTTCCAGGCTCTCGTTTCTCATCTGCTAGGAAGATCACGGGAGTGTTAGCAATATTTTAGCAAGGTTACTGCAGTGTTTGCATGGTTGAGAAGCAGGATTCCAGCTTTCAGACTTGAACGCACCCAAAAGTATGAGCCATTAAAAGGTTAATCCAAAATTGAGCATAGCAGGGACAAGACAGCCATGGATTTCCGGAAGGATCAGGATTACAGTGCCAAATCCATGCCCACTGAGGCCACCAGTGGAAATTCCCACTGACTTGTTTTTGTGCAAGGCAATGTCTTGACTCATGTGTCCACACTAATTGTCCAGTACTGAACAAATTCTTGCCCATCTGCAAGTTCCCATTTCCACCCTTCCAGAAAACAAGGTGTTGAATGCCAAGTGTTCATGGATTTAAAAATTAAGTCTAACAGCTAAGCAATTCACTTAGCTAATTTAATGGAAGCTTTGATTTTAATCCTGAATATATTTTGGGTTTACCCACCAGTTTTTTGCAATTATATAGCTGATGATGTCAAAGTTTTTATATGGAAAAAACCCACTAAATGGGATTCTGTGATAATTTGGAAACTTTTCTCCCTGGCATTTCTAGAGAAGGGACATTTTTCAGGGCAACCGTTTTCCCATGAACAATTTAGCTTTGTCAGTACAGTATTTTTCAATAAGAAAACAGAATTTTTATTAATAATAAAATAATATTATTAATGAAATAATAAAATAAGAATGCCAGAAATTCTTGTCTAGGTGTAGAAGGGACTTCTCAAAGCAATGCTAATATCAAAAGAGACACCAGGTACATCAGTCATGGGTGTAGGGAGTTGAAACTAATCCTTTTGCTAGACAATCCCATTAGTGGATCTGTTTGCACAAATGTATTGCATATTTAAGGCTAGTTAGCAACAAACTTTTCTTATTTCCATTTTTGTCTTGAACAATATCAGCAGAAAGAAATATAAGGTAAAACAAAGCAGTGTGTATGCCCAAATTGTCCTCAGGTCAGCACTGCAATCTCAAGTCACTTGGAAATTTGTGCACTGGAAATATTTTTCAGGAATAGACCTCAGTGTGTAGGTTCCCATGCAAGCAGCCCATCTCTGGTTTTTCTGGTGCTATAATGAGGCAGATGTGGCAGGCTCCTAAGCATTATCTCCAAAAACATTCCCAGAAATCTACCAAGATTGTTCCCAAAAAATAGATGGCAGCTTTTGCTTCTCACCATCACCTGCGGATGATTCAGATGGTCATACCACAGGCAGCTGGCTACAAGCACGCATACTACTAGCAAGTACATTAATCCTAGTTCCTACGGTCTGGGCAGTGGGTGCTTTCTGGAAATAAATAAGCGCGAAGGGGTGGGTGCGTTGTGATGCTGATGTCTGTTATTAATCCCCAGGAAATTCCGTGCACTGAGAAACCGTTATTTCAATAACAAAATTAAACTAGGCAGCAGGAGTCGCAACCCAGTGCTTTATTGATCATTTTTATGATGGATACCATTGTGATTTCTGCCTGGGAGAAAATGGATGTTTCATTTAATAAAAAGGCTCAGAGCAATTCTGTCTCTGAAATCTTGGTGCATTTCTAGGCTACTCACATAATCTGTATTTTATGACACAGTTTCAAACTGTAGTAAACAAACAGCCATATTCTAGATTGTGCTGCAGTGGCTCAGACATGCCAAATGGAGCACCAGAAAAGAAATTCCATTCAATTTTGCTTGAAAATTTTCACAAAGCAGTTCTGTTCTCAGTGCAAAGAAGCTGAAAACCACCGTTTACCCAGCAGTACTCTGCAATCTAGCTTCTCAAAAATACATGGATTTCTCAGGAACTTCTCAAACATGGCTGTGGTGTGCTAGTGGGGACTGCAGTACCCCTTCACCAGCTGTTGCTGTGGTCAAAGGTCTGCCCTGTTCCTTGGGATGGTGCTTTTTGAAGATGAAGGTGTTATGCGAAGGGACGATATGGTGGCAAGCAGGTCCCCCCTTGGCTCTGCGCATTAACCAGAGTCATGCAAAACTGCTGGAGCCTAATGCTGTTTGCCTGGTGTTTTGCTTCCCAAACTCTTTCAGATGTGTCCAAACTGGTTCTTCTGAGGCAACCCCCCTCCCTTTAAGGTCAGCTGAGAATGTTTTCTTTCTTCCTGAGGGTCCGACTAGTTTACATTTCTCGTGAAGAGGGCTGTGATGAGGTTATGACACAACAGCTGCCCTGTGTTTTTGGCAGCAGCTGGGTCACCGAGAGGCTGAGCAGAGGAGCCGGCAGTTGGGGCTCTCGTTGGCAGAGGTTGGCTTGGCACGCTCGTTTTCCAAGGCACCGGGCCAGCCCGTGCTCTCGCACACCGCAGTGTCCAGATAGAGGGCCCACGGTGAGAACAGCCCCTGGCACCGCGGCAGCCGGTCCGTGAGAACTGCGGTGCTGCTGCCGGTGCGTGTGCCCAGGCACGTCGAGGGACCAGCGGTGTGATGCCAAGCAGCATCCAGCTCCCGGGAGAGGTCGGGGCGAGGGTAGCGCGCTGTTCCAACCGGCTTTAAAGAAGCGGTTCCCCAGGGTAAAGCCAGCGAGGGCTGAATGCAGCTGAGATGGTGAGGAGGGTCCAGGCGCTTCCCCCTCATGTCTCATGGAGATCTTGCTGCAGAAGGATGTGGCTAATGAGAGGTTGGCTGCAGGCTTGTAACGTTGCTTTCTGTTTGCTTAGCGAATCGGTGCTTGACGTCTCACGGCATCGCTGCTGTTCTTTCACATCTCTCCAGCCTGAATTAGAAAGAGAAATGCAATTGGATTAAGGAAAAGAGTAACCCATTGCATACTTGCCTCAGCTAACACGCTCCAAATAAGTCCTCAGTCCACCTACTAGTCACATAAAAAATGAACAGAACTGAACTGTAAAGTAAATTACCAGGTATCCGAACTACAGTGGCAAGTCTTTTTCCACCTGAACTTTGGAAAAGCCAGAGATGATCTCTTAAAATTGCAAGCACATCCTATGTCCGTATCTAAGGGTTTGCTCAGAAAAACATCAGCACTTTTGGTATTTGTAGTAGAATTACAGTAACCATCCCCCTTGGAAATAAAAATGTCCCACTGACAGAGGACATAGTCCCAGCTATGTAAGCCTGAGGGCATCTTGCTGGAGAGAGTCAGCGCTATTTCGTTAAGTATATTATACTTTACTGAAGATGAAAATGATAAGCCTAATCCTTTAGTCCTTCTGGCAAAGCATTGGTTGAAATCAACAGGAATGAATATAAACTTCAGGACTTGCAGCATAATTTGGCAAGACTAGCTTGTTTTGTACGTGTGGGGCAGGGAATCTGTATGAAACAAATGGAGGGAATTTTGACAGAAAGTGCTCGTTTGAACTGGCTGGCTTCTGCAGATGGAGGAATCCATTCAGTTCAGTAAAACATGCTTTTTTAGATAAGATTGTGGATTTTTGCGTTGAGATGCAAAACCTGGATCTGACTTTTTTCGATTCTTTGTCCTATTCGGCTTTTGTTGGTCCGCTTTGGACCAAGGAGCAGAGCTGCCAGCCTCATGGTCACAAGCTGAAAAAGGGATCCCCTACACAATGTGGTAATGATTTGATTTCCTTACAAAGGACAGAGGGCCCAGAGGCCAAAGCAATGAACGAGATCCCAGCTCCCTGGATGAAGCAGTTGTGTGTAACACTGCACACTTAGCTGGTCTAAATGGAAGTCAGTGAAGTTGCACTGATTTATAGCAGCAGAGTGTCTGTTCCATTGTGTTAAAAACAAATAGGGCCTCCCAGAGGTTTTACGAGAAGAACCTTTATCACAAAATTTCCAGTCCAGTGAGGGCATGGACCAAAATATTTCTCATACACTTGGCTCGTATGCCTTGTGCTGAACCTGTGATTCTAGCAGAGCTACCACTCAGTGTGTGCCCAGTAAAGTGAGCAAGTGTGCCATTGCTTTGAGCAGCCGGCGTGCGTGGCTCTCCTCTCTTCTCAATCTCCCTAGCTAAGGAGGCTTGCTGTTCACTGGGACACCAGTTAAATAGATTCTGTATGGTCAACAATGGAAAATGTTTATAATAATCAGGAGGAGGGTTTGCCAGGGTGTTTTAATCTTTGAGCCGCTTCCCTGTAGTGCTTAAGCTGTTTTTAAAAGCTCATAGCTTTTTCTCTTGCAAAGAAAATCTTGATAGCAGGAGTCGATGTGCTGCTGATTTGCTGTTAAAGCCCAGCCTATCTCTAGCCAAACAACGGCAGCAGGAAATCTACTCTCCAACATCTCATTCACCTCTGTGAGGTGTGAACATCAAAGCCTGTTTCAAAATGTTTAAATGCAACTCTTAACACCATTAAGACTTGGCCATCTAAGAAGCAAGTGTTCAAGTGGAGAGAAAGCACTTCATAAAATACACTACCTTGCAGCTGCTTTCTGACAGCAGTGAACTCGTCCTAATGTCTTTCAGCTCCCACAAGTCCCATTCATCCTCAGACATAGGGTTTATAAAGAGATAAACAGGTAAGTAGAACAGGTGTTTTATTTCAAATTTTATTTTAATAGAATTTCCTCTGACAGCTGGAATAATCACTGAGAAGCATAGTTTGTAAAATGTAGAGGTGGAAAATGTAACTTTTGCAAACAATCATTCCGTTTCCAACAGCTATTTTGATCAATGATTTTTTTTTAATTTTAGATTTGTAAATATTACTAACTTATATCACAGTAAGTGGTAAAGCTGCATTACTGAACAGGGTTGGGCTTGGAGCTGTGAAGCCACCAGTGCAAACCTGGGCTTAGGCTGTCTCAGTCTGAAAGTGGACAGGTCTGTCTGCCTGCTTTCCTGTCTAGAGTCTGAAATTTATTAGTAGTTATAAAGTGTTCATGCTGTGATGACCATTTAAAGGTAGAGATGGCCTTTTGCTTGAGGAAGTGTTTGTGACAGGATTAATTCAAAGGTAAGAAAGAATGTGGCAAAAGTAATCAATGTCACAAATATTTCATGGCTAACAATGGTTTGTTTAAAAAAAAGAAAGTTTGCAAAAAAAAAAAAAATAATTAAAAAATCCACATACCACAAACTGTTTGTTGAAATTCTTCAATAGTTTGTTATAAATAGCTAACACCTTCAGGAACTGGGATATGCCAGGGGAAATATAGGCTAAATTCATTGGATAATCTCATTTGTGAAAAGTCATTTGTTCTGCTCCACTAACCTTGTTTAATATTTATCTTAACCATATCATCCACAAGTGACAGGGGCTCAGCATTTTAGGCAGTGTCACTAGGTTCAGCCGTATCCCTACACACGTGGATAAAAATCTACGTGCCTAAAATCTGCGCACTCTCCTGGGCTTTTCTTCTGAAAAGAATTACCTCAGTAGCCTCAACAATGCTTATATGTCTCTGTGTGTTATTTGCACTCCTGAGCATCTGGCAGAGGAAGTGTAATCATCACTCACTCAGCTGTTGTGCAGACTTTCAAGATCCCATCTCAGTGTAACGCCTCAACCCTTTCCAGTCTGGGAGGGCTGCCTCTCAGCACCACCTGAAAGGAGGCGTTCAGATGGAGCAATAATGATCCCTGGTTTCTCATCACTGTTGCTGCTAGAGTTCCTCTCTAAAAGCCTTCTGCATCAGCCTCCTGGGAAGCCCGGGGTTTGCAGCGTTTATGACTAGTGAGGACAAGGCACAGCACTGCAGGGATCTACTCTGTTTCAAAGGAGAACCTGGAGAGCACCTGATCTGGCAGACTTGCCTCTGTGCAACCTGGGAAGGGACCTCCTCTGACTTTGGTGGAATTTTTTTGGTGTGCTTGGGCCATAAATGGCCACATGACACTTTTCCACCTGGTTTCTGCAACCTCTTGGGCCTGTGAAAGCAAACACATGTTGCATCTCTTCCATTCTGCAGGAGAGCAAAGGCATGACTTGGCTTTTCCATCCCTGTTTCCATTTATGAGCTCATTTATCCCATCTATCTTTCTCCAACATCGAGTCCTGATTAGGCTGAGCAGGAACACAACAGGCTTTCTTTCCCACAGGAGGCTCTTTTTGACCTTCCTTTCCTCTCCTTGTCTGACAAATTGTGGGAGCTGACCCACATCTCAGCGGCTGCAGGGATAATTCAGTCCAGCCCCATCCTGGCAGGCAGCTGTCTCTGCAGCCCTTCCCCGCTACTCTGCTGGTTGAGAACAAGTGGCTGGGACATCTCGAGCTGGCCCTTGGCAGGGTTGGGTGCAGGCGTTCAGGTTAAATAAGAACCAGTGCTAACCTTTGCCCCAAACCCAATCTGGCTGGGAGGATGGGCTCTTCTGAAATCAGCTGGTTCTGCAAGGCAGACAGTGATGAATTGGAGAAGTTTCTTAAATCTCGCCATGCCTGCCTCTCCCATCTGGGAAGGGGATGGTGAAGGTAACAGATGGAGCAATACTCCTCTGCGGTGAACATCTAGTGTTCAGGTTCTTTGAAGCAGCATACTCACTGAGCAGGGTGCACGTGGCACGGTGAGTGACTCTGGTCTTACCTGGACGATAGGCATGACTAGAACATGAAAAACCTGCTTGGATATCTTTTGAGTTATTTTCCATGAGGGCATTCCTATATCTATCCACTTTCCCTCAGCAGAGCTGAGCAGTTTCTAGCATGCATCTTCCATCTACTTAGCACGTTCTTTGGAAGATGATTCACAGGGACAACCCCCTCAAATGTCGTTAGCCGGTACCAACTGTTGTCTTCAGTGGCCTGTATTACACTGCCATACCCTTGGAAAGCAGCACATTTACATAGCACAGGATCTTTTTGCTATGCACAGAGAAATAATCATGAAGAACCTGTCTTTTTAAGAAAAAGCAGAGATTTCTGACATGCTTTCTTTCTGCTGTTGGGTTCTTCATACAGCCATTTTCCCCAGTGCTGGCTCCATTTCTCCCAGCATAAAACCACAGTCGTGTGAGCCAGTCCCTGCAGCATCTAGAGCAACATCTCCACAGGCAGACCAGCAGCTTCAGAACTTCCTCCTCTTCTTCCCACTGGTCTGGTTTTAGCAGCCATAGCCTTCACCCCAGGCTTAACATGGTGTAACAGGATCCTCTGGCAGGGGGAATCTTTAGTGGCTGATAAAACCTTAACTGTTGTGAAATGAAAGCAGGTTCCCTTTGAAGTACACCTCGCATTACAGTTAGATTCTCCAGCCTCTATATTTTAACTACCAATAAAATGATTTATAAGCATAAAGGCCTGAGCCACCTTTAAGGCGGGGGAAAGGAAAGAATTGCTAACGTCATTAGCTGGAATGTATCTTCTTTTTTTCTGTGGGTGATAAATAAGGGGCAGAATCAACCTGTTTGGGCCATGAAATGTCCCTTCCTCTGCACGGGAAGATAAATCCTATCAGTTTCTTTGTGGAAGGTTTCAGTGTATTTGTGGCTGGATTCTCCAGCCAGGCTCTGCTAGGAAGCACTACATTTAAGCATGTAGTTGTGAATTTTATTGGTGCGTGTGTATTTACTATTATTATCGTTTATTATTTGTTTTGATACGATGCTTCAGCCAAGATAGGGATCTTGCTGTGCTGGGCATGGTGCCTACTGGCAGTTAAAGAGAGCCTCTATCTTAGATGTCTGATTGCTGAAATAAACCAAAATGTAGGGAAATGTATTTTATCCTCCATTTAGAGGTGGTGATCTGATAACTGTGTTGTGTAAGGACCAAAATTTGTTGAATGCAGCCATGCTTCCACTGACTTCAAATCAGAAAAGCAGTAGCTTTCCTAAGTCACAGAAGGAGCCTGTAGCATAATTAAGAACTGACTGACTTTCTCTGGTGGGAGTCCACTGTCTTGAAAGTTAGCTTTCTTTTCTTCACGTGCCCATTGTAGACCAAGGCAATGCAAGACACCCCAAGAACAGACAATGCACAGGCCTTTTTGGTCAACCCTACCTGGCTTTAACAGGATCCAGAGTGTCCTTTTATCTCCCTCTAAAAAATAAAGGAACCACACACCCTTAACTGGATGTGGAGAAGCAAGACAGGAGGAGTCATATGTGCATGTGTGAACTTTAATTCTGAACAACAGATGCAAATGAGTGTGTTGGTGTATGGACAGCAACAACCTCACGTGGTGTAACATAAGACAACAGAAATCTTTTCAAAGTTGTTTTGATCATATGTTAGCCAAGCCAACTGACAAACCACCACAGGGGAGCTGAGTACTTGCGGGGATGTTGGAGAAACGTGTCCTGTACTAGAGCATCTCGCTCCACATGTTTCTTCTGAACTTCTAATCCTGAGTGGATTTGCCAGCACCTGGCTCTTGGTTATAAAAAAGGAACTTTCCCACCGTTTGCGATGTCAGAAGTGTGTCAGAAATCACTAGAGTGGCTTTTACATTCTTGGAGTTCAATTTCAATTTTTCTTTCCCTCTTGATTCCTGGATTCGTAGCTGCTTCGTTATGTTTTCCCTTCCGGTGTTTGAATTTTATGTGTTCTTCTCAGCATTGAGATCCTTTTTTTAGGAATGAAACCTCTTCCAACCTGGGACTGAGCCTTTTTCTCTGGAGAGAGGAGGTTTATTTATCTCCTTATGTTCAGCTAACAGAAATATTCAGACTGTTTTTATGACCTTAACTGTGAAAGTAAATTATATGAGAGGAGGAGCTGAGTTCTGTATCCCTAATTCAAGGCGTGAATTACACATACCTGCATGAGAAAGGGTCAGGACTGTCCTGTTTGCGTGACCAGGGCAAACAAAAAGTTATTTATTAAGTAGTGTTGCTCACTGCTCCTAGAAACTGTGCCACGGATAGGATTGTGTAAGAGTTGTGAAGTGCTGCAGACCTTAACGTTCATTCATTTCTCTCTCCTTAACTCTGTCCTAGATTTTGCTAGCAACTCTTGGTGCCAAAAATGGACACAGAGATTCTGACCTGCATGGACTTTGTTGATCAATGCAGATCGGATGTAAGCTGACCTATTTCTGTCACGCTTTTGGAAGGTGCTAAGAGGTTATGCTGCTTCGGCCAGTAGTGCAGTAGGAAGAGGACTGTAAAAAGATGCATTTGATGCCAAGGACCTGACATCAGCACTGTATACATTTCAGGGGGCTTAATTTAGACCAACTCTTCCAAAGAAAACTGGGCTTTTTTTGTTTTCACTGTACATGGATGTAAATAACAGCGTGAAGTACTCCACAGGGCTAGGTCCTTCCTAGCCACTGCCAGCAGGTCACACAGAGCTATGATTAGCAGGTTTTAATCTACTGTTTCCACAGCACACTAGTAGATGAGTAACACATTGAAAGAGCAATAATAGGCTGTGATGCAGAGAACCTCACAGAAATCTGTGTGTGAAGCTCAGTGCGTGGTTGTTTTTGCAGCAAGCACACTTTAGTGCATGTGGACTGAGAGCCAACACTCCATTAAAGAAGCAGTCCTCAGCAAAACCACATTGCCTTGTCATGCCAAGTGAATTATATGTACCCACAGGTGCCAATAAGAAAAAGGCAAACTAGCAAGTGACCTTTTACAGGGAAACTCAATTTAAAGGCCAGAGAAGGATACCCACTTGGAGATTTGGATCATGTCTGAAGTGCAAGGTGCATCAGACTAAAGTTCTGCTGTATCTAGGGAAGAGACTTTTGGTTTGGTTCACAAGATGAGGGGACAGTTTGGACTGCAGTGCCTCAAACCCTTGTAACCCCAGCTTCTGATCTGACATTGAGCAGCTTGGAATTCTGATGGAGGATATTTTTCCCCCCAAATGCTTTACACTTTTGATTTTTGCTCCATTTTTTCTTGTTGCTGTGAAATTTAATCATGTTTTCTAGCCCTTTAGGCCTCACAAAGTCCAGCAGCTGCATTCTCATCTGGCTTGAAAGCTTATCCGCATACTTCTGAACCCCAAACAGGAATCGGGCCTGAGAGCCTCTCTGATTAAATGAAGTAAACCAAGCCCAAGAGACAGCTTGAGAAGCCTTTTCCACTATGCAGAAGGGAGATTGCCCATGATAAAACACATCAGGGCAGTCAAATACATTTAGAAAAATCTCCCCTTGAGTCTTACAGGTAAACTAGCACTGTAGGAAACATGAGCCCAGCTTTGCACATGCATTAATACTGGGTTTATTTTAATGCACAGATATTTAAATTGGCTGCAGTACAATTCTAGTGCACACTGAGGTGCCTTTTGCAAGGAGAGCATGTCTTAGCCAACAGACAACGGTGATTTGCTGCAGTACAGAGAAGCTAAGAAAACCTGGTATTCCCTCCGGTGTGGTTCTATCTATTTAGCTTGTCTAACATAGAAACCATGATGCTAATCTGTCTATTTATCCCCCCTAACAGTGCAGCCGTGTTGCTATTATGGTACTTAATCCTTCAGCATAATTCACATAGTTGTCAGATAACAAGGCAGAATGGCCAGGTGGTAGCAATGCATCTATTCAGTATGGACTCTCTCAGAATACACAGGCTAAATTATTCCTCTTCATCTCATGCTACGGCTGATAGCACTCTCCCATGCTCTTAGCAGTATCTAACAATTTTAAATGCATGTATCTTCACCCAGGAGACAGGGCTGTAGTAGTATTGTCATTTGGGAGAAAGGAAACTGAGGAATGGTGACAAATACTCCCAAAGTCTGTGTCAGGCAGCAACTCGAACCTATTTTTGGCCAGCAGTGTAATTCAAGGTGTGTTTCCATCAGCAGCCCAGGTGAGATGGGGCAGCAGCTCAGAGCTCACACGTGGTCTTTCCTCTCCCCATCAGGTGTGGTTCAGCAACCGAAGAGCGAGATGGCGCAAACAGGCAGGAGCAAACCAACTTGCAGCTTTCAATCACCTGTTGCCAGGGGGCTTCCCGCCGACAGGAATGCCAACTCTCCCCCCGTACCAGCTGCCGGACTCCACCTACCCAACAACCACCATTTCCCAAGGTAAGCACTCATTTACCTGTGCTGCTCCTCTTCTCTTGCCCTGCATCATCCCATTGTCCCTTCTCTTTCTGATTTGTGACATCCCATTGAGGCTTTTGTAATATATAGGTGGTTTTTCTTTAGTTGGGAAGACCGGGTTTTTCCTCAAGTCTGTGGAAATTCCACAGTTTTCTCCTCTGTCTCATGGTCCTTTCTGCTGTACCAATGTGTCTCATGACTGTAGTGCTGCTCAGCTTTAAAGTGATGAGCAGCACATCATTATAAAGTGAGTATCATGTAGGCGATCTCTTGTTCTAGATAAAACTCCATAGTGGAGTTCAGGGAAGGAGTATTGCTAATTCCAGTTGGCTTTGCCCTTGGCCTTTACAAAGGAATTTATGGCTTCTGTCTGTTAAGAGAAAATTATGATATTTCATCCCAGGTTTGCATATTTTGTACTGTCACATGATATGCTTGTGTTCACCTGGAGCACAGAGGTGGTGGGACCCTGGAGCTGAGATCAGGACAGGCATACCATCAATCCACACTTCGCACAGTCCCAGCTGTAACGCCCCACCGCTGCCCACCTCTGAATGCTCTCTCCACAGATGGGGGAAGCACTGTACACAGACCCCAGCCCCTGCCGCCATCCACCATGCACCAGGGAGGACTTGCTGCAGCCGCTGCTGCCGACACTGGCTCTGCCTATGGGGCCCGACACAGCTTCTCCAGCTACTCGGACAGTTTCATGAATGCAGCAGCTCCTGCCAACCACATGAATCCTGTTAGCAATGGCCTCTCTCCACAGGTATGTGACCCGCTTCCATTCTCTTTCTTTGGCTGACAGTATTTGGCTGGTTCAGATCCTCTGAGAACAGGGCAAGCTTCAGGCTATCACAGTGTATTATGGTTAACAAGGGAGTTATTGTTATTGTCACAAATTCTTGGAGGCAGCCTAGTTAAAGCAATTAGTTAATTTATCAGCAGTATCTCTATCCTGAGCTCAGCACTGTACTGCCAGAGCATTTTTATCCTGTTAGTTCCTATGTTCAGGTTAGCACACTGTAATCGCAAACACCGGGACCTAAAGCATTGGTGTTCGTCTTCTCAGCCCCCCCAGAAAAATTCCAGTGCAGGTGTGGGCCCTTTGATTGTGGATATTAGCCTAATGGCAGCGCACTCGACCTTTTTAATTGCTTTTTGCAGGCTCCCTGTTGAAGCAGTTCATGATTTGTGGGCAACTCATTTAGAGATTAGCTGAAGCCAGCTTGTCCAAGTCTGGAACATGAAAGTGCCACAGATCTAAGCTTCCTCAAAACACGAGAGATGTAGATCTAGGATTTAGTTTTGAGAAAGTAATTGTCATGTAAACAATTCTGCTAATGCTTTCCACAAGGTCAGAATAAGAGGTGTAGGTAAGCTTTAAAGGAGGAAAAGATATATTTCACACACAGGCGTGTGTTTTAAGTTTACCAGGTAACAGCCACAGCCTCCCCATGTAATACATCCTTGATTTTAAAATCGCTGCCTGAGCTCAGAATAGAGCGGCCATGACCTGACTCTGGGACCTGTGCTCTAAGCCTCAGCGCAGCTGCCTTTCTGAAGTGCCCAGTCCCAAGTTTGATCAGATTGCTGCCAATTGTGTACATTACTTTTCAGTGCTGCATGTGACAGAGAAGCAAGCCTCAGCAGTGCAGAGAGGTTAAAGCTTCCAGCACCAGCAGGTCTAGAGAGAGCAGAGCTTGTGCTATGTGTGTGTTATGGCAGCAGACTTAACGTTCTCAGCCAGTGAGCTCCACTGAAGTCAGTTGAGATGCCAGGATGTATGCCACCTGAGAATACAGCCCACTCTCTATCACTGTCCTGGGATAAGAATTCTAATTTTCTCTCACCTCGTTAGATAAAGCCTTCAGCCTTCTCTTTGATTTACTTGATGTAATCTGTTTTCCAAATGCACATTTGCTTTTAAGAGGAACAAGGCACGTATTGTATGCTTAAAATTAACAGCAAGGACTTGTATTCAGGTGTGTCTGCCATCCTGAAGGGGTACCAAATGCATTTTACTTTTGCTGTCAGTCACTTGTGAAATATGGAGACATATGAAGCGTGCTATAGCCATTGTTTCAGAGTGGCCAGTAACAATATTTAAGACAGGAAGTGCAAAATAATTTGAAGCTACAAGGAGAAATTAGGTAGGCATCTGGAATGAAAAGGCTACAACTGTTTAGAGAGGAGTCCAATAAACGGGGACATCAGAGAGGTATATAGATTTTAAGGTCCAATAGCTTGTGATCTCTCGAGTGTGAAAACACACATTGAGTGTCAATGGAAAGAGGGAAATTTTGCAGCTTCTCTGAAATGGTATAAGAATCCCACTTCTAGCTTTGAATGGTCACGAGATGGAAAATGTAAAAGTGTGACTGGCATGAGGCTGAATATTGCCTCAAACAGTGTAATTTGTGGGGGAAATAGGGAGACATCTTTCTGACAAGGGATTTCTCATAGCACTGGGCTTGGGAGATAGGCATATAGTATGGAATTCAAAGGCAAACTGCAGGTTAGATGGTCCAGGGCACGTGATTAATTCAGATTATCACAAGTGCAATTTAGCACCATAGAATAAGTTAAGGATGAGATCTGCGTGATAAGCTGCACAAGCGGTAGACATATACAAGTCCATCATGCAATTTCCATTTCTGTAGCTTCATCATCTACTTACTAGTCCTGCTCACTAAATCAGAGGCTCATTGAAATGACCAGACCAATGCTTTTTCTATGCTTATCCCTATCCCAAATTACCCTGCCCCCAGGCTCAGGCTAGGGGAAGATAGAGTCCTGAGCCAATAAGCCCTTTGTATGGGAAAGAGAGGATACATTATCTGGCAGACCTGAAGAAAAGACAGCTTTGCACCCCCAAGAAGGGGAGATTCCCATTTTCCTAATGCTTTTAATCATGTGAGGGCCAAGATATCAGCCTATAAATTCTATTTCTTTTGTGTATAGAAAGGCTAACCCAGGTTATTTTATGACTGCTTTATATTTATCATGCTACCTTCCTGCCTTCCTAAGCCCTCTACTGTTCCTAGTGGAGGGATGCATGAAATACTCCTAACAGCAAACATGAGAACTCTTAGATGTCCTCTTCTATGTACTGGGGTGGCTAAGAGTTTTGTGAGGTCTCAGTATGGGATGCTTTGTGTAACTTCTCCGTGCATAATGCAGCTATTCCACGACATTACAGGTAAAACCCATTGCACCTCAACCCTCTCATCTTCCTGTCCAGCTATCTGTGGTATCTGGTTGCTCTCCGCAGGGGTAAACACCAACTGCAAGGAACGGAGGGAGTTCAGGAGACAGGAAAAAAAAAATTGGGAACTTAAAATGATGGCAGTTTGTCTGAGCTGCAAACAGACAGGTCTCTGGTTTCATCCCTTAGCAGCAGCAGGAGGGAGATTTCTTTGCAGTTTAGACAAGGAGGTGGGGGCCAGCCTGGCCGAGAGCTCCCAGCATTTGCTGCTGCTCGACACGCTATCCAGTTACCCCAGGATTGGGTGTCCCAGCCAGAATCCACCAGACAGACTCAGTGCTGGCAGCTGAAATTCTAGAGGAGAAGTGTGGCATTTCCAGTCTCACAACAGAGAAAAGGGGATTACATTTGGCCACTGCGGGCTCAGTCCCCCACGCACACACGTACTTTAGTCCTCCCCCTCCTGACAGAAAGAGCAGACGCTGCTGAAAGTTTTACCCAGCCTTCACGTGGGAAATGGCCGCATTTCTCGCTTGTTTTCCATCCTGAGGCACACGAAGCCTTGTGCCTGTCCAGCTCTGCTGCTGGCTCCCCAAAGCATTTCTCACGTGCTTTCCCCAGTGTCAAGGCTGTTCTGCCTCTGTTCCAGACCTGAGACTGCTGAGGAGTGAGAGGTCAGCTGGGAGTTTTTGTCTTCAGCTACTTCATCCCGTGAGGATGTTTTTTGTAATAGTTCATAAAAGAACACCGACTTGGTTGTACAAAGGATAGTCCCATGTGATTAAACCACTACCTGGCATGATCTTTCATGCCATACTCATTCCTAGACCTTAGGGTAACCAGAGCAGTGATTTGTGATGGTTTTGTGCTGGGGCAGCCTTCGTAAGAGAAAGATTTTGCTCTGACTGTTGCCTATTTGAGAAAGTGAACTTCACAGGCTGGCCAGCTGCAGCCAGATGAGTCACTCTGCATCTGTCAGGATTCTCTTGGTGGCTGCAGCAGTCATGGATGGTCAGAAGGTAGCTCGGTACTGGGGAGCCAGAATGTGCAGCAGTGAGGTCGCTGTTGCTCCCCAAAGGTCGTGTGGGTTAGCAGCAGCTGTCACAGATTCAGCTGGGCTGACTCAGTGGCTCATAACTGCCTCCAGGCTGGCATTCATGCCTGTGCCAAAACTCAGCAAAGATGTGGAGACCTGAAGCGAAGTTGAATTTGAAGAGTGAATAACCAGTTAGCAGTCATACAGAGTATGATTTCCGGCCCTGGAGCTTCTGTCTTGTCATTTCTCTCAAGAGTGGGTTGTAAAAACAAGTGTTTTTACATAAAGACATTGTAAATATTTCCAACTCATTTTCATCCCACATGGGAATCATTTCCCATTTGTTTGAGAATACCTATCAACCTCAATGAGGACAAGGCCAGGCACCAAGGTGTCCTCAGCTAGCTCCTGCTTCACACTGTCAACCAGAACAAACTTTGCATCTCTCGGTTTTGAAATTCAGGCCTGTGCTAGCTGAGTAGTGTCCCCTCACTGTGGCTGGGATAAGGCTTGTGACAAATGGCTCGATACAGTGCTTATCTCAGTATTAAGCCCCGTTACATCCTGATCAGCATCTGACAATCCTTCAAGAAATGTGTATGCTGCAGTGCAGGCTGAGGTGGGAGGAAATTAGGTGAATTAAGCGGTACATTACAAGTCAACATAAAGAGAAAAGTGGGGGCCACATTTGACTCTGCCTCTGCCATTTGTGATGATGGGAGGATCCCCGGGTGCTTTTCAAATGGCAAAGAAGTAGCACCATACTGTATTCTGGGCTGCTTTCATCACTAGCACATCTCTTCTGCCTTTTAAATGTCTTTGTGGTTTT
Organism: Microhierax caerulescens; assembly: GCA_035590215.1. Classification (NCBI taxonomy): domain Eukaryota; kingdom Metazoa; phylum Chordata; class Aves; order Falconiformes; family Falconidae; genus Microhierax; species Microhierax caerulescens. The sequence continues at coordinate 108,982,955 of JAVJGJ010000037.1, forward strand.
TAGTAGCATTTTGCCCACTGCTTCACCTCCTAGAATTTCTACAGCCCTTTTAGATCCAGGCCTGTATCTTAAATGTGTCTGACAATTCCCTGTAGCATGTTCAAGTTGTGCAAGGGGTTCTTAAAAGCAAAAGTTTACTACTTTGTTGCAGGTGGCCCCCGTGTAGCTGGAGAACATACTACAATATAGTTAAAGTCAGGTGTTTCTGTCCTTTCGTAACATGTTATTTCTGAGACCTTTGAATCTTTTAACAAACCCACAGGATCACCCAGAGATTAAGACAATTCCAGAAATATGAAGAGCCAAGAGAAACTTGTTCACAATCTTGTATTTGTTGCTTTAATTTTCTCAGGGTTTTCGCTGGCTATTTTGCTCCATGAGCAAATTCATTTCCAGTGCAGTGGCAGTATCTGAAGGTTGGAGCCAGATTTTAAAATTTCTGGTTTATCACCATTACTTGATAGTTCCTGGAGGGACACTTGAGGCACAAGTCAGGCTCTGCCAACAAATTTATACTCTAAACTCAGAGATCTTCTTAGTCTGTACAACCATAGCACAATTTTTTGGTTTTCCTGACACTGTCCCAGGGCTCCATTCTCTTCCACCATCCAGGTTACTAGGTTTTTCTCAGCCTCATTGCGGTGGGATTAGAGATCATCTGAATCCCTGTCAGAGGCACACTGATCCTGGCAGAAGCATGAGAAGAGCCAGCTGAGCCCTTTTTTGGGGGAAAACCTGGCAATTGGGAAGGACACAATGTTAGCTGGCTAGAGGGGAGCAGGCATTGCGGTGTCTGGCTCCAGCAAGACAGCGCTCCTTCCTTCAGTGACACGGATCCCTTCTGTCTGGTTCTTTTTTTTTTCTTTTTCTTTCTCTTTTTTTTTTCCCCTCTCTCTTTTTTTTTTTTTTTTTTTTTTTTTTGGGGG
>JAVJGJ010000037.1:108983980-109009888 GCA_035590215.1 Microhierax caerulescens
CCCTCTCTCTTTTTTTTTTTTTTTTTTTTTTTTTGTCGGAGACACTGTGCCTATAATAAGCATTCAAAATGAGTCTTGCTGGGCCAGGAGAAGGGGAGGGGAAGAAAGAGGGGGAGGAGAGGAAGAGATTTGGGGTGGAGGGGGAAAGGGAGGAGGGGGTTTAAATAGCAAAGAATTAGAAAAAAAAATCTGATGCAAATCACTAGTAGAGAGAAAATTATGTGCAATTACCCAAGCGATACTGGGCAGCCGTGCCCACCCCAACCAACAAGATCTCATTAACAAGCAGAAAATAAGATTGAAATGGTGTGTAAAAGAGCTGAAAAATGAATTTGAATGCTGCATTTGTCCACAATTACCCCCTCGTTCACACATATTTTATTGCAATTTTTTTATTATTCTTAATCTTTCCATCCCTCAAAGCAGATTGGGAACATCCTGGCATTACAGTTGCTGAGGGAGGAAGCATTAAGGATTCCCTGTTTCCCTGAAAGGAGACCCTTCTCTCGTTCGAATTTTAAAGGGTTGGTTTTGGACGGATAAGGATTCATTTCTCCGGCTTATCTTAGTGTAGGAACATGTTCTTCTAATATTCTTTAACCTCTGACGCTCTTGGGTGCCACCCCACACGAGGGCTTTTCTTTAACCTTGTCTCCTGGGTTCCTCTGCCTCCTTTTTCCCTCTTTCTTTCCACTTTCTCCTACCCTCCTTTTCCGCTCCATTTTTTTTCCATGTCATTTCTGCCCTCTTCCCCCCATGCTGTCTCCTCCACGTTCCCCCTGCAGCCCCATCTCTCTGGAGGACCATGATTCCCTCAAATGAAGTGCCTGCCCTTCAGAAAGTGGATGCTGTCCCTTTTCAGTGTTACAATTATTCCTCGCACCCTGTTTCTTTCCCAGTGAGCTGTTTTCAGCCTCCCCACGACCTTGCGGCATATTGCACACAGGATTTTTGGAGAAGGAGGTGAACACGTGCAAAAATCCGTGTCCATTCTTTGCCAGGGGGATGGAAAGGGGGCATGGGAGCTCCGGGTTTCTCTCTGGGAGAAACTGGCTCTGTTGAGACTGCGTTGGCGTTTTCCCTCGCTTGGTGTCAAATGCAGCTCCATCTCTCTAAACTTTTAACCTATGTGTCCCAGGAAAGCTGGTAGTTTTTCCACTAGAGTTTCTTGCTTTCTTTTTTTTTTTTTTTATTTAACCAAACAAAGCCCATCTGCTCTTGTCAATTAGACGCCTCTGCTCCCAGCAACGGGAAAAGGGGAGAATGGAACATTTTTCTCATGTGAAAATAGATACGTATTTATTTCCCTGATTCCTAATGACTCTGTTTCTGTGAACAAAGGAGTAGAGTGGGAAGGGGGAAATCCATATCTGATGGGCTAATTCACTTTCTGTCAGTCTTGAGGTTTCATGAGTTTCCTTGATGGATTTGGATGCTCTGGTCCCACTGAAAACTGATTAGAAACAACTAAAGCAAAATCTTATTACCTTAACCGTAACTCTAATGCTCTGAGTGGCACAGATTGCATTTATTCCTGTGTGATTTCCACTCCAGACATTGTTCTCTGTGTATATTACTGAAAGATTTCTGAGCAAATAGTTGGTTCCTGAGCCTTGAATTCGATAGGAGCTTTGTCATTCCCTTTGGTGGGTCCAGGGTCAGCCCCTGTGGTACTGCACTATTTGTAAACTCAAGTGTCAGAAGCAGACAAACTGGGGAGAAAGAGGAATAAGGAGAAAATAGGAGAAGAAATACAGGAAAAAAAAAACCTACCTGAGGAGAATGACGAGACTGATGACAGCAGGAAGAAGAAATGGAGGGAGGTGTGAAAGTGTCTGATAAGCCCCCAGATGGTGGGGCAGGGAGCATGTATTTAACATACCCAGGACTAAGACACGGAAATCTGGACCCATAAATCTTTAAATATCCCTTCCCACCCAGACCCTGCTACCCACTTGCGGGGTGGTGGGAGCAAAAGCCAAAGCAGGGTGGGTGGAACAGGCATTGCAGGGGCTGTAATTCCTGCTGAAATCCAGACAGGACTGGTGGGGCTTTCAGCTCTGCTGAAGCACCTCTCCTCTGGGTCCCGTCTCCTTGCTACACCACGGAGGGTAAGAGGGACTTGGCCAGGAGACACAGACTTGGAGAATTCAAATGCAGGATTTGCCCTGCTTTATGATTAATAAGGGAACTCGAGACAAGGCAGGCAGGGCGGATAGAGAAAATGAGAGATTAGCAATTAATGCAGCATCCAGCCTGGTGACTGGCATTTCTGAGCGACCTCTGGCATTCAGAGGCGAGTGTTTCACCGCATGGCTCGAAGAGCTGCAATAACCCAGGGACTAGGGAGCTGGTGCTGAGCTGGTGAGAGGAATCAAGGGACTGCAGCGGGGAAAGGCAGCCCCGGAATGAAGGAAGTGAGATAGAGGGGAAGCTTAAAAGGGAGGAACGCAATAAAAGGAATAATTAGGATTCAGAGGCAGGGGCATGCACGCGTGCTCTCGCACGCCTGTGTGCACAAGGGCATCAATGTTCTGCGTACACATTCTGCATGTGCACACCAGTGTGTGTGCCCATGTGTTGTGTGTGCCTATTAAAATCTAGCAACGGTGTAACAGCTGTGCTCCAGCTGTGCCCTGGCTGTGAAAAGCCATCTATGATAGGAAAAATCTACAGCAATGTACTTTGCAGTGGATCAGGCACTAACCCCAACCTGCCTCACAGTTTTGGTTTTTTTTTCCACAAAGAGGGGTTGTGGAAAGTGTTTTAACTTCATTGGGTGTGACAGAACAGCAGAGATCCCGTGCTGGGAAAGGAGGTGGGACAATGTATCACAGGTGTACCTGGGCCTATTGCTGTCCTTGCGAGGCTCAAGCCTGCACCACCTCAGGAACCACTGCACACTGAAGATGGACACAAGATTGTGCATTGCTCAATCATGTTAGGGGGATATGCCATTATCTCCAAGCTTTCCCAGAGCTAATGGATGCATTTGGAAAGGGGTCATTATTCTGTACAGTTTCTTTTCTGTTTGCCTCATCATCTGTGTGTGCTAACGACAACAGAAATCCACATTCACTCCCATCCCAAAGCCAGCCAGCTGCTGGGATCGCTGACAGATGGGTTGCAGCATCTTGGGGTGAAAGTTGTGAGCAGGTCATTTTGGGACTAAGAGGACAGGGAGGACTTGGGGGTGGGGGCTGTATCCATCTCTGGAGCATTCTGGAAGGCTGCTCAGAAAAGCTATTAGGTCCAGAAGCATCAGGAGAGGCTGATGGGGGAGATGTACCCTAAAAAGATGCTGCGCCGGTCTTTTGTGTGAGATGGAAAGGAGTTTGGGTATTGCGTCAGCTTGCAGAGCGTTCATCTTGCCAGCTCCCTTGATCACTGTGCAGAGAGGGGAGCAGCATATGGCTGTGCAGTATGTCATTGAGCAGTTTGGAGTTACAGGGCTGCGCAGGGGCTTCTGTAGCTTACAGGGAGCGTGCAAAGTGCAAAGGAGAGGACGTACAGCTGCGTGCGCAACCGATCACTAATGGGGGGCTATCAGGTTGTGGGGTGTGTGCCACACGGGAGCTTCCGCCTCGCACAGTGGTGGATGTGAGGGAAGATGGCTTGGGTGCAGCAAGGCCTCCTGCTGCAAGATGCTGCTTCTTGCCTCCGTCAGACAGGCGTGCACGAGATCAATTTACAGCAGGGGCTGAAGATCAGAAATCCTAGCAGGGTCTGGGGTGTGTGAGTAGTAAAGTGATCAAAGGTGCGGAGGGTCTTAGCTCGCTGCAGTAAGCTGGAGTCAGCCCTTAAGCCTATCCAGTTTGGAGATGAGGGGGATCTTATTTCAGGGAATAAGTACCTGAAAGGGAATTGTGAGCCACATAGGGGAAAGGATGGGGAGCTGCTTGCCAAGCAGATACAAGAAAATCACAGGGACTGGTTTGAGAGAGGGAAAGAGGCAAGGCTGGCACCCAGGGGGCTGTTTTAGGGTAGGAATTCACCCACCAAGCCAGTGCAGAGCTGACACGGGGATGTCTGAGCAGCCCACGCTGCTCACACAACTCTTCAGTGCAATGCTTGGTCTGGCACCCACCGGCATGTGGGGCCAAGCCTGGGTTGAGGCAGGCCCTGTGGGGAGCTCATCTGTTTGTCTGGGGGAATATCTGCGCTGCTGTATGCCCCACACATCCCTCCAGCTGCCCTTTCAGAGGGACACTGGCAGGGGGATGCTCCTGATGGGGAATGGGGAAGAGGGAAGGCAAAGTCTGCTGTTGTCTCTCTTTCCCCCAAGATCAAGAGCGGCAGAGAGAGCCCCTCACAGCCTCCTCTCTCTATGTCTCTCCTAGCTTTTCTTCTCCCACTCCCTTTCCTTATTCCTCCCTCTCCTCTCTCCTTCCATTTGATGTGGAGGAGAGCTGTCTGCCACTCGTGCGTCTGTACCGAGAAGGGATCAGAAGTTTCAGCGAGCGCTCGGCGCCTCTCCTTTGATCCATGTCCTGAGGCCTGCTTGACAGCGGAAAAAAAGCATGGAGACAAAACGACTCAGTCAAAGTGATTCCTGACAACTGTCTCCATGAGATAAGGAAGCTCTCTGTGTCTTGGGTGTTTTTTTTTTTTTTTTAATACCGCCTCTCCGTTTCCATAAGAAGCGGAGTCACTTTATACCAGAAGAGCCAGCCAACAGCCAAGCTGCACAGAGAACAACCGAGCAGAGAGCGCCTGGCTGAGCTTTATCATGTTTCCTGTCTCCCTTTCCATTTCTTTCTACCACCCTTTTTTTTTCTTTAAAAAGCCCCTCTTTTTCCCATTTTTCTTTCCTTTCTACATGCTGTGTTACCTTGCCACCTTACCCCAATGCTACCTCTTAATTAGGCAGTTGCAGAGAAAACCCAATGCATTTGCAGGTGGCCAGGACATTATTCAGCTCAATTCCAACCACAGGGAAATGCCTGTCTTCCCTGCAAGGGGCTGGAGGGGAGAGAGAAAGCCCCGCCGTATGTTATCTTACAATAACCAATCCTTTTAGGGATCGGCAGCAGGCCTCATTAATAGCAAGGCATTATGCACCACTGGCCACTTAAGTGGTCCTTAGAGCTGTTCCCCTGCTGCCGAGCCCCAGATTTTTTATGATTGTTTTATTTTTCTTGCCTAGTTCATGTCATGCAGGGATGTGTCCTCCCCTTTCCCTTCTTGCCTTCAGGTTGCTTTCAGGAATGAGTTTGCAAGGGCTCAGTGATGCTAATCCTCATTGGAGGATGCAGGACTCTGTGTGCGTGTTGGCACATTGGGGAGCAGGATATGTGCCTTGGAAGGGGACTGTGCTTGCAGCCAGGTTGTCAGGGGGGTCCCCAAACACACAGGATCCCTCCAGGACAAATACGATGCAAAATGGACAGGGAGGTGGCCTCACAGACTGTCGTGCTGAGGGCATCCTGGCTTGGACATGCAAGACGGGACTGCTTAATCCAGGTGAGGAGCTGGGGGAAAGCAGATATGGCATGGCTCACCGTGCTCCTGCACTCCTCCGTCCTCAACTTCATAAAGCTGAAGAGGACTTAGGATCTGCCTGAGATGACAAAGCTTGGCTTGGGAGTGGGCCTAGAGAGGGGTAGGTGGCTGACAGGCTGAGGGACCAGCCCTGTGCTCTGGCTGGCTCAGGTGATGGGGACAGGGATCAGAGTTCATCCCAGAAACACAGAGCCTCTTTGCCAGGGAGTTCCCCTTCCCCTCCGCTGGCTGTAATTAGGCTATTGTTGCAGCTTTTGCTCTGAAGACAAACTCTATTAGCATGCAGGATGGGGGGTGGAGGGGAGCGAGGGGGGACACACGGAGGGAGAGATTCCCTTCCCCCCAGAACTGCACTGTGCTGCGCTGATAAACAGTAAATATCGGGGAACAGGATTTCCACATTATCTGAGCGCGGCAGAAAATCAAAATTTCAGTCTAAATCCGAGGAGACGAGGCTCATAAGCTCCTCCAGCTGATACAGATGCCGAGCCCAGCCGGCAAGGCTCAGGAGGCACAAAATAACATTTTTTCATTCAAAAAAAAAAAAAAAAAAAAAAAGAAAAGAAAGGAAAAAAAAGAATGAACGAGAGGGGAAAAGCAAGAAATATTTGGGGGCTGACTGCAGGAAAGGAAGAAGTGGCACAAAGCAGAGCATTGTCTGATGTTGCAACCTTTTTCTGATGAGGAAATAAATACCTGGGTGTATTGGGGAGGGGGTTGGACACTGCCCATCCAATAAACTTTCCAATTGGCAGCTCTCGCTCAGCAGAGTGTTGCTTGGGGATCGACCTGTAGGACACTAACAGCTGCTGGAGGATGATGGCAAACCTTTAATTAGCGATTAGAGTGCACAGCTGAGCACAAATCCAGCCCTGAATTAGGAGCCACATGGGGTCTCCCCGACCCTAAAAGCCAACACCGGATTCAGCAGCTCTGTTGGGTGTGGGTCCACCAGCTCTAATGAAGCTCTGGGCCACGCATGTTGCTAATAGCGTCTCTGCCCTGCTCCGGCCAGGCAGACAGGGCAGGAGCCACCCCAGGTGGCCACTGACTCCTGCCATGGGACTTGCAGGCTGCAGTGAGGAGGAAGCAGTGCCGAGGCCACCTGGGAATCACTTCTTGAGGGAGCACAGGGTTCCCTAAAAATGAACAGCAGCAGTGAGAGCAGGTCATCGATGCAGGAGAGATGGGCTGGAGGTGGCCACTAATAGTGCAGTGAGAAAGGGACGTGGTTCTACCTGCTTCTACAAGAATTTGCTCTGCCTTAGTTCGTGGCATGGTTTCACAGTGCCTTTTGCTCTCCCAGGGACCAGGGTGGTTTCAGCGCCAGACAGAGCAGGTATTCTAGGGAGTTCAGTTTAGCTACTTGCAGTGTCCCAGACATTGTTGCATCCTTGGCTGGATCCATGCTGTTTCCTGATCTTCCTTGCATTGGAGAGTCCATAAAAGCATTGCTTACAGCGCAGTCCATAGCTCCAGGTTTTTAGCCCAAGGAAACATGGCTCAGCCACATTTTTGTACAGCACCAGAGGCTCTGAGCTCTCCCTAGGGATTTTAGTCAACACTGCTTGGAGCAATGAAGAAGAAAAAGCAGGCATTAGTTGCAGAAAATACTTCCTTGGTTTCTGTAGCAGCCACTTCTGTCCTCCTGCTCCCATCACCAGGCCATGGGTTCATTATACCTCTAAAAGCAAATCAGTTCCTCACTCTGAGCTGCTCCCTTAGTTCTCAGTCTCTGCCCAGCTCCCCTGAATGTCCATTCCCCTTTCCCTACCTCATTTCCATGACCATCTATAAAGTGGCATCTTTCATGCAAAGAATTTTAGGGTCTGTGTTCCAGCTCCAGCAGGTTTCTAGTATAGACTCTGTCCATACCATATAGATCCAGGGGCCGTTGGTGGAGCTGAACTGAAATATTAAGGTTTCTCACAGGCAAGACTTAAGGCTCTTGGTAACTTCAATGCTTGATTCTGCTGCTGAGGAAAGAAGAGGTTTTTGTTTCAGATGAGAAGGAAGCAGGTGTAACAGATTCCTGTTGGAAACATCAGTGTCTTTTGTACTGGCAAACTGACTTGCACTTGTTGAAGTGTGGGAAGTTACAGGATGCTGCAGCCTGGCATTGGGCATTGGGACTGCAACCCCTTTGCACTGTTGTGAACTTGTTCTGTATTGTTCTCTCTTCCCCTCAGTATTGGGGCTGGTGGAAAGGGCTGGTTTGCCTGAAGTATTTATCCTTTCCCTTCTCACAGGTGTTTACACAGACACCACAGAAGTCCTAAAACTGAAGATCTGAAAGTCAGAACTAAGGTGGCATGTTTCTGGTCACATCATCTGGGTCTGAGGTCAATGCTATCAGAGTGGCCAAGCCATTTTATATCAGCTTAGAATCTGTTCATGCATTTTAAAGAGCAAGTGCCCTACATCTCTTTAAAAATTAAGATCTTAATCCCATACTTTAAGATTGGTATTTCAAAATCCCTTGGCATGCATGCAGGGCTTTCTTCTGCTGTTTAGTGGAGTTAGCATTGCCTCGGGTTTCGCTGTTTGAACAATCATCAGCACAGAGTTTTGGCCTCCATTAACTACAAGAAAGGCTGTTTTAACACTGAAACATGTGCTGGACTGCTAATAAGCATGCACTGATGTATCAAATATATCTCACCTATCACAAATCCCATCCAGGGGATATACGGAAAGTCATGGGGATATGTGACTCTAAATACTTCCAGTGTCTTTTACTATCCAGCCTCTTTTACCTACAGCACTGAGCCTCAGACAGCTCTTGCTGTTGGCCTGCATGCTCTATTTTTTCCCTACTGTGTCCGTGTCATTACACCAGCTCTCCAGCTACATTCTCCCAGCTATGCCAGGAGTTTGCCAGTCTCCCCATCAACCCCACCAGCTACAGCATCTTCCTCCTTCCCCACTGCTCATAACCCAGCTCCTGTGTCTCTCCTTGCCTGCTCCCCTTGCTTTATTTCATCCGGGGTCTCAGAGCTGCAGTCCCTGCAAGAGGGTTTCTCAAACCACTCAAGAGCCGCAGGCTTGTCTGGAGGGCGAGAGGTCAAGCACTAGCAAGTGTTTCCATTTAGTTCCAGATACCAGCCTGACAGGTGGGTGCCTCTTGATTAATTCCCAGCTCCCCTAAATGCTCCCGTCATCATGTGCTCTAGTCCCGTTCAAGCCTAGGCAAAGTTAGGGGTGAAAAAAGGAGAATATTGGAATGTATCAGGTTCTGTCCGTTCAGGCTTTTGCAGTGGGATCATGGCTTGGGACAGTTGCATATCTTCACCTTCAGCACTTGTCGTGCCAACAGTACTTTCAAGTAAAGATGTGTACTCAGAAAGTAGAGTCAGAAACCTTCAAAGCCCCCAATTCTCCCAGTGCAGCTGCCGTGGTGCAGTTCTGAACTAAGAGCATCTTCTTGCTGATCTCCAGTGACACAAATGTCCAGCTGAGGATGATATGGTCCAAAAAAAATAAGGATTTGGGATCAAGGGAGCATTTTCATCATCTGAGCTGGCCTGAACCTTTGGAGGTGGGCTCTTGACGAGGTTTGTGAGCTCTGCGAGGTCTGGCTGCTGTTAAGTACGTCAGTCAGCTTGTGTCAGTTCCTGACCAGTCACAGCTATGCTAGCATGATTTTGGTAATCTTGAAGGCCACATGGTCATGCTGTGGTGATTCTCCCTTTCAGACTGTCATCATTTAAAGGTAACAAAGGAGAGTATCACACAAATTCATTCCTCTTAACTAACACACTCCATTAGGGGCTCAGTCATTTTACATGCTCTACATGACAAGTGCAGAGAGACAGGAATCTTCAGAAAATGGGTCAGACCTCAGAAAAACTGAATCCTGCTCTACTGAGTGCCCTGGACTAAGGAGACATATATTTTGTCTTTATTGGAACAAGTCCTTTGCTAGAGTCTGAGTCTTTTTCTCTCTTTCTCATTCCCTTTTTCACACACACTGGTTTGTAACAGTGATGCCAGAAATCTCACCAGGACATCTCTGCACAGATCCACGCTGGAGAAATCCCCAAGGCTTACGTAGCTGAGTGAATTTCAGAGAGTAGTTAAATCCCATTTGCCCAGTTAATGCTGTGCAGGGTCCTGCCGAAGGTTTTAGCGGAAGAGCTCAAGAAAGGGAAGGTAGTTTAATGTTTGTGGCAGCAGAGAACTGGAAGTCATGGGACTGATGTCCCCTGCTGCTGACTTGGTTGCCCAACTCTGGCAACTACTTGCTCTTGTCTGCAGGGGTTTCCCCATCCGTGTAACAGGGAGAGTTAGTGTGGATCTGCCATGCGGGAATGCGGAGAGACTAATATCACAAAGGGCTACAAAACACACTGAAGAGCAGGGAAGGACAAATCCGGAATCCTATAGGTGTTAAAATCTCCTGAGCAGCAAAGCATCCAGCAGTGCTGAGGTTCTAGGGAAGCACCCAATGCCTGAGTGCTATTTTTTTTTTTTGTTATTATTTAAACCCCCCTAACTTATTAAAATTTTGCCTGGCTGCATGTATTGCTTATTCAAATACTGCCAATTTCCGTGGATCTCATATCAGCTCCCAGCATCTCTCAGCCTCAGTGCTTGGGTTATACGGGAAGAGCGAGAGAGAGGGGAAAAAAACTGCAAGCAAAATAAAAGCCGCTATCTGACAGAATCTCTCCTGGGGATCTCAGTTATTAAAAAAAAAAAAAAAAAAAAAAGGAATCATTTTTCTCTTAGCTGGTGTTTGTTAAATGTGCAGGAGCCATAGGCAAATTTTTGCTAATTTTGTGCATGCTTTTATCATACTGGTGATTCACTGGCAGCTTTATCCTCTGATAAGTGGATTAGTTGTTGAGCTAAACAAAAAGGTGTTTGACAACCAGGAAGCTCTAAAGAACATATTTGTTTTCCAAATAATGGAGCTGTGTTTGTTGCTCAGTGCAGTGTGGGGTGGTGTTGTGAATTTCATTAGCTGAAAGGAAAGGCCTCAAAGCTTTTCTCCCTTACACAAGGCTGTGGTTCAGCAGGAATGTCTCCCTCCTATCAGTGGCAGGTTATTTTTTTTTTATTTGCTTTGGTCTAGTGGTTTGGCCCCGGAGTGGTGCTGATTAGGGAGTGGCTAATGAGCTGTGTCGGCATGAGAGCATGGCATCTTTTGGTGGCAGGGCCAGGCACACGCCAGCTTCATTTGGTGGTGAGCATCGCAGGTCTCCTAAATGGTTGGCAGAGCCCTATGGCTCACCACTAGACCCGGACTTGTAGGGCTGGGAGCTAAACTGAGGGCACAGAGAGATAAATTGGCTGAGCGGAAGAGAATAGGGCTAAAATAATGAGCTTAACTTTATCTAAGACTTTCATCATAATATCTGAGCATCTCATCATCCTGGGATGTGTTTCTCCTCACGGTCCCATGGGGAATGTTGTTATCTCCAAGGCCAAGAATGGAGACACAGAGATTTTATCCTGTTTAAATGTAAGGTAGGAACCTGAGACTGTCAAGGCTCTTTGCTAGCCCAAAAGGCCTTCTTTGTAAAAGTGCTTTGTATTTAGTAATTCTGTATTCCTATGGAGCTGTATGTTTATTTTCAGCCCTTTGGAGTCTTCCTGCCTCCCCACTCAGAGGGCCACAGCCCTTTGGCCATATGAGCTGAGTGCCTGGGAAATGATGGGAATTTTCCCCTTGGAGCTGCCGAGAGCTTGGGGACAACCACAGTGCTTGGGGCTGAGCTCTGCCTCACCCAGTGGGTCCTCGCTGATAGCAACCATCAACAGACTCTGCATGAGGATCTGGAATAGGGTGCTTTCCCTGGGCCTCGCACTATTTTCACCCTCTCAATATCATTCATGATTTCTTAGGCATTTTTGCAGTGATGCCCTTGGAAGGAATGGTGTGGGTTTGGGCCAAGGGTTGGAGGCACTGACTCAGGCTTATAAATCTCTGTGGATGCTACTGATAGCAGTGGGAGATGCATCTCCTGTGGAAACGAAACATCTTTTTGCATCCTGATGCCAAACTGTATGTTCACTGGTGTCCTTTAGAAATATAGACAACCTTGGTGATAAGAAGAACATAATCACAGTGCTTGAAACAGATAGCTCCATCCCTCCTGACATTTTTAGGAGCCCACAGAGATGGAAGGATAGTTAGCCATGCCATTCCCATCCCCTCAGCTTTATTCATGCGATGGCCAGACGTGAATCCAGTAAAGCTTGTTTTCCCCTAGCAAGGGGCTAAAAGCAACGTACTTTTCCTTGACAGCCGACAGCAGCCCCTGGCTGGGAGGGTGATATGAAGAGGGAGCAAACACGGTGCCATGAGAAAGGGGGGAGGGCTGTGAACAGATCTGCAGTCGCTAGCAATTGCGTTTTCAGCTCTGGCATAGATGAAACGGGGGGAGGGAGGAAAGGGGGGAAAACGGCAGTCGAAGAGCAAAAGGTCCCCAGCTGGCTGTTAGTGGCATCTGCACTCGGAGTACAGACTCCAGCTGAGAGCTATTTCACTATTTATTTACATGTAATTATTGCTATGAGGTGCAGATATTAACACTGTCAAGAGCAATTTGCCCTGACATTTTTCACTTGCTCTGTTCCCTGACGTTTTGGGTTCGGTGGGATTTTTTTTTTTTCTTTCTCTCTCTCTTCATCGCACTGCTTCAGTTTTGGCAGCGCAGGGACCAGGCTTTTTAATCCAGCGCCCTTCGCAACTCATTAAACTTTGAAATTTAATTTTGTCCAGAGAGGAGCTGGGGCGCAGGGAGCGTCTCCCACCCCCCTCTCCCCATGCTTTTGCACCCGCCACCCATCTACAGCAGTTCAAGCATTTCCACTCTAAACAAACCAAATTTACCGGTTGCCGCGTTTTCAATTGGAATGCAATCTCCAGCATTAACCTTTGCTTTCGACACTGCATTTAAAACACACAGAAAGGTCCCCAACCGTTTATTAGGGGGAGAGTTTGAAAGTGCACGTAGAGAAAGCAAATGCAGAACAAATATTTTTCGAACCAGTGCCCCGACCAGCATAAAAATCGCAACCCATTTCAAAAGGGGAGTTGGGCCGGTGACTGTTTCCTACTTCTTGAGGTCCCAGGTTTTTTCCCCTTCCCTTCGCTCCGCTCCTGCCTAAACCATCTGATTTCAATAGCTGGTGACACTTTAAATTAAGACTTCCGGCCTACACTCAAGCCCTGATTTAATGAGGCAGTTGTTGTATGTCATCTAATAAATACCAATTGTGCATTAGAACTTATTTGCCAAGCAGGAGCAGTGACGTGACAGGCACAACTCACTGCAGCCTGCTTTTTTTCTCAGCCGGTATGGTGCTTGTAATCATTTAGCATTTGTTTTAATACACAATAGACCATATTCCTCATCAGCAGAGCTCCACTGCTCAGTGGTTCACACTCGTGTTTCACACTCAGTGGTTCACACTTGACACAGGAGGCTGAAGGACTTATGCCAGGGTGTGGGGGGGTTGTGTTTATGGAAGGAGTAAATGCGGAGTACTTCTTCAGTGCCTGTGCATGGTGAATTTTTGGAAGGGGTTAATTAATAATTCCCATTCTGCCATTTTATCTGCAGCACCTTAGGCCTTTTTTTCCATTCTTAGATTTGGACCAGACTTGGCTTCTACTCTCTTGACTTTGCAGGGGAAGAGATTCAGGAATCTGGTGCCTTCCCCTTCTTTCTTTTTCTTCTGGTCTGCTTTCTTGGGGTGGGAGCAGAAAGAGAGCGAGGCCTGAGGGGAGACAACCAGTCTCCAGCGCTGAAATATCCAGCATTTTGGGGCTTTCAGATTTTACTGCTATTTTTGTGCAGGGTCTTGAGGAGTGGAACATGCTCCTTGACTACAGCACTTCTGTGTCATTGCAACACGAATAAATAGCAGTAGGAATGGCTTCATTATACATTGCCAAGTCCTGTGGTGTGTCTGTAACACGCTTACCCTGCGGCAGAAAGGATAACTGAGATCACCACAGATGAGGGGACAGGTTACTGGGACATTGTGGAAAGAGCAAAATGGTTTCATTTCACTCAACGCTTTCTGCAGGGTTTATTTGTTTTTCTTTATAAGCAAAGGGACAAAAATGTTGCAGCTGGATATTATATTTTCAGTATCTTTTAGTTACAAATTGCAGTGTTATACTTCATTTTGATCTTTCGATCAAAAGTTTGTATTTACACGTGCATCCCTCACTCATTTCCTTTCCATTTGCATTTATGCTATTTGAAAGGCTTTCTTTCATGTAAAAGAAAATGTTGTTTATCTTTTTCATAGCATTTATTCTTCACCTGTCGACCCTTTGTAAACCTTTTATGGAGTGACCTATAATATAATGCAGAAGCTTCGTAGTATTTTCATTACTGCAGGCTGTGTGTTTAAATGTGATCAGAACCCAGCTTGAAAACTCAACATTTTTTGTTCTTAGCTCTCCATGCCTTGCTATCCACCACCTTTTTTGTGTGTGACAGTGAAACAGTGCTGATAAAGCTGTTCCCACCTTCGTAAAACTTTGTGTCTTCCAGGGAAAGGCCTATAGATACGCCAAACAGCATCATGTGGCACTAGTGTTTTGAAGTTCCCCTCATTGCTGTGCTTAACTTATTACAAGGCAGTCTGGAAGGAGGACATCAGCCTTGGCTTTGGGATGTTCAGATTCCTGCTCCCCCATAAACTTCTGCACCATCTCGAGTTTTAGCCTTTATTGGGCTCATTTTTCCAGTTGTTAAGGTGAGAGGTGGCAGCCCCGCTCTGCCTGGTGCTGATGATAAATACATTAAAGCAGGTCACCGCAATCTTTGAAGAAAGAAGAATGCCACAGAAGGAAGACACATTTCTGCTTTTTACGTAGGTGTGACTTTGGATAGCATGTGATCTGTCCTGCTGCTTTCTTGGGGGGTGTCTGAAGGGTCAGGATGCTCAGCTCTTGCTGGAGTTCAGGGGGTGAGCTCCCTCATACAGAAAGCTCCAGACTCCTGGGCCATTTTGTGTGGACAGGAGGTTTTCCTCTCCACATAATGACCAGAGGAGAATTAATCAGACGGAGGCTTTATTACTGGTGACCCAAATGCACCCACAAAGCTCAGGCACCAGCTGGTACATACGTTAACTCCAATTTTACTCAATCTTGCAGTTTTTAAGGCAGTCTCGTAGTGGGGCAGGGATGGCGGGAGACAGGACACACATTTTCTGAGGATCTCTCAGGTATTAACACTGACACCCCGGTCTGAACCCAGGGCAAGGCTTCAGGCAAGTAAGACCCAGGCAGTGACCTTGGTTTTGGGCTTTGGTGTTCCTGCTTTGCCCGTGGCCTCTGGCCTCAGCCCTGCATCCTCCTATGCACAGCACCCTTTCCCCAGGAGCCCAAACTTTCTGCCAAGGTCCTGATTCCTCTCCAAACTGGAGAGTGCAAACCAAACAGGAGAGCTGTGCCCAGGGCTGCAGATCTCTGTGCTAAGCTCTTCCCCCAGCAGTTGTGACCAGGGGTACTGGGGTGCAGTGGGAGCGGGGAGCACAGGAGATAACCACTGATGTTGTCAACGCTGCTGGGACTTAACGTATTGTGAGATATGGCAGCTTGTTTGCACGGGTGTTAACCAGCCTCTCCTGTCCCCTTCTTGTCACTGCCCAGTCCCTGCCACAGCCAATCTGTGTCCTAATCTCCATCAATTAACAAGAAACATTTTTCGCCCCTTCGCTCCCTGCCACCAATACAGACACCCACCCTGAAGCCTCGGATAAAGAGGAAAGAGCCCCCCCAGCCTCGACCCTCTCCCCCTTTACTTTCCACTAACTCAGCGCAACCAATTAGGCATCTGACACCCGTACTGGCTGACAAATTGTTTCTGTCATCTGCTTTCTGTCTTTCATTAAACGAGAGGCGGAGGGGGGAATTGAGAAGGGAGGGGGGGCTGGGAGATGTGATCTCCCATGCTTAGCGAGGCCAGATACATTAATTACAAAACGGCCATTTGCAGCATGAAAATGCATTAATTAAATTTATGCAATCATTATCTTTAAATAGTCATATCTTTAAAATAATCAGCCCTTCCTGAGTCTTCCCTCTCCTCTGCTAAGTATCTCTAATCCCTTTTCCACCATTTATCTCTGGATCAGCAGTGGCTTGTATGCTTTTAAACTTCTGCATGCAGGAGATGCCTTAAAAACTCTGCTCGAGTAATACAAGGGTGTGATACCTTCACTCCTGCCCTTGGCATTGCAGCGAGGAGGACAGGTGAGGGGCACCACTCTACTCAGCAAGTTAGAGGATTTGCCATTTTTTGGAGGCTTTTGATGAAGATATTTTCAGAAAAGAGAGCTTGTAGCTCAGCCAGGAGTTGTGGGGTTAATGTATAAAGTTCTTTGCTTGCGTTTGTACAAGAGAGCAAGCTATGTGCTGGTTTACATACCCACTTAGTAAATGTATTGCTGTTTTCATTTGGAAGAGGTTTAATTTTAATGAGGTAAGACCCTTCCCTTTGGCACAGACATAGCTTTGCCAGCAGACAGCTACCTTTCATAAGTGTACCTTTTTCTTCTTAAAAATCACTTAGTTCAAAGCAGTAAATTACATTCATAAGAAGAGCAAGGTTTCAGAAATTGGTGATTCACTAGTCTGATGCTTGAGATTGCTTCCTGGTGGCTTCATATCATAATTCTAAAACATATTTTATTTTGCAGTGCCATCAGACATAGCTGAAATGAAATTGTGCTGGACAAATAAGAAGGAAGTGCAGTTAATGCTGTGTTAGCCCAGCTTTATGCTTTTACACTTTATACATTTATACTTCATTGTTCAAAGACTTCACCGGTTTGTGATTGTTACTCAAATAATCATTGCAAACTTATCGACGTTTGTGCTGCTCCTCAGCAGACCCCAGGTGCAGGAGTGCCAAAATACCCAGGGAAGAAGAATTAATCTCATCCCCTGCTTAAGTAAGCACCTATAACACCACAGGAAAACTCCAGTCCAAATAGCTTTTAAAGAGCTGGAGGACTCAGAGGGATACTTATCTAAACTCAAATCCTTTAGGGCTTTCTTATCACTCCTGGTTAAAGATTTTGTTCTGCTCTTTGTATGTCTGCATCGTTTTTAATAAATCCTATATGCTTTTTTTCCCCCTATCTGTAATGCCTAGTGGGCCAATGTCCAATTAGACAGGAGCCAACGCAGTGGTATTTGGATCCAAACCTCATGTTGTGTTCACCTAGAGTCAGGAGTCTGGGATTAAGACCAGGTAGAATTTGAGGGTGGATTTGATGGTGATCAAATCCTGCCAGATTTCTCACATCTGAGGCGCAGAAATGAGCTCTGGGGTTCAGAAACAGACAGTAGCTTGTCCTGCACAGGAAAGTCCCCTGGACAGTCCGATAGTCCTCAGCCTCCTCTTCAAGAAGTGGATTGTGGAACTACAAGCTCTTTGGATCCAGACCAACAAGAACTTAGTGTAAAAGTGATTGCAAATAATGAATACAAAAGGCTTGTTTTCCCTGGACCATCTCTGAGAACGGAAATTTGTGGAGAGAAAGGAAAAGCCTTACTATGGAGCAAAACAGGCAAAGAGGTTGTTGAGCTAGAGCATCTTGGCTGTAAGGGTGATCCTCTGTTTAAGCCAGTGTTTTCAGCACAGATCCCCACTTTTCTGCTATTTGTTTACACGAATACTCTGCACCTTGGTGAATGCAGCTCCATTATCCCCGAGTTCAGATCCTGTGAAGGTTTTGGGGTTCCTGCTTGGCAAAAGCAAGCAGCTCCATCTTTGAAAATACCACAGTGCTCCCTAGCAGCAGAGAGGAGTCCGAAGGAAGAGCAGGTGGCACTATGTAGGGCTGCAAAAGGCATTGCCCTGGATTCAGGAGCTGTGATTTCCCGATGGTGAGGAAAAAAAACGGTCTTGACTTGAAAAATTCATCCTTCAGAATATCCAAAGTGAGCTCACTTCCAGACGGGAGCAGGATCTGGGTTGTTCATTCATTAGGGTGAGCTGCAAAGAAAAACCCTTACCTTAAAAAATGCACCAAGCACTCCCCCCGGAAAGCAGGGAACTGGGAGAGAAAGCAAACAAGCGGCACAGGAGCTGGCAATAGGAATCACTTCTGATTTTCTCTTTCTTCCATTCTTTTGCCAGCTTGAGTTATTAAGTGTTTGGTGCGAGCCTAGTTAGCCCTGCACTTGCTGAACTTATCAGGGTTATTTCATCTCCCCATGACCTCTCCATATTTACGATGGGAACCCTGGAGGCATTGGCTTTGCTTAACTGGTGTATCTTACACTGCAGTTAAGCTGGACCTTAACTGATTACAGCCCTTGATTGATCAGAGAAAGAGGGAGGGGAAGAGAAAGAGGAGTCCTAGAGCAGATACGCAGGACTATCAGTGCACCAAGCAGCTTCGCCTGGGGCTGGGATATGCCACTCGGGGGATTCTTTGTAGTGCAGCTCCTTTCACATTTATAGAGGCTCCCCTCCACTCTCCAAAAAGAGAGAGACGGAGAGAGAAAAGCAGGCGAGGGGGGGGGCATGGAGCAGACTCAAAGGATCTCAGGAAATCTTGTTTCGAAGCAGTAAGTCAGCACCCGCACTCCATTACCAGTGTCCGCGGGGGGTTGTGATAGTGAGCGAGCACAGCTCAGCTTAGCTGAGAAATGGAAAAGAAAAAAAAATAAAATGAGGGAGAGAAATGGAAAGGGAGGAGGGGAAGAGGAGACCTTTCTGTGAATTTTGGTTTGTCTTTGTTAGTCTTTGCCAGCATGGGGCTGTTGAAGAAAGGAATAACAGAAGTTTATAAACCAGCTTTAATTTGCTGGGACTTAGCTCTACTGCATGGTCTCCCCACCCTGCCATTATTCACATCAGGCACATGCACAGTAATTAGATTTAGGGTTGATTTAGCAGGAAACATTGGTGTATGTTGTTTTGTTTGGTTCTTGGTATTTTTAGTCTCTCCCCAAGCCCCAAAGCTTTTCATTCCCTGCCTGCCATCAGCATGTCTGAGCTGACCCAAGAATGGACAAATAGGTGCAGAAGAAAAGGCACAAGTCCAGCCCATTTCCAAAACCAAACCTTACCTGACTCCTTCAGCTGGTTTGGAAAAGTTTAGGAATTCCAGTTTTCCATGGTTGTGCATTTCTACTTTCTCATCCCTGGTGACTTTGTGAGTTCCAAAATTCCACAAGCAAGATTCGTATTCCTGGAATTAATACCCTGTGTAAAGTTGCCCAGAGATGCTCTGCATCTCAACAAAGGGATTTTCCTATGGAGACTTTTCTTCCCAGTGTATTTACTTGGCCTTCACAGAAAAATGTATTCATGGGGAGAACAGCATCAGCATAGTTTGCTTGTGGTGACTTCTGTTAATGCAGTCTACTGCCTAGAAGTAAGGAACGTGGCAGGGGGGCTCAGTTTGCTGACCAGCACATTTGGGGAGCATTGGCTTTCTTTTGGTTACTGTTGTATGAAATGTCATAGCAACTTCAATGTAATCAGGAAAAACACTTCATGCTTAGGTAGCACAAGATGAATAATTAAGTTGGTGGTTAGTAAAGCACAAACAGCCCATTTTCAGAGGGGAGATGCTCAGCAGTCCATGCAAATCAAAGCCCTTTGGCATTTCAGGGTGGCAAGGTGCTGGTTAGCCTTTTGGCTTGAGTGTCTCCCATTTCTGGAAGGGGTGAGCCCACGTTACTTGATTCTGCTTGTTAGTGAAATTGATGCCCATAGAACTAGGGACCCCCCTTTGCCTCAAACAGCCCACATTAGCTTGGCTTTTTGTTTCCTTTCTGGTTATCCAGACTACTAAAAACTTTGCCGTCTGCTTTTATGTAAGTGATAGGAGAGTTGTGTGCCCTAATGCCAGGGATAGTGGCTCATGTTTCTAGATCAAGCAGTTTTAATGTAATTCCCATTCACAGTGATGCCTCTGCCCTTCCCCTCCAAATTACACTTCTGCTGCAGGATGTCTCGTAGCCCTTACTGGATGTATAACCCTGTGGTGCTTCCAGTTTCCTTATGGTATTTCCACTGCAAGAAGGGCCCACTCCTCTTTCCCAGGACATCCAGACTTAATCATTCTCTTACCCTTATAGCTAAGACCTTCCCATTCTTTTGTATAGCTTAGAAACTTTTCTTTAGACCTTCTCTATAATTTGTACATCTCTACAGAAGCAGGGTGCCCAAAACAAGATGCAGTGCTCCAGGTGGAACCTCACCATAGCCTTGAACAATCAGGTAATAACTTCCCATCGCCTTTTTTTTTTAATCCTCCCCTTGTGCAGCCTGCATTGGTCTGCTTTGCTGCAGCTCACCATTGCATCCTCAGCTCCATCTCACCCCCAGCATCTCCCCAAGCCCTCTCCATCATGAGTGTGTGGCACTTTTTCATCCGTTAAGTGAACAGGGTCATTTTAGGACACAAATGCTCATCACCATTTCACCCGCTGTGTCCTAGACCACTCCCCTATGGCGCTGAAACGTCCTTCAGATGTTTCAAGTCACTGAAAGGCATTGATGATATTTCTGGGTTTATTGTTCACTGCCAAACTGTACCACTGCTCAAGCACAGGCCCACAGTAACCATTTCTGACCAGTTTGAAGGGATCTGGTATAATATGTCCCATACACACCTGAAGGGATTCAGGCACATTGCGTTCTGTTCCCAGCTTTGCTTCTGACACACTTTGTGTGGCCTTGGGAAAGGCATTTCACTGGCCTCCACATATTTTCCAATGGGGTGGGAAAGGTTAGGAAAACGAGACAATACTGTTATACAGCAGCCACCTCAGCCCCAGAGTCCTGCCGCAGCAGTAAAGTTTTGTAAGATTATGTTAGCTTGTATTCTTAACACTGTTCTCTTTAGCTCTAGTAACATGCTGATGGACAGATTATAAATACTGGCTAGATGAGGCAGTGGAGCATCAGGTTTCTTAAACTTTAACCCACAACAAAATTGAAGGGGAGAGATAAGTCACATGTTCATTTATGCCAGTGTGAATCAGGACTGTGCTTGAAGTGAGTGAACTTACTCTTACAGAAGGCTGATGTGAAGTTTGCTCCCTCAGCTCCAAAATGTAGTTGGAAATGACATTAGATGGGAGGGACTGCTGTTACCCAGCTCAGACATTTTCTGGGTGCAAGAAGTGTGAAGCACTGTCTGGACCCTTGGCCTGATTGCAAAATCAAATTTAATGGGTGTACTTACTGGATTGGTTTGGCATACTGGGATACAACTCATCTGGGTCTAGTGATTTAGGAAATATTCAAAATTAATTGCTTGGTTTTGTGAGTGCAGTGTTAGTGATTGCTACATAAGTCATTTTAGTCCTACCTAGGGGCATATTTGCATATATTTATCCTCCTTTCAAGTGAAGATCTTTGGGGAAACTGTATTTATCTCCTCCTAACTCTTTCTTCAGCTTTCAATAGTCCTACAGTCACCTCTTCATTTTGTTTCCAGTTAATGTATGTATAGAATAATCGACTCGTCCTCTTCCCACCAAGTGAAAATGAATCCACAGAGATCAAAAAGCATTAATATGAGGAAGGGTTGCCTTCTGCAAGAGAGAAGGAAAAGATTAGCCGAACAGGCTGCAAAATAAAGATGGAAAAGATTAAGCTGGGTCCCCACCAAGTAGCTAAGAAAGTCTTGGAGGACAGAGCATGACCTCTGTAGAGCAGAAGCTGAGTCAACCATAAATGGCAGAGTCCAAGCCCTTGTGGAGGAACTCATAGTGAATTGTTAGTTTGGTCCATGTTGTTATGGAATCCACAAGATCCAGCATGTTTCCCAGAGCAGCCATCAGGCCCGTCACACTTTCTGTTCCCTAGGAAGTGGCTCAAATGTTAACACCACGGAAGCTGAAACAGAGATTTCAGCCTACAAACACTCTTTGTAACAGAGAATTTCCTAGTGATGTAGTATCCGATATTCTAACTGATCACATTTCCAGCCTTTCCTGAAGAGAAGGGATTTCTACCCATTCCTAGGAAAGCTGTACCACAGCCTCAGAAATACCGCCGACTGCTAAGAGACCTTTCCTTTTTGGTTTCTGCCTGGTATCCAGTTTGCATTCCTTTGGGACCACCCGGCAGCTTCTCTGGAGTTAACACCCTTCAGCTAGTTGCAGATCATTACGTCTTCCCTTTATTCTGAACTTAGCCAGGCTCAGCAGTTTCTAAATGCAGCATTTTTCTAAGGCAGCCTCTGATTTTGGACGCTTTGTGCTGTGTCAAATTGGGTGTCCAGAAATGGAGACACCACAGAATCAGGGGTCACTCTGGAAAATGCTGTCTGCAGGCTCCTGCCTACCCATCGTTTCGGTGGCTCGAGTCTGATCTCCTTGTAGCACCTCCGTGTCTTCCCGGGCGTGGGGCAGTGCAGCATCATGAAGTGTAGATACAGAGCCCGCTGTGTCCAGGGCCTGATGTCTCTATCGGCTGGGTATCTTAGCAAGCCTAAAGCAAACTGGGAACGCAGGGTAGGAGGTGTAGGGACTCCGAGGATGGCTGGCATGGCCTGGGCTGCCCTGGTATTTGCTGTAGAACTCCTGACTGCAGAGTGCAGCAGCC
Source organism: Microhierax caerulescens (assembly GCA_035590215.1). NCBI lineage: Eukaryota > Metazoa > Chordata > Aves > Falconiformes > Falconidae > Microhierax > Microhierax caerulescens. Next base: position 109,006,039 of record JAVJGJ010000037.1, read on the forward strand.
AGGTCTCCTGGGACAAGGCTTTGTCATGAAACTCACCTGCCACCCGCCTGCTCCCCTCCCCGATGTGCTCACATCCTGCACTAGCTAAGTGGTATCTCTCCCTATCGCTTGTCTGCCCCTTGAGCCCCCCCTGCCCCCCCACCATACCCAACCACCCCCCAGCCCACCCCCCAACCTAAAATCTGAAGGTCTGATTGCACAGATTGAAGGCCCTAATTGCACTTCCCTTTCCAAAGCCGCATTCGTTTATCATAAAGGGTGCACATTTCCCCTGCTACAGTTTCCACGGCCAGAGGCCCTGAGGGCCAGCTCAGAAATGGAGGGAATTAATTACATTTTTTTAACTCCCCTTCTTTTAAAGTAGGGGAGAGAGTGATGAAACGTCCCGGGGGGGGGGGGGGACCAGGGGGGAGCTACAGAGAGGAGGGTGTGGAGGGAGGCAGCAGCAGGAGGTGGGGAGGAGGGGGGCTGGCTCTTTCATCCAGGAGGGTCTTTGTGCATTAACCTTGGTCTCCCCAACACATCAAGACCCCTACCCCCTCTCCCCCATGACAAATGACCTCCGGAAAGGGTAGGAACAAGGCTGAAGGTTCCTAGCAGCATGGCTGTTATTGACTTACCCTGAAGTGCAAGCCCATGCCACGCCTGTGACTGATTTGGGACAGCAGCAAAAGGAAAGGAGATGGGGCAAGGGAGAGGGACAACTGATGAGAGGGAGGGGAAAGGGAAGGCTGTCAATCACTGTGATGGACAGGTAGCAGATTTCCCTCCAGATAAAACCTTACAGATGTGAAGTGGGTATTGATTTTTAGTTAGTGATGATAATGCACCAAGAAGTAATAAATTATAAGAAAGCAAGGTCAAAAAGAAAAGGTAAAAGGACATTGCATTCTTGAGGAGGGGATTTCTCCAGATGCCCCAGACTTTCCTGAGTTCAAAAGTTGCCTGGAAAATGAGTTTATCCAGCTGAAACAAGAAGTCAAATAACACGGGCCCGCTGAGGCTGGAGGGCTTGTGTAGGGTTAGCCATGCTGGGTGGCTGTGTAGCAAAGAGGGAATAGAAATCTTCAATTTACTCTTGTTTTTTCTAACACCTTTGTGTCCTGGGGTTGGGGAGATCAGATGCTGTCCTCTGATAAACCTGTGCAAACAGAGTTTCAGGGGAGCTCAGCTCCAAATTGCTCTCAGTGTGCCTGGAAAAGGCAGATGCTTCCCACGGTCAGCGCTGCTGAAGAAGGAACAGAGATCTTTGGGGTTCCTGGCTCAGCCTCTGTCAGGGTTCATCTGCAGCTTTGAGCCCACTCTGCCTCCATGGGAGCACCCAGCAGGGATGTGCATCTTGTAGCCACCTTCCAGCATCTCCCCTTTCTCACCTCCGTAGAGTTATGTACCTGTTCACCACCCTGGCATCGTTGTGATGAAATGTTGGCACACCTATGTTTTGCCATGAATTTCCAGAGGAAATTCAGCCTGTCTTAGGGTGGGATGAATTGTCCTTCAGAAGTGTCAGTCTCTCTGTAGACAGATTCTAGAGGATTAGCAGAGACTAGAAACTTAACTTCACATGCCGAAGGTTAGTTGAGTCGAGTCCTAGCTTAAGTGACTTGCACAAGCCCTTGTGAGTCAGTAGCAGAGCTGGGATTAGAAATTAGTCCTGATTCTGGCTGATTAAAGACAATTAAATGTCTTTAGTAGGATTTGTGCAAGTGTCTTCTTTGGTCTCAGCTCCTCTGAACCCAAGAGTGTGAATCTGGGTTTCATTTACCAACATTGCTTTCTTTTTAAAAAGGCTTTAGCGGAAGTGTTAATGTGACTTCTGCTTGCTTTAAGAGCCTTTTATTTTCTCTGAGTAATATAAAGCAGCTGACTCTTTTGGGGAGCTAGCCAGGAGGGAGAGCACTAGAAAACCCTCTGGTCTCTGAGTGGTTCCAGTTGCCCTTCACTTTATAGTGCACAATTTCTTTTCTGCACCTGCAGGGCTTGGCGGTGTGGGCAGCACATCCGCGGTCAGGCAGCACTGCCAGACCTGGACAGCTCAGGAAGGGAGAAGTGAAACGGCCGAGCCTTGTGCTGCCCAAGGTGGAGCTTTTCCCAAATAACTCATAATTCATATGACTGTATTGTGGCGCATGCAAGAAGGACGTTCATTGTTTTAAACATCTTGATTCAGCTTGCGAATGAAATCCAATAATGTCTCATGGCTGCTGTGTAAGTGAGTGTCCTGGTTATCTGTCAGGGCAAAGAGGTGCGCAGGATGTAACACCTGCAGCTAAGGTGATGCTGAAGCTGTGAGATCTGGCTGCAGCCAGTGGGATCGAGGGGCATTTGAGGGGATTCGTAGCTGAGCCAGGTCAAAGTTCCTGACCCAGCTTTAGTGGAAGGTTACAAATAACTTTGCAGCTGTGAAACCTACCTTCAGGCTGCACTCATGTGATTTCCCTGCTGCATAAGCCTGGAGGCAGAGAGGTTTACGTTACACCTACACAGAAAAGCATGACAACCCTATTTTCATATTAATCCACTCTCTTGCATATTTAAATGCAATTTCCTTTCTTCATCCCCATCTTTCAGTCTTTGGGCTGTCATGGGGCAGGGAGTTCCGGACACATTTTGCACAGTGTTATGGCTAAACAACTTAATCTAGATACCTTGAGGCTTAATCACTGTGATTGAGAAGCTGTGCCCAGAGGGCCTGGAGAGCTGGAGATAATTTAGACTCAGTCTGCCCGGTGGTGTAGAGACAGCTAAGCCAGTTTTAACTTTTGGGGACCAGCAGCAAACTCTTAAGCCCAGTGCAGGCTGCAGACCCCTGAAGGAGGAGAGGCTAAATGAATAATGCCTGAGCTCTGTGCTGCTGCTGCTATGCTGCTTTGCTTGTTCAAAACTCGTTCCCATGCCTCTGTCCCACACTGCAGACAAACCCAGTGGTTGGGGTTAGATTGATTTTCCAGGCTTTTTAACTAACACCACCTCCCCACTCCGGTCCCTCCCCACTGCCTCCCCCTCCACAGGAGTCCAGCCACCCCTGCTCCCAAATTCCCCTCCCAGACAAATGCCTGAGAAGGATCTCCGGCCGGCTGAGTCGGGAGGTGGCATGACATCACGGGACAGCCTCTTTGCAGGACTCCCGAGTCCTTCCGGCGGGAGGAGAAGCTTTAGAAAGCAAAGGCCAGCACATAGCTGGTCATTCAGCCTAAGCCGCTGCTCCAGCAGGAAGGTGAGGGAGGAGGGGATGGGGAAGGTGTCGGGGTGAGCAGGAAGGGGGGATGCCACTCTATACAACCCCTCTTATGTCCTTGCAGAGAATGTATCCTCTGCACAATAGCTCACCAGGCCACTGGTGGGGGATAAAGGGCTCATTTTACCACTTGCCAGGCTCCAAATATTTCCAATTTGCCACTTTAATTGATGTCAATAAGGTTATGCTAAATTTGGAGATTTTCAGCTCGGCATCTGAGCACTGGCCTGGCCCCCCGAGGTGACTGGCTGTCCCCTCTCCCCCCCTTCCCCAGCACAAATATGGCAAGGCACGCCTGCGGCGGCTGCAGAGATCAACCGAGAGGCATCAGGAGTTCCCTTCCTTCCCTCACCACAGCCCCGCTTCTGCAAACTCTTTACACTTTTAACTTGGCAGCCCGGGGGTAATTTTGCTGATTGCAGAAGGCAATTGCATTAAAGCGCTAGTGGGATCAGGGTCCTTGTGTGAAGGCCTGTAGGCAGCGGCTTACCCCAAACTCACCCGCAGGAACAAATCTGGCATTTTCGCTGCAAAAGAAGGGGGGATGCCACTCTATACAACCCCTCTTATGTCCTTGCAGAGAATGTATCCTCTGCACAATAGCTCACCAGG
>JAVJGJ010000037.1:109009988-109027809 GCA_035590215.1 Microhierax caerulescens
CCCCCGCACCCCCCCGGGCGGGCCGCCAAAGTTCATCTGTTTCAGGTCTCAACGCAGGAAGATTGCTTGTGTGCAAATTTAATTACATTTTCAAGCCAAGCACTACCCTGAAATGAGCCAAGCCAGGACCTGTTATCCTTTAACATTTGAGGGTAAAGAGAACTTTGACATTTCAGTCCCTAAAGCTGAATCTGCATCAAAGCCAGAAAGGATTTGCATCTGGTTTGGTTAGGGACCTTTGCAAACTGAGCTCCACACAAACTTCCAAAGAAAGGGTCTGTCTTCAGCATCCCTTTTTGAAAATAAAGGGTTTTGCTCCTTGTCTTAGGTGTCTCTTCCTCTGTGAGGGCTGTGCATAGAAAGGGAGAGGGTGCCAGTTCACGGCAGTGCGTGTCGAGCGGGTTTGTCCCAAGTTTATTCCTTTCTCCAGTGTTCATGCTGAAAAGCACAGCTAACGTTGGCAGGTCAGCAAAGACAGACCAAAGATTGAGTGTGCTGTGCAGCAGCTTCTAAATTATCCCTAGTAAGCTTTTTGAAATAAAGCATTAGATGCAGAGGAGCCAATTGTGGGGGGTTTATTTGACGGTAGCAGGCCTTCATTCTCCAGCCCGGCCAAACCTCTGTTGATATTGTATATTATACTGCTAGAGCACCATTATATGTAGGCTGTTTCTCCCTGGTATGCATGAAGGCAGCTGCACGCTTACCCTTTCTCCTCCAGACACTGATGTGTTGTCTCCTGTGTTTCTCCAGGTGATGAGCATCCTGAGCAACCCCAGCGGGGTTCCTCCACAACCCCAGGCTGACTTCTCCATCTCTCCCCTTCACGGTGGCTTAGACACCACCAACTCCATCTCTGCCAGCTGCAGCCAGCGGAGTGACTCCATCAAGTCTGTGGACAGCCTCCCGACTTCCCAGTCCTACTGTCCTCCCACCTACAGCACCACCAGTTACAGTGTGGACCCAGTGGCTGGCTACCAATACGGACAGTATGGACAAAGTAAGTGCACTGATTGTATTCCCCCTGCATAGGGAACAGGAGAAGGGAGGGAGCAAATGTAAGAAAGTATGGATATTGCATTGGAGGGGATTCCCATGGAAATCTATCCATCTAGAGAGAAAAAAGGGATTCTACTCACCAGACACAGATGGGTATTGCTCCACACAGCCTCCCCAACACCCTCGCAGTCCAATTCAAAAGTGCTTGAAATACTTGAAGTAAAACACTTCTATTAGAAAAGGACAACTTCCAGACCTCTCTCCTTCCCCATCTCCAATTCTTACTTCTCCAAAAGCCCTCCCTACAACATGCTCACCCTGCTCAGCCAAAGGAAAGCTGGGATTTTAATGCCGTCCTTAGGATGCAGAACTATATGTGTTGCTTTCCCCCCTGCCGTCTGTAAGGCAAGGGCTGCATCCATGCTGAGAGGTTTTGCTACAAAATACGTTAAGCCATTGCCTGTCAACTGGGCTGTGGTTCTGTGAAAGCTGAAGTGAGACTGGAATTGTAATCCTGAACCTAAACCTCAAACCTGGGGGGGTCTGTTTCTCCTCCAGAATGGCTGGGTCACAAAAACACCAGCAAGCCTGGCAAAGGGCTCACCTGCCGGTGTTAAACTAATAATAAGTGTGGTGGTGTGAGAGAGTGATCTGCGGAGGGTTAAAGGTGCATCCTCTTCCTCCGGGAGCACTCCTGCTTGCCCAGAGCTTGTCCTCAGTGACCTTTCCTTCCATTTGGCTGTGGCTTTTTATTCCCCTCTCCGTCACAGCCCTTTAATGTCTTTAACTTCTACAGCTAAATGAGAACCGGCTGTGGCGGCAGACGGGATCAATAGCAGCTTCCCCCCACCCCTCCTTTTTTTTTTTTTCGGGAGTTTGATCTGTGACCCCTTGACCTTCCCCTCGCTTCTGGATGTGAGGCTGGACACACGTGCTATTGATAAAAATCTTAAACAAATTCCAATACCATGTATTTCCAATAAAGATTCCCTTGGGCAAGACGTTAGTCACACCCATGTGTGTAAAAAATAAAATAAGGAGGACGAGCTACGTTTTCTGAGAGAGAGAGACCAGCAAAGGAAGAGGAAAGAGAAAGAAGGGTTTGTCTTGGTTTGCTGCAGGAATTTTCACTTGGGCCTCTCCTTGTGCTGATGAAAAACTGCTCACACAGCCCTATTTATGTTGCTTTATTTGTCCCCCTTTCCTGATTTCTGTTGCACGGCTTCTTCTGTCCTGCTGGACAACCATTCAATTTACAAGTCCAGTTTAGAGCCCACTGGGCTTGGTTCAGAACAGGAACGTTTTCCTGTTAATAGTCATGAGAGTCCAGGCTGCCAACAGGTTTATGCCCAGCAGCAAGTCTTGCATGGTCAACAGAGTTAGTCCAGACGTGCCCCATGCCCAGAGACACGCAGGGAGGTAGTCATGAAGGCATTCTTCCTGCTGGGGCAAGGAAGGTAGGTGAGAAACCAGCATGCGCCAACCACAGTGCCAGGGCTTCCCAGTGCTGGGAACTGGAGTCACACCCAGTGGGGTGGCAGGTCTTACAGCCAAAGCCAATGCCATGAACCAGCTGTAGCTGTTCTAAGGGAGGATCAGTGTTAAGCAGCCAATTTCACCTGTGTACATGTGTATGTATAGGTATTTGTATTTACAGCTCCGCACAGGCTGTCTGTAAGTCCACTCCTCTATAAACCTTTCTTATAATGAGCCCCATTTATAATCATCTCTATGCGAGGAAACAGTTTTCATTGGTAATTAGTCCTGTTAGAGCAATCACATGAAGTTGACCTTGATACAACACAACTATTTCTTGGCTTTCTCAGCGCATGTTGTATTTAGCAGGTACTTCTAACTCCTCCTGCTCTTTAATTCTTCACTGCTTCTTTTCAAATGCTGTTTAAATGCCCATCAGTTTAAGGTGACCTTCAGGAGATCATTTATTGATGGTCAGTTCAAATCGTATGTTTCTTCCTTATATGATGTGGCAAAGAAGTATCAAAACTTTTTTTAGTGAACACTGTGATATAATAAAAACGGGGGGTTGTTATGGTGGGGGCAGGCTCTGTGTAACAGGGACATAACCAGGGCTTGTAAATAAGAGCTCTGTAGCCTTGATACCTGGCTTTCAACCTGGCCTGCAGAGAATCTCTCTATCCCCACTTTCTCTCCTTCTTACTCTCTATTTTAGAAACACAAAACCAGACACACTTTTTCCCATAAGCAAATAAACACCCAGAGTACTTCTGGTAAGTTTCTGGTTTTATTTTGGTTTCCACTGTATTAAACCAACAAGCCATGTCTTTGACTTCTGGCCTGGGATACCCCAGTGCCTTTGAACTCTTCCCACTGGCATAAAAAACAACATTGGGAGTTTAGCCTGCTTTTTTTAGAAGGATGGGATTGCCATCAATTTTCCTTTTTGCTGGATACTGCACAGAGTGGGATGGCCAGCTCTGGCCATTCACCTCCCTCCTTTCCCAAGCAGCCATCTGAATTCACCCAGAGCACGGGTGACAACAGGAACAGGGGCACAACCACCATGCACCCACAGTGTGCTTGAGGAGTGAATTTCCTCTTTACCTCCAGCCTCTCAAAGACATTATTTAATACGTTTACCTGAAATATCAGGGGACCAAGCTGATAAGGCTTGGACAAGTGCCACAGCTTGGCATCTAATCCTCTGCACACCCCTCCTTGAAGCTAGAAGCACCACAGTGCACCATTACAGAGCCCGGCGCTCCAGGATCCCAGATCCCAGTCCCCGAGGAGTGCCGGCCAGCCAGACAGCCAGCTCCACTTGCCTAACTCCGCTCCTTTCAGACCCTGCCGCCTGCAGAAGCTGGGCTCCCCGGCAGGCATCGCTCTGGCCCTGGATAACTCACCCTGCGCCGAGCCTGCTCGCTGCCAGCGTGCCAGCCTGCCGGCGCTCACACCGCCTCGCTGTCCCAGCCGGTGAGGAGCAGAGATGCCAGATTAATGTGGTCCTTGTGGTTCCCAAAGGCCGGAGCTGTGTTAATGATGCCGGTGATGGAACGCAGAAGCGTGAAAGGAATTCTAATAGATATGACAAGTCTAATAAGAATTTGTGTCTGGAAGGGACCTCCTCTGGGGCAGGCGTCTGACAAGACGTTGATGGCTGAAATTTGTTTACTCATTGGCACCGATTGTACATCTCCTGCCAGCTCCTTATTAATCTAATTTGAGACATTAAAGCTAGTGAAAGGGAGAGACTTTGACTGAAGCTCAGCTAATAAGCAATGTCACCATCCTGCCCCGGTCCCCTTCCCCCTCAGACCATGGGGCAGTCAGGGGAGCTGAGATACAGGTTCACACATCGCCTCAGGAGTTGTGGCTGTGTTTCTCTCCCAGCTGGAGATAAGCAAAGTGGTTTCCCTTAGGAAGGGTGAACGAAGGCAGGTGGCAAAGCTTGCAGAAATGAGTCAGCATGCAGCGGATGAGTCAGATTCAAGCCTTGTCCAGATTTGGTGAACTCCCACTGAAATCTCTGGAATCATTTACAGCAGCATCACTGAGTGCAGGAGTTGGCTTTGCCACTGTGTGATGATACAGCGAGGTGAGGCTGGAAAGCTTATCCTGCTGGCTTTCTGCTCAGGCTCATCTTCAGGCAGCTCCCTTGGAAACACCATTTTCCATGGCAGAAGTAGAATTTTAGCTCTTTTCAGTAGGTTCACAGAGTGGTTCGAGGGACTGCAGCAGCACGTGCAGAGTGTACTCTTAACCCCAGCAGCATCTGTCCTGTCTGGTGTTTCTGGCAGGACCATCATCTGCTTACACTATTTCCTAGGGGTGCAGCAGGACCCCCATGTCTGTGACAGCCACTGTGTTGGGCCTCTCTTTGCAAGAATCAGTTGGCAGGGTCTGTTGGTTACACACTCTTTGATGCTGAAAACCTTATTTCCACTAACTGCTAATGTTGTGCTGTTTTCTCACCCTCCTTTTTCCCCCCTCCTCTTCAGCCGCTGTTGATTATTTGGCCAAGAATGTGAGTCTGTCTACACAGCGTAGGATGAAGCTCGGAGAACATTCAGCCGTTCTGGGCCTCCTACCAGTAGAGACAGGCCAAGCTTACTGAAGAGTCCAACTGTGCCAACAACCCACTCCAGCAACTTGGTACCACTGGAGAAAACACCACCAGCCTTCCAGGGATCTACCTGTACCCGGACCCTACTCCTTCCCTTCCACCTCGCATCAACTGGAGCTGTGAAGGAGACGGGAAAGAGAGGGAGGGCTCTCCAAGTATCCAGCTCCTCCCAGAGCACTCTTCTCAGAGGCAAGCCTGGCCTCTGTGACCTGACTCCTCTTGTGGCCAGAGACAACGGGTTGGGTACATTTATTAACCCCGAGCTCATGCCCTCCCTCTAACCTACCTGGCCATGGCATTTTGCCCACACTTAAGGACTTTCCATTGATCTAGGTAGTTGGCATAGTCAAAGCCAAATTGATCTTTTTTTCTTTGTAAAAAAAGAAATGTTTCATTTTATTTCCTTTTCTTTCCATTGCTGTAAATTTGGTGAATGTTGTATAGGAAGGAATAACCAAGCTGATCATTAAGGGTGGTACAATTCGGGACCACAGAAGACCTATGGACCAAATACAAGAACTTGTTAAAACAAACAAACAAACAAACAACAAAAACAACACAAAACCACAAACAAACCCAGAAAAACATATATTAAAGTGACAGCAAATTTTCCCACCCCACTGTACCCTTCCGTTCTCACTGGTGGCTTCCCAAAGCAGGGCCAAAGCAGGCCAGATTGCTGCTATGCAGGGGCAGGATGTAAGGCCGTCCAGCCTGGGACCTTTGGAAAGTGTAAATGTAAATTACTGCATGAGGACTGGAGATTATGGGCACAGGCACGAGCAACATTTACTTTTCCTCTTAGGGACCAATTTAGACCTGATTATCACTGAAAAGACACGGGCGTCATAGCAGCAGGAGATGCAATAGGGAACGCTGGCCTTGCATGCACAGAGGAAGGGCATCAGGGGCACCCGGTCATATTGGAGCTTTTCCCTGTCCAGTCAAGAAGGGCAAGGACTGTCAGTGGCCCTTCTTTCTCTCAGCAGGAGAGAAGCTGGCCATGAGAACTAAGACAAGAGAGGGAAGAGTCAGAGGTGTTTGTTAGCTGCCTGCTTGGAGGGGTCAGTATGCAAAGCCAGGTTCTTCTACAAGTAAAGGGCCACCTGAAGGCAAATGGTGCTTGTTCTGAATATGCGTTCCCGCAGCTGCCTCTCACTGAGGGATGGATGTGGCCGTAGAGTCAGAGATGACCTGAAGAGTCTTTCTAACAGCAGCTAGGAAGGAAAGGTGCTCTCAGCTGCAGCACTGCACCTATTTGTACTGCAGGAAAAGATTTACCTTACCAATGGCATTGTTTATCCTCTAGGTGCCAGGAGAAATGCTTCCCCTGTCCATCCTCCCGGCTCTTCCCCACCCCTCTTATTTCACGTACTGTTTTGTACAACTCGAATCTCTCAGTCCCTTCCCTCTGCATTCATTTTGGTGGTGGAGCTTCTCTCTCTCTAAGCCAGATCTCGTTCTCTGGATTTATCACCCCACTTTTCTGTAGCAGCCAGTGCTCTCGCTTTTGTATTGCCTCACAATTCTGCTCATCACACTGCTCAGATAAAAGCAGCCAACAATAAGAGGTTACTGCTAAGTCATGACCCAAATGGGTTTTTAAATAGTTTCCCTTTTGCATGTTGTGATGATCCTAGATCATTCTTAAGCAGATGTCTAATATTACAGACTTTTTTTCCCCTCACCTTCCTGTGTTGAGAGGGATCCATTCAAGAATCTGCTGAAATTTGACTCGGAGAGGGCGAGGAAAGCTGTCCCTGAGATAACCACCGTGAGACACAGAATCTGTGTCAGCCAGTAGCTGATGTGTAAAGTTCAATGGCAACAGGCAGTACTTAAAGTCATCCACAGACTGTTAGGGTTTATAACACACTTACTATTTTATATGTCTACTTTCCAATAATGAATGTCTGCTTTTGTCTGCTGGTGGTAATGGGGGACCACGTGGTGGGGTGAGTTCTGGTCTAGCATATGCTCCTAGGTTGTTAAAGGAGACGCTCCTCTTGCGCTGTCTACTGTTGCTGCTGCCTCTTCCATTCTTCCCAAATAATCTGATCTTGTTTTTGCAGCTGGAACAACATTTTTCTAGGGAACTATCCCCTGCCTTGCCCCAGCATCATTTATCATGAACCACCAGACCACTTTCTCTTGAGCCATATGGACAAGTACCTGTTCTGACCAAAGCAGAGTTTTGCTGCTTACGTTGCTCAGCATCCTATCAGAGCCACATCTGGCTTTCATCAGCTTTGCTTTACGGCTGTGACAGAGCCCATTCTACATTCCTAAAAACATATTCATACACCAGCTTGGCCTCTCACATGCATGTTTCTGTGCAGGAGTCCTTTGTGGGGTGACATCGGCATCCAGAGGCTGTGTTGCTGTTACTTATGCTCCAGAGATCCCAATTCAGCCTCTGCTTGCCCAGCTGTATCATGCACAAAGCTTCCCCCTGCTTGCTAAAGCCTTTCCTTGGATCACAAAGCTTTTGAAGTGCTCGAGGCCTGCATTCTTCGCATCCTTTCTCAGGGCAATGTATAGCACCTACAGCAGGATGAATAGGTGAGGCCAAAGGTACCAATTTCCTTGAGGTGACTGAAGAGCCAAAATGCCTGGATGCACTCTCCCTGCTTTGCGCCAGTTTGAGATCTCAGAAAGCAACAAAAGATGCTGGTTTATGTTGTTTACACTTTAGAGCTGATCTAAAGAATTCCATTCCTGGCTTAAATGTCATTCTCAACAATAGTAACCTTCGGCCACACCTGAACTGGGGGATCCAGGGTGAGAACAAGGGTGTCTCCATGATGGATGCTCGTGTAGGGATTAATGACCGAAGCACCTGCTTGAATCTGCTCCTGTGTCTCAGTGTCATCCTGAGCCAACTGCTAAAACAACAGAGCACATGATTGTGCCTCATTTAATAGTATTTAAGAGGCCAAATGCCGATAATCACCCCATCTGGGAGCACCTTCAAATCTACACCTTCCTTGCCACTGGAAGATGAAATTTGTAGATGCTGACTGTTGGCCCCGTATCTGCCCCAGACAGTCACAACCCCTTGTTCTTTATGCTGAAATTGCTGACCAAATGCATTCCTAGCTGCCTGCTAAACTAGAAGGAGAGTTTCAGTTTGTCATGAGAATTGCTTGTCCGCTGCTCCCCCTCGCAAAGACCTGTCAGCTCTCTTCTCCCCGCCATTCTCTGATCTGTTCTCCCATGTGTGCACACGCGTCTCCCGAGCATCCCTCAACAGCAGACAGTCGGTCCTCGCCGCCAGTGTGTTGTCAAGGAGGACTTCAGCTGAGCTCAGCACACAGCGCAGGACCGCAGAAGTAAAAAGGATTAAAAAGAGGGAGCATGGTAGAAACCCATTTGCCAATTACCTTCACCAGAAAGTCCGCAAACACCCGGGCACTGCTGTAAATAGAGTTCTTAGAGGAATATGAAAACCACCCCATGCTAGCGCAAATAGCTATTCTCTGACCTTTCCCTCGTGGTCGCACTTTGTACATTAGTTGGAAATTTGGTCATGTGCTGTATGTTTATAGAAAGTTGACATTTTTTTTATACTAAAAACACAGTGAGTGCCGTGCTAGTTTAAAAAAAAAAAAAAAAAAAAAAGGGGAGGGGGGGGTGACCTGTAGAAATTTGCCTATCGTGTTTTTTCAAAATACATTCCAGAATCTTTGGGGTGGGATGGGATTGATTTGGGGATTTTTTTTGGTTTCTTTGTTTTGTTTTAAGGTACATTCATGTATGAAAGTCAAGGGTTTTTTTTGTTTTGTTTTGTTTTTGTTTGGTTTGGTTTGGTTTTATGGATTGCCAACCTCAGTTCTGCTGAAAAGAGACAAACTCAGGGGGTGGGGTGGGACAGGGAGGGGGGAGACAGAACAGAGGGAGGTGCCTTGAAGGCAAAACAAAACCAAGCATGGAAGAGTAGCAATGGGCAGCAGACAAGTGTTGGACAGCAGGACCCTGAAGAACGGTTGGTCACGGTCGCTCAAAGCAGAGCAAACGGGGACTGAGCAGGTACTCAACTACTGGTGACTGTGAGGGTGCCTGGGAATCCAAGACTCGTTCTGCACCTCATCCAAACAAACCGCCAAGCGAAGGGACACGCTCCAGAGATGTTCTCTCAGGTTGACATTTCTTCCATGCCTGCAGATGAGAACTGACATCCTTGGGAGAAAGGAAAAGCACTGAGTGGGTTTCTTTTACCTCCCCGTGCCCCTGCCTTCACCTCTCGGCACCATCCTGAGACCACAACATGGACATTTCCTCACTGTGTCCAGTAACTCAGCAGATTGGCTCCTGTCGCTCAGAGACTTTGTGTATTTAATGCTTCTAACTCGTCATCCCTAACACCTCCATATACCCACCTGGGGAATATCTACATAGCACTATAGGACATTCCTTATTCCTAGTAACTGCGGATATGTTGCTTCTGTGTTTGACTCATAGCCATTTTGCTCCATGTGTATGCCTGCGTGTGAGTGTGCGTGCGTGCGCGTGTGTGCCTGCGTGCGTGCTTGTGTATATATATAATCGCACCATAATTTATTCAGCTATATGGAGTAGTATAGTAGAAAGAGAAACTGGTTTTGCTTTAACTACCTGCTGCCTGTAGGTGTCTCTCTGTAACTCAGGCATAACTGTTATACATTAAAAAAAAAAAAAAAAAAGAATTAACACTGTCTTTGGGTGGCTTGTTTGCTTAACTTGCTCCGCAGCGTGCCAACACACGCTGGTAAATCAAAAATACTCACACACACATACAAATGACAGATGTTTTCGCTAAAGAGCAAAATCCTGTGCTTCGTTCATTAATGAAAATGTGGAAAAGCTATGTAAATAAATAAAACATTTAATTTCGCTGTGACTTTTCACAAGGGGAGAACAATTACCTGGCCTGTTCTAAATACAACCATTTCTTTATGCATTCATGTGTTCGGCAAGCTATTGCATGGGCAGAGGAAGGCAGGCTGCGCCGGCCAGGGCTGCTGCCTTACCTCCAAGCTCTGCGGGCACCTGGCTTTCGTTAAACGCCAAAGCACGGCATCAACAGGCGGAAAAAATATTTTGAAACTCTACGGAGGAATACATGGCTTGGGGCTTTGGCGATCAGTAATAAAGCATTTTGCCTTTAAACAAAGCACTGAATTCAAAAGCCGTTCCCATCTGAAGACGTTTTGGCTTTCTGTAAAATAAGTTGATCTTCGTCCAAGTCGTTCTGGACAAATATCCGCACACAGAAACCAGCCTAATTAGCCACTGGGTGTTTTTCCCTGGTTGCCTCTCAGCAGAGGGATCAGTCCACAGGAGCTAAGTGGCTTCCCAACTCCAGATGAGATCACCATTAGATAAGATACACCAACTGCAGGATGAGATGCTGCTCATGCATTTGTCTTTTGTGGGCGAAAGAGGCAGCGATCTGCCAGCCTGGAGCCTCCCACGGCACAAGCAGGTTCCGCGGAGGAGCAAGGGCTCTGCTGGTCCTCAACGCTGGTCGTGGCTGGCATCAGAGTTAGTCCCTTATCAAGCACTTGCCGAAATCCTTCCGTAACTCCATTCTGCTCCCCTCGGTACTATGTCTTTGAAGAAACACGGAGCCAGTGCCTGGAGCCCCGGATTGAGTCAGAGACCTTCAGGGAAGGTGTGGGTCTTGTCCGCAGTCCCCTGGGCACAGCAGGGCTCTGAAGCTTTGTGCCCAGCAAAGCCACCTCCAGGTTAGGTGGGATATAGAAAACCTGGTCACAGCTTCCCTGTCCGTCAGAGTGAGGGAAGGCATCTCGCTAAGAAAATCAGCCTCCCTCACCAAGACAGAAAAGCCTCCTCAGGTCCTAGGAAAAAAAATGTGGGCAGCAGGGGCTGTCCTAGTGCAGGTGAAGTGTGGGTTTGACTCCATGCCTGCTCCCGCTGCCTGGATCATTCACATTTGGGAGGAAAATGGGGGACGCATGAGCCAAGGGGTGACCACCTCAGCGATGGGTTCGCAGCAGGGCAGCAGTATGGGGGTGCCTGGCCCAGGGCACGCAGGGGCTGCACAGGCCGAAGCTTCCCCCTCGATGGGGACCCCTGGGAAATATTACAAGTCTCCAAATGGGAAAAAGGCTGGAAACTGCTGCTCTTGCGTGATGCCAAGGGCACTGTGCTGTCGGAAACTCCTTTTTTTGGTCATAATTATGAAACAGAGAGGCTTGCCTTTGTGTAGGAACCGTAACCAAGTTCAGCCGTCAGAGGAGAGTGTTATTCCTTGCTGTGTCCTAGGGGAATTACATTTGGCATCTGCAAATTTTGCCTATGCCAGAGCCCCTCTCCCCACCTTAGACCTGCACTTGCTAGCAGCACTTGCTTTTCACCCCGAAGCCGGCGTGTTTTGGCAGTGGTCAAGCCAGCTACACCGTGCACTGGTGAGTGGAGGGGTTTGTAGAGAAAGGGACCATCATTCTGCAGGAGCCCCCAAACAGGACAACATTATTTCTTAGCCACGTCCCCCTTTTTCAGTCTGTGCTGGCCTGCTGCTGCAAGGTAACGTTCCTCGCAGCCCCCCTAGAAGTGACTTTGCTCCAGCAATGGTCACGATCAGGCTCGGTCGCTGCTGGCCCTGCAGCTGCGAGCGTTTCAACACTGCCCTCAACTGTTCCCTGAGCTCCTCATCCTTTCTCCAAAAGGCTCAGACCTTATCTGAGGAGCGCAGGATATTTCCCAGGCCTTGCCAGAGTCGATCCGTTGCCCTCTGAAAGACATCAAGGGCGCAAGCTAGCCCACGAGGGAGCTGCTCAGGCTGATACAGCTCCCGCTACGAGTATCACTGGTCAATTATGGCTCTAAGCTGTCGTCAACTTTAATCTGCTGATAAGCCGGCGATAAATCAAATTCAAGTCAATCTGACACCAGCTGCTAACTTTGGCAAAGGCGTTGCATCCTGCGTGCTGGGGATGGGGCGCTGACCCCGGGCACTGCACCGCGTCCGTGTCGGTCCTGTGGCGTTGGACTTGACCCAGGGCACCGTGTGCGGCCACCTGTGCTTTGCACCGGAGGGGCTGTTCCTTTCTTAGCTCTGTGTGCTTTTCCTGCTCTGCTTTTTATTCCAGTTTTTATTTGGGTTTTTATTTGGGTTATGTTCCCTCCAGCTTCCAGCAACCCCTTCCGCAGCCCTGTGGGACCTGAGTCGTTGCCTACGTGCCTCCTCTTAGTCCCCCCCAGCGCTCTGCATTTAGCTGCTGGAGAAAGCAACGGCCACCACGACCCCATGCGAGGAGGGACGCAGAGCACAAATATATATACACAGATATTTCTCACTGCTACGTGGTTTTGAAGGGTGGAAGCACTTGACAGGGTAGCTAGCACTTTTCTTTGAATTACTCCAAAAAAAGTTGAATGTATTAACATGATTTTCCTGGATGTTCTCACAAATATATTTCTCAGAGGAAATATGAGGAGTAGATAATAGCTGAAAGACTGAGGATATTCCCACTTTTCTGTTTCTTTTTTCATTTTACAAGGTACACAAGAAAAGAGAACTACCTGGAAGGGAAGCAAAACATTTTTGCCTTTCTAACCTGAGATTTAAAACCTTTTTTTTTTTTTCCAAGCTAAAACTAAAGAAACTAATTTTTTTCCTCCTTTCTCTTTATTAAAAAAGGAATAATTCAAATAATTGGGGAAAGGTCCTTATTATAAAACCAAAATGTTTTGGAAAAAGTTGTTTACACCACCTTTAGTCTTTCCTCTTTTCTATCACATCACCTTTTCCAGCATCTCTGTAACGTAATGGTTTCGAAAGGTGTTTTACAGACAGATGAAAGTCAAGTGATTTACGCGGAATCATGTTGGTTTAAGTGGCTGAACCTCGTTTGTGCCTCAACGGACCAAACCCCAAACCTCGACTGGGGTGCGATGAAGGTTGGGAGGCAGAAAGCCCGGCCTGAGCCCAGCAAGGTGCGAATGCTGGCAGAGGTTTTGGTGGGCTTTAGTATTCTGTTTGGCATTGACGCCAAAAATATGTTCTGAAAGTGTGATTCAGGGACCACGAAAGCGTGCATTAGGAAATCTAGGCGAATCCCAAGGGAAATGGGGAAGGTATGTCCCAGCACCTATCTCCATCTCCAAACACCAGTCTTTAGACTGGTGGAAGAACACCAGGTGCCCTTTAAAGCAGCGCGCTGAGACTTTTAAAACCAGCTTGTCATTTTTGTTCAGCTCCAGTTGGCATCAGTGGCTTGATTTTTCGGGAAGTGCAGAGCACCCACCCTGTGCACATGAGGGTCTACTTACGGTAGCAACCTGAATCACTGGAAAATACCGGCCTTTCCCCTCTGGCTCAGACACCGCTGTAAGTCCCCCGTGGGATTAATTCAGATGTCTTGTGTGTAGCCGATGCAACCTGTTGGACAGCAAGGCAGAGGGGCTGAGGAGGGCACTGACATGTCTTTTTTGGGATGATGGTTCCTCTGTGCTGTTCTACCTGCTTCTTTCCAGCTCCATCACCTGTCACGAGCAATGCTCCTGCCCTACAACGTCCCCTTGGATGCAGGGTCCACCTTGTGTTTCAGCTGCCACTATTTTCGCTCTTTACAGCTGCTAAATCTCTCTGATGAACTGGGGAGATTACGAACGAAGCTGCAAAAGGCATGATTGCAGCAGTCCTAAGACAGCCATACGTGCACATAAAGCATGCCTAACCGAAAGCATCCCTGCACGAACCGTCATGCTAGCAGCATTCTGGTACCCCCCTTTCCAAGACTTAATCCTTGGGGGATGTTTGCCTGGCTCAGAGGTCAGACCCATCTCATGACCTGTGTTTAGATCCGTCGTTGCTTGTCTCAGTGGTTATAGCTACTGTCAGACAGTGACTGTGCCGGCAAATTTGGCTCAGCAGCCTTTAGCTTTACAGCATTTCATGAGCAATTTCTTTCCAGAATAGGTGTAGAGAAGTTTATTATAATAGGCTGTGGACCTGCATAAAATCAGGGTATTCTGGACAGGGAGAGGTGTATGAAAGGGAATTAAATGACTGAAAAAGGATTTCCTTGTGAGGCCGATTTCTTTCTTTTTTAAGGATTAATATGATTAATATCCTGTCCCGGGCAGGCCACATTCTCACCTGGTGCAAACCAGCCCAGAATTTTAACTGGTTTTGCTGATTTACACTAGCCAGTGAGCTCATCCTGCATTCCTGTAACGTCCCTGTCAGTCCTCCCCTAACGCTGTGCATCCTTGGGCCGGCATTCCCAGCCTTTCTACTCCGAGCTGACTATTTTTTTTGTTGTTTCCCTAGAAAAGCTGGGTGCTGGGAGGTGGGGTGTCCTCGGCTCTTTGGCCGAAGCAGGAGTGGAAGGCGAGGAGGCTGAGATGTGGGCGCATCCATCTCCGCCTTCCCAGGCAAAGTAGGACTAGGGGAGAAGGATTGCTCTCCCTGGGGGGCTGTGTGGGGTGGCTGCAATTCCATTTATCCAAATTCCCTCTTGCAAGACAGTAAGGGAGCTCAAATATGCCGTGAACATGGCAGCAGAGAGGAAATTAGGAGATCTGGCCTTTTACCAGTGCTGGGGGGAATCTTGGACACCACGGTTAACTTCTGAGACTCTGTTTCCCCTCCAGCAGATACTGGGCATCCCTAAATCACACCGGGGATCAAAGCAAACACCAGGAGAGACAAGGCTGCAATTCGCTCTAGTCTCGGGATAGAAAATCCGAGGGCTTTCTGGAAACCAGGGGCTGGAAGCAAAGTGACCTTCTACCTCCCTTCCTCCCTCCTCGCCATGGTCCCAAACCTCTGAAACACCAAAGTGACTGAAATCTCTCTCTTACGTCAGTGCCAGTCCCTCTGCCCCTGCCTGCCCGTGCCATCCTCTGGGGCTGAGCTTTATTTACAGGGGCTGCCGCACAAAACCTCTCCCCTCGTCTCACCGCTTTCCTTTATCGTGCCCTTTCTCTCCTCTCGTCCCTTATTCCCCAGCAATATGCAACCTCGAGGTGGCTTGCTCGGAAATAAATAAATAAGCAGGAATCCTGAATGCTTTCTGCACGTCCCTCACCCTATTGCACACAGAATTGTCTTTTGTATATACCCAGGCTAATTATTATTAATAATAGATATGGGTTTATTTCAACTGGAGCAAAAAAAAAAAAACAAAAACGAAGGGGGAAGGGGAGGGAGGATAAGAATGGGAGGGAAGAAGGGAAAAAAGAAAAAAAGAGAGAGAAGAAACCCACAAGAAACTGTTCACATTTCCCGAGACATCGACAAAGCTTTTATGAATATAACTGGATTTGTAACAAGCATTGCAGCTGCATATAAGGCATTCAGACATGGAGACAATTTTACTAGATAATAGACTATCACGCAGGATACAATTTAAATTAAAAAATGCAATTTTCACCTTGAAATGAACAAATGATTACAATTTCTATACAAATTAAGGCATTCAGGCTCTCTTTCAGTAGTGGCATCAGTCCATGAAATATGACATAATTACCATGAAATACATTTTCAAATATTTTGATTTTTGTCCGCTGCTTTTAAAAAACATAGCCCCAGCTTCTGTGTGCATGTGCGTGTGTGTGTGTGTGCGTATGTGCGTGGGGGGGAGAGCAGCTTGCATTATCCCACCTTCTGGGGAAAAACACATTAAAAAGAAAAGAAAAACTACCCAAAGATTAAGCTTCCCCCCCCTCCCTCCTTTTCACTCCCCCTCCTCTTGACTTGCGAGATAAAATTGAAAAAAAAAATCAGACAGAAAGAAAAGGAACGCAAGCGAAAGGCTCTAAAGCCTCCAGCTTTATCTAAATTACTACGCTAATGTGCAAAAATCACATCTGCTGGTTATCTACTAGCTCCGCAGATCTCCTGGCCCCCCTCCCCTTTCTCCCTTAAAATGATGTTTTTTATTCCTCTCTTTTATTTTTTAATTATTTTTCCATTATGTTCTCTTTTTATAGCTGGAGATACAAGGCAAATCAGAGAAATTGTGACCCATGCGCTTGCCTGTGGAGCCGGGCGGGGGGGGGGGGGGGAGAAGAAATAACAACGGGGAAGTTTGCAGGAGTAGGTGGACTTTGGTGGGGAGAGGAGGGTGGGCGAGAGGGGGCTGGATGCCCACCTGCTAGCAAGGAGTTTTTGCAAAGGAGCAGTGAGTGCCACACACTCGGCTGGTTCCCTTCGACCAGCTCCACCTGCGCTGAATGCTTTTTGTGCCAAGGTCACAAAATTCCTGCCCCCTGCCACCACTGTTTGAGGAAACCCACCGTGGGGACCAGCATAGGAGCTGGACACCCAGCTCTGATACATCAGACAAATGTTTTGGGTAAAATTTCGTGCTTGAGTAGCTGGTGGTGCCTCTATCGAGGTTTCACCAACCCATCCCGATTTCCAGTGATGCTGAGTGCTGGGGGCTCATAGCATCACCCCTGGATGCTCTGTGGGGTGGGTGGTGGGCTGGAACTGGTCTCAAGCTCTGTCCCTTTGTCCTCCTGCCTAACCTGCGCTCATATTTAGCATATACTTAAATTAAAAGCCATTAGTGGGCTGGGAGAACAGACTGTGCTTGAAAACGAGCGATGTTGCTTTGGTAGGTCTGCGTCAAACTTGCCCTTTTTAAATTCCTCTCTAAGATGGGTCCTGGGAATATTTTACAGGGTGGGTGCGTGCTGTGGTTAAATTGCCACCTAGAACACAACCAAATATCTTTAGAGGGTAAATGTATAATACAATTATGCATGTTCCGTAGCTGGGAAGGGAAGCAGAGTCCTATAGACATGTCTTTGCAGCCTGCTGATGGGACCCCTGTGCTGTACAGGTGAAAGCCATTGTCATTAAGCCCAAAGCTTTATGGGAACCCATGTTGTACAGGTGAAAGTCATTGTCATTAAGCCCAAAGCTTTATGGGAACCCATGTTGTACAGGTGAAAGTCATTGTCATTAAGCCCAAAGCTTTATGGGAACCCATGTTGTACAGGTGAGAGTCATTGTCATTAAGCCCAAAGCATTAGCACCACTGTCCGTTAGCCAAGGAGGAGTGAAAAGCTGGTCCTGTGCTGGAAGTGTCATTGTCAGGTTTGTAGCACTTACCGAAAGTGTCTTGAAGTTGTGCTTTTGTGGCAGCACACAAGCGGTGGAGATGTGTTTTGGTTTTTTTTCTGATCTGTTGTGGATGTTGGGATAGCAAACTGGGAGGATGGGGTTGGGAGGTGTCTTACTTGCTTTGTGGCGTGGCCTGAATTTAAAACCCGGCTCTATTTAAAACCATGTGCGTGGAGACTTGGTGTGAGGTGGGATAATGCCGAATATTGGCCTCGTGGTGGGTGTGACCAGCTCTTTAATTAAAATGTTTGTGGCTTTTTGTGCGTGATTACGTTGTGGAGAGTGTTCTTCAGAAACCTCGTGCGCAGGTAGTTCTGCTTCCTTGGTCCTCCCCTGGCAGAGAACACCACTGCAGCACGCAATCATCACTTTGGGTGCTATGGAATAACTTTTCCTCATGATTTCCATCCCTCCCTCCCTCCCGATCTCTCTCTGTGTTGTCTGTACGGGGCACGAGGAGCTTGCTGTGGTGGGTCCAGCCTTTGTTGCTTCAAGGTTTGTTGACCTTGGTTCGCGTTCCTGAGATTTTGCTCCCAAAACTGTGAGCAGCGTAGTTTCTTACTGAAATTTCACACCCTGTGATCTCTGTTCAGCACAACAGCGTGTCGGGGGGGGGGGGGGGGGGGGGGGGG
>JAVJGJ010000037.1:109057841-109075398 GCA_035590215.1 Microhierax caerulescens
GCCGGGAAGGGGCCGCAGGGGGAAGGGGCCGCCGCGCACTCACCCGCCGCCCCTCAGCGCCCGCCACATCCCGGCCCCGCCGCCTCGCCGGCCCGCGGCCGCGCCCAAACCGACACGGGGCGGGGGGTAAAGACAAACCCATAAAATTAAATCTGAAATTAAAATAAAAAAAAAAAAAGAGGGGGAGGGAAGTAGGTTGCTCCCACCGTAGCCACACACCCGCGCACTCTCTGTGCGTGGTGGGGGGTGTCCCCCTCGCGTGGGGCGGGAGTGGAGTGGCCCGGCCCGGCCCCCCTCCCCCATCTCGCCGGTGGTTGCGCCCGACCAACGGGCCGGCCGCGCGCCGCGGCACGTGGGAGAGGGCGGGGCGCTGGGCTGAGGTAAAAATTATTTAAAAAAACAACAACAAACCAAAAAAAGCCCGAACACCCCAAACCCCAAATCATCCCCCTCAAAAAAAGCCCCAAAAAGTAAAACGTACGCGGCAGCGGCGGCTCGGCTGGCAGCGGGGCCCGGCCTCGGCGCCGCCTGCGGGAGCGGGACCTGCTGAGGGGAGCGGGCAGCGGGCTGAGGCGGCTGCCCCCGCCGCCCACTCAAACCGTAAAAAACGGCGGGTTTAACCCAAAGGGAGGGCTCGGCGGGGGGGCAGGGGCCCACCAGGAGGCCTGGTTTTACACGCGGAATTTCTGATTTCCTAATTTTAGGGCACCTGCCCTAAAATATCTACCCACCCCAAGCAGCCTTTGCTCTGCAGGTGTCTTCCAACCCTGAAATTAACACACACAGACGTGAACCAGGTGTTTGGTATTTATTTTATAGTTGTTTTTTGTTTTTTTTTTTTTTCCCTTGTAACCAGAGGACCATAACCCGTTTGCGTGGCCGAGCTCCCGCACACCCCCTCTGCGCAGAGAACCGCGGGGTACGGCGAGCGATGGAGCGATGGACCGAGTGCCAAGGGATGAACATGGACGGACGGACCTGGTGGGATGTGAGACCGAAGCAGAGAACAGGGCACCGGAGAGCAGACCTGGAAGGGGGCAGGTAGGGCTGGTTTTGGCACTAAAGAAGTTAAAATGGAGATAATCCGCTGGAACTCAGAGGACAGAGGAGTGTGAATGCTTCTGGCTCTCGCTGCGGGTGTTTCTCGGTGCCCCTGCTATGGTGGATTAGATTTCTGAAGCCTTTGATGGTCCCAAATCCACCACCACTTGGTCTGCTTGCAAATACCCAGGACAGGCTTCCAGCCACAGAGGTAATCGATGTGCATCTCTACTCCGGAGCAAGCTTGGGAGCTGGTTCATCCTTCGTCCTTTCCTCCCCAGAGATCAAATAACATCATCAATTCAGTCTTTTTCTTTAAAAGAAGCTAATATACAGAATATAAAGCACAATATTTACAACAGTACGGTAAACAGGTTCATTTCCACACTGATCAGTAGTCTGTTTTAATGTGTACAAAAGAAATTCTTACATGACCTAGGAGAAACTGACAAGAAGTGACACAGCATGGGGAAAGAGTCATCAATACCCTCCACTTAAACACATTAAATAATAAATAATCATTTTTGGCAGAACTTAGCTACAATACACTTTAGCCACAGGTAAGGTGTTTTAAGGAGTCAATTGCGTGTCTTTTGGTGAAACCACGTTACACAAGAAGTGTGTCTAGTGACCAAGCTTTTAATGATCCTCAACCCTCTCTGATAAAGAAGAAATTTCAGGATTTCAGATGAAATCCATACAGGGGTCATCAATTTGGGCAGCCCTCAAACCATGGGCATTGGGTCTGTGGCACAGTGGTACTGGGGTGTTCTGCCATGGAAACAACACAGGTTTAAAGCCACCCCAGGGTTTGGGTTTTTTTAAGCATTAACTTCCATCTTTCCTCCAAAGATGGAGCCAGCCAGACCCACGAGCACCACCTTTGCTTACAGAAGTGCTTCACTGTTGGAGTACCTTCAAATTTGGAGGGAATCGTGATTTCTAGAGGCAAATACCCACTTCTTAAACTCAATGTTTGCTTCTTCAAAAGAGAAGCTCTGAAAGGCTCCTGCGAACGCAGAAGGGTCTTAAAACACTGAACTATACACAAAAACAGACAAAAAGAAATAATCAAGTGTTTCTTCACTACTCTGCCAAAGACTTGTGTTCAAGCCTTCGGTGCTCCCCTCCCCGGAAACGGGCTGGCAAGGGATTGAATGAAGAATTTGGCAGGTAGTGTTTCTAGTTCACCTCTAAACCCAGCATTATTAACACCAGGATACTATGCGTTGCCTTAGAGCGGCAATTTCTTTTCTCATTTAAAACTCAAACTGACAGAAGTTACATTCTACTAAAAGCTTAAAACCAAGCATTTGTGTGACTTAACACTGAAGGCAAAGATTTTTAAAACCTTGTGTTCTCCTGCAACAAAGTCCTGGACCAGTGCAAAAGAATAAAAACCCCAGAAGTCCTGAAGCAAAATGTGAAAAATCCTCCTCAGGGTATTATTACACCCTGGAAGCACTATAATTTCTTAATTTTGCTGTGATAAATCATGCTTTTAACATTCAGCTCTAAAATGAAGCACTCTCAAACGTGAAACACAATCAGACACTTCCCAGTATTGCAATTCTCTTCTTTGCATGCTCCAACACAAACATTCTTCCACGTTTCTCCAGAGCCAAGGGAAACAGAAGGAAATAGCTGCTTTACAGAGCCCGCAGCGCTGTGGCAAGGCTGTGAGCGCCCACCGATCACTGTGGCTTTTCCTCAAGCCAACCCTGGACCAAGGACTCTACTTGTATTTTTGCTGGCAGGAATGGTTATGCAAAAAAAATAATCATGTATTAGAAGCAGCTTTAGATCTATATTCAGGCACGATTCCAATCTATTATTTTGTTTCATCAAGTTAATTCAAATTTATGCCAGTGTAGACAAATATCATTCATCTTCTAACCAGGTAAAGCACAAACCCCACTCCGGGGCAGATTTTAAAACTACTGTGCTGCAATCACCCCTGGGGTTTAGGGGAGCAAACAGAG
This sequence comes from Microhierax caerulescens, assembly GCA_035590215.1. Classification (NCBI taxonomy): domain Eukaryota; kingdom Metazoa; phylum Chordata; class Aves; order Falconiformes; family Falconidae; genus Microhierax; species Microhierax caerulescens. Next base: position 109,060,865 of record JAVJGJ010000037.1, read on the forward strand.
GTCCTCACCCTCTTCAGCAGAATGCCATGCCATCAGGGGAAGGAAAAAAACCCCAGGAGAAAGAGCAATACTCCCGCAGCTGCAGAAAAGCTGTTAATTTGTTTTATTTCCCCCCCCTTCTCTTGCTCCTAGGAAGTGATGGGGGAGTGCTTCACAGCCGTACCTGCCAGTTAAGACTGTTCCCATGTTGTCACTTGAAACCGTTTGAGAATTTGGAGTTACATCAGAGCAGAAGATACTTTACAAGGGAATAATTGCATTTGCTAACAGAATTCTGTTTGCACTTTAAAAACCTCTAATAAAAATAGAATATATACTGTGTTTTTTTATAAATAGATTACACATTTAGCTTAGATGAGTTTCATTATAGTCCCCCCCCAACACTTGTTTTTTTAAAGAATTTTGGTTTTCCCTTGTGTGAACTAATACGATAATTACTAAGTCTTTGAAAAAAAATGTTTGTACCACATTATTCTTTGGACATTTTTGAACAACATGCATCCACAAAAGCAACTGCTGTTTGTTTACTGAAAACATTGTTTGTACAAACCCATTTTAGGAATTTGATCTATTACACTGCTAACAAGCAAAAAAATTTGCTTCCTTGAAATCCTCCTTTAAAAAATGAGAAACAATGAGGAGGATTTTCTGATTGTAAGTCTAAAAAAGTGTCAATATGACACCGCATTAAGAATAGAAAACAAAAATAAAGTATTTACAGCTTTACAAAGGAAAAAGAAAGAGGTCATCAAAATCATTTCCAGCATTTTCACCATTTTTTTCTGGCAAGCTTTTGATCTGGTTTATACAGAGTGGTTATACGCAAACAGAACAGGACCACTGTCGGCTAAATCAGCAGCATCGCTTGAAACTAAACCAAAACACCTCCTAGAGAAACTATCAAGGATCAACCATAGTAATTCCCAAAAGGTTGATCCACCAAGTCTTACGCAGCCTAAACGAAAACAAAACCCCGATCCCAAGTATGAAAACACCTTTTCTTCTTTAAAAATGGATTACATATGGTTATAAGAAACAGACACCAACAACCATGGTAATTTACTGTCATACACATCACCACCATACACATTATTTCTATATCCTCTACTATAGACCCACATCCCTTACAAATTACCAACAAATGCAACCCTATTACAGATGCTCCTCATAATTATGGCTATGAGATAAACTGTAGGTTACAGCTAGTTTGTTTCCACAGCTGAATTTCTGCTTCCTCACTTGGCTCTCACCATCAAACTAAGGATATTCTTTCCTACCCTCAACATACCAGTAACTAGTTTCAAGAACACTCAGTCTTCTTCCTACTAGGACACTGAGTTTTAAGGAAAAAAAACCCATACAAACCAGCAAACAGCAGCTAAGCCGGACAGCCATTAATGTTGCTCAGTTTCGCCAGTACCAAAGAGCATTTCATAACTCAGGAGAGCCCAACTACAGCCTCCGCTGAGGCCGACTCACTGTGCAAGTCGATTGCTTCACAATGCCTCCACCAAAGTCACTAAAGCATTACAGACACTCTGCTTTGGCAGATGGTTTCTCAGCCTCGTGAGAAACTATGTATTAGCAGCTGAAGTTCATACAGGCTTGAAAAACCTTTAGAGTACTTTATTAAAAACATGCAGTCCCAGCCCCCTAAAAAAAATATCGCATCTCTGGCACCCACCCACCCACCCCAGCTTGCAGCCCCAGTGAACGTGACATTTACCACTTTGGCCACCTAAGAAATAATAGGAATGAACACTTTGGAATAAGGTTTCTTTTCCAGAGAAAAGTTATCTACATTTACACGTTGAAACAGGCTTTGAAAAAGCCCCTAACCCACACCACAGGATCCAAGGAGTCGCTAGCTACTCTATGAATAACTGCACTGAGTATTTCAATCAGTAGGGAAACCACAAGAATATCCTTGCATCTATTTTCTCAGAAGCCAGCAACTGCAGATCGTGGCCTCCACATTGTGGATCCAGATGAATCATCCCAGTACTTCTCCCCACGCTGAAAAAAACACGGAGCCCTGTGGCCCAAAAGTACCATTGTGTCCAAGTAGGAGGCTGATCTGAACAGCCTTGAAACTTCAGGCAGCGACACGGGAAACTCAAATGAAGACGACGTTACTGTACCCGCAGTTACAGTGGGCACAGAAACCCTCCGAGGTCCTGCCGCCCTGCACAGCTGTGCCAAAAAGGCATTTCTGCCCAGGAACGAGCTGTTTGCCAAGACACTGGAGCTCTTTTTGGAAGAAAGCAACACTGATCTATACTGGCTGTATGCTTACAATGCAGCCCCGCTGATTTCAGATCAATACGTGAGAGGAGCTTGGAAACAATACTCAGGAAGCTAAAAAGATTGGCCAGCTTACCTTTCATAACACTGAGAGGGTGCTTAAATCTGATATTTCCCTATCCAGTCCTAGCACTGCCCCTACATAGCAGTTTCTAAGCTGTCTGGCAGGAAGAAAAAAAAAACATTTGGTTTTTACTCAGTCTTGCAATGCTAGTTAACTACACAGTTACCTTTAGGCAGTATTAACTACACTTCCAACCTTGGTCTAAAAAAACCCCAACAAAACAAACAAAAATTATTGGCTGAGGTTTATACCCTGTTTTTACCTGGCTGAGGTGCTACAATTCCCATTATAACCATGAACAGCTTGATTATGCCAGAGTTTCCTCAAGAGACCACCAAGTGATCCAACTTCTGATGCTGCTTTCTCCTGTGTAAAAATACAGAAAGACTGACAAAGCCTAGGTCTCCTCACTTTCTCACAGAGAAAGCACATGGCTCTTCTTCCCTGTTCTAGGGCAGCAGTAGTTTGGGATTCATTTCACTATGCTCTAAAAAGGATTACAGTATTTTCTGATGTTCAGCTTTTCTGAAGAACAGTGGTCTGGAACTCTCCCAATGTCATGTCTCAAGCCTACGTCTACACCACCACATGTCAGTTTATCCCAATGCTTCAACTATCCCACTCTAAACATCATGAAAGCAGCATAAAATGGGAGTTATCTCCCTGTCAAAGTAAAATCTGCAAACACTATGGTTTAAAAAAACAAAACAAAACTGAAAAAAGGAAAACAGAAAACAACACAGAACTGAAGGGCTGATTCCCCTCTTAATCCAATCACTGGAAACAAAGGCATTGTAATACGACATTCCTCCTCAAAAGAAGCTCTACAGATAACTAACATGTGCAAATGTGTTTTTAGCTTTCCTTTCCCCAAGAGATAACTGTAGCCCAGCAGGGACCCAACATTCCATATAAATAAGGCGAGCTTTTTTTTTTTTTTTTTTTTTTTTTTTTTTTGCATAGTAGTTTATCAGTGATAGTCCCACCCCACTGAACCCTCCTCTGTCCACCTGCTTTGCCACCGAGCTGAGACCTGCTGCTTCGGATTCTGGAGCCTAGCAGAAAGCTTGCACAAATCACAAAGGCTCCTCCACCTAGAAAGATGGAATGAAGAAACTCCTTTTAATATTGTATAACTGCTTAATCCTAAAAGCTGCCTCAAAACCTGCTATTATTCTTAAATGTTTACAGTTCAATTTTGAGGCATTCTTTTTTGTGCCAGACATTGGTAATTGTACCTTAATTATCTTGGGTTTGCTTCTCATTTTTCCAGCATTCCTTTTGCCAATCAGTGTGCAGTTCAATAAAACCATAAGCTTATTGAAATACCTAGAGCCTTTGCAGCACCATTCTCTGCTGCTACCAGATTTTTTTTAAATAATATTTTTTATAAAAACACCTGCTATTAATATTCCACTGGAGCTCAAAGTGGCTCAGCTTGGGGCAAAGGCACAATTAAAACACCATGTTTTCTTACAGGACTCTGCATTTATGATTTGTATAACAATAGAAATTTACAGCACCAATCCTTGGGTGGGGTGGGGATGCGTGTAGGAATGAGTCCTTAGAAACCCTGTGCAAGGGCTTACGAGTCTTATTTTTTCCCCCCATCAGTGTATTGTTTTTTAATCTTTTCTTCCATCTTCCCTTTCACCGGAATGCTCCAACTACGTATCAGCTGACCATGGGCTCCACATCCGTCTCTCTGTCCAACTCGTCCTGAATTTCATCTGTGTTTCCTGAGTCGCTGCTGGCTACAGAGCTGGGAGATGGAGAATTTCTGTCGAAAAATTCACAGAAAAGTTTAGACAAAAAATTAAATATCAATGAGAGAAGGGGGACGAGGGGAGGAATCTTTAAAGAAAATGGTCCCTTTCACTGCCCTAAACAATTTAAAGTATCCTTTATTAACATTAAACATTTTTACAGTAAATATCAGTTGTAAACGTAAGCAGCCTGTGTGCTGCCACCCCACCCCTGCAATCCCCTATACAAACATAAAGGCTACCCTAGGTTTACTGACAGGGAGCAGGACACTAAGTCCAATGAACATCCTATAAAGGCTCTCATCATCTGTAATACGTACAGTCTTGAAAACACAAAAAAAAGTTTATCATCTTGTTCTTTGAAGCCAGGGCGTGTACTGGGGGCGAGCAAGAGATAAGAAAATCCATCATAGTATAGAGTTCTTGACACATAAGATTAAAACCCAAGTTCTTCATGTAAGTCCACAGTCAAGATTTAATCTGGGCTTTGTTCAAGAGTTGTAGATCTATGACGTGAAGACTAAACATCTGTCCAGGTTAGAGATCCCCGGTTTTACCAATAGGTGTTGAATCCTGAGCAGTGCTACTCTTTGTAGGAACCTAGACTCTTTTACAGGGTTCCTTCTGAGACTGATATTTGGCCCTGAACCAAACGGGATTATCTAAAAGACAAGGCTTTAGGACAAAACGATACTATTGCCTTTAAAACAACTTGGCAGGAAACAATTCTTGAAGCACCCCAGGCAGAATGGTGGTAGCTTATTACCTGTCAGCTGAGCCTTTGATAAGCCTACGACAGGTTTCCATTTGTACATCCAGGCCCCTTTTCATACTACACATTTCCATATATTCATGAAGGTGGCGATTCATGTCACTCTTGGCCGTGGCCAATTCCAGCTGTAAGAAATAGGAGAAAATAATCAGCCTAAGGTGAGCTGCTAGCAGCTTCTCCCAGCGTCGCTCAATTTTACGTACTGGTGGGGATGCTAACGCTGCCCAGAGCCAAGCCAAAACACCCGCACAATGTATGTTTAACCTCAGTGTTGCATACTGCCAATGTATTCATCAGCTCACGAAGCATATTCCAATCAGAGCTCAACACTTTTTAAACAGCCCTTGAGTTTTCTTTCTGCTGTTTGGCATCTTGTTTGTCAACATGCAGTAATTACTGAAAGCATACTCTAGGCAGGGCAAAGATGGTTGAGAAGCTACAGCTGTTGTGCCTGGCAACCTGTGAGGCCACATCTCGTAAAGCATTTCCCAGTGTGACAGTGGATATGCAGGACAAACAGGGGAAAATTAATAATAGTGTGCTTTTGTTCTCTTTGTTCTGAAGGCTCTCTCTCCACAAGCTACAGATTTATGCTTACTCAGTAACAGTGCTGCATAGAGAATGGCATTTAGAAAAAATCCCAAGGGGATGTCAAAGGAAAACACCTTTGCAGTCTTGGATATAGAGACATTCCACCTTTCCTCTGTGGGTATACCGGACCGGAACACTGCGTGTTTTCATCCATCAGAAACAATTCATACTGTCACAAACCACTTCCTTACCTCTATCTGCCCTATTGTTTCTTGGTATTCCTTGTCTCTCGTTTTAAAGAAAGACTCTGTTTCGTGGATCAAGTTCCCCAGGTTTTCTTCCTGCAGGGGAAAGGAGGACACAAAGAATTAGCAAGGAACTAACAAGGAATTCAGTAGCAGACTAAAGACTTTCTTATTTAACCTCACTCAGAACTGCAGGTTGTTAACCTTTTTCATGCAAAGATTTTTTTTCAATACATTTTTATGCAGGCAAGCAACATTCTGATGCTTAGAACTGGCATACTGGGAGACATTTTTGTACCATGACCATGGCTTTGGACACACAAAGGTAAAGTCTCTGATCAAGGAACCTACAGACCAAAGCTCCAGCAACTAAACGCGTATACCTGATGATGCCAAAGAACCAAACCCATGGATTTTCCTGAACCTTTCACAGTCTGATCACACTTGAATAGACTGTAATGCTCTCCAGCCATGAAACTAAGTTTTCCCTTGCACTGACCACACTTTGCACTGGAATTCTCGTTTTCTGATTACAGATTACTCTCAAGCCCTTTCAAGTCTCCATCCTATTGAAATTCTTCACTTAACCACTAGATAAAGCAAGCGTGCTCCTGCACACTATCGCTGAGAACACCACAGGCAAGAACACATGCTGTCCCAAAGGAAACATCCTGCCAGACAACAGCTCCCATATCCTTATCACTTTGGATTGCCAGTACAGTCTGGGCTACAAAACATACAGTGCTATTTCATGCTGTCACAAAGAGATTAAAACAATGCAATTGTTCATGCTGTCCTTCATGCTATTACCTACCTCCCTTTTCCAGAAAAAAAAAAAAAATTAAAAAAAAATAACGCAACTGCACTGATGAGCATTAATTATGTTTCCACCCTTTGGCCACATCTGTGGCAGCTTTATCAGGATCACACCTGGTATCAACGTCAGGCTATCCAGCCTATAGTTACAAGACTCATTCCACTTATCCTTTTATATGCAGAAGCGCTTTAAGGAGGAAGGTCATTAAAGAAGGTGGCTAGGGCACCATGTAAGAACTTGAAAGGAATAAAGCCAGTGGAAGGAAGATTCAGGCATGTAAAGCACTATGTTAAAGACCAGGCACAGACAGAGCAGTCTTTATTCTGAATCTCCATCTACAAGACAAATCTACCCTCTCCTTGTATAATTTTCATTTAGAAGGATTTAAGCTTCTTAAAACCTTTAGAGTTTTCGCACGTAAGGTCTGAGTTCGGCAATATTCCTCTGATAGCTGCGCTTATACACGCACACATGGGTATATGCAAATAAATCTGTCACTAATTCCAGCACATGGCTACACATTATCACTCTGCCACTCTCCCCGCTCAAAAGACGACACATAGCTAAGTACACCGCTTTCTGCAGTCCTAGCACTTCTAAGTAATCTCTGCAGTTTCAGTGTATGCCAGATGATACACAAATGGGAAGACGTAAAATTAACACACCCCTGGCAGTCAACACAAGACAATATTCAGGAGACTGCTGCCTCAGCATCCTTACGCTGAAGTGGTGATGGAGGAAGGCAGGATTATTTCTTACCTACTGCTGTTGTGCTACTCAGTAGTGAAATAATAGCATCACATTTAAGACTACCTGCACAAAGCCAGACCTTGCCATTTCAATCACTCTTTAGGCTTGTTTAAAAAGGCTCAGGAGTCACTGAACGAGGCAGCGTGCAGCCATTAGCTAGCTTTGCGTGGGATAGTAAGGATTAAAAGCAAGCTGTTTATTATCCACCAGCGCCAGGAGATTCCTATTGACTGGGAAGATGGAAGCACAAGATTCACGGTTCAGAAGATCCCTGGGGCCTTATGCAGTCCTGCAACCACAGCTTCTTTGTTTGCGATGGGGTATACAGACTTTAACGTCTTCCACAGACCATACCGAGGTGGGTTTTTTTTTCTCTGTGCAATACCATCCCCCACACTGCATGTTCTATTTTGACAATTGAAGTGTGAATGATAATCTACAGAGAAAGTGAGATGCTGCGTGGAAGATAGAGGGCTTTGGATAAGTGACTGCTTAGGGTGACAGATGGCGTGATGCTCTGCTAACAGCTAGACACACATTGAGTCTTTTGACACTCGCTTGGTACTTTCAAATACTCAGTTTGAAGGAGGAAGAAATGAAGTTTGGCAAATAAACGGCACAGACTGAAAAGCAACCATAGAGAGAAAGCACTAAGAGGATTTTAAAATCAAAGCAAGTTTGTGTGGCAAACTAGATCACCAGTCAAATATCCAAAGGCTCAAATGGCTAAAAGAGCAGCTGAGGGATACAGTTTCTGCAGAGAACAGTTTGAGAAAATAATGGAAATAAACTCACCTCTCCTTGGAGGTCAATTGAAGGATTGCAGTTTGTGAAGTCTTCCCAAAGAAGCAATGTTTCCTCATTCTCCTCCCACGTTAAACTATCACAGTCGTCATCAAAATCGAATGTCTCACGACTGTTAAGATAATGGAAAAAGCATTTGTGAAAACTACTCCAGTCCCACTCCCTCGGTCCTTTAATTATATTCTAGAAAAAAAGAGGCTATGAGAACTGAATGAAGGAGACAGTGGAGCAGTGGAAAATCCTCACAGTTTTTACAAACAGGCTTTGCCACTGTCCAGGTCTCTCGCTCCTGGGCTCCTTGCCACGCCAAAGCAGAATAAAAGATCCTTGTTAGCATTCCTGGTTCAAGTACATAGTCCTAGCTCTGTCCTCCAGATGGTGCTGCATATTAGTTTCCCCTGTTTGCAAAACCACAAAAATGTTTTAAACTATTCTTTTTATACATGGGAAAATGAGCCCAAACACGGTTTGAGGAATTTTACAAGAAACAGCCACCAGAAGACTCCCTGGTGATTTTCATGTAGAAGTTCAGCCAACTGTTTCTCTGCAGCCCTTAAACATTATTTTCAAAAGTAACAACTATGACAAATCTGAACGCCAAGATGGTGTGCAGGTGAGCACAGATACTGATTGCTGCCTTGAACAACAGAAGGTGTTACTACAGCCACTTAAGACTGAGAACAAACAGTGGCAAGAGTGGCCTTTAACACTGTGATTTGGTCAAGCCCTTTTAGTACAGTCAGTTGTGCAATAAAGGAAAGTTTCAGAAGGCACTGGAATCCCTTTGGCTTTGAACAGCAGCACAGCAAAACACTAGTAGCTGCTTCTTGTCCTCGTTAAGGAGGCCTGACAAAAACCTGAAATGGCTCCCAGCAGCAGTCTGCTAATTTCAGACCAATGCATTTTTATTACTTTAGCTCACTTCCTTTCAAGCAGATAACATCTCAGTCCGGACGCTGAGTCCAATACTGTCTTTAGGAGGCTGAAGAGCTTGGCAAGAGAGACGGGCTATTTGTCCGTACTCAGCATGACTTTAGAAAATAATTTTAAAACAACCCAATTCACTTGGACATACATGATTGTGCCTTTTGCAATTCACCTTCTTCAAACTGGCTTCTTTTTGCAAAAGCTCTCCTTGTTAGAGAGCACAGAGGCTCCCAGTTCTGACTGCTGCTCACTTCAGACATACACACTGTTCAAAGTCGGCTGGATTGTGACTTTTTACTACTAGACACTTAACAGATTACATTCGTTATGGAGAAAATGCAAGTTGCTTTGCTTCTGTTAAAAAGAGAACATCTTCAGCTATTTGTAAACTATTACTTTCCTAATTCACAAAGACCCCAAACCCAGACATCCTTAGAAATGTACCATCTCCAATAAGCCACGAACACTTTTTAGATCAACCCAATTTGAATATGTTGAGAATGCTGCAGCACTCTGTGCATATGTAATTGGACCAGGAGGTAAGTATTTACAACAATTAATATTAACAAGGGCCTAAAGACATCTAAAACAAGAATCCTAACGTTCACAAAAAACATGCCCTCTTAAGTCTGAAATTCAGGCAAAGAGAGAGACACAGACTTCCTGAAAATAGAACTTTTGGCAACAGCTGACACAGGAGTTAGTGCTTCTTAGATAACTTGTAATACTCCTACGTATTACATACTGTCCTACATTGTGTGGGAAAAGCACTGGGAATTCTTCCCTCTGCAGTTATGCAGAACTTGGCAGAAGACACCCATATTTGAACACTAGGGAAGTCAGCCCTACGGTGCTTGCTGGGGCTTTTCTCTGCCCAAAGAAAACAGCAGAGACCCACAAAAGTCTCACCAGACTGTGGCCATCTCCACCGTTTCCAGGACAGCAGGAGAGAAAAGCAGGACACATTGCTAGGCAGCTTCCTGAACTGCATTGTAGAGCACCAAGGTGCAAAGAATCTCTTCTCAGCTGCTACAAGCTTCCTAACACTTCAATCTGGGGTAAAACTTAAGGCAAAATTGCAATTCTTCCATGTTGGGAGACAAGATTTTGCAGCAAGGGTTACAATACTGATATTCTTGGAATCTAGAAACTGCTATTCACTGCCAGAACTGATCTTCCAGCCAGATCTGCCACTACCATTTGCCTATAGCTCAACTGAAAAATCATGAAAAATACTAGAGAAGTCTGTATCCATTTCAAACCGAGCTTTCAGTGACATTGCCAAATTCTATCCAGCCCAAGCAGCAGCAAGGTTCTTTCCAAAACTCTAGAAATCTAATATTCAGCCAAATGTACAGAATAGACTCAAGTTTTGTACTTTTGTTGTTGTTGCATGTTTCTTCTTTTGCTACAGTTGTAACAGTGTATAGTAGTAAAAGCAGATGTATTTTTTTGTATTTTCTAGTTCCCCCCACGTAAGAGAGGAACAAAAATTAGTTAATTTCATTTGAACTTCCAGAAAACCTTCAAGTATGTACCATGCTGGCAGCTCAGATGCTCTGGGACTAAGTTTGCATTTCAGATTAAGCTTTCCCCATGCTGTCCATGATACTCACAGCTGATTAAACATACGCTTCATTTCATCCGTGATGTTCAAAGAACAGCTGACCTCATCATCAGAGAACCTGCCATTGTCTCCATCCTGTTCAGAGAGGTCATCATCAGACGTGAGCTTGCGTTCTTTCTTCTTGGAAGCCACCTTAATTGGAAAGAAGAGCAGTAACTAGGAGGTTCAACTGGGGTGCTGCGCCATGAGGGGCAGAAATAAAGAAGGAGAGGTGTTAGGGTTGAGCAAATATAACTGTTCATCAGTTCCCAGGCAGTTCAGGGATTGCTCGTATTCAAAACGGGAATCGTATCTGTTAATGAGTGGTGAACACAGAGCACAAGGAAGCAGTTCAGAACGGCGAAGAGCAAAGCAAGCTGCAGGCTGCCAGCGCTCTACAGATGTTCATCTGCTCACTGACACCAGTCTACGATCTACCAGAGAACATGCAGAGGTTAGAATGATACAGGGTAAAAGCGTAAGCTGGCAGGAGTGCCCAGGCAGCAGGCTCGAGAGCAATGACAGAACTCTCCCTCTCCTGCCACCGCCACAGGCTGTTGCTCCCAGCATCCAACCACCACGAAAGAGTAGCCGGGAAGCCTTTCTAGATAGCCTTTATTTCAGGTCAGTCCCACCCCACCACGGAGGCAGGCTGCTCATCTGCAGGTTGACAGAAGAAGGGTTTGACCGAACCATGGAAAACGCCCGGACAACCTCAAAGAAATGAAATTCACAGACGTGCAGAGAACTCAAGGGATACCCCTGCAAAGGGTGCAGAGGATCACCTCTTCATCTGAGGGCTGTGAACAGAAGAGATATTCACAGGTGGGGCCGCAGTCACAAACACACAGTCCGCTCCCAAACTACTGCAGTTTTTCCTCTAGCTGGCATCTAAGCCATCCCTCACTGGTACTGTTCTCCGTGAGGATCATTTTAACCACTGCATGCCTGACCAAAAGCGTGCTTCGCAGTTGCCTTTGTGCAGGAATTGAGCATAGCAATTCTACCCACAGACAAGAAGGAACCACTATCACAATGCAATGGCTCAACAGGCTAAAAAAATAATTGTCTCCAATAAGGAGAGTTGAGTCTTTTGGGATACATAAGAAAAAAACAAAACATCAAAACTTTAGGCAACTCCACTACAGCCAGAAAGCACGACCAGTAGAGACCACAGGGATCTTTTACAGTGGTTTTGTACAGCATTTGGCACACTATATGGCATTGCTATACAGAGGAAAGCATCAGACTTACTGAAAGACCAAACAAGACACATTTAGATCAAAGTGGAAGGAAGCTGGGTTAATCGCAACTGAAACTGCAGTTATGACAGAAGACCAACTGCATCAGGAGTTTTGGGTTTGCTCCACACGGAGCTGTAACTGCTTGCTTTTGGAGCAAATTAAAGGACTTTCCTACCAGCACCAAGGAGCCACAATAGCTCAAGGAAAGCAACTGGAGTTTCTAGTCTCACCAAGCAGTCATAGCTCACCACCACAGAAGCGTTATTTCTGTCCACGGAGCTTGGGCCAGAAATAAAAACATTCAGATGACAGTTCTACAAGCTTAAAACCTCTCACTTGTGAAGGGAACAAACGTGAGGAAGCCATTTATACAAAACTACACCCTGTAATGCCTTTTATCCCTGCATTCATTGTAGACTAGCATCAGACTAACCGCATGTCTTAAAGGTCATCCTAAGACTTTTTTTAAACTCTCTAAATTTTGTGCTTAGTACTACAGCAGCTTCTGCAGAAGAGAGCTACACTTCAAGACTGAGAAAGAAGAAAACAAGTCTACAGAAAGAAATGTCAAGAAAAGGCAAATGACCTGGACCACAATCCTCAGCACTGCTCCCTCCTGTCCCCTCACTTCTTGTCCTACCCTATGGAAAATTCATGGCCTAATCACCTGGAATATCTTGGAAACGTCTTCAGAGTTGCGCTGCTGCGCTACATCACACAGCTTGGCTGTGATATCGATTCGCCGACAGATGTCCATGTCCACCTTCATGGCCTTTTCTTGAATCTTTGTGTCCAGGTCTGTCATGGACTGCAGGAAGGACAGTAGTGATTATCTTCTATTATTATACAGTTCAGGAAAGAAGAGATACCCCACAGTATCTCTCTAACCCCAGGGTATACTATTCTTAAACAATCCAGGAAAGGCAGTACACGGACAATCTGAATAGACTGGACAGCTAATAATTAACATTTCATATCCAATTCTAATAAAATTCCAACTCAGAGTGATTTGCCACCAAAAAACCTATACCCACCCCGAAACAACTGCTAGATGTGGCAACAGTAAGCTTTCATGGGTCAGTAAAGCTTTAAAAACGGAGAAGAAAACCCCTGCTGGGCACGTGCAGAATAGAATGAAATCTAATACCTGGTGACTATGCCACACGTCTCCCCCTTTCAGACAGAAGAACTGTGCCTGCAAGAAGCTGCTTTTAAAACAGAATCCAGGCTACACAGCAACTTCATACATACCATGAAAACAAAATCAAGATTGGATCTACAGAGATCCACAAAAGCCTGTAACACAGAAAATGCTCCTCCTCATTGGCATTAACCTGGCTCCAGCCTAGCAAAAAATCTACAGGAGTATTATTTTGTCTCACTTCACTCTGGGGAATAACTATAAACATAATTTGTAAGAGATACTCCCACTCAGATAGTACATCTGGCTCCTTATAAGAAATATTTTTTTTAAAAAAGGCACATTTTCCAGCCTAGACAAGACTTACTCTGTTAGAACGCACCACTTCAGTGGCTAGGGGCAATGCTTCCACTTTGCCCAGAAAAGCAGAAAAACTCTTTGCAGAGCATTCTTAAATATCAAATCCCCTTTCCAAGAAGAAAGCTTTGGGTTTGGTTTGGTTTGGTTTTAATTTTTTTTTTTTAAATTATTAGACAGAATTCTTCTCCAACCCCTGTCAACCACTGCTTGACAAGTTAGAGATTTTTGTTTTCCAAAACACTAAGAATAAGAAATTTCTAAACATTGACACACTCCAAACACAATCTTATCAACTGAATAGGTATCAGTGATTCTTATCCGCAGGAAGGCAAGAGTCACATACCAACATCCAGCATTTCTCTCCTCTAAATATTTACACAGTGGGATTCAAAACAAGCATTTTCACTGCTTCCCTTTGGCTCGCTTCTCCCTGAGAGAGCTCCCAAAGCCCAAAACACACTTTCTCTAAAGCTGAGGAGGATGTTTGCATTCACTGCCACCCTTTCTGTCCACACAGAACAACATTTCTTCCTCAGTGAAAAAGTCAGCAGCAGCCCTAACAAGTTCCTCCCTTTCACACTGCCTCTAACCAAGCATGCCTACTCTCAATTAAACGAGAGACAGCTAATTGCGAAATTTCACATGAACAGATCGAGTGGCCCTGAGAGAATGTATTTGACACCAGGGAGCGGGTTCTGCAAGCTTATATAAAGACAGAAGGAAGCAGTTCTATGCAAAATTACAGAATAAATAAGCTTAATAGGATACATTCATTAGACAACTGGCATCAGCGCTACTTCAGTCTTACAGAGAAAGGCACCTTACTTAGCATTCACCTGGCTTATCTTTCTAGGTATCTGCATGCGTACATGCTCTCAGTGTGTTAAAATGTAAGAAAATTACCCAGTCATAGCCTAAAAGATCCCCCAGCTTTGAAGGGAAGTCATTATCTAATGAGACATGAGGAAATTCCTGAGAAAATGTCTTTTTTTTTTTTTTTTTTAAATAAAATTAGGTTGAAGCAGCACTGGAAACAAAGCCAGCTATCTGAACCAGTGACAGTGGGTTAATCTCTTCCGAGCTTTCATAAAGGGAGTTGGGACCTTTTTGAACATCGCTACCTTGCCTGACACAGAGCAACCCCCCCCCCCCACCCCATTAGCAGTACATGGTGCTGCGTGGTGACGAACGCTTTTCCCTAAC
>JAVJGJ010000037.1:109075498-109097339 GCA_035590215.1 Microhierax caerulescens
TTAGCAGTACATGGTGCTGCATGGTGACAAACGCTTTTCCCTAACCTATGAGTTCTCCAACATTTTTTTTTTTTTTTTTTTTCTCATGGCTGCAGGTCAGAATGCTGGCTCTGCCAGCTGTGGAGAACGGGGAAGGGAGGGAAGAGTCCGGGTTATGGGCTAAGCAGCAAGTTAATGCATCTCTACACAGACCAGACAGGAAGCAGGGGGAAGGGTGATCTGTCTGATGCATTAGATCATACCAGCAGCCATAACACTAACTACAAAGCGGCACTCACTAAGACCATAACCTTTTTATGAATGAAGCCATTTGCATGACACACACATTTCACAAAGGCAGTGGGAGCTGGCCACTCCGCTCACCAGTGTACTTACATCACTCATCAGACCCTTAAAGACCACAAGTTCTGCTTTCAGTCTCTCAATCTTTTCGTTTAACTCCTCCTGGAGAGCTTCTGCTTCCTGAGCCTCCTGCAAGAGAAAGCACAGACAGAACTGAGAGGTACCGGCCAACATATGCTTCCTCACTTAACCTCAGCCCGGCTGATAAGGCACCTCACCACCCCCACGCTGCGCTTGGTCAGAAGCTTCAGCACCTTCTTGCTTCAGCTTCCAAATATCAACGCTATGCTATGCAGTCAGCTGCTCACTAGAAGATGGATTTTTACTTAAGAGACAAATTCAAATCATTCCCAGCATCATAAAAGGCGCGGGGAAAACCTATACCTTTTAATACACACTATGCAAACCTTACCTCTCGCAAGGTTTCTACCATAGATTCCAGGCTCATTCTTCTCGTCAGTTCCTCTTCCCATCTGAAAGACAAGATTTGCAGACAAAGTGTTAACTATGGAAAAAGTAATACATTTCCCCCCCCCCCAAAAAAAATATCACAAGTCTTCTGATAGCTGGATGATGATGACAGTTACTTGAAATGTAAAGCAGATGGTCCCCCTCACCAGCACAATCTCAAACCAGGAACACGAAGTCTGTAAGAACAGCTAAAACCACTTCCATTGGGATCAGTTTCCTGCTCTCCTATACAATATCTGGTTGCAAAGAAGGTGGAAGATTTTCATGCAAAAAGAATCAGTTGAAGGCAAGTTATCTGAAGGAGCAATCTTAATATTCATCTGTTTGGACCAATCAATTAATATGTTTATGTGCCTTCTATATCAAAATCCTCAATAATCTACGTGCCTCAGTCATTCCCCAGCACAACTGCAAGGAGAGTGCTCAGAGTGCTCAGACAAGCACCCTTGAACACAGGGGATATACACTCACTGCTGCTGCAGTACTCAACGGGTAGAAAAAAAGGAATGACGAACAATAATTAAACCTCATACTACAAGCATCATTACATTTGAGTTCATTATTGGATTAAGCATCAAAATATCCAGCAGTTCCTCTTTTTAAACACCAAACCCCTTTAAAGGGCAAAACCTGGTATGGGACATCACCAACTCAACTGCTAACGTTCACATGCATGGATATAGTCTGAGTCTGGGGGGAGAGGGAGAAAGTAAAACATGTGCCTCTCTTTTTAAACGGGCAGTAGTGCCACATCAGACTTGCCCAGCCTGTTACAACAACAGGAACCACAGCCCTGGAAAAGAAACTTTGGATATCACATGATTAAATGCAACCCTGTGAACACAACCTCTGAGTACCATCACGGTAATTTCAGTTGCCACTTCGACACTTTCTACAGTTTAACTGAAAATGGCAAACCCCGGGCCCAGAGATCTATCTATTCAATCAAAGCATTCTGGAAAACACAAGGTTAAATCTGCCCAAACACGTTGTTTCATCCGATTTTCAAATCCGCAAAGAAATCTGGTGATGGCTAGATTGCGGGATATTCCACTGAGACAGCCCATTGGACATACACGTATCATCGGTACATCTCTGCACTCAAAGTGCCAACCTCATCCCATCGGCAATGGAAGCCAGGGCGGACCATTTCAGCAGGAAAGGACGCAGGCAGGCACAGCGCTGCTGCAGCTTGCTGTCCTCAGGAGCCAGCCCAGCCACCTGAACAGATCACATCTCAATGCAGCAGCGGCAGCTCCAGCGAGCGCGGTGCCAAGCTGCCACGCTGCCTACAGCAGCCGCTCCTTCCTCCTGTTGTGGTGCAGGAATAGCCGACACCACAGCCTGCAAATTCTCCATCCTACAGCAGAAGTTTGATTTATGCAGGAAGACTTGTTGTATGTCTTTTTACCGGTAATGATTTACTGCCAAGCAGAGTAAAATATTTAAACTGAAATTTACATTTGTCATCAAACATTTTAGCTCATTATTTCCCTATCCTATGTTTTTTGACTATTAATTACATGTACATTTCTGTAAAAATAGTAATATTAAAAGAATCTGAAAAACAGTTAAGTCAAGAAGGTGAAATTAAAGCAGCCAATTATATTAGCAAGCTGTAAGATGGTCTCCTTCTGTTACAGGAGGCGTGTTGCATGGCTTTAATCATTCCTCCCGGTCCTTCTGCCAGCAGGCTGTCACTTAGGGATGCAAGTCAAGCAGACATTGCAAAAATTGATATGCTGCTTTTTGAGGTTTTAGCTGCTGAAACGAGGAACACTGGCTGCATTCAGGTTAGCCTGCTGTATGATTTGCATCCTCACGGTGCGCTGTGCATTCTGCAGAGGGATGTGTTTTTTGGAAAACATATCTGCGTATTTTTACTGACTATGCCAAAAGCCAGCAAAAAGGATTAGCATTCCTCCCCTGCAATTCAGCCATCCTGGGCAGCTGCCAAAATTACACATCTCAAAGTCTGCTCAGACTAACCTTCCTCATCCTGCAGAAATTCCAGTAGTTCCATTTCTTTTCTTTGTGCCAGTTTAAAGTGCATTTTGCTGAACAGTGATTTACAGCCCTAATTCCCTTCCATTAAACTCCAGACGGTGTCCTCAAGAGAAAAAGGATGCCTCCTTCTACACACATACACACCCTCCCTGCAATTTCTGTGTTTCACTTAATTACAGGAACAATAAAACAGTCAAGTAATTTTTAACCAAACAGCAGGAAAATTCACACTGGACTGATAATAAGGGTCCTGCTAACCATTAATATCCCGTTCCTAACCTCAGAGCATGTTTCTTGCACCCACTACAAAGCTGTTTAACCTCATTTAACAGCTGAAAATGCCAATCTTACTTTCTCCTCACGCTTAAACTTCAGAGACTGTTTGTAGCAAAAACAGGAAGGAAACTGACGGGAAGGTAGAGGATGACAATGGAGCAGAGGATTAATTCTCTATTTAAACTTCCAAGGAAGTGGGACAATAGAAGGATTGCTCATTCATACGATCATCCTGTATTTGCTGTACCACACAAGACTTTAAAAGGGACCTTGGCAGCTGTGCTACTACACACTCCAACAAATGCAGCACTGAGGAGTCAGTGTGCCACTGAGAAGACGCTAACTATGGCTCTGACGCCTTTTAATATTCAACACACTAAATTATTCTCCCAGCCATTTATACTAATCAATATTTTCCTCTCCAGTTACCATCTGAAAGCAGAAGGCTTGGTCTTCCCCAGGTCTCATTCCCAGCAGGCTGCAGATGTCCTCTGCTTCTTAGCAAACGGAACCAGTGAGGTGCACGTGCAGCCTAAAATGTTGATAGAAGGGACCAAAGCCCGTGTTCCCTTCACCTCAAGGAAGGGAGAAACACCGCCAAACTCATCACCTCTGCAGCATAAAGCAAAGTGGTCAGGTAACTCCTCAGGAGAAGCAGTGTGATGAGGACTATAATGCCCAAAAGGGAAATGACTGCACACAGTATAGGGAAAAGAAGGAGAAACCAGCAGCCTTCACACATGTGCTGCAGGATTTTAACTGGTCAGCTGCTCCTGCTGCTCTCAAACACACTTATTTCTTGGCTCAGATACATCAGTTGCTATGATTCCCAGCTGTATCCAAAAATCTTTTTTCTAAACCAGACAGGCACACGTTGCCACCTAAATCTACCAGACTTCAGAGTTTCTTACTGGATTTTCAGTTATTTCTTAAAAAAAAAAAATCAGTGATATGAATTTCAAATCTAATCAAGTTTTTTTCCTTCTCTCCCACCTTCCAGGATGTTTTTGTTCCAACCACCACCCACCCCAAATCCAGGGCTAGCCTGAACTGTAGAAGCTATGGATGATTCCCCCGTTACCAGATGTGACACGTTACATTCCAGCAGCATTCAGTCACTGCAGCTTCAGGCCCAAACTGCTGCTGCAGTCATGTCTTACGTAGCTTAGAGGAGAACAAAGGATGCTGGCTTTCTTTAACGGGAACAGCTACATTACAAGGATATTAGACAAACAAAACACATGAATAGTCAGCTAGGATTAACGGTGCTTAAAGCAGTGTTCTTGTAAAGCTGAGTCACACGGCAAACTTGCGTGTTTCCTTTGAAATTGGAAGAGGAGCTACCAGTTCACCGATACTGACCTCTTCTCCCGTACTGCCAAGCTGATGGAGAGGTCTCACCAACCAGATAACGTCCCTCTAAGTTTCAAGCCTTAATGTTCATGACATTAAACAAACCAGTCTGTTGACTCAACAAGCTTCAAACCACTTTCCCACCCCCTGAATACCTGTGTCAACGAACACGAGTCCCTTCCTTTCTCCTCTCCCACTACCAAGGCAACTTCAGGATTACTGCCCAGCAAGGAGAACTGCCCACTGCAACAAATCCACAAAACCTCTTCAGAGCAGAAAGTTAGTTTTGGAGAAGTTTGCCTTCCCAAATATTGCTCAGTAATTTTATTTTAAAACCCCAGGAGTTTTAGGTGTGAGTACGGTATTATTTAGACAACAAACCACCTGCTTACAAAATATGCCAGATATAAACATACTGGTTTAGGTATGTTTTTGCTTAAGGCAGAAAGGCACAAGTAGACCAGTTGATAGTTAACAATGACTGATGGTATCTACTGCATTATTTCTTTCATTAAAAAAAATATCCCTCCCTCAAGGAAACAAGTTTTCCTCAAGTAATGTTTAATGATAAAATATTTTTTCCCGAAGAAAAACTCTTTGGGAAGTCAAGACCCTTCTTCCTGGTAGTTTTAGTCAGGCAGAGAAGACAACCACCAAACAGGAAAACAGAAAAAACATTTACAGTGGTCTAAGCTTCTCCCCTGCATCTCCCGGGTACTGACTCCAGAGCTTCCCACTCTGTCAGTGTGTCTTCCCATCGGTTTATGGGGAGAAGAGCAGGAGCTGAAAGGAAAATCCAATAGCTCGAGTGCTTAAGTCCACAACAGGAAACTAAAGTGTTAGTTTGAACAATGACTATCAAATGCTCATGAAAGTATTAACAGCTAATGAGTCCTGAAAACATAAACATACTGAACAGGCCAGCTGTCTGTGCTCCTTCAGGGGACGGCATAATTGTTCTTTCTGGCACGCTAAGGTATCACTATCCCATTTTTGGCATGAGATGCACCCAGCCTTGCTCATCTGTTGGATACAAAGCATCCACGATGCTTCTCTGATGTACCACACCTGCAAGAAGATGGAAGAAAACACCCATGCTATAGTAGGGCCAGGTAATTACATGTCCAGCGCTGCCTGGGAGCATTTGTGCTCTGCCGTCACAGGTTGGAGGCATGTCTTTGTGCTCCTGCTCCTTCGTGGCAGCACTGCTTGTTCCGTGGTGCTTTGGCATCTTTCTGACGCCCATACATTGTTTACAGGAACCCCAAATGGCAAGGTGTACCGACTGCTCACCAGCGCTGGCAGGAGATTTAACACTTATCATGCACAAGCCTAACAGATGTAATCATTTCGCATTACTCACGGGCGTTACACGCTACCTCTCACCGTGGGTCTGTAGTAACATGCCCGCTAATCCCCTCTCCAACACCTAGATAATAACTATCAACATTACAGTTTATAACTCTGGTTATTATACACCAATTTCATCTGAATTGACTTAACGGCCCGTCAGATGTGCAAACTTATATTCTCACACAAAAGGGATGCGCAGCCCAATCCTGTGATCTGCCAAGACAGAAACTTGGGCAGGGCGAGATGCTGGAGAGAAACATACCGTGGTAGCTGGGGATAAGGAAGCATCACATTCAAGACTTTCTGGACAGATCAGAGAAGCTTTTACAAGACTAAAATTCTGCTGCAGCATCGGTCTCTACCAAACCATTTGCAATGGTATTAATTGAGAGAACCTACACCTGCAATCTCATAGCCACCCCTGATACCAGAGGGCAGTCTGGGATCATAAATACAAATAGCCACCTGCATGTTTGCAGTAGCTCAAAAGAACTGGACCATGCAAGATGGATTTCATTTTTTTTAAAAAAAAAGTCTCTATGAAACCTTATTTGTTTTGTTGGACACACACACGCAATAGTCTCTCTACTTTTAGAATCCTTGCTTAAGAGGTAATTTTCCTATCCAGTCTCAGTTTTGCACTAAATTAGATATGAGGTTGCATTAAGCAATTAGCCTATTCACAAATGCTACCTCTTGTTTAAGCAAGCATTTTTAAGATGCTATAACACAGATTCTTCCATATTATCCCAAGCACAAACCATTTTGATCCCACAAGCCCTGACTTCTTATTGAAGCAAATTAAATGTTAGTTGATGGGCTCCATGTAAAACGTATTAATTTGATGTGAACATCTGATTCCATTAAAGCCTGGCTGTAACACAACAGCAGTGGCAGTCTGGAATGAAGTCATGTTTCTTGCCTGTTGCAAGCAACCTCCTCTCCAGAGAATCCCTTTGCTGCAAGTCAGTCATTGCAGCATTCCCAAACACCACAGTGATGGAGAAGCTGGTATCCTTGAACCCCTCGTAATGGTCTAGATGATACAGGTAATTAAAAAAAAAAAAAAAAAAATCATTGCAAGAACTTGTACCCTTTGCACTGT
Source organism: Microhierax caerulescens (assembly GCA_035590215.1). Classification (NCBI taxonomy): domain Eukaryota; kingdom Metazoa; phylum Chordata; class Aves; order Falconiformes; family Falconidae; genus Microhierax; species Microhierax caerulescens. The sequence continues at coordinate 109,082,406 of JAVJGJ010000037.1, forward strand.
TAATACCTGGGTGTTTCATTATAAAGGAGAAGTTTAATATTAAAGTCCTCTTCCAGACTCGTGCTTACTTAAAGCAGCATGCAGACCTTTGAACAACAGCAATTTGCTTGTAATAAGCATTACTAAAAAGGACTTACTATAGAGAAAAACATTGCATAATTATGCCTCTTGATTACATACACCTAGGAAAGATGCTCCAGCCTGTTACTGGAACCACAATAAAAATCATGTGCCAGTTCGTTTGTGTTTTGTTCCTGACCACATGAGGCGTTTAAACAAAAGCCATGCATAATGTCACAAGAGTTCCAACAACATCAAGTAAAAGCAACAGCCATGCCTGCATTCCTCCAGAGAGAAAATTATGGTGCTCTTCATGCAGCAGGAGAATCCACATATAATTTTGCAATATTCACAGCAACATTAAACACATTTTAAGCTACATAGCTACGAGTCATATGCTCCTGCATGACTTATTCTTGCAAAAAACACTGCACTAAAAGGCCAGTTTTAAATCTAAGGTGTTTTTTGATACTTGGATAAGCTTTGAACCTCTCCTTTTGTACTTGTAAGCAGCCCCAGATGCAGAAGTCCATTAACAAAGACACAAGATACTAATTTGAAATAGGCCTAACAGCAGGTGAGGCTGCTGGTGGGTGTTTTCCCAATATTTTATACAACTTCCTGACAGAGAAAGCACTTAAGTCATCTCCTGTCCTTGCAAAAGAAAAGCACCAATTGTGAACTTCAGTTATTTTTGATCTCACAGCTAACCAAGTACCAAAAAAACCAAAACAAATCCCTGAAAGTCTTCTGTTCACCAGAGCATCCAAGGCTATTAATGCTGGTGGTCTATTTCCACATCACACAGTACCAAATTCACCTGAAATACTGCTGCCTTAAAGGCGATTTTATTTTTCACTGTAGGTAGATTGAGAAACAGGGTAAAACAGACGAAGCCATCAAGTTCACTGCTGCCCAGCTTCCAGCTTTCACTTTAAGGCCAAATTCAGAAAACCATCTTCCCTCATTTTCTAACTGCTCTTGACTGACGAGCTTTGATTCAGCTTGTCCTCCCATAACACGAAGGTGTCAGAACTCTGAACTGAACCAATGCCATGCAAAGGAGCCTTTTATTTTTCCCTTGTGCTTATAATCTCATCAGCATGCTGGTTTCTAAGCCATTCTGCAGGAGAGAGCCCAGAACAGAATTCTGCAAGTAGCTAAGTTATTTTCATTGGAAAAAAAAGGTTTGTACAGCTTCCTCTTGCCCCACGAGCTGCCCACTCTGCTCCTCTGAAAGCATTCCATGTTCTCCTGAAGGGAACCATCAGGCCCCTGACAACATAACCCAAAATTGCGTATCACTGACCTGCCTATTCCGCAGCCACAGATAATTTTAAATATTGCTTGGCAGGTTAAACCCATGACAAGTGCTCCAAGCCGCAACTCCTACCAGCACTGGGATGGAGTAAGCCCTCCTGAAATGAAACCAGGCACGGTAATTCCTTTCACTGTTTCATGCAAGCTCACAGCATCTTTACCTTTCTCCATGGTTTTTCTGTTCCTCCTGTTCATCTCTGGCAAACAGAAATCGTAACGGCTTTGAAGGAACAGAGCTTTTACACTTGAAGGAGCAATACAACAAAAGGCTCTCTCTATTCAGTCTTTAGTATCCACACTCCAGAACCAGAGTGTAATTAAAATCACATTTTATCACTAGGGTCCTCCTCACTTGAAGCCACCGTGCTGGTGGGAGGAACAGAACCACGTCCTGCAGCCTGCTGAGAAATCATTGCTGGTTAGTCGTGAACTGTTTGGGCTGGTCAGACACCATCGATTGCTCTCAGAGCAAGGCTCACGATGTGATACGCAATACGGTAACTAATACAGAAGGTAAACGAAACGCTGCTTCCTGTCTCCTCCTCTGAAGTTTGCCAAGACAGATTTACAAATTTGTGCCCGACCTCTCCAAGCAACCACAAGCACCAGAAATAACACATCGAGCTGGATTTACTCCTCAGCAGAGTGGTGGGCACTGCAGCAATGCCTGCAGGCAGAATTAAAGCTAGTTCTTGCATTCCCCTTAGCACCAGCGACTTAAATTCATTTTTCACTCCTGTCAAAATCTTCATGACAGTGTTTACAGCTCCTGAAAAAAATACACGTCTCTTCAGCACGAACAAATAATTCTGCAGTGTGGGTCTACTGCAGCGTTTGACAGCTGAAATGCCGTTTTTTCGCTAGGTACAGCAGACCCCAGGGAAGAGGAGAGGGATTTGTTCAGTAACATGAGAAAGCGGGGGCTGCCTGCCTTCCATTTTCCAGTGAGCTTAGCAGGATTGCAGCTAGCCCAGAACTGTTTCTAACAAAAGAGCCTTGTGAAAAAAAGCTACTCGGGCAAAGGCAAGGCCTTCAAGTTTGGTCTGTGGGCTTGCTTTTGGGGGTGCTGGCTAAGGATTTCTCCTGTGCAATGAAGGAAAAGCAGCCAAGAGAACAAGGTAAGGACCAGGCAGCCTACAATTAGAAAAATATCAATAGCTCAAGCCTAGGCAAAGATTTAAGAAGGGAGAAAAGACCGCTCAAAAGCCTACCTCTAGGAAATCCCCCACTGCAAAAGGGAACTGTTATCATGAACTTTAAATTTCCAGTTACTGAGATCAGTGTAGTCTGAGACAGCCTTACAGCTATCAGAAACACACCACCGACACGCGAGCTGCAAAACAATCGAATTAACCAAGATCCCAATTTCTAGCAAGCTGCTCTTTGTCATCAGGACACACAACTATGATTCCCTTCGCCAACAAGCAACACAGTACCTACAGTTAGTCTGAATTCAGCAGACTGCTGGGGGAGCGGGACCTCCCAGTCTCTGTGCCTCCGAGATACCTGCAGCGACATTTTAGAAAGGAAATGTCAGACAGTTTGCTTGACAAGTCAGCTCTGATTCCAGGAATACGATACAGCCCATGTCTGGCACAGTAAATATGATTAGGTCTAAGCACGAAACACATGGTAAGTCTTAGAACCAAACACCCATTTGACATAGATCAACATAGCATGACACTTTTAGCAAGATGAGAATCAAAGCGTTACATTTTTGGCTTCTTTTCAGCTCAATTGTCAAGAATTGAGTCATCTTTGTACATATTTTATTGTAGCCAAGGTAGCTACTACATCAGCCTTCCTGGGACAATGCTCAAATTCTCGGATCTCTTCTTTAATCACTTAAGTCCGAGGCTTTTCCCCCATTTTGTAGGCATATCCGCACTTTTTTTTTTTGTCCCTCTATATTTCTATCAACAAGGAAATTTATGAAGATGGACACATCCTGATTTCACTGTATCAGAGGGCAGCATCCTATTTCCATGCTGCTCTTCTTCCTTACTTCTGACAGGTCTCACAGTGCTGATGGGCACTCATCGTGCCAGCAACCCACCCACCAGCACAATCACAAAACAGAGAGGAAAAGGAGAGCTTGAGCAACGAACACAAGTAGGAAGAAATCCCATTTCAGAGAGATCAGACCAACAGCCTCAAAAGCCACCGTACTATACTCTCATTTTAGCATGGGCTCAGGTCAGTTCTGTCTGACCAAGCTGTTTTCTAGAGAACACCAGGCTCATTTCTATACATTAACATGGCAATTTGCATGCAAAAAACCAACTTCATTTGCCACTGAAGTATACAGAAGTGCTCGGCACACTCTAGACCTGCAGAACACACTGCAAGTGCAGCTTATGAAACAGCCAAAGAACATAATATTCCTGTAAAACTGTTGTCGTAACCGCAGATAAAATAATTACACTGACTCATATTGAAACAGGTAATCTGAAAAGCACAGAACTACAGTACTGTATAGTGCTGCTAGCTACAAACTAATTATCAAATACTGAATTACCATGTAAGGAAATGTCTAGCAAACATTAAGTCTAGGAACCTCACGCACTGAAGACAGCTGATCACGTATATACATTTATTTTACAACTCTGCCTAACAACAAGCTGCGATTTTATGGTCTTTGGTATGTCATACATTTTGTCATACATATGACAAAACATAGGTGTTTTGTCCTAATGCTCTGGGCACAGGCTTACATGTATATAAAACTGCTGTGAAATTCAGCCAAGTAAACTCACTACTCCTGAAGACCATTCTCTTTGCAGAAAATATTACTGAAATACAGTGATGGATGCTATAAAACTTCAGTGAAGGACACAGTACAGAACAGAGACCACGAGCCAGAAGAAAAGTACTGACTGAAGTCTATTTTTTTTTTTTTAACCTCCTGCAAAAATTAAAAAGCTACCCATTATTCTCTACTCCTCCTGATAAATTGCTTTGTGTTTATCTACCCATCTATGGTATGGTAGGGGCGTTAAATTTCATTCTATGGGCCTGATGTAGGTACATACAAGCACCTCTGAACAAACGGCATGTTGGAGCGGTTTTTTGGCAGGAAGCAGTAGCCCATCCAGAGCTTTTAAATCCTATTGCAATTATTGCACAGACTATTCACCATCTCGCATTCTTTCGCTCAACATACAGAAATAGCCTGATACAAGCACTAATTTGAGAAACTTGTAGAATTGCGGTCTCCTGCACTGGAAAAGGTCAAAACAGGCTTTCAGGGACCCTGTGCAGACAAAGGGGAGTCTGCGCAAGGAGCCTGAGCTGTGGAACACAGCATGCTATTATCCCGGTGTCCCAGTAAAGCCATGTGATTCCTTTGGATCGCTCATCTCCAACATTCACATCATTACTGAAATAAACACAGGCTACAGCAGAACAGAACGAAGCGAGAAAAATGTCTTCCGCAAATTGGAGTTGTTTAGAAGGGAGTTACCAACAAGCCTTCAGTGCTCAGTTTCAGCAACAAACCACACAACAAAAAGGGATTATTATAACTGACTCATGGAATAATCACAGAAAAATCCATCCATTGTTTAGAGAAACTTAAAAATTGCTTAATGCTCTTCATTTAATCCAATGTACTTAAACAGCAGAAGATAGGCACCAGCATGCCTGTCCCAGAATCTGAAGCTTCACTGGCTTAAAAGAAAAAATAAACTAAATAAAATCATTAAAAAAACCCAAAACCACCAACAACAAACCACTCATTCCAGGCCTTCGATACAGTTTTAGTATTTTGCTAAGATGCAAGACTACTAACATGAGTACTTCAGAAAAAAACTCCATGCCATTGTAAACTGGTAGTGTTAAGCAAATATTTGTAAAAAATATTTGTTTAAAAAAAAAAAACAGATAAAAGCTTTCTGTGGCCTGCCACCGAACAGGACTTCCACCTCTGATCTTAACTAGTGATCTGACCTTGACATACTGGGGTTTCTAAAGCAGGGGGGTCCCGTCCCGTTTCTTTTCTCCCTGGCATGCTCGTTTCAAACCCTCAGTCCTTCACCTCTGCTTCAGCACATTAAAGAGTAATATAAAATACCCAGTAATATATCCAACAGGTCATAAAAGTGTCACCAGCACATATGACCACATCAGACTTCATCACGACACATTTTTGAAGCCAAGCACCGCAAGAGCTTCGTAGCTTCTACATAAAATCCAGCACACAAGGCTTCAGCTGATGATTTCAAGGTTCTCCTAGTCTGTAGTAGCACAAGAAGGATCCATGCTTTTCCACAGACAACTGTATTGCCCCTTCCCTCACCTTTCCTTTTTTTTTTTTTTCCCCACTCCTAAGTCTCAGTCCTCCTTCCCTTTTTTTTTATCCACAGAACACGTTTCAAGAATTGATAAAAACGTTAGTATGGAGGAGGGCTTTCAGGAGGGGAGAAAAAAGAATAAGAAAAATAAAGCATACAATAAACCAGATTTGAAATCTACTTATAGTCAAGAACGCTTACCGTAACAAAGGAATATAATTCTATATAGTTCCAGCCTTGCAGCAACTTTAAAAAGATGTCAAGAGAAGTGTGTTCTAATGTACACCATCCCTGTTTTAAAAATACGTTTTGTATTTTTATGGTGCTCAGGACATTTCACTTGTAATTTCTCGCCTCCTCCTGCTGCTAAGGACTCTTAGTGAAATGCAGACACCTTGCCAAAAGTCTGGCAGCCAAGGAGACAAGTAGCTACAGAAGAGATTTAAAGCCATAATAAGATCTAACGCTAAGCTGTCGGAAAGTACAGGCAAACTTCGGTGGCATGAATTTCCTTTCTATTTTCTATAAACACCTAATGCAAGCGTTCACGAATGTCCTCTTGGAGGCTGCCAAGTTAAAATAGTGCATTATCTCAGCTGATGCACATGACCACATGGAAGATTCTTACATCACAGCTTGAAGAGAAGGAATCTAGCAGGCTTTTAACTACAGGGAATTTTTCCCATGTAGGGTGAGGATTATTCTTTTCAGAACTGCCTTATGACTTCACAGCAATCTGTTATGAAAAGGAGAACCTGGCTGTTTTGAGCACTGGTGTCACCCCGTGGGTCTCCTGCTCGCCAGGCAGAGCGGGGATTTTCTGCCACTGGAACATCTACACTCACGGTGAGTCTGAGGGCTTCAAGTCAAAACAGACCCCCAGCCAGATCTCTTGTGAAGAGGGGTTTCCCCAGTAAGCCAGCGTGAAGCCTAGTATTACTCTGGTGGGTGAACCAAGGATGCCTGCCTGAGTGCCACAGCTAACGGCTGGAAAAACCCCAGTTAAACCAACTGCTTGTCTCAAGGATTGCTTTCAGGAATGCAGCAGATCACGGAGCATTTGGGCTAGCTGGTGACCTTAAAAGATAAAGAAATACGTCACTGGCACAGCACAAAATGATCAGACACAGCACCATTTTCAACACCTGCTGCAATCTACTACACATAAACGCTCACCTCCTTGTCAACAGATACCCCCATCGTCTTTCATTTCAGTATTGAGGCAAATCAAGCATTTTGGGGAACACCAACACCTGATCCACTTCTGTAAAAAAAAATACTGAATCGCGTAATTACATGTACCACTAGTTAAGCCTCACTGTTGTTAGAATGTGCCCCGTGCTAAGTCCAACACACTGGCATTTTAACACCCTCTCTCATAAAATGTCTTCATTTGACTTACTGTCTTCCTGAGTAAATGCTTTCTATACACAGCCATTCCCTTTGCTGGCTGTGTTGTAACCACTCCGCTGTTATCACCTCAAACTAATGCTGAAAGGCTCTGATAAGACCGAGCGATAATAGATGGGGATTACTCTTCTGTGGAAAGGAAACAGATCCTGCTGGAATGTATTACCACAGCATTTTCATTCACTTCGGCAGTTCTTCAGCCTGGAATGCCAAGAATAACTGCAAGCTGCAGCTACATCCTCTCTCCTTACCTGCTCTTATCCTGCTCTTCTTACCTGGTCTTTAGGTTTCTCTCCATCTGCCCTCCTTCCTCCCCATCCTTTAAGAACCAGACTCAAAACTGAGAACTAGAAGTCATCCTCATTTCTGCCCTGATCCTAAACACCTTTACTTAACCTATTAAAGATGAAGGAAACTGTTTATTGACGAGAGATAACGCTTATCTGCTCTCAGGAGTCAGGAAGGCAGGTGGGACACACACCCTGTATGTACCAAAGCCTCCCCACAGTGCTCTTAGATATTCCCTCTCTTATCTACGCTTTAAGTTTTATTACCTTTTTAAAGGTAAATATATTTAAGTGCAGCTTTTACGTGCAGCTTCAGGAGCCTAAGAACACAAGTATTAACAAAGGGCAAGAGACACGCTGCTCTTCAGGGGCTCCTATGGCACTTGAAACACGCAGCTCTCCTCACACACTCCTTCAAGAAATGCAAGAACACTCGCTGTGTTTAAGCTGCTTTAATCACTTCTAGCACAATGGGCAGATTAATCGAGTTTAGTATTCCTAGTTAATTACGGCCTTTACAGCATTACCATTAAACCAGGGTACTATGCCATTTAGATGGAAGCGAATTAATAAAGATGACAACTAGGAGGGCATAAAACTCAAGATTAGGAATTTTTAAATACTCATACAAAGATCAGTCTTAAATTCACGCAAACATAGTAAGTTGTTTTTTGGGTTTTTTTTGCTGTCTCGGTCACATAAATTCCAAGAACGTAATTGTTTTCTTGAATTCACAGGCAAACAAGGAAAAAACCCTTGATGAACACCGGTCCACAGTGGAATATCCTCGAATATACCAGGCACAGACTTCATAAAGCCTCACCTGGTCTCCAAAAGGGAGTGAGCTCTGTCCGCCTACTGCTGCAAAGAAAGCTGAGGTTGCAAATGAAATCCCATTTTAAGGCAGTGTGAAACAACAAATTATTATTAGCGGGAGGTACAACCCAACGGCAGTGGTGAGCCTGGGCTGGCAGAGGGGAAGAGATGGACAGCCAAGGAGTTCCAGTACAAACCTGGTTTTATCGCAGATGGCCCATGAGAAGGAGCAGGGTGATGGAGGGACCTCGTGCCCCGGCCTTTCCACTGACCTGCACCTGCAGAAGAATCAGGCTGAGCCACGGACCCAAACCCCACCTAACCCATAGCTCACTGCAGGGAGGAGACCCCTGCCCACGGCTCTAGGGCCGTATCTCATAGTGAATTTTATAGGAGAAAGATCCATCAGTAATTAATGCTTCATTGAACGGTGGAGAAAGAAAAAGGCTGTACATCTGAACGTGGGATGACACCTCTCGCAGCATCCGCACCCAGCATGTGGTACCCACAGGGATACAGCCTGGACCACGCGACTCCTACCGGCTCCTACCTCTCGTAGGAAGCAGAGAAGACAGCAAATTCCTTCTGGCCACTGGAACTTACCAGGGCAGAGCCCGACTGCATTGCATATAAACGGATAGAAGGATCTAATGCCCAAAAGGGGAAGAGAAGCTATGAAGGAAAATGGGTTTATTTGCAGATTCATCACAAGCTACCACCAGGAGCTCGCTGTCCTTCAGGGATAGTTATCACAAAATGAGCTTACTTACGTCCCATAGCCATTCTTGAAAGGATAAAATTCTGTACAGCATCTCTGCAAGTGGGACTTCATTCCCAGGGTCACTTTGTCCCTTTTAACAAGAAAAGCTGGTCTCCCACTGACAACCGGCAGTTCTATGCTCTGGTTAAGAATACAGATTAGTGGAAAAACATTTTCCAGGGCATTGAGGAGCTCTTAAGCACTTTGCACTCCTCTTTTCTCCCTTTCTTTAAAGAGAAGCAAAAAAAAAAAAACCAACAGACTGCCCAGTGCTTCATCAGATGGTCAATGCCTTACTGAAAAGTTTAGAGAAGAAAATAAGATATTTTTTTTTTGGACCTGCGAGAGGGGAGTTTTCTTGTAGCAGTTTTATTGACAATACTTTTTGAAATGTATTTCCGTTATGATTCAATATTAAGGCACCCATGCCTTTCTACAGAAATTTTTTTCAATTCTTTTCTACAGAATTATGTAAAATTACAGCAATACCTAGTATTCTTTTAAACCAGATTTGACTTGTCAGGGCTTGACTCCTGTGACTGAAGAGACCTGGACTGCTAAATTTAAATTCTCTTCTATGTATCAAAGAAAGCTTCATTTAAAAAAAAAAATAAATAAATGGCATAGTCCTATTTTCTCCCCTCAGTGACACTTAGACAAATTTCACCTGTAAGAATCCACAGAAATATATTTGAAACCACTGATTTGGAATAAATACTGAGCCAGGATCCCTTTGATTTCTAATTCCAGCATGAGTCACTGCATGGACTAAACACATCTACTGTATTTAAGGGCAAAGGGGGATCCAATCCTATTATACATCATCACCTCCTTCATCATGTCTGTCCTCTGTTAATGAGCCATTGTGAATTAGTAAGTTTTCTTGCCCACATGAAGAGGACTAGGTTAATTCCTTCTCTTTTTAGCACAGAGTCTGGGAGCTGTCATGTCTTTCAACTAATGTTGATCTCTGCTTACATATACCAAAACCCCATAAATTTCTGTGCAAACAAAACTGGGTTTGCAATGCAATGGCATACGTGGGCACCGCTGAGCCCACAATCCAGAGCTTTATCTGCAGTTCACCTGCTCACAAAGGCTCTGTAATTGCTGTTCAGATTCACAAAACCATTTCAGATTGGGAAATCAAAACACTGGGCTTGTCCATAGCACCAAGAGATTTGCAGAGTTACATGGAATTTAGGTTCAGGCTGTAACGCCAAGTTTTTGCTTTTGGTTGTATTTCAGTGGAAATTCAGAATAAAGCCACTGAAATTAGCATCAGATTGAAGATTAAACTTGGAGCCCCATTACTAACAGCAGCAATGCCAGCCGTCCGTTTGATCACACACGGCTCAAATCCTTCTCTAAAGCAACGCATGTTGGTGGCTTCCAGACAGAAAATGCCAAAAAAAGGGCCAACTGAACATATCTCCTGGGAGAACAAGCTCCAAAACGCAGCAGCGGGCTTATTTCTGAAGCCATGACATGGAAAGCAGGCATGACTAGGTCCAGTCCCAAAATCTGCTTGGAAGGGGATTCAAATTAACAACCTTCTGGGGGAAGCGGGTACACCAAGACCAGGAGAACGCTTCCAAATTGCGTCCAGTAACCATCAAGTCACATGTAGATGAATTAGAATGTGGAAATGCTCGAACAAAAGGCTGCAGAAATGCATCATCCGTGATTCACTTTCACACAGTAACAATGCAACTAGTCCATGTTCTGTGTCATTAACAAGCAGGACGCATCGTTAATGGGCACAGAGCACCGTTCTCTCCCAGCTCACCCGATGCTCTTGTTATTGAAGTAGATCCAGAGGCAGAGTCGATGTCCTTTTTGTACATGGATCGACACCGCTCACAGCAAATAAAACACAAGATTCCCACACATTTTCTAAGGAAATGCTAATCATTTCATTTAAAATCAAGTTTTCAAAACGAAGCACCTTGTCAATCCAGTCATGGTAAACATACATGCTTCCCAGCTGCCACTTTCTGCAAGAGGGCTAGAAAAAGTCACCGAATCATTCCGACACATTCACACCCAACGAGATGACCTGTGCAACCCAGGGGAGACACCAGCAGGCACCGTTAGATCACCTTAGCTTTTTCCAAGCCTACTTTGAAGTAGAAAGATCTGGTAAGAACCATTTCTAGACTAGGCGACAGCCTGGGATTCCGAAACACCCTACACATTCCTTATTCCTTTTGTATCCAAAAGATATCCGCCCCTTCTAAATAACTTAATCATCAGGCACAGACATCAAGGTCACTAACTAGGGTTGTTCACCTCTAACCCCACACCAAGACATTTTAACAATATATTTGGAATTCAGTCATCAATGTGCCCAAGCTATTCCCATACGACAACGATTTCAGGTTTGTCCCCTGATCTAAACACATAATAAAGTGGAGGCAAGTTCCTTTGCTTCAGATGCATGAGTGGGAGGTGAAAAATGTGCCCAGCTAACACCAGCACGTGAAAGCAGCTGGAGAGCACTCATCCAAAACAAAACTAGACACAGGAAAAAAATAGGACATACCCTACAGATGCCAGGCATAGGGTGGGATAGAGCAGAATGGAGTTTGAGAACTGGTTTAAAAGCAGAGCCATGTACTACATGATTTCCCTGTGCCTTGTTTACTAAGCAAAAAGTCTCGTCCCATTTATTACCTTTTTTTTATCAGTTCAGGGGTCTGAGAACAAGATAACTTCTAGTTGGGAGAGGTCACAAGGCTGCTCCAGTTAGACTGAACAGCTTACAGGTACCTACTGTTCAGTTTCTTAACTTTTTTTTTTCCCTCAAAAAAAAAGGCCAAACTGGAAGAAATCTCTTTTTCTTGTACAAACAAATAAGCTGGTCTTAAACATTAAAATGGAGACTTAAACCATAAAGAACAACATCCTGTGAATATTTCTAGTGAGCTAAAAGAAAAGAAAAAAAAAAAAGAAATAATTTAGTCATAGAAAAGAATATGCAGGAAGTCAACGTTAAGACCTGGCAGAGCATCACCACAAAGCCTTAACCACAAAAAAGCAGCTGTGGAGCCGTATGTGGGTTCGGTGCTTTCTTTAGCTACATGCCCAGCACTCAAACTGCATGACAAAGAGCTAGAAATAACTTGTTTCTGTGTTTGTCTTCACCTCAGCCATAAATTGCAAAGGTCTTCTGCAATTTATTTGGGTTTAAGATCAGAGGTATGCGGGGGGTTTTGCTCCCAGAACTGCTCAATGCTTAAGCTGCTCTGAAAGTCTGGATTTTTGCCTTCAGAAAGTCCGAAGCTTCCTACCATGAGTCACAGGAGGAATCAAAAGGTAAATTCAAAATACACACAGAAAGCCTGTGGTTCCCTTGCACAGAGGAAGCTGCTCTTTGAAGAACACAGCACAGATCCTGCCCCGAGTTTCTCTGAAACTCCAGCTACAACACGAGGTGGCGATTTTTCTCTTCACCACATCTCATCTAATTAATTTGAAAATTCTTTTTTTTTTCATTATAATTCTGAGTTAATAATTGGCCAAAGATAAAGCTCAGCATCAGGAGCTAACCTCAGCCAAGACAGCCATCTCAAACCAGCCCTAGTGCATCTTAGCCCTCCCTGGCTGCTCCCACTACCAGCCAGTTTAAGTAAGGCACACACAGAGATTTACCTACTTAAATATTTAACAAAGTACAGCCCCAGCCCAGTGTGGAGCACTGCTAGAAAGCAGGATCAAAGGGAAACATCCTCCCCTCCTTCCAAAACTTCTCCCACGTTACTACAATCCAGAAGGCCCAGTTTCTAGCTATACCATGGAAAAAATTACATAAACCAGAGATTCACTGGAATGCTCCAGAGATCCACGTATACTGTAAATGCACGTTTTTGCAGCAGCATTTTAGAAGCAAGGATAGCATCATTTAAAGAAAAACATCTGACATCCAAACAAACATTACTCTTACAGTGCTTAATTTGCACAGCTCCAAGCAGTAAGCTTTCCACCCGACAATTACGAGGGATGTATGTTTTTGTTATATGGCCAAGTTTTTTCACAATAGACAATTTTATCCATTCTTCACAAAGAAAACTTACGTCCTCTCAAAGCAAGTAAAAAAGTCTTTTCAAGACAGAGTCTCAGGTTTCACCCAAGCAAGCATTTAATATCAAGCTTCACGACTTGTAAGGGGTATCCAAAAGTCTCTAATACCAGGCTGCCTGGCTGCTTTGGAAGCAGTAAGGAACACTGAATTTCACTGAAAAACCACATTGAAACATAACGCCCCCTTTAAAACATAAAAAGAAAAGCAGAAATACCAGAATTAAAATTTTAAATATATATATATATGTGGCTTTACACGGAGACTGCATTATTACCAGCTCTGTAACCAATTGAAACATGGACAGGAGTCTAGCATGCTGGTTACATTCTTCTATAGGGATAAAAAAATTATTTGTTTTTTATTGGGTCTATGCGTAACATTTGCATCTTGTTACCACTGATATTTTAGCTTTAAAAGTTTTCAGACATTCCTCCAGGGCTTATCTTAAGCACATTTTTATTAAGTTCCCCTCTTTAAAAAAACGAGATCCAGTTAGTTTTGACGCGCATTGCCTTTGACAATGATAATCTTTGTCCTTTCCAGCTGCAGCAAATTTAAGATAATCTCTTTTTCAAGTGGACTTTATTAATCTTCCAAATGAAATACCATCCTGAGGTAAAACAATTATTTCCAGTTCAACTCTTAGTAACAGTTAAGTCTCTGCTGGAAAGGACAACTAACATCTGGCAGATTCAATATCTGCACCAATTAAGAACAATTGTGAAACCATAATATACAAATCTACTCCAGTGTTCAGACTAAAGCTCGCCACAGATCAGCAGCCTTCTTGCAGCTAAAGGAAAAAAAAAAAAAATAGGGAGAAGGGGGAATGACTGCAGAAGGATTTCATCGAGTCAGCAGGCTCCCGCCGGCCACACGCAGCAGTATTTTGGCTGTCATAACACATGGCGATGCGCTCAGGTCTTCCAGGGAGAGCTCAGGGCGAGCCTGGAAGGTGAGACACCTCGCCTGAAGGAGCTGCCCGCAGCACCGCCGTGCCCCGCACACACGCACCCTGCCTTCGCCACGAGAGCCCACCAGCACTCCAGCCTCCATGGCACTGCAACTCCACCAGCTCGGGGGGCGAGAAAAAGCACCTCTCCTTTCCCCGTTCCGTAAGCAAGCGGGTCAAACCACCCGGGTGCGCGTTCAGCAGCAGGAACCGCGGGCATGGCCTTCCCCACGCCTCACCAAGGGACCCCCCCAAGGCACGTCGGGGGCCAGGCAGCGACACAAAGAGGGTTTTTCTCCTTAAATAACCTACAGGGATCCCGGCAGCCCGAAGCCCCTCGTAGGGCAGCAGCAGCGGTGCACACCTGTAACTAAACCTGCTTTATCGCCCTCCCCACGGACGGGGGGACAGGCAGATCCAAGATTCAAACCCAGGACATATAAAATCCCACAACAATCTCACCTCAAGGGAGGCGAAGCAGTATGGTTGGTTATTTTGTTGCTCTCTAGAAAAAAAAAAAACACCACCTGTGTCTTTCAACTGGTAGGCATCTAACACTTAACTCCATTTTCACATAATGGTCCCTGAAAGTATTTTTATTGAGCTCTTCTGATTGCAAATAAAGTGAACAATTTTACCTTTTCTTGTTGAAAGGGGAGTAACAGATACAAAGGATCTGGCATCAGATCTAGGCCCAAAAGCTCTTCTAAATGCTAGCAGAGTATGACCATAAAACCCCTCCAATAAACCCTAAAGAAAACTAATTTTAAGCTCATTTTCCCATACATTTCCTCCAGTTGCTGACTCCCACAGCTGAAGTCATAATCCATAGTGTAAAATCACAATTATTACTAAAAAAAAAAAATAAGATTAAGACAACATGTTAAGCAGCAAAAGATTCTAATTTATATACCACTTGTGTAAAATAACACGATCTGGGGGGGGGGGGGGTG
>JAVJGJ010000037.1:109102100-109119994 GCA_035590215.1 Microhierax caerulescens
CCCCGGCGTCAGCGGCTGCGGGCCGCACCGCCCGGCCCACGCCCCGCCACCGACCGCGCCCCCGCCGCAAGCCACGCCCCTTACCCACAGCCGCGGCTGCCCGAAGCCGCTCCCTCTTCCCTGAAGCCACGCCTCTTCCCCAAAGCCGCGCCCCCTCCCCACAGCCACAGCTCGCTGAAGCCACGCCCCTCCGGAGCCACATCGCTTCCCCAACGCCGCGCCCTCTCCCCACAGCCACCTGCCGTGCCCTAAACCACGCCCCCTCCCTCAGGCCACGCCCCCGAGGTACCGCATGGCAGCGGCGGGGCCCTCCACGTGTCCCGGCGCAGCGAGGCCGCACCGCGGGGGGGCGCGGCGACCTCGGGGCGGGGGTGCGGTGAGCGGGTTTGGCAGCACCCCTGGTCCCTCCGCCTGCTCCCCGTTAATTAGCGAACGTCAAACCAACGAGGGGACCTGGCCCTGCCCTGTGAAACACACCCCACCCCTGCCTTTGCAGCAGGGAAATCACCTAATCAATAGGATTCCATTATAAGGGGTGAATTTTGTTACCAATGCAGCATCCCGCCTAAGCACCAAATAATGTCAATATTACAATAACTAAGTTATTAAACAAGCGTTTCCCAACTGCTGCTTCTAGGACCTCTGAGTCACTTGGCAATCAAAGGATATTGTTTAATCGAATGATGTGATTATTCCATTGCACCGCCACGGATGGAGCGATGCTTTGTGAGCAAGTGAGGCACACGGAAAACTCAGCGGTGGTGGTGTAAAGCTGTAGTAACACTACTTGCTCAAATAGTTTTTGAAATAAAAATAGGGTTCTTGCCAGGTAACATTTACATTAAACCACACAGGTTTCTATAAAACGACACGGGCAATAGTTACATTAAACGACACAGGCGATAGTTATATTAAATGTCACAGGCAGAAGCACCCACAAGCCAAAACTGCACCAGCACCCATGAGCCGCGCTTAGCACTGTAACCAAAGGCTCTTCAAAGGGCTCCGTAAAGATGTTACAAACCTGTGTTTTCCCAGCACCTCCTGGAAAAAAGATCACATCTACTGGGTGGAGCTGCTTTCTCAGAAGGGTGACTCAAAGAAACACCTGAAAAGATTAGCTCTCCCCATGCACAAAAAGGCTTTGGCCTCCACTGATGTCGGCTGTAACCTGTGTTCATTGCTGAGGTTACGGGAAAACATCCTTAATACCTTGGGCATTAGGGCACGGCTGGAACTGCTGATGCTGGGGACTGGGATGCGGTGGGCAGAGCTGGACTTCCAGAAAAAAACCTGTAGCTCCCTGGGAAACGTTTCCATGGCATATACCGCTCTGCAGATTCACAGCACTACTTGCAAAATAAGAAAATAAAATGAATAGAATAAAAATATATTAATAAATGAAATTAATATTTGACTAAAACTTCCAATAATGAGGTTATTCTTAGGGGCAGAAGCCAAACAAGAGCAGGTTTCTCCCCCGGCTGGGTAATTTCCCATTTTTTAGGCACAGGGCATCCTTGCTGGCAGGCGGTGATGCTGCCACGAGCCCGGTGATTTCAGAACCCAGCAAAACCATGTGGTCGACAGCTGGGAAAATCCTGTTGAACAACAAGATTTATTTTTTTTTTTGTTCCCTTAAGGAAGCAGGAAAACATCAGAGGGAATGACAAACCAGCCAGTGAATGCTTTTGTACCTGCCTGGTGAGACGCTGCGTATCGTGGCTGCTCATTAAGCAACACCATCGCTGCGGCAGTGAGGATGGATTCGCCAGGGCCGCATCCAAAGGTCGTTAAATCAATGAGTGTTTTTCCTAATGGGATGCGTACGGTCACCACCAGCATCCCGCTGCGCCGCTGGGCTATGGTTTCCTCCCAGCCCCTGAAAGTGAATCATCCTGAATTAATCGCAACAATTAATTAGACTTGGGCTTGGAGAAATAGAAATCCCTTTTCCATGAGGGCTCCTGCAACCACGGAGCTGACCCGCTGCCACCCGTGTCGTGCCGAGCAGCCGCGGTCCGGCACATGGGATACCCACAGGCTGGGGACATTCCTGTAGAGATTCCTCTGATTCCTGCTGTGGAAAGCTCTCCGCCGGCTGCCAATTGCAGATATAAATAATGAAGCACTGATTAGCCCTTTCCTATTTGGACAGGGAGGAAAAGAGATGGGAAATGGGGCTATTTCTGAATGCAGAAACAATCCGGCAATTAAATAACGGTGACCACCCCTAGTGATGCTAATAATAATGTACCAGATTTATTTTTGCTTTCAGTTGCTTCACCCAAATGTGGGCTGGAGCGGCCCCTGAGGAATCTGGACCCTTGTGTTTGACTTTTAGACCCATTTTTACCTTCACGTCATTAGCATCCTTCACCCACAGACCTCGGTGGCTCGTTCAGGACTGCTCTCTACATCTGCTTAAGTGTTTTTAATATTCGTTTTCCTGGGTTTGGTTGTGTACATTGTTAGTCTGCCACTGGTGGGAAAGTTCTTGTTCCCTTGGGTCTGGCTTCCTTCAGAGTAACCATTCCTCTGCCAAACCAAAGCAAAGGCAGCAGCTCACCAGCACAGATGCGCTGCGGTATGGTACAGCCAACGGGCGATGCTCCCCCGGGCTGGCACGTGCTGCCGCTGAGTTACGGCTTCTGTGTTGAATAAATCCCCCTTGAAAACAGACAAGCAAAAATCCTTTGGTGTAACATCCAGGACGCGCCCCAGCCCTGGCAATGCCCTGCTCAATAACCTCCGCACAGCTCTCGGCTCTGGCTTTCCTAGCATTGCGGTGAAGCAGCATCTCCCACCAAAGCTCCAGCGATCTCCACATCCCTCGCTTTTCCCCCTTCCTATTCCCTTGGGCTGTGGCAACCACCTGAGCCTGCTCTTCACCAGCCTCAGAGATGGAAAAAGGTGATTTATTCACCCCAGACTCCGCAGTAACAAGAGGTAGCTTCTCGCTGAGGCTGCCATTCAACAACCAGCAAGCTGCAGTGGTTACAGTGGGATTAGTGACGCTCACCCGGGGCTCTTACTGCAGCTCGCTGCCTGCCTGAGTAAGGGTATTTGGGCAAACCAGGCTGCTGAAACACGTGGGATTTTTAGGAATGCCTCCCCCAGAATGGTCAGGTTTTAACCCAGACACATGCGATGGTGCCTGAGCATCGGCAGCACGACGGCATTAGCAGCTGATGAGTTGCTGCAATGAGCCCCACCACATCCTGGCAGCATTTTTGGCTGGCAAAGCGTTTCCAACCCCAGCCGGCCCCTTTTCCTCCGCACGCTCCCCTGGCTGCGCCAGCATCAGGGCTGCTTCTTGAGAAATGGGAGCAACAGGCACGTGGGAAGATGGGCAAGAACGTGCCAGCAGCCCCGGTGACTCCTCCAGTGAGTCAGACCCCACCTAACGCACCCGGTCCTTGACGAGGACACGAAGCCGGCGCCTCTTTGCCCATCGCCGAGGTGTTGTTCGGTGGAGAAAGGGCCAGGTTAGTCACCGAGGTTGTCACTTCCAGCCATATAAGGGAAGCCTTTGGATCACGTTGGGAGTTGCATCGGCCATCACATCACGCTGTGGAAACAGAAAATAGTTGGCAGGTTGGCTGCTATTGATGATGTGGGAGGAATGAGTTACCTCAGCAGTTACAAAACCAGCATTTTTTCCTCCCTGCAGGTTCCTTATTGCCTTTAAAGGAGGCTTCTCCTCCTAAAACTGTATTTCCCCCCTGTATGTTTTCTACCAGTTCTATCAGCTCATGTGAAGTAGGAGCTGCTGCTTAAACCCAGCACCTTCTCCCCCTTGCTTTGCTCCAGTCACTTTTTCAGAGATAAAAATCACATTTTGCCACACCTGGGAGGTTTATGTGTACCCGTGCTGCAAAGCAGAGTTCAGCCACAACGAGGGATGCTGCTCACGCATCGTGTTCGTCCTGAGCCCGTCGGCAGCGCATCGGGGCTGTACGGGGTGGACCCAGGCTGGCTGACTTCAGCACACCCCCATCCCCTCACCCCTAGGCTAGGGATGATCTCTATGGAGATGGTGTCAATATTTTGGAAACAAAAATTTCTGCCCCAGGTCCAACCCCAAAATGTGGGTGAACGCAGGAGGCGGGGATGCAGCAGGAGATAAAGATGCTGAGAGCGATTGCGAAGCATCCACTGCCTTGCAGCGGTCGAGAGATGCTGTAGTATTTCCTTGGAGACTGTGGCAATATTCATTGCTTCCTTAGTAACCAAATATTTGCATCTGTATTGAGTAGAGCAGCAAATATGCATCGATAAGCCCGTACAGGCCGGCCCGCAGGTGTGTTTTAGGACACAGTGATTGCTTTGGCAGCTCCTCAAGGATAATTGCAGGATGCTGCATCGTTAATTTGTGCATGCCCAAGTGCACAGTTTCAAACCGTCGCTGCTAAGCTTTTCGTTCTGCAGGTAGCAGGTAGAACCTGGCCTAATTAATTTAAATGCAGAACAACTTTTAAATGATTTTTGTCTTTGGGGCAAAGCTAGAATATACGATTTCTTCCTCATTACACCAAACTCTGTGACCTCTGGTGGGCTCAGCGGTGGGTTGAGCACCGTTCAAGGCTCAGAGCACAGAAGAGGCTTAAACTGAATTGGGATGTATTTTTAGCTCCCAATCTCCATCTCTCTTCCAGAAGCCATTAGCAAAGTATTTTAATTGCTTGTACAGAGGGTTTTTTTGCCTGACACGTTTTGCATGACACAGGATGAAGAAAAGCTTCCTGGTGGCAGCTGCTGAGGGGGGTACTCGATGTGGCTGGCTTGGGCACTCCTCTCTGCACCGGGGCTGGGTTTCCCCCTAGCACCCCACTCCCTGGGCAGGCATTTCTTGCCTCCCCTCCTTCTCCTCCAGCACGGGACAAGGGGATCTGCCCTACAGAGGGGATCCTATGTGCTCTGACACCCTGGACCACTCCAGCCCTCCACCTTCCATCCTGAAGCTGGCAGGATGCTCGCAGAGGCTGCAAGAAGATTTGGTGTCAGTGGAGCGAGTCAATGAGCCAAAGCTGTCGAAGCAGCTCCCCTCTTGGATTTCCCAATGTCCTGGGGTGTTTCTGAGGGAGAGGTCCTCGGGTGGAGTGCCGTGACAGCTAGACGCCCAGTTTCCAGTGATTCCCAGCCCATAATGCAGCCCGGTGGCTCACGGCTGGTAAATACATTTCCACTGTGCCAGCTGATGCAGTCACCAAGCTCGTTATATCAAAACTGCTTACAGCAGGCAAAATACGGACCGAGGGAAGAGAAATATTAATGACCCAGCGCTCAGAACATGTGCCTTTAATGTCTGATGTCATCATTTGGGAATTAGTTTGTTGTCATCAAATATTAGGAATAATTAAAGGATGGTGCTGGGTTTAGAACACACTCGTATTTGTTCATTCAGTAAGATTAAAAAAAATGGCCTGGGAGAAGCTGCAGGGATTAAACACCCGAAGAACGGCTCGTGGATGCTCGGGCGCCCAGACAACGTGGCCAGCACCAACACCAACACAACAGATAACCGGAGACACCAACACAACCCACCACCTCTGACACCCATTAGGGGCTGAGAACCCCAGGCACAGGTGCTGTCTGGGGCGCTGGTTTGGGCTTTCCTCGCTACCCAGGTCTGTAATTTGCATTCAAGCCCCAGAGGACTTCAGCCCTTGCAGGAGCATCCCGAGCCCTTTCCCATTCCAGTCTCCCCATCTCGGGAGAGGACAGCACACACCGCCCCAGGGGCGTGCGCCGGGGGTTACCGAGGTCCTGTTGCCACAATGCTTAGGAAAGAACAAACGCTAAGCAGGATTATTATTAATAACAGTAATTATTGGGGTTATTATCATTATGGTAAAGATCTCTATATTGAAACGACTCGAGCCTGAAAGCCCACGAATAAGTGGGTATCCCCAGCTGCCCTGCCCTCTACCTCCTTCCCCGAATTAAAGCATCTCCTTTGTTCCTCTCTCACCTCCTCCAGCCCCTGCCGCATCCCCACAGTGGGGAAAGGTGGAAAAGACCGAGGACCCAGCATACCCGGTGAGACCAGCCAAGACCAAACATAATGTCTTTGCTATTTCTATAGTTTTTTTTTTAAAAGCCCAGCCTCTCTTCATATAACAAAGCTGAACTTAAACCATAAACAGCTTAATTTTTGCAATTCCTGCTTAATATATGCCCTTTTTTGTATTAAACACCTTCCCCAGCAGAGAAAGGCTGGAGGGAGGGTGTTATATTGCTTCCCCAGTGGTGTAAGACTAATAAAAAAATTTAAAAAAAAATCAGTGTATTCCCCCTGCGGAGCAGGCCAGGGTTAATTGCAGCAGCCCCAAAAGCAGACCTGGGCTCTCGACATCCATTTCTCCTGTGGCTCTGGGGCCGCCTGGACATTTGCAGGTCAGTGAGGACTCGCTGGAGAGTTGCACCAGGTTTGGCTGGTGTTCACCAACAGCTCAGGCTGTGAGTCACCGAAAAGTGGTTTCTATTTTACAAGGGAAGGGATCAGGCTGAGTCAGGCAGAGGAGTGTCAGGGTGGTGGCACGTTTCCAGAAGGAAGCCCCTGCTCGTTTTTGGAGTGGGAAATCCATCACCAGGTGCCTGATGCTCCCAGGGTGGCGTAGGAAGGGTCAGCAGAGCTCTGCAGCACCTGGCTGCACAAATTAAACAGGGGACGTGGCTGATACCTTCCCAGGTCTGTGGTAATGGCTGAAGGGAAAAATAATTGTGGGGCAGGAGAGGTTTGGAGAGAGCTTGTAACTCCCACTTCAAATGCGGGACCTGTAGCAACAGAGCCTGGGTACAGGGAATAGCACTGGGCACGAGATTATCCTGCTCTAATAAAGGCTTAATAAGCACCATGAAAATAAATAAAACCTCTCAAGAGGCAGCAGCCAAACCTCTTTACACTCCTCAGCGGGCTGAAAGCCACGTTTCCCATGCTGGTCTCTGGGGATGCTGCCTTTCGGGGAGCGATGCCTGGGGGTCCCTAATCTGCCTCGGGTCTCAGTGTTCAAGAGCAGTGCAAGGGCTTCCCCTCAACGTGTCGTGTGTACTGTTTTGGTTTTAATTTTAACCAAAAAGCCTCTTTCTACCAGCACGTTCCCCTTTGGGAAGGGGACAGTGATCTCTGCCACTCTCCAGGGTTTGGATAAAAGGGATGGAGATGGTGGTTCCTCCCTGAGCTGAGCAGTCAATGTGAACAAGCGCTATCAATCCTGCCGAAAAACCCTGCAAGTTGGGGTTTAATCATTCCTTTTTTTTTTTCCCCCTCTTGGAAACCAGCAAGGGAGTAACTATTCCTGGAGGTTTGGGCACCTGTGACTGGCTTCTCCCAGCAACTTTGTGTACGGAGTGGGGGGCATCCCTAAAGCGATTTTGGACTTCACTTGCCCAAACGTCACTTTCAGCAGTCCTTCCCAGCTGCACAGCTTGGTTTTCCCTGTGCCCTCGATTCTGTGCATGAGTTGTGAATCATCCCTGCTCGGGGTGCGAAACACAGCCAGGCTGCGCCCCAGCAATGCGCGGCAAACGAGTCAAAGCCAACCTTGATTTTCTTATGTGACCCAGGGGATGGCTTCTAATTAAGCTCGCAGGGACCACGGGAGGGCTCCTGAGATGCACCAGGAGAGCTGCTCCTCTGGCCGTTCTCCAGAGCAGCTAAAACCTTGCCTGCTTTCACTTGTGGATTTAAAAGCAATTTGGGAACCTGAGGCTTCTGGTACTCATTTATGCCACTTACCTGCCTGGACGATGTCTGATCTACTCCTTGAGCTCGATGGGGCATAAATCAGTGAGG
Organism: Microhierax caerulescens; assembly: GCA_035590215.1. Classification (NCBI taxonomy): domain Eukaryota; kingdom Metazoa; phylum Chordata; class Aves; order Falconiformes; family Falconidae; genus Microhierax; species Microhierax caerulescens. Next base: position 109,109,899 of record JAVJGJ010000037.1, read on the forward strand.
AATAAGCCCCAACCTAGAAGCAGGGCTGGCCCCAAAAGCAAGGCTGAGGCAGGGAGGGAATTTTGCAGATTTGCTTTATCGTCACAGGCAGATGGCAAAGCCGGCGTGACGGTGCCCGCTGTTTGCATAGCGGGTGCTGTGAGGGTTGTGCTCACGCCGTGGCAAAAGCGGTTGTTCCCGCAATGGAGATGGAAAAGGCTGGGCTGGTGGAGCCTGGTGTGATTTCCCTGGTTGAAAAGGCGCTCAACAGCCAAAATAAGCATGGAGGACTCGATACAGCCTCGTACAGGTGAGGGACGGTGCAGCGTCCACGCAGTGGCCGGCGATGCCAAGAGCGAGGCAGGAGAAGATGAGGTTTGCAGAATCACGAGCTGATGAGGCAGGGCTGACAATCCACCTAACGATGCTGCAGCAGGAGGGACAGTCCAGCTCGATGCTGTGCTCTTCAGATGAACAAACTGGGGGTCTTTCCCTGGGAATTAGCTGCCCAGCATGGGGAAAAGCCTCTGTGCTTCCCAGAGCCAGCAGTTTTGGTAAAAATAAAAGACATTGAGCCCTGTTTCAGCAGACACATGATGCAAACCTTTGTGGCAGGGTAAGTGCGAGCCCCACCGTAGGAGCTGTGCTCATGTAGCTCAGTGGCGCGTCTGCTGTATCGCCACTTTGCTGTAGGCTCCTTGAGCAACGTCTTGGCATTGCCTTGGCAGAAACTGGTAATGGTTTCGCTTGAAAGGGTTTTTGCTAGTTAACACTGACGTAGTTCTTCGGTACGGTGCATGCTCACGTGTAGCAAGGCTCCTGAAAACTTTGGGCAAAGGGAAAAGAAGCTTCTTGCTCCCAATTCCTGCCTTGAAGACTGCAACCCTGAGATGTACCCACGTAACCATTGAGGCTTCACCACGGTTTTGTTGAACACACTGATGTTCATGTGATCTGCATGTCCTCCCCCTGCCTGAAAAACAAGCCCTGCGGACACTTGCCCAGGAAGATAAATCACTTTTCCTGCATCGGAAAAAGTCCAGGGAATTTTATGGCATCAAAACACTGCAGCTCACAGTGTGTTTATACTCAGCAGCTCTAATTCACCGCTTGTTTGAAAATACTTCCAGGCAATTGCAGTAAGAGACAAAACACAGGAGAGACACTTGGCTGGAGAGCCAGTCAGAAGCACTGGGAGCAGGAGGAAGGCTTCCCATCCTGGCCCGACAGCTGTTGGAATGAGCACCCAGCCGTGCCAAGCTTCCAGAAGGGCATTTGACTGACTTGAAAAAAGGAATTGCAAAGGGAAGAGGCAGCAGGACAAAGGAAACCATCATGAAATACAAGGGCAGCGGTCAAGGGCTTCCCACTTTCAGGAACAAGCCCAGGAGCCAGGCAGTTTTGTTGGGAGACCACCTGCCCAACAGGTTTGTGATTGCAGAAGCAGCAACAAACGAACTTGGGCTCACCGGGGCTTTTTCACCCGCAGCAGGAGCGAGAGCCCAGCACATCCCTGCTGAAGCTGATGCCCAGGGCAGGGCAGGGCACCTCGCTCTTCCTGGGAGGTGTCATTCCCAAGATCAATTCATACCCCATCACCAGTCTGACCCAGCGTGAAGAGCCATCACGAGGATGTCAGAGCGTCTCGGGGGAAGCTCTTGCCCATGAAGTCAGGTTCAAAGCAATCACAGAAGTCACACTGGCCCTCATCCATCACAAAGGATTTTTCTTCCCCTCAGAAAATGTCTTTTGCAAAGAAACTATTTTTTTGGTGAAGGGTATTGTTCAGCTAGTGGTCTGGTCCATCAGTTTGAGTCACTTTTGAGGCATTTTCCTTCAGTTTTGCTCCTCTTTCTTAATTCTAACTTCAGTAATGCACTCGCCCTCAAAGCCTTTGCTGACTTCCCCAGCCCGCTGGGGATTTTGCAGCCTGGAGTGCGTTGCCTTTGTGTAGCACTGAGAATGTTTGAGCCACTGTGTGTGGCCCGCGTCAGCTGAAACTTTCCAAAACACTTTTCTTTTGTTCTTGTCCCTCTCTAGGTCTTCTGGGGTTGTTATTGTTAAGTCTTTAGTCCCTCCCAAGCTATTCTGCTCTGCGGAAGCACTATCATGCTGTCTGCACCTTCTTTTCAAATCGGGCTTCCCTGTAATTCACAGCCCTCTTGTTCTCTGGGCAGGGAGGCACTCGATACGCCACCTTTTTTTCCAAAATCCATCTCTGGGCCTTTGCAAAACCATCTAGAATAGCTCCAAGGAGCTTATTGCAACTGGGCTTATACTGGTGAGGACACAGGACACCTTCCTTTAAAGATCCTACTTCCTTGCAGCTGTAAGAACACTGGTGAACACGTTCTGCTCCTGGTAAGTTTTAAGGCTCTTCTGACGCAACTGCACGGGGTAGAAAAAGAATTATTTTGCTGGTATAAACTTTACCAGTTCCTGCAACAGCAGAAACTGTCTCCATAAAAGACCTGTGCCAGCACAAATGGAGCTATACCAGGATTTGCATCAGCAAAAACTGGCGCTACACTGAAGTTACCTTGTTAGGTAAGCTGAAGAAAGGTACTGCACAAGGTATTTGTAACATCCTTCGCACCAGTGAGGCAACAGCTTTGAAGCAAAAGCTGAGGGACTGCCTGGCATGCTGAGGCTGTGGCTGGAGGGGAAAAGTCCTATTTTTCTATGGAAAGTAATGAGTAGGTAAAGAAGGCAGCCTGGTATTCCTCCCCAGCCTTCCAAATCACATCAACAGCTCTTGTCCAGAGTTGAACCAGTCAATCTTACACAAATGACAGAGTCAAAATGTGGTGGGGGTTCAGTCTTGCACCTCTGCATGGCAAGAACCTTTAGAACCACAGTCATAAAAACCTGGTTTCTTGTTAGCTGTTCACTGCTGCTTTCAGGAATCACACTGATCTGAAATTTCATTTACTCAAAAAGGGGGTTTAGTATCGTTCAAGCTACAGTCCACCGGTCCTGGCAAGCAAAGCTGGTGCATCGACCCATAGCTATATTGCAGCTGCTTATTTGGAGAGAAGACTGTTAGGTTTGACTTTACAGTGCTTTCAAAACAAGGTGTTTTTTTCTCTTTTATGTGGTTAAAAGGTAGCTGAAGTGTAGTATCACTGCACTAAAGAAGAGCAAACTCCATGCATTAGCCTCGCTCCCACGCTTTCACAAGGCATGACAGATTTACCCGACTGACAAAGTAACCCACCGACATGTCCTCGAGTCCCTTGCCAAGACACTAACCCAAACCTCTCAAGGTGGCTTAGCTATTCAGCACTCCTCCCCAGAAGCAAATCTGACTGCCAGGAATGACATAAGCACCTGTGGAGGTGAGAAGAAAAACACTGCGCCTTCACCCATTTGCTAATTGCCAAATCATAATGTGTGCTTAACACTAACAAAAGGCATCAAATAGGTTGCCGAGTTATTCAGCCTCTAAAATAATTATTATTTATGGGATGGGACTGTGTTAGGATTGCGGAAATTCAAGTTCAAACAGAGACAAGAAAGACAGGGAAAGCTTTATTAGATTCCAGCTTAACCACGTGTCAGCTGGGTTACAGGACAGCAGAACTGGTGGTAAAGGTAAGTTACCAGCATGCACAACTGGGTGAGAAAAGGCAAGGCTGTATTCAAAGCAGGTATTGGCTTCAGGTCAGGGCATGCACACCAAAATGCAAGCTATCAAAAGAGCAAGTGGCCGGCTCAAGAAGTGTGCAGCGTCTATTTTCCATGCAGTTTGCTGAAGCTGAAAATTTTACCAGAGAGAGAAAAGTAAGTTCGATGTGAGCAGCATCCCTCCAAGAGGCAAGGTCGCCATCAGTACTACGCGACCGGAGGCAACAACACGCGCGCTTGCTTTGAACACAGCCTTGGTGAGAGTCAAGTCCGGAAAGACGCCGTGGTACACAACACGCCCTGCAGAGGGGTAACACCAAGTGCCAGGGGAGAGGACTGCGGCGGGGACAGCTGCCCTCACCCAGGTGAAGGAGGGGTGGCAAGGAAATGCTGTCCTTGCAGTCCATGAGTCTCTAAAGCTCATGTCCCACAAAGGGAAACCTGCTCTGCATGTACAGTCAGTAAAGACAGCGTCAGTCTGCTTCCTTGCTCGCTACGAGCCTTTTGTTTCCTGTGTCTCCTTGTCCAGACTATGGGCTGGAAAGAGCAGCAGCTCTGAGCCCTGAGAGAAGGAGCTCTGAAAGAAAAGATGAGAAAGAACTTGGCATTTGAGCTACTTCATGGTTAAAGTACTAGTCAAACCCATCTTACCCATTTGTTCGATTTATTTAACTTCAAAAGAGGTGCACACTAAAGTATTAAGATTTACTGGTTTGGATTCCTCTCTGTACAAGTTCTTTCAATCACCTTGAATACACAAGGCTTTACAGATAGAAGCACTGAAATACCAGATAAAACAAATCTAAATTCCAAATCACTCCAAGAAGAAAAATTGTAGAAAATAAAAAAAAGCCAAAACAAATCAAAACCAAAAATCTGCAGCACTCCTCAGGGAAGGGACAGACTGCACAAGGAGGAACACAAAGGGATGGAAGGCAAGCTAGTGTAGTCTCTGCCCAACGCTTCTCTGTGCTGGCGGCTCAGGGGATGGAGTTCAAAAGATCCTTGAGGAAGCTGTCAGGATCATTGATTTCTGATAAGAGTCCTTTAAACAAAAGAAGACAATACAGAATAATTAGATCCACAAAGCAATTTCTCCTGTCCACAGCAGGGATTTGAGCTAGGGCATGTGGAAGTTAATAACGACAGCTGCAATGTTATTTTAAGTATGGACAAGGCAAAGATAAACCCTTATTGGGTGCATAGGCAGAAGGGACCAAAGTGCTTACATTAAATCCATACGGCATTTGCTCTGGTGCAACAGAGCTCCTATAGGGATCCTGCTAGCTGGCTGCCTGGGAGCTCCATATGTTGGGACAGTGAGAGCCTGGCCTGGGGCACAAATAACTTCTGCCAGAAGTAACAGCAGCATCTTTGCACGTTTATTTTCAGCATCTCCTGACTCCTGGGGATACCAAAACCCCTATGGCAGGAACTCTCGCTGCACTGAACTGCTGCCTCTAGCACACCACCACATCTGTTTATCAGCCTTCAAACCACATATACCCCAAATCACCTTCAAGCTGTGATGGAAGCATGTATGTTTAGCAGAGCATGGGGAGGATCTGCAGGATCAGGTGAGAGAAATTTTCCTGTCTGGGGATGCTCAAGCGTGTCTCCCAACTGTTTTTGAAATAGTTTAGGCAATAGCTGGAGGGCCAAGGTCTCCTCCTCTCACTGCCTGGTACAAACAAGCTGCTGCAGCAGTGTCAGGAATGCTGCTGTCTCAAGTAAGCGGCAGTCACGAGTTGCATAAGACAGCCTATAAAAGGGAAAGTGCACACTTACCAGCCACATCCAAAAACTCGGAAAATGTTTCAACTGGCATGAACTCCTCCTGGAAGGTTTTCAGGGCCTTGTCTGCAGCTTCGTGTATTGGCATGTCATTGTGTCGTATGAATTCAGCAAGAGAGTAGGACCAGCCTCCCTCTGTGTTACTGGTAGGCACCTTCTACAAGAGGGGAAAACGGGACCAAATCAATCAAAAAAATAACTATTTAGAGGAAGAACTGCAAACCCTGATGCCTTCTCCCATTGCTCTTGGACTTGCATCCCCTCCCTCCTGTAAACAAGCCACACAGGAAAAGTTACCCCATCTGTGGCTTTATAATCTTTTTGTACAGAATGCAGACAAGGTTGTGGGCATTTTCACATCCTAAATATTTAACCCATTTTGGAAGCTGCAAGTTTCTTTCTGGTGGATGCCCCAATCTCCTTCCTTACCCAGCTGTCTCCCTGGTGCAGCTCTGAACATCCTTGCTTTAGTGAACAGCAAATAACAAAAATAAGCAAATACATAATATGGGAGGAGTGCTGCAAACTGGAAAAGCGTCTCAATTCTTCAGATACCAAATTGCAAAGGGTACAATAAGCACACGCAGCCTCTTACGGCCTTTCTGTTCAGACAAGGTGAAGTTTTATGTTTACAAGGATCTTGGAAAAAGGGGCTTCAGACTCTGCCTTCTATTTGAAATGCATACAGCTGCTCCAGTTAGAAAACTGGTATAGATGAACTTCAATGTTTTTTCTTACCTTGAACATGTTGTAAATGAGATCTACTAGGGCCCAGAAGAGAAGGCCAGAGCGATACGTTGCGTATTCCTTCACTGTCTTATCTGCCAGTCTAGGAAGATAATGAATTCAATCTTTGAGTTAATCGCTTTACTACGCTTTGGTAACCGATTTGATGAATAGCATGAAAGCTGAAACAGCCAAAAAGCCTATCAATAATCCGCATGGGGAATGGTTCGGAGTAAGCTTTGTGGCGTGCTCTTGGACACAAAACAAACATTGGGCACCCACAATTTCTGTGCAACAATTCCTATGGCTAGGAAGGCACTTCCCCAGCTGCACCTCGTGTAACCAAAGCAGGTTAGCCAGTAAAACCTTATTCCCCAGGAAGAAAACGACCACAGAAGGAAGGGTACTGCTAAGACTATATAGGTAGTCCACAGCAAAGTTGGAAAAAACAACCCGCAGCCCCATTTGTGTGCTCGCTGCTTGGAGTACAGCAGATTCCTGAAAAAATAACTAAACCCAGGTTTCAGACACAGCCTGTATCAATGAGTGAGAACAATATTTTTGCTTCTGACAAATGCATGCCTGAAAAACTCTGAGGGAAGTATCTTGTCTTTGAAGAAATGGAGGAATTTCAATTTAATATTTTCTTGGTTATTTTATCGGCATGAAAGGACTTCTTTTGGAAATTCAGCATCTCGCTGAAGGAATGCTATAAAAGGTGTAGAGCTGTCCTGGCTAACAGCTCCCAAAGTTTACAGGATTAATCACAAACAGGTTCTGGCAAGGTGGAACCTCCTGCCAGCAATTCTAATGGGTTTGGAATTTTCTTGCATGTGTTTCTGAGGTACATCTGCCTCCATCACATGCCACTTCCTGCTCACCACTTAAAAGCTCTGGAAAAAAAAAAATAGGCCTTTTTTATACATCTAGAACTAGCTCAGCTGCCACTGACACACATCCGCAAGACAAAAGGGTATGTATCGTCTGACCATGGGCACAGCTGAAATCTGCCACAAGTTGGGGTGGGTTGTTTTTTTTGGGGAAAGGAACATTTTGCTGCTCAAATTCTGAAAGGCTACATTTGTGTGTCTGCCCTTAAAACAGACAGCTTGGTAGGTGGCAGCCTGCTTGGGCAGCTCAGCTTAATTATTTAAAGGAAAACCAATTAGTAAAGGTGACTAAATTTCCATGGGAAGAACAGCAACTTAGAGCGAGGCTAATTCTAGACTCCCAAATACTGCAAGACAGAGCTTCTTTTTATGTGAATGGTTTTGATCTAATTGGAGTCTGCTCCTTTAATTGAAAACTAAAAGGCCCTTGTGGGTTAAGTCTGGTAGCTACCTTCTGGAACAGCTACTTCATATAATAGCTGCCACGTTTTCATTAATGTAAGCTGGTTCATGCTCATCAGCTATACATGGACTGCCAGCACAAAGTTAGACATTAACACTTCGGGAGCCTTGCTTCTCTCATGAATATTTTAGAAAGGTCGCAGTCAGGAGCAAAGGGAAAAAAAAAAATCAAAAGGATATCTTCCTCCCAAACTCCAGATGAAAGCTATATTGAAAAGTGTCTGTAGGATTTTTCTAGCCAGAATTCTTGGTTCAGTAATAGCGAGGAGCAGGTAATCGGTCACTTCATTCAGTTCCTTAGAATTTGTAAATTATGCTTATAAAAAATAAGAACAAACCCAGAACTCCTATTAATTCTGGTAATTTCATCTTTGGGTTTAAACAGAAAGTGTTGCAAGAACACAGAAGGAGCTGAGCATCTCTCACTTTGGCCTTGCAGACAAACTGCGATAGCTGTAGGCTCCTGGCAGAGACAGAAGACATTTTTGGCTAGATTCTCCTCACATCTGTCTTACACCAACTAATCCAGCCGAGCAGCTGGATAAAACACCTAACCACCAGCAGTATTTGTTGCCTTCACTTAAGTACGAGGGAATGTAGACTATTGCCTGCATCTTCATTAGGAAGATTTACAGGCCCTCTGTAGGATCATAGTTGATCCTCAGCTGCTTTCAGTTGCACTGCTGGATCCTATAGCGACTTCTCTCCAGCTCCCCTGGTAAAGGCAGCAGTGAGTCCTTGCATCTCTCTAACCTTCTGTCCCCACCAGCCCGACGTGCTCGGAATGGTGGTGCTCCCAGAGAACACCCTTGGACAGCATCTAATGTGGAATGCTAATTTTAATCTTTTGTACGCAGTGATATTACTCTGAGGTTACAGACACTGGCTTGCTAAGCCTACAAATTCAAGGTACTGGCACTTATCTGCAGGGCATTTCACTGTCCATCACCCTCTTCCTGATTTTCCACAAGAATAAATAAGCACAGACCCCGAAAACAAGAATTGCTGTATTTCTATTTCTGAGAGGTATTATCAGGGGAAGGCTTTGTGCTCTCTTAGTCTGCAGGGATTAAAGAAAGCCCTTGAATAAACCTTGACACAATTCCTGAGAACTATTTCTTGAGTGTTTTCCCCTGAAATTCCAGAGATTGAATGGTCTAGCTGGAAGTTCCTTGCTATGTCTGTTCCAAGATGCTTTTATTAGACATGCTTAGAGATAAGCTGGGAAAGAAACAGGTTCATCTACTGAGGGCTTTAAAAAAATCACCAAACATCCACAGCAAAGCCACACAGGGGCTTTGCTTTCCCAGTCACTTTGGCAGGCCACGTGAAAAGCTGCACGCCCTCGTGCCTGGGAAAACAGACCTCCACGATATTATCTCCCGTAACTGTTAAAACCCCTTTTCCCAGAACTCAGGCAGGGTGGTGGAAACAGGAGACATGAACACCGAAAGGGCTGAGCTTGAACAGCAGAAACTAGCACAGAAATCAATACAGGAGCCCCTTTAAGGGCTCTTTCACTTTTGATGGCTCTAATAGCATTGATGCATGCTGTGTTGTGTGTTCCTACAATGTAATGACTTTATCAAACACATAATTAATGTCATCAGAATAAGAATGCCCTTTAAGGCGACTTAGAATAATAATGAATTTATTCCTCATTATGACAGCTATTTAAAATCATCTTTTCAGAAACTGGAATTCCTCTTCCTTCTCTGGAAATATGTGCTTTTGTCAGGCAGGCACAGCCACTTATTCTTGTACTTCAAGTGCTTGACAGCTGCTATTGATTTTTTTCTTTTTTAAAAGCAATGGCATTTGATTTCTATTTCTATATTTCTATTTAAGGAAGCTGGTGCACTGATCAAAAGAGCACAGAAACAGCTTCTTTAGTAAGGCAAGCAGAGAGCATGCTGCAGCTCTGGAACAGCGCACAACAAAAGTTACTACACTGTTTCACTTGAAATGGGGGGGGGGATACAAGCATCTTACCATTTTGCTACTTTTAGCTATACTCCTAGGAAAAGCATCATCTCCAGTGATCACCTGATTGAGCCACTCCAAAAAAACATCTGGAATTGAATGCTCCTGCTCATACCTCTGCAACGCTGAGTACAAAGCTACTCAGAAGGGTTAATAGCTGCTATTCTAAAATACGCAGGCTCCTTTCCTTAGCTCCCCACAAGCTGCCCAGTGGCTCTGGCTACGTGACAGTAACAGAGTAAGGTGGCAGCTGGAGCCCCAGGGTGGTGGCTAACCTGCTGGCTCCCCCTGGTGACACCACTCGCGCGTGGGAGGTGACGAGGAGCCTCTTGAGGATCTCTACTCGCATGGCTTTCCACTTCTCGGGGGGCGAGATGTGCAGCGCCAGCACGGTGTAATAATGGGGCCCGTCCACCTCGTAGGCACTCTCCACCCACTTCTCTCTGGGGTGCTCCATAAAGCTCTGGAGGTTTTTCTCCTCCCTCGAAGTTGCTCGAGTTCTGAAACACAAGAAAAGCTTCAGCAGCTGCTCTGGCTCTTACATGTTAATTTGCTACTTCATAGAATCACAGAGCGGTTTGGGTGGGAAGGGACCGTACAGAGCACCCAGCTGCAGCCCCTGCCGTGGGCAGGGA
>JAVJGJ010000037.1:109120003-109158530 GCA_035590215.1 Microhierax caerulescens
CCAGCCCCGGCTGCTCCCAGCCCCGTCCAGCCCGGCCTTGGGCACTGCCAGGGATGGGGCACCCACAGCTGCTCTGGGCAGCCTGTCCCACCGCCTCACCGGGAACAGTTTCTTCCTAAGATCCCACCTCAGTCTCCCCTCTTTCAGCTTAAAGCCATTGCCCTTTTTCCTCTTGCTACAGGCCCTTGGAAAAAGTCCCCACTTCCCAGGAGCTCTGAGGTACTGCATTCGTGCAGTCCCTACACAGGGAAAAGCAGTGCTAGCTTGGCACTGACAGGTTCTTCCCAAATTCATCCACTGGTTATTTGCTCCCCGTGAAGCATACGTGGCTAGCAAACTCACTCCTCCTTGGAGCTGTGTATGGTACCAGAGAGGTTTCCAAGGCAGTTGGCATTGCCCCAGTAGAAGACAATACTACTGTAGAGCTATTTTTTTTTTTTTTTTTTTTTTTGAGAAATAAAAGAGGGTCAGGCCAGCCAGTTCATGTGTTCAGTTTGTACCATCTCCCATCTGACACCATGCACATGACTGCAGCTCCTACAGCCAGACCTTAGAATCAATTTATATTATTCATCTACTGCAAAAGCAATCACTGAGAAGATACAGGCCAATTTCAAAACCAAAAAGACAGTGTTATTCACTGTAAGCTTATATATATATATATATATATAAAAATATATAAAAATATATAAAAATATATATAAATATATATATATATATAAAAATATAATTTTTTTCCTTTTCCCCCAGCTCGTATCTTCAGGACTCCTGACACCCCAGAGCTGACTGTTAGAGCAGATTTTGCGAAGAGGTATCACGCTTTACCACAGTCTATGGTTCTACTTCATCAGGAAGAAGCTGCCAGCCAGGTAGATCCCTCAATTTCCAAGTTAGATATACTCCCCCTATCAGGAAGGTATAAAGCAGTATCCTAGCAGATAAAGCTGTGTCTGGTGTCAAGTGTTGTGTGACTTTTTCATTTGTTACATGATGCAGCTGGTAGTCAACTAGTAGCTCTTTATTTTCTCCATTTAATATCGACATGTCTTTAGAAAAAAATAGTGTCTGGAAACTACATAATGCATTTTTATACAACAGCCGCACAGCGGGTTCTGGGCTCTCTGGTGCCAGTAAGCAGACTAACGAGATGAATAGTTTCATTTATTTGTCTCCCAAGGGACTCAGAAAACAATAGCACAGGGATCTAGAGATAGATATTAAAGACAATAGCCAAATTGTATTAAGAGCCAAAACGTTGATTAGTTCCAGGCGGGAAAGTGAGAGATTTCATTGCACTCCATTTGGACTGACCTTGGTTGAAGAGGCTTATATTTTAACATTTATACCCTCATCTAATTAGTATTACTTTCTAGTATCTATCTACACAAATAAAAGGTGTATGGGCATTGCATTTTCACATGGGGTACTGCATTATCAGAACCAGGTCATGCATTCCAAAGCATTTAGGTGCCTATAGATTTGTATATTTAGACATACAGTCAAGCCAAAGCACGCCCTTATCTTATTATGCTCTGAATAAATAAGATCTTACTGAAAAACTTCAGCAGAAGTGTTCCTATGCTGCTGTTTATTGGTAAAAAAAATAAAATGATAATACAAAAATCTAAAAAATGTCAGGAAAATCTGATTGACCTGAACAACAAGGAAGAATTCCAGCACTCCAAAACTGGAAACAAAACTGATTGTGTTATTTTAATACTGGATAAAATGACACTGGGTTTAAGTTTTCAGCTAACAACAATTACTTCATCCTCGTGTCTCTCTTCTGTCTGCTCCAGAGAAAATTAAGCTGGCAGTGTTTCTTTAATCTAATAACCCTGCTGCTCACTCCAGAGGTAATAATTACATCCAGAATGGAAAAAGAAGCTAATTCCCTATTGCTTTTATTCAGTAGTTTCTCTGTTACCCTGCATGTTCAGGCAGCAACGCTTCACTCCAAACCATGTAAACCTCTAACAGTCTGCTTAAGATGTATAATTTAGCTCCCCCTAAAACTTTGGTGTGATTTCCCATCTCTCTTGCCACACAGATGTAACAAAGCCCAGACTGCAACCATTGCAGACCTTTCTGAGACTAAGAGCAGAAGGCAGAGGTTACGGCTAAGAGAAAGGTACTGACGTGTTGAGGACGTAGAGCACCGTGTGGATTATGTACGGAATGAGGTGTATGTTGCTCTCCCTTCCTCCTCCTCCAGTATCTATGCTGAATGATTGCTCCATCGCAAAACGGAGAAACAGCAGTTTAATGTCATGGACATTGAGCTGGTAGGTGGGTTCCCGCTGCCCGGTGCATTCCTGGAGGTATGTGTTGTGTCTGAAAAAAAAGCAGTGTTACTTTATTAAAAACTCTTTAAAACCTTCATATTAAAGTTTCTTCTACCACACTGTAGCTCAGAATTTGAGCAAGCATTTCATAGACAAGCTTTACAGAATGAACAGGATACAAAACCGCACTCACTGCTGCCTTTGGTTAACCTCCCCGAAGGGAGGCTCTCGGCTTACTCTGGCAAATCCAATCCCATCTGCATACACATATACACTTATCGATTCTATTTTCCCACGTCCAGGGCTTGGAATACAGCTCCCTGGCTAAAATGCATTGAAGATGTTATCACTCCCGATTTGTAACGTTGACTACAAACACAGCACAAGGTGGACCAGAATACTGGTAACAGGACGAGCCGTCTCCACCTGCTGTAGGCAAGCGGTCAAGCTACTGTAACTCACTACCATCCAACAGAGGTTTGGAAATTACACAGGGGAATCCGTTCCTGTCAGACAGCTTTATTTACTAAAGCAGGGGGACACTAGCTTGCAAATAAATCAACGTTATTACTACACAGCTGCATCTTCAGGAGTAAACTGGGGGCTAAGGAGGTAATTATTTATTGATATGAAGCCAAGAAGCAGACACCTACACTTTTTTAGGCGATGTACTCTTGATGGTAAAATGTGAAATGGCTCAGGTTTGTAAGATTTAGCTACATCACCTTTGATTCCACTGTTTGAAACCAGCATGCCTCTACGGTAAGGTACTGACTCACCTACCCAAATGCAAAACAGCTTGAGAAGTAACAACTTCTACTCACCGTGCTAAGCACGTAGCAAAAGCAGACTCTGGCACATGAGGTCCCCAGACCGGCAGGAGCCCGTTACACTTTGTGTTGGCGTTTTGTAGGGCTGCGCTCTCCCATTCTTCACGGCCGCGAGCAAGTCTGTGTTGAGAAAGCAAGCCACACCCAGGCAAGTTAGAAGCATGCAAGTTTTTGTCTAAGAAACCATCTGAAAATTGACAATTCTGCAGCTTCTTTAAATGGTGGACTTTGCTTTTCCGTATCCAGGCCTGACCTCTATTTGCACGTTACAGCAGACCACAACAGAGAAGCCCATGGCTGTTTCCAGGCTGCAAAGCGATCAAACTCATAAGCAAACCTATCCTGAGCTACAAGGCCAAGTGCCACGCTCACAAACTGCCTTGGAAAATGCCATTGACCACCGCTACCCAGCCTGTGACCAGACCTTACCTTACAGCCGCAAGGTGACAATCGTAGTGGACAATGTTGAAGTGAGAGACTGTGCTGTATCCCTGCTGTTTGCGGGGCTTGTTCTCAAACTCCTCTAGTGCAACACGTTTGGTGAATGTATAAATACCTAGGACTTTCGTCGGCTGCAACGACACAACAGCTGCATTAAAGACCATTTGCTTCTGCAACATTTCACGCCTCATACTATTTTGACACTGCACTGGGTTTCATCTTTCCCGCTACACTCAAACCTACTCAAAACTACCATCTCAAACCTACACTGTTCAAATCCTTTTCCAGCTTTCACTGGAAACACGCTTCCACTTCCCAACCACCTCTGGAATTACTTATCTCAAGAACCAAACCTGAGATTCTCCGATCTCCCAGAGCCATCGCACCAAGCGGTGTGCAGCCGGGTACTGCCAAGCCCCCTCAGCTGGTGAGACGGCTTTGCAAACGGATCTCGACGTACCTGAAACTTGTATCCTTCCCGGCAGATGCAGCAAGTCAGACCTGGTTCTTCTATAAGTTCCTCCATTTGTTTAAGCAGCGCAGTCTTGGTCACTACCTGACCCTTCTCATTCGTCTGCAAGAGAGAACAGCTCAAGCAGGTTACAAAAGACAACGATGAAGACCAGCATTCCCACCACTGCAACAGGAATGCCCAACCCATTTCCCAGCCTGCTATTAGCAACAGTATTTACTCTCCCAGCAGCACCAGGCAAACCGTGGCCCTGAGCTCTGCAATATTTGTCAATAAATCATTGTACACAATTCCTTGTGTGGCAGTTTTAGCAAGACAAGAAATAGACGACCATTAGATCACCAGTCTGCTGTCAGTGCAAACAGACGTTACCGTCATCCCCAGAGTGCCCAACGCCTTCTGTCTCATTGCCATGGCCATACGCTTCTTCTCTGCACGTGTCTCCTTCCGGGCAGCGTCGATCTTCTTATTCACCTCTGGATGTTCCCTTAGTGCCTCCAGAAGATTCTCCGCTAACGTCCCAATCCCTTCGTCACTAGACACCTGCTCCAGTTTGTGCAGGTTGGTAATTGAGTCTGTACCTATTAGCACCTAATAGGGATTGAAACACACCACTTTCTTCAGAAAAAGGGTATGCATGACAGTAACGGTTCCCTCTAATCCCACCCGTGACAGCTGAGCAGAAGTACTGATCTGCAACAACTTTTGCCAAGTGTCTTATTTTCTCGATGCTCCTGCATTAGGGACTCTGGACCCTAGAACTGCGTACAAGACTGGGGCAATTCGCCTCTACACTGGCCATTAATAAGAGGTTGTATGTGGATGTTGGATAAAGAGCATCCTTAAAACAATAATCAGGCCCTGAGAAGCCTATCAATACTATATAGTTTACAGCCCTAAATTACCTTCTCTTCACACTGGTGCACAAATCTCACACCACACAGAATGACAAGATACTGAAGTCAAAATCTCTGCCCTCCAGCCTTTTGCAGACTAGCAAATGATACCTGAAGCTGGTGCCTCTCTCCCAGTCCAACAAAAAACAGTGTAGAATCCACTACTATAGAAACAGCTTCTTAGGTACAGGCACAAAAAGCAGCGTAACAAGCCAGCCATGTCCTGCTTGGCTTTCAGGACAGTCCTTACCTGCGTAGCAGGGTGCTGTGTGGCAAGTCCACGGAGCAGGCGCAGGATAAAAGGAAGCGCAGGTCGAGATAAGAATTTCTTCCATATGTCTGCATCCAAACTGCAGAGAAAACAAGAGGCAGCAGCTGAAGGGCAGTCACCCGTTCTGAAAAGGCACTTGGCGGTCAGCCAGCAGCACAGCTTGCAGAGCCCAGGCTGCAAGCAAGACAAGCACCCTTCCCTCCCGTGTCCCTCCTCCATTAATTAACGAAGTGACATTCACACTCCCACTTCCATGTTGCACACGCTAATAGCAATAGTGTCAGCTCAGCCTTGGGATTTGTTTTATGTTGACGAGCTGGCCATCAACAGCAAAAGTTCTGTTACAGTGCAATAGGTAAGGAACAGGGCAGGAAACACAGGCATCATGATACTGAAGAAATCGGCTTGGGTGGGTATCAAATGGCAAAAATCACAGGCTTTTTAGCCCATCTCTACAGTAGGACTGTCTCACCAGTCAGTCCCTCCGCAGCACAGCTGTACCAAGCTGTACAATGCTTCAGAGTGTGGACTTGTTAACAGTTTTCTGGGAAGATTGTTACGGTGACAAAATAAGAGAAGGATGTTCAGGATTATCACAGACATGAAGTAGTGATTCTTACTTCTTTGCACTGGGAATGTGCTTTTTCATGTAGTCAAGGGCATTCTGCGTAATTCCCTTCTGAAGGATGAGGTCTTTGAGCTGATGGCCGTTGCTGTTGTTCTTTATTCCCGCTGCTATTTTACAGAAGCAGTCCAGGAAAACTTTATCATCTCCACTGTGCTCCTCATCATACCTGAACGAAGAGAAGAAGTGGTAACTTGGAGGCTCTCCAGAAATCTCTGCCTGCAGTTCTCATTACATTACTGCTGAATGCACATACGTGCTTCAGCTCAGAGACTCAGAAAAGCTACTCAGGCCCTCATCACCTCAGAATATGCTCTGAAGATCTATTTCTTGAGCTACACGCTCATATATTTCTTTAAAAAATGGCTTAGAAGTGAAATAGGAAATAAAGCTTATGCAACCAGGAATCTCTGAAGCTTTGCATTCCACTGAAGTAAGTATCAATGAGAAAAATAAAGGTAGAGACTTGTATGTACAACTGACTTCATGTGCATTTAGTTGAAATATGACAACATACTTATCAAAGTTACAGTACGGCTTAAATCGATCAACGAGAATCTGCATTTTCTCCATTTCCCCGAAGGACAGGTAAGGAATGATGCGTAATAGGCCTTGCAAGACGCTGAGATTGGAACGGACAAAAGTGCTGTTAATCTGATCAAGCAACATTACCAGCTGATCTTTGTCACCAGTTAGGAGGAGGTTACCCTGCAAAGGAAGAAGACCATGATTCATGTTCAGGAAAAAAATTTACAACCTTCTAGAAAACCCTCACTCTAGTAGTTGGTAGAATACTCCAGCCTTAAAGGATTGGAGCTCTAGAGCCTGCTAAAGATAGCCTGATGAATCACAAAATCCAGCCTCATTCCCAAACATCTTGTGGAATGGCTGTATAAATCCCTCTAGCTGACACCTGACTTCTTTCACCTACTGTTGAAGCATTTTCCAGTCAAAACAGTCCAATAAATCCAACCCAAAGGATGCCAGATTCCTATACACCAACAGATGAGCAAGAAACTCTTCTCATTCTCAGCCTAGTTGACATATAGTTTTTATCCTCATTAAGCTGGAGAATCAATCATGTTTTCAACATGTATGAAGACATTCAAAAAAACAAGGCAGAGCTGTCTCTTCTTGTCTCGCACTGGCCTGTGGCCCAAAGCAGCAAGGAAGGGATCCAAGCAGTGCCTAATAACCCCCACCCCGACTGTGCAAGAATCATTCTGAAGAAGACTTTCTGTGCTTTTGGTTCAGGGCACTCCTTGCCCTACCTCCAAGGCCTGCTAAGACATGCCAGCAAGCGTAACAAGGGTTAGACTCCCATTCAGCACTCCTCTACAGCTTCTGAAGCTCAGCATCACTGGAACAAGGTATTTGCAAGCCTTGAATCCCAGTTAACATTTCCATTCATGCACCGAGTCCTGGGCACTCACCTTGTCCTCGCTCAAAGGTTCTGCGTTGGATTCATCCAGTATGATCTCCATTATACTAAGCACTTGTTCTGCCACAGCTGCTCCTCCGCTGTCCTTACTTTCCTGCTCAGCCACCAGAGCCTGGAGAAGAGAGCAGCAGTCATTGGAAAACCAACAGTAACTGGTTTAACTGACCCACACGCTTCCACTCACTAACAGTTAAGGAATGCCTAAAAGACAACTTGCAGTGCCAGTCCAGCAATATTCCAGATCTCTTGTAGTTGTCAAGGCAGCATGACAGCAAGAGGTAGCTTAAATTCATTGGAGTCCATGGAAAACACCTTATGGAAGTCCAGGTTGTCCTTACCAAGTTAAGAGTTCCCAGCATGACATTCAAAGTGTTCATCTCTGGCTTGACCAACTGCTGACGATTTATCTTCACCTTCACGCAGTAACTAAACAGCTTTAACAGCACCTACAAAATACAGAGAATGTACAGTACCTTCAAAATGGAGTAGGAGGATTTTGCTGAAACCAGAAGCACCCAATAATACAGCTAGTTTCCAGGCTCCTGGGGTAAAGTACAATCCAGAATTTTACACCAATATTAACCCTAGGACAGCTTTGGCTTTCACGTAAGGCCCAGGCAGAAAAGAATCATTCTAGCAAGAGAGGATTTAGTCTTACCAACTCTTTAGCTTCTGCACACTTTAAGTTTTTGTAAAGAACTATTAACCAAGAGGAATGGGAGAGGGAAAGAAGGAAGTTCTCAGGTTTTCACTAATTAGTGAATTGAAAACTCTGCTCCAGCACTTAAACTGCAACACAAGGCAGGCAACTAAATTTCACTAACATTTGTGGCATCTTCCATCATGTAACTCCTGACCCCAAAGAACAGAAGCTGAGACTCACAGTTAAGAGGTGCCGGCCTTGTTTGAAGTCCTTGATTCCAGTCAGTCTGTTGAGCATGCACTCCAAGCCTCCACACTGGGCCATGACACCTGCCATCTTATAAACTTCTTCCTCATCCTCCTCTTCATCTACAGGACAGACAAGAGAGCGTGAAGAGAGGAAGCAGCCACAATATGGCAAGATTTTGCAGCCCATGGGATAAAACAGTGAAGCAAAAATGGAGAGTACAGTAGGACACATTCACCAGCAGTTCAAGTAACTTCAACTGTATCAAATTTGGAAAGAATTATGAGCAGAAATATGAAGAAGGTCCAGGCAGAATGGTCCCTGTGCTACGCAAGTGTTCATGTTT
This sequence comes from Microhierax caerulescens, assembly GCA_035590215.1. Classification (NCBI taxonomy): domain Eukaryota; kingdom Metazoa; phylum Chordata; class Aves; order Falconiformes; family Falconidae; genus Microhierax; species Microhierax caerulescens. The sequence continues at coordinate 109,128,500 of JAVJGJ010000037.1, forward strand.
AAAGTATAGATTTGAAGGGTCATTAAAAGCCTCCTCCACTCTAGGTGAAGCAGGTAAACGCAGCAAAAGCAACGCCAATCAACTTGAAGCTCACTGCTGTAAGGATAATAGTGTCATTGCTCTCTGCAGTGAACCTCAGATTTCAAATCTAATCCCAGCTTTCAGGAGACAAACGCATTACCAGTAGTGGAGTCGAGAGACTCGATGAATTCCTCAGTTGCATCTCCTAGTAACCCTCGCATGCGGTAAATGATTCTCATCGGCTCCCCCTGCAAGAGAGGAGAGCATTTATATTAACTGTATCTCTGTGGACGCTTGTATACAAGCCCAGGTCTCATTACAGTGTGTAACAGACACTCCAGCCTCAGTTCTCCTTCACGCTGTTTTGACTGTGGATGGCAACACAAGAGAAATTTTTCACTCCCTCATTCTCCCTGTACAGAGGTGAATTAAAACCAACAGTAAAGCCACCACCTGCAAAAGCATCAGTAACTCATCTATTGGTCTGTCCAGCTTTTCCTGGCATTGTCAACTAGATCAACAGGCTGGTAATAAACAGTTTCTTCCTCCTTCTATCGGTTCCAACGGTTTCCTTTAGCACCAGTGAAAGACACAGCCAAGCAAAATGTGTTCATCTATAGAGAAACGCCTGCTTTCCACGGCAACCCTTCCCTCCGAGGGTATTGCATACCTGGGAAATACAGGGATCAAGCACAGCCCGGTAAATGAAGCAGGAGAGGCTAATTGGATGAGTGCTTTCAAATTGATAAAATCTGCAGCGATGGAAAATGGAAGAGGAGGAGTAAAAGGCAATTTAATGAGCTTTCAGTAAGACAGTATATTACTAAAATGACGCAGCCAAACCCGCTGAAGCACAAGCTGTGCTTTTACCCTGGGAAAGGGCTAGTTTTCCACATGCATTTCCAGCTGGAAATCCTGACAGCATATCACTAAACTTTCCATTTTAATCCATAGGTCTGAATAAAAAGCAGAAAAGAAAAATCCCAGATTTGGGAGCAGGAGACCTTGCAAGAGAAAACCTGTCAGAGAGCGCACTAAGCCTAATGTGGAATAAGCAGTGCTTAATGTCACAGCAAATACATAAGCACAGGGAAAGCCCCGGGGGGAAGATCTGCTCAAAGGCCACGCTAGCGACCAGCAATTAACACCACAGGGGCCCTGGTAAAATGGCAGATGAACAAAAAAAGCCAGTGAGAGACAAGGGAAACAAAAAGGGGCCTGAGGTTGCGTTCTTGTGCACCCGTCTATTTCCTAGGGAACGTGAGCTGCAGCTCCAGAAGCGCTTTGCGGAGGAGCACACAAAGGAAGACAGATGAAAGCTGTTCGTCGACAGTAATGCTGAGCAAACTCTGCCATTCACCACCAGCGCTGCATCCTGGGAGAGCCACATGTCAGCTGCAGCTTGGCATCTCACGGGAACGGCACCTCACCGCTCCCATCGGGCAAGCAGGCTGAGGCAGCATGTGTGATGATCTCCCTCACTTGGTTAAGAGTTCAAATTAGAATTCACAGATTCAGCCCAGCACCTCACTTCCCTACCCAAGTTGGTACCTCACTAAAAAATTATCATTGTCACCTAGCTTTGAGCTTGGTTTTGCAGTACAGAAGGCTTTTTTACTGAAATAGGGCTTGATGAGAACCATTCCCTGTATCACAATTCATCGAACACAGGCGTTTTGTTTGAATTCCTCCCCACAAGCATAGCAAACAAATGCTTTCAGGAAATCGAGGTTTCAGTCAAAGGTGACTGCAACACAAGAGTAAATGAGGAATGAACAAGAAATGCTGTGCAAATCAGTGTTCTTTTATAATCTCAAGTGCTACCAGCGGTGCCTCTGAAGAATGTATTTGTGATGGGCAAGATTTAATCTGATGGATTTCTTCTCAGTGGGGGTTTATTTTAGTGGCTACAAGAAAAGGAAGAGCTTGTTCTGGACAGCATCCACCTCTGGAGCAAGCTCACTGTGACATGAGGGACTTGTTCCTTAACACTGTTGCATCCATTTCTTCATCTGAAACACTGGCAATGCACAGTACTAAGAGCAAACTGGGAGGATGAAATCTGTCAAGTTCTTGAGATCCCTACATGAAAAGCACAAAAGCAGAAGTGCAAAGTAACAGGGAGAAATGTTGGATGCTCTCTGTGTAAATAACCTGGGTTCATCTCTGAAGCACAGACTGATGGAGCAATCTGGTGTCCCTGCCTGTACACACACATTAAACTGTCACATGCAGATGGAGTGTGAAATGTGCTTTGAAAGGTGGTGACACAAAGTTCAGCTATTTCCCCGGAGGAATGGAAGGAAGTTTGTCACTCAAGAAGACAGTTCACGTATCTTATACGTTACACAGCTAAGTTCAATACAGTCACCTGGGTCAGCATTATGTGTTTTTAAATCACTTGTGTGGCAGAATTGACAAACAGTCTATCCTAAGAGAGCACAAAAAGGTGCTGACCAGTTATACCCAAGAATATATGCCAGAAAAGAAATCCTCACTCGTGTGATTTCCCGCTCCCCCATGTTTTTTGTTAGTATCAAGGACAGGAGTGCTTTGTGCTGGCTAACAAATACAAAGCTAACACGTACCTCATTGGTAGGACACCACACCTTCTTGTAGACCTCAGCCACAGGTAGATCCAAACTGATTATCTTATTGTTCACCAAAAGCTGAAAGGGAGAAAATAAAATGTCAAGAACAAGCTCCCATTGCATCACCACTGCAGCAATCAGCTGCCTAGAAATGGCATCCCACACAGCTGTGCAAGAAATCCACACTTGTGCGTTCTCACCTCCATCCCACTGTCATCCTCCAGCAGAGCTACCAGGTCACAGTCCTGACAGATTTTGTTCTTGATGTCCCTCATGAGCGGCCCAATGCCAGGCTCATTACTGCTGTAGGGATTTCCTGGCATTCTGCCCTGTAAGAAGTCTTCCTGCTGGGGATCTTTCTCCAGAGTTACAAAGAACTCTGTCACTTCATTCTCCTCCTAAAGCGCAGCAGCAGACAAAACGATTAAGTTTTTCCCTAACCACACTTCCATTCCTGCATTTTTACGGTAGCAAGTGACAGGATGTCCCTAAACCTTGAGCCCTTTTGTCACTGGTGCATCTGCCTGTATATTGCCACATCTGACATTCAGAGGATGTCTAGTATCATTTAGTAAGCAAATTCCTCAGCGTGAAACCACACTAGTGCTTCTGCTCTTTTGCACAGAGCATGCCACAGCAGGGAATTTAAATAATAAAACCCCAAAATGCGATACTACTGCAGTTCTACACTTGTTCATATTAAATCATTATTGTAGACTCTATTGGGTTTTGTTCCACAATGCAAGCAACTACATCTGTTTAAGAAATCTAACTTTATAAGCAACGCTGCAGCCACCTCTGTACTTACAGGATAGATAATACTACATAGCCTCTCAAAGATGAAGACTGGAGTCCTGTAGTCATCAAGGCTGTAACGTTTTGCAGTCTCTATACACACTGCCATAAATGCTTTGGTTTCAGATTCTGTGCCTGCCAAGAAACAGAAGTATTAAAAAAGACACAGGAGTCAATTTTTACAAGTTCCATTTTAACTCAGCATACACAATAAATCTTCCTGCAAGAAGCACAAAAAGAAGAGTGCCGCCTTCTTTTGCATATCCACCACTTAAAAGATGAAAGGCTTTTTATCGGTACATTTAGTAGGAAACCTTTGCATGGTTGGGCTGCAGTAAAACAATCACATGAAAAGGAGGAGGTTTAAATTCCTGGAAAATAAGAAACTACTTCAGGAATGTTATTTACCTTTTGTGTGCCAAAAGGAAATAACAGAAGGTCCAAGCCATAAAAAACCCCTCACTGCAGCAGTCTTTTAGAAAGAAGGTCTTTGTGTGGCTGTAACAATCTGCTTTTTCATCTCGGCTGACCCAAACTCTTGAGTTTTATGGAACCAAGGCGGTTTTACCTGTTGTCATATCCTCCAGCATCTCCAGCAGCATGTCCTGGGTTTCATCAATCAGCTTCGTTCTTTGTACCACCAACTTCCTCAAACACAGGTAACCATTCAGGACTGTACCCACCAGGCGGCTTTTGAAGTGTCGCTTGATGGACTCCACCTCCACGAAGGAAGAGAGGAGACCTATAAAGCAATGAGATATTCAGGAAGTGGATGGGGGAGTCTGATTTGTTAGCTCTGAATTTCATGTGGCAAGCCAACAGGCCACGATATCATAAAAGCAGCACAACAAAACGGTTTGTTACAACAAATTGTAATTCGTTACAATTGTCAGTCTGTGGTTTAAAGCTCGCTTCTATGAACTGAATGGTTGGAGGCAAAAACCCTGGCCTGAGAGAGCTGCTTTGTAAATTATACCATACGGGACCATGGTGAGGGAATGCAGAAAGAGCATACTGAGCTTTCTAAGCATCTGATAAAAAATTCTGCACTTTTGGACATTTTTCTATTGTAAGATATTTCAAAAGCAGGTGACTGCTCTCCTTCGAATATTTAAGCTAGCTCTAATGATGTGACAGGCAAGTGTGGTACATGACTCATCAGTTACCTCATTACCAAATCGGTCACTCCTATAGTAAAGTAAAAAACCAACCAAACAAACAAACAAAAAAACCCAAGCACACACTTTGATTCTTTCCCATAACATTTATCAGTGTGCTTTTTCTTGCCAGAAGCCAGCCTTTATGAATTAGGCCATTAATTTTTGAAGAACACAGAAAAGGTTACAAAAAGGAATGACCTAGTTAATGACGTATTTCCATTTCCAACAAGTTTTGGAAAAAAGTATGCCCTGGAAGGTTCAAAAAAGAAGAGCTGCCTTAGAATAAGTAGGTAGGAAACAACAGGTAGGAATCAGCAGTGTTTACAATGGTCCCACAAATTTTACTGTACAATGAATGTAATTAGCAAATGGAGAAGAAAAGTAATATGAAGTTTGCTCATGATACATTACCACAGTTCAAGTAACGAAAAATTCAAACTGATCACAAAAAATATGGAAAAATCCATTTAAGTGTTAAGTAATAGATGGCAAAAATCCAATGCTGAAAATTGCAAAATACTGAACATCTCTGAAATTCTGCTACATGCTGTACTGGAACAACAACCACCCCATCTCTAATCCTACTACAGGACTTGCACTGATGCTGCTAAATACCTGTGAGACTCTTCAAGGCATATCCCTGCTGCAAATCAGTGCTGAGCGTTGCTTCCTCCAAGGCAAGTAAACGAGCTATTTCCTGAAAATAATTAATAAGGCTATAAGGACAAGAAACTGCAATGCCAATAACGACTAGCTGGGGAAGGGTCTAACACAGGGTGCAAAGGAATACAGCAAAGAAACAGAGCCAGCCACAGAGAAACGAGAGCTGCAACGCAGCAGTGGGGAGGGAAGGAAGACAGGAGAGAAAAACTACCCCAAACATCCTCCTCGTTTTCTCCCTGTACCTACCTATTACCACTGCTTTGCTCTAGTGGCCCTCTATAATGGACTCCAGGAGGGTGTCATCTGCCTTTTTGGAGGGCACCAGGGATCACCACAGAAAACTCCTAAGACCTAACACTCTGAAGACTGCAACTTAAATGTGTGTCTTCTTCAACAGGCTGTAATTCACACTCAAGGAATGGTAGCACACCTAATCCTCCCTTGTCATTAAGGGCTTTCGGAGTCCAGTCTGGCAGCTAACACAGCTTTCAACCTGGACCTTGGTGCCAAGACAGTGTGGCAATATTTATACCCCTTAGCACAGCTGCCCCCAGAGCAGTTAATTAACGTGTACCAGACAGTCTGTGCTGGGGAATGCTACAGCTGGGGCTAAAACCTCTGTAGTTCTTCCTACTCAGAGATGACAGCACCAGAGCGTGAACTTAATACACCCGGCGGGTGTCAGCAACAGGGCACTGAACGAAGAGATGAAGATTTCAAAGCAAAAAAGCCAAACTGACCGGTCAGGGACAGGCTTTCTGTTGCTACCTAATTCCTCCATGCAAGTCCATACCTTAGTGATGAGGCTGCCGATATAGGGCAGAACCCCCCGGGCTGCCAGGTAGACCTTCCAGTGGGCTGGTTTGATGAGTTTCTGATATAGTGCCAGGTACTCGGCAGCACACTCGCCAGCGATGCTCAGCTCATCCAGGTAGCTAGTAAAGAGAAACACAAACTGACAACTGCTTCACAGTAACAAGAGGCATTCACAGCTTAAGGACACCATGGCAAGAAAGAAAAAGCCTCCAGAAATCTATCCTCCCAGCTAAACAGCACAACTGAAACTCATCACTTGATGGCTAAAGTGGTATTTTTTCCCAAAAAGGAATTCCCCAACTGTGCAACTAGTGTCAATTGGGGCAAGTTATGTCACAGGAACTAGAAGAGAGTTCACGCTATTATTTTGCTCTCTAAGGGGCAGGGGAAATGTCATTCACACAGCTGAATACCACCTGCTTCTGGAAAGAGTATAGAACAGCAACAGCTTATGGCCAGATAGCAAAAAAACCAGGTATCCCTAAATCTACACCATCCCTAATGGTTTAATAGCTAATTAAGTTTTGGAATCCAGCCCCAAAAGACCTGTGAACCAGAGGTATACAAGGGAGAAGTGTGAGAGAAGTTGGAAGAAGGGAGAGATTCTCATGGGAATTAAAGAAAAATAATCCTGGAGCTGTCAAGTGTGGCAACACAGAAATACCTTGTCAGGAGATCAAGGACCTGCTGTTTGCGGCTGGGGATGGTAGCCAGAGCTTCCACAATAGTACACGCAGCCTGCCTGGCCGCTTGAGTGGCAGGAGTAAACAGCACCTAAGGGAAGGGCATGAAAAGACGGTATCATTTGACGTCCACAGATAAACTAGTGGTAGCTTACAAAAAGGCACAGCATACGTTTGGACAGTTTGGTGACCTGGTGGCAGCATTCTCTTGTTCTTCCAAACACTTGATTCTGTGAGAATGTCTACTTTGTTCACCATCAAAATGTTTAAACAATGCACTGTGTAGGCGACATACAAATCCACATACAAAAGAAGAAAAACTTTTGCCCAGGACCTATGAAAATTCAATAATCAAAAATGGAGCTAAGCAGATAGGTAGGAGCACCGTGGCAAATAAAGGTTCAGAGTTTTAAGAACATGCAGACTACCGGACAAATGTTTAGATGTAGTATTTTTAAGGGAACAAAGCTGCAAAACTGACTTGGAATTAGATGCAGTCAGTTACAGTCTCCCGAAATATCACTACCTGTATTTGTCTGCAAAGTGCACAAAATGCGGCCAACTACCAATAATCCCTGACTGTTAACTCTGCCCAGTGCATCCCACTGGAGTTTTCACCCACGTTTACCTGTCGCAGCCAATTGTTGTGCCCCAGCTTGAGATCCAAAGGGCAAGTTCTCTTCCCACAGCGACTCATGAACTGTTTCCATTTCCAGACATATTTTTCCGACAAGTAGAGCTGGTGAAGTTCAGCTTTGCTGGGAGATTTCCCATTGGCATCTACACCTGCAATATTGAACACAGCTCAAGAGAATTGTCAGCAGCCATTAACTGCAAACTGCCATTGTATTTTCTTCTTCATACTGGAAGTCTCTAAACTGCAGTTGTGAAGCTGAGTAGCTTCTCGTTTCTTTCTGCTGCCATTTTCACCTCTGCATGGAGCTATGTTCTCTTCCAAGCCAGATACAAAACCCACAGCCTCTCAGGGAATTCCACCAGCCTTTCAGTTGGCTGGTATTACTCGAAATAAGCAACGAGTTTCATTTTTTACATTCCTCTAATTATCTTCAGGCACAGTGTATTTTCTACTTAGAGTCGAGTCTGAGCAACACAGCTTAGGAAAGTCAGTGCTACAACCTCCAAGGACTGTGTGAAGATGGTATCAGATGTCACAGGACAGAAGCCAACAGAACTCTACAGAAGTACATTCCTTATTAAACCTGGAGGGACATACACATTCCTTCACAAAATTGCACAGTTAAAAGCACAGGACTACCTCTGGCAGGGAGGCACTTTTTCCAAGCTTCATATGATGCTTTGGGGTCCCTCTTGAGCCACAGCTGAGCTTGTGCATGGATTTCGTTGCTGTAAGGCTTCACAGTGGTGAGAGCATCCACAGGCACATCCTAATCAGCAAAAAAGCTCTATGAATCTTCAGAAAGCCACAGCCTGTTCCCTTAAGAGTACGTCCTGTAGGGGAATCACTGGTTGTATCTGTGCCCCGAATAGGCAAATGCAGCTCCTGGACAACAGCAGGGTATGCAGCTGCCATTAATGATGAACTAAGAGAGATGCCTCATTCCAGTTACTACTGAAATACCAGCAAACTCATCTTTGCCATCCATCTGTGATTATCTGATAGACAGATCAAAGCAGAAACATACTTTCTCCCTTGCAAATGTCATCCTAAATTACAATCAAGGAGCAGCCAATCAATACCACTTTTATTAGAATTGTAGCACTGCATTTAAAAATCTGAGTCAAAAGTACTTGATTCTACCACATTTAGGTCCCTGATTCTACAAAGATGCTGAAAGCACCAAAAGCCTGCCCAAAATAACCAATGTAGCTGTGAAGCAGCTCTTTTCCCAGGCCTCAAATGTGAGTGGGGAAAAAAAAAAGCCCAATTTTGAATAGTAGTGGTCAAAGCCGCGAAAGAACAGTAAAAACCAGAAAGCAGTTACCTGTAATTTGCAAAGACAAGAGTCACAGGACTTGTGCTTCCCTAGCAACAGTGACCAGGAAAACCAAGCCCTGGCTTCCTCACAGTTATTAATCACCGAGATCAGTGTGCCAGACTTTAATCAGCAAATTTCCAGATGCTTTGCTCAACATTTAAGGCAGTACCTTGTTTTTCTTGCTGGTTGGAGCAGGTGGCTTGATCAGCTTTTGAAGAATGCGCAGGCACATGAGGGTGATGTTTTCAACAACCACTGGAGTCTTAATGTTCACTGCCATCAGAAAAAGGCTGAGAGCTGAAACACAGACAGAAATTTTCACTCCACTATAAGATCTGCAGATAGCACACCTCCACAGCTCTAAACAGCACATTAGAAGCGTTTTAGTTAGGCATGACCTCATATCCTCAAGCAAAACTACCACATTCTCACGCAGCCATGGATGGAAAACAATTTTTTATTACAGAAAGGGAGTTTTGCCATTCTTCTCTTTACGCCTCCATCTCTCTCTTTCTCAGCACTCCTGTCTCAAGATGAGCACTATCCCAGGAGAAAGCTACCTGGTGCCAATTCCACTTCAACCTAAATCACAAACTGAGTCAGTATCAATTCCCTTCCTTAAAAGTCTTACTATAGTGCATGGACCTGGGCACAGCATTTTAAAACAAAGCTTTCGCACTAGCCATTTGAACTCACCACAACGTAGTCGGAGCTCCCAGCAACTGTCCTCTTTCGAGATGGAATCTGTCAGCAACAGCATTTCATACTGGAGACTGCTAGCCTGTAACACAGACACGTGTTCAAAGGCTTAAGTCTTGGTGATGCAGCAGTCCTTTTTGCTTTCTGATATTTAAAAATGCACAGGTTCAGAACTCATCTAAGTAAATTCAATCCCATGCCCATTTGGGATGACTGGCAACCTGTTTGAGAGAGCTGCAAGCAACAGCCAAGACAGGCGGAACTGCCTGAGGAAACTGAGGCATATACCTAATCACATTATTTTGTGCTTTACTGTGACATTTATCTTAATTCCTATCAAGACACAAACTTCTGTATTACAAACAGAACACAAGAAGAGAGAAGATACAATGATAAGAATACACTGGCAGTTGCAGAGGGACAGAGAAAAGAAGCAGGAAAACACTGGAGTCTCTCACCAGGTCTGGATTTGCCCAGTGTCCCTTCAGAGCTGCAGAAACCTTCCCGATGATTAAGTCATTCATTTGCTGTGTGGCCTCTGGATTGTCCCTAATTCCAGAAGGAAAAAGAGAATACTGTTATGCTATGCTTGCACTAAATACCGAAAGCTCCTGGGATTTCAGCTTAGTTGACAACACATACAAGCAGTTGCAGTCTATGGTTTGCTAATGGTATCTTCCCTATAAAACTACTCCTTCCTGATGGTGCATTTACAAGCACGCAGCTTTCCCGAGCTCACTGCAGGTCAGAGGGCTGCAAACACCAAATCCGATCTAACCTGGTCAGAAGGCACATGAGCTGACGGACCTCCTCCCGCATAGTGGCTGCGCCCCGGCGCAAGTTGTAGTCAAACAGCTCTCGGATAAGGCCCTGGGACACAAGGATATGCCTGATGGCAGAGTTAGTCGCCAAAGCCCGGAGCAACGTTATGCAGTGTTCGGTGACGGCTGAGGCACAGCCGTAGCATTTAGTTGATGATGTGTGGCCACAGCCTAAAACAGACAAGGCACGATACTGGCTGGCAGTAAACGTGGGTTGGACAGTGGTTCGTGAAGACTTTGTTGCTGCCTCTCTCTGTTGGAGGTCATATTCCAGGAGTTCCTTTCGAGAGGCAAACACTTTCTGGAAACGGAGAAAAGGAGAAATGAAAGGCGTGGAATTGTGAGGCAGCACAGCACTGCTAAACCCATTCACAGGCTATTTTCATTACTGCGTATTTTGTGGAGAAACACTGTTAATCAAGTGTCTCAAAGCCTGAAATCCTTCACATCAACGGCAGACTTGGGAAATCCATTAGAAATGTCAGCCTAAGTCCCAGTTACCTGCCCTGTTTAAAGGCTTGTCATCTACATCACACCCAGTGTAACACTGGAAATGTGACAAATCCATAGCACTAACAGTGCCGATAACTTTTAGAAACGATTATTTTGTCGTTTCCCTGAAAACATGCAGCTGGCCATCTATTGTTAACGATATCATTAAACACAGAATGGCAACATCTTACTTTCTGTATCTGATACACACTGTATCCAGTGACAGAAGAAAACACGTGGAAGCACATCATACCTGGATGATTTTGGAAAGTTCATCAAAAGAGTTCTTGCAGTCACCACAATATTCTTGGGCTAATTGGAGTATGTACCTATTCACACTAGCTGAGGTAGAACTTATCCCTCCACTACCACCAGATTCATCCTGGAACAGAGGGAAAAACAGAAGGGAATCATATATGGAGGTTACACACAAAGATAACTATGGCAGAACAGCATTCGAGGCAAGGAGCTGTAGTTGCTCTTGTCAGTATAAAGGCCAGTGTCTCACCAGCCTGGAGTTCTGTGCACAATCCATCTGTCCCTTGTTACCTGTGGCTTTTCAGGAGCTGCCTCATTCACTTTACACAGAAGGTTTTCCAGCTGCGGTCGGTGTCCCATTAGCTGGTGATACACTCTGTCAGCCTTGTCCAGAAGAGTGTTGATATTTGTTACTGCCTAAGAATTAATAAGGAAATGTATTTTATGTTCAGACATAATTTTTAATTCTACAGGACTACAACCACCAATTTCCAAATCTTCTGTCTCTTTTACCATTCTCTGGAAAAAAAAACCCCAAAAATAAATGGCGGTCCTGCACGCTGCTTCTGCCATGAGCACCACTCTGCTGATGCTGTAACTCAACACACTTACCCTTTGGGACAGGCCACATATTGCAATGGGTTCTTCATTCATTAGCAGGGCTCCTCAGGTGGGATGGTAAAGTATACAGTCCAAATTCACCCCCTTGTACAGCCAGGCAAAGAGGTGCAGTGCTAGATAGCTAGTTTATAAGTAAAACACTGAATTACGTCTTTTGAAGAATTACTTATTTGGTGGAGCAAGACAGTAAATGAAGAACGCATCAGTCAGTTCAAAGCCTTGAAGGAGCACTGTTTTTCATGTTACTCCCATGAGGGATGGATCTCTGATATCCCTACACTGTTGACCTGGCCAAGAGATACAGCATGTCATTAATGAATCTGCTATTAGTCTCACCTTCTTTCGATCCTCTTCATTTTCTATGGGATCCACTGCACAGCAAGGCTTGGCATACAACATGAAGTCAAAGCGAGCATATTTACAGAACCCACAGGCATTGCAAAGGAAGGGATCTTTCTCATCATAATTAATGGATCTGAAAGACAAGCCAGAAAGGTCCAAGAATGCAGCTGAGCTTTATCAAGGTAACTGAGGCAATGAAGGTAAGCTGTGAGGGGACGCAGGTAACAGAGAAGGATGGTCCTTAAGATGTGTAATCTACCAAACTGCCCTGGGGAAGCCACAAGTGAAAATACCTGAGGTGCATGAAAATGAAAACCTACAAATCAGGGAAAAATAATAAATAAATTCCTTACAGCAGCAGTACCACATTCTGGCTGGGAAAAGCAGAAACAGATGTGAATTTGTTCCTAACAATTCTACTTTAACTACAGTAATTCCCAGCAGAACATCAGACTAGGGCACTGTGCCCTTTACAAGAACACAGATAAAAGGAAACCATTTTGTTTTGTAAGGTCTAGGCTTTCAATAGCTTTCACTCTTTACCCAGTTGCAGTGGGACTAGCTACAGCATACTTATTATCCTGCTGCAGGCTAGGGTCGCATGAAATGAACTGATTTATAGCTCCCATAATTTAAGAAGGGATGTGGAAACCTTTCAAATATACCAGTAATCACCTGATCTATGGAAAGACTGCTCAACACCTTGACTCCCATGAGGATTAGAGAGGACTGTGGGACAATAAGGGGAGAAGAGATATCAGATAAGGAGACAAAACTCACAAAAGAGAAGGATTTAGAATACTGTAGTGAAAGCTTGAATAGCGCACAGTAAATTACGCCCTGAGCCCTGCTCTGAATGAGGAGAGCAGAACAAAAGCTCTGAATAGACAAGTGAGCACTGTCCATCCAGCAGGCTAAGTCAGGGATCCTGCGGGAAACCCCCCTGCAATAGTGTAATTGAACTCCAGCCGCATGCCCTTGGAACAGGCAGGCCAAAAATAAACCTCCTCCTGGGAATTTTCTTCTTTTTAAACTTCTGAGTGCTTGATCTGAAACTTCTGTGTTTTTTCAGTATTGTCATATCAGGTTTCCTTTGTTAGCCCCTATTAACATTAAATCCCTGTAAGCCTGTTTTATACTTCTCGACTAATTTGATTGTGCAGTTGTATTAACTGGAATCATGTCTTTAAATAGCAGGGTATTTTGTTGAACATCCAACATGGGCAACGGCACAAGGGCTCTGAAAACCCCTGGCACTGGCTCCGTGGGGAGGAACGAGGATGACCCACCTGCACTTGTGGCACTGGTACACATTTTCGCCGCAGTTCCCACACACCCCCGGGTTGGCTGGGACGGACGCGCTGCAGCGGGGGCACTGCAGGGTCTCCGTGGAAGCCTGGTAATTCTCATAGAAATCTGCAAATTCAATCATCAGGTTCGAAGCCACAATGGGCAGCGGCAAGTCAATCTTCACCTCCGTCTGGCCTGGGGTCAGCTGGACCTTTTTAGCTTTGTGCCAACGAGCCGGCCTGGGAAAAGGGAAGAAAACAGCATGTTTTTTCAGTGGGGAAGTACCCTTCCTGCCCACGTACGAAGAGAAGCCAAACGCAACCGTCTCGGCTCCAAATCTACTTTAAATGGGATGAATGGAGAGCAGTTCTAGGATTCGTTTCCTTAGCTTCTGTATTGACATGATATGTAGCCAGAAATACATTTTAAGCCTTTATCCTCTTCATAGAGAGATACTGTTTGGGATTAAAGAGCTGTTGATGCCTCATGGAAAAACTTTAATTCTACAGACATTTTCTAGGGATTTTCACCTCCATTTTTTTATTAGTAGGGACATTTGCATGAAAACAGGATATTTATTTCTAAAGATCACATCTGCTCCCACTGCTTATTCTCCACCTGAAGTCAGAATCCTCTCTTTGTGACATCATAATCCTCTCCACAGCAGCCACTTGTGATGTCACAGAGGATTAGGACTTCAAATAAGCAATAAGCGGCAGGCACAGATTAATCCCTAAGCCAAAGAGATCTGATTCTGGTGAGAACATCTCAAGAAGTAAGAAGGGAAAGCATATAAGCAGAACTGGCTCCAGACTGAGCAATGTATTGAAAAGGAGGCATTTTTCATAGGTAAAGCAGCAGCCAAGAGTTAGGCCATCCAACCTCTAATTTTAATTCTACTAGATGGCTTCAAGCAAGTGATGTTAACGCTTTCTGCATTTCTGAACATGCTGCAAGGTCCTAATCCCTTTCTGAGTCAAACTCTCCAGGAGGTGCTTTTGGTATTACTACCAGTTTCCACACAATTAAGTGCTTAAAAGTGAGCCTCTACGAAGTTTGCACACACAAATTTTACAGGCATATGTCAAACTCTAGGTAAAAGCTGGATCTTTTCTTCAACAATTTATTGTAGGAGATTCAGAACAATCCAACCCAATGCAGGCTGACAGCGATGAGTAATAGTCTAAGAAGGAACAAGCTAAAGCAAGAAGCCAGGCACCTCAACAGACAAGTCAAATTCAGAGACTTGCATGCAAAAAATCATGGACAAAAGGGAACGTACTTGTTTTTCAGCTCGACTATGGCTTGCACAGTCCTGTTGTTGTAATAGAGGTTGATGGTTCGGACCATTTTGGTTCGTTTCAGGTCTCCTATCTTCACTGTCACTTTGCTGATGGTGTGGCTGCCGATCAGTTTCACCACTTGCTGGGTGGTAGTGTACCGCGTGTCCACTTTGATGGAGGAAAGCTTGATGTACTGAGGAGACAAAAACAAGGACACATTCCCTGTATGATTACATCCCCAAAACCTCAAAAACACAGGAAATCATGCTGCTGTGAACGGTTAGGATCCCTGTAATCGGAAAGGGTTTAAGAACAGCAGTTACTTACACAGAAGGGCACCTCTGGATTGTTGCAGACAAGGCAAGGATCGCTCTCCAGGTAATAGCCATCAAATTCCACCAGCCCAGACAGCGTGCTGCAACGAGGGGAAGAATACCAACATATGCAATTTGGCATTCGCTGTGTTTTAAACACAACCTGTTCAATCACAATAGTTTTGGTTTACTTGCAGTCCCCAGCCCCAGATGTAGTAACAGAAGTGTTAGAATGTAAAGCACGCTGAAAATTACTGTTTTTCACTAGGCAGCATTTTATTATAATTATTAACTGCTGACGTATGACTCAGAACGACACACTGAATTCTGCAAGTCCATATTCCCCAACTGGTTAAATATTTTGTAACTTTTACCAAAAATGAAAGCAAAACTGCTAAAGCCAAACTACTGCTGATAGCACATAGAATGTCACATTTTTCAGATGGCAGAAAGGAGTCTGCTATTCTCCCAAGACTATTCTCCCAAGATTGCAGCAAGCATGCAATCTCAGTAGGGGTCCTTCCTCCACCACAATTTTATTGAAAGAATTGTGTGTATCCCTGTGGATCACAGCTAAATAGCTCTTTAGTGAAATGGATCAAAGTCAAAAGGAACTCACTTGTAAATGTTCGAGTTAGGGTGGTTGGTAAGAATGTGGTTTTGAGTCCGGAGGATCTCCACGGCCTTTTGGGAGTATTCCTTCAACTGAAACACAATTAGGAAAATACTGCCTTCTCAACGTTATTTTTTATTGCTAAAAACATTTCTCATCTTGTGGTGTTCCAGGTCCCCCAGAAGATGCACACACTATACCCAGAGGAATTTAAGTAGTTAAATCATTACCCAAGAATGCAATAGATCCTAAAATTAGACCTTTACCACAGTGTTATTTGTCAGCGTATCACTACAACTGTCTGCCAAGATTTGTAAGGCATTCCCAGCTCTTTAAACATACACACGCAAGCATCAGTGCATCTAAATCATTTGTTCTCAAGTGCACTGCTCCCCTAAGAAATCCTACCACCTCTTTGGTTCAAAAGTCACGATTGCAGAAGATTTCTAGGAACTGAAATAGCAAAAGTCTGTAAATTGGAGCTAGCATATAAATGTATTGTCCCACAAGGGCTTCCTATGGAAAAGAAGGTTTCTTCTAAATAAAAAACCCAAACAACCGAACAACACCCGCCCTCTCAAAAGGACCCTGCCTTTTTTAACATTCAAATTTTAGGTACAAAAAAAATTTCCACCAGAACCTGTCATGACAGAGTGTCTTGTCCCAGCTGTATCATCCACGAGCCCTAACACAATTCAAAGGAAGCAGCAGGACCTGGGATGCTGTACCTCCTTTGCAGAATGACACTGTACCTTTTTCTCTGTCTGCTGTGTTTTCAGAGAGAAGTATCCCAGGAGATCTACAAACTGGGCAGCCTTTCTTCCATAAGCTGGAAGTTCTGGCCAGATTGACCACATGAGATCCAACAGCAATTCCTGCTGAGACTTGTTAGAGTTCCTGTTGAATGAATTACATATCAATTAGGCTTGTAAAATCAGCCATATAGACCGCATGGTACCAAATCTTATTCAAAAGTAAAATACACGCTACAGTTCACTGAACTTGAAAGTATTATCTTGCTTTGTGTGCTGTTCAACACCAGAGTTCACAGAGTTAAATCTCATCACTTCTTGCCACCAGCTGTTTTCTAGCACTCTCTGAAATGAAAGCAGCTGTATTGCAACAACCAAACAGAGTTCTGAAGGAGTTCAGCACACTGAAGTGTACTTTGCCCTATCTAACTCCCAACTTTTTAACTGCATGAGTCTGCATCTGCCTCAGAAATTCACTTGCTCACACACAGATGTCAGGAGCCAGATTCTGCAGACAGAAATAAAACGCTTCTTGCAGATGACAACTCAAGTAGTAAGTCACAACAACTACCTCCAGCCCCAGTAACTGCAAAATAGTATGAGCAACGCAAGGGGATGCAATCATCTGCAAGCTTCAGTGTTCTTCAGGACAGAGGCTCAAATATTAATTCTTACACCAAGAGCTCTCATAACCAAGCTGAGACTGGCTAAGAGCTGGGTCAGAGGCTCCCTGCCAGCTCACCTGTAGATGTGTAGTGCAAGGCAGTGGGCCTGCCACCTCACAGAGGATGAGTTGGACTCCAGCAAGAAGCAACGAAGGAACTGAATGAGGGTCTCCTTATCAGCAAACTTGTTCAGCTGGTTCACCAGAGCCGTACACAGCTGATCTTCCTGACTGCCCGAACTCTCACCTAGGGGACAGCGGGTGGCACAAGAAAGGCTTAAGAAAGCAGATGAATGGAATATCTCATGGACAGAACAGCTGCCTATTTTATACATCACAGAGCGAGGATAATGGGGACCAAATGACTGTGTTTCAGGCAACATGCAAGTGTAATGTTTCTTTCTTTTCCCAAAACTATAACCTAGCACTCCTGACTAACATGGAAGAAAACCACTGCAAAACTTGCCAGTAAGTATGTGAGAAATGTACTACACATTCTGATTAAAAGTAAAGGATAAATCCACAGGGCAGTGAAAAGACTCAGAGAATCATCTGACAGAGAAAGCCAAAACAGTGCCTTGAAGAAAAGCCAAGAGAGAATTTATGCCCATGACTTTTATAGGAAAGCTTAATTACTTTCCCAGGACTTTGGATATCCATTAAGCAGCAGCCCTGGCTCCAGCATAGCTTATAAGTCAGACAGAGGAAACAAGTCTGAACATAATCATTGAAGAGGACTGCTGACTGGGTGTGCACCTCCAGTACTTGTTTTAATCCCCAAGAGCATTTCAACCTCCTACAACCCAGGACAGGCAAGTTAGGTGGAAGCTACTTCGTCGTTAGAATAGGTAACTTCCATTAGACAACTTAGAAGCCCACTCAAGTTAATAAATATTCACAGTGGGGTTGCGACGTACTCAACACTTAATTTCAGCCCCAACTCTTATGGCATACTGATTTATCTTTGCCCCTCTCCAATCTATATATGGTAATCTACTCTTCTCTCCCAACTGTTGCTGTAGTCTGCAAGTGCCCTTGCCACAAACCATGACCCTCTAACAACAGTGCCATGTATCACAGTAAGAAGCAAGCAGTTCTCTCTAAAAAGAACAAGAAAGGCAGAGAGGAGCAGACTTCATCCCTAAAATCACCCACAGAAACGGGCACAGCTGCAGCTCACCCTCTCGCTCCTTTTCCTTTTCTTCTTTCTTGCTCTTTTTAGTGGAGGATTTGCTCTGTGTTGCTGGCTGCCCAGAGCCTGATGCTGCAGGAGCAGAGGTGGAAGAGGTGCTGGATGATCCAGAGGATGAAGCCATGGATAGCACTTTACTGCCACACAGAGCACAAGACAGCAACTGCAGGAGAACTGGCGACACTCCTTCATCTACCAGGAAGCTGACTTGAAGGAGGAAATAGAGAACCGCTGCAGAGAAAAAAAGAAAATCTTTGAAGCCTGAATTAAAAAAAAAAAAAAGAAAGCAAGCCAAAAAAACCCAGCTGAAAACAAAAAAGCCCTTTAAACATGACAAGGACCATCCCACAAACTCACAGAACCTTCCTGTCCTGCACTACAGAAGCACAACATTTGGGTAGACCAAGATAAAGTGTTTCATTCCAAATTACACACTGGAACAACAGCAGCACAAGCAAGAGAACACAGATCTCCTATTCCTGTTCTTGTAAGTTATCCATTACAACATATTGTGTTTCCTAGCTACGGAACAGATGCAATTACAGCACTGTGATATTTAGTACTGGAAACTGTTCAATCCTACTCAAAACTCTCAGCTGTGTCCCCCCCACTTCTTCCCTGCTGAGCTTCCCCAGCTGAGAAGTCTTGATTGAAACCAAGACACACACTGAATCCCCTCTGCTCCCTCAAACACTCTCGGAGAAAGAACTCACAGTCATCTTTAATGCAGAATTTCTGCCAGTTTACTGTTCGCTGTGTGGCGATCTCTGCACAAGCCTTTAAATGTTCCATCTGAAAAGCACAATGGGACAGGATTAATATCACCATGCCAGTATTTCTGTTACTGACATCTTACATAAATGCAACATACACTTTTTCCTAGTGCAGTGGCACAGTTTTCCTTACCAAGCTGATCAATGTATCATACTGCAGAGCAGAGCCTGAACTTGCTGTGACCACACTGGCACGAAGGAAAATGCCTTGCTCTTCTAGAAGCTTTTTGATTCCACGAACATGAGAGTCCAGCGTGTGAAGGTCTCTGAGCTGGCGGTATTTATCCTTCGATCCACAGATAAAGAGCAAAAGCTTGCGGACTTGGCGGCGCACGAATGGAGTCTGCTGGATCATCAGGTACTAGACAAAGAAAAGCCTACAACATCAGCACTGCAAACTCACCAGTTGGCAACCTGCGCCAACAAAAATATCATGTTTTCTTACACAAAGAAAAGATACAGGTGATGCATTTGTGAATCTGTCAGCTTTAAGGTAAAGTCACCCTATAAAAGTAAGTCACAGGCAGAAGAAACACCGAACAACAACACTGCATCATCCTGAGCTGTGCAATTGTTAAACTGCTGCTGAAAACCACTTTTTGTCATCTATGACCTCAAATACAAAGCTATCAAGCCTAATTAAGAAATCCTACCACATACTTGTGCAAATGTAAGATAACTTGTTATCTCAAGTAGGAAGCTATACAACACCAAAGGAACTGAAAAGATACACTCCAAATACCTTACTGATTTCCTTTTTAAGGACTAAGTTAAACACCAACAGCCGAGCACAATGTTACATGAAAGTTTTCTATTTGAGTTTTCTGGCAGCAAATGTGTGTTACAGGAAATAATAGCAATATATTTTTCATGTATCCTTTCCTATAGACTCCTGTTCAACAGGAATAAAAAAAAGCCAACAGTTCACCTGCTTTCAAGGGGGATTAAAAATCGAGAGATGGATCTGAGATCAGTTCTGCAAAAGCTCACGTCTCCCATGAAAGGCAGCATTACTGCAATTTTGTCATTAAAATCTGTAGGTGTATCACATTCTCACTTACCTCAGACAAAAAGTAGAACCAGGAGTGATCAAAGATGGGAGGTGGGATGCGGGAGTTTGTGTCTGCAATCTTCTTGATCTGATAGGGCAGCCGCAGTACCATCTCTGTCAGGAGCTGAGTGTAGGCCTCAAAAACATCGGCAGCATGACCCTGAAAGCAAGAACCATCAATCAGGCTCTGGCACCGAAGCCTCCCAGGTGGTGTCATGACAAGCTACAGGGTGCATTTATTGATTTTCTAAACCCAAAGCTCTTCTGCATCTTTACAGCCAGAAGAAACGTTCCCAGCTGATTTAAATAAAAACAAGTCAACAAACCCACACAAGGACTCTAACTAGATGGCAACTATTAGGATGCAGTAAGCTAGTCTGTAGTAATAAGACATTTTAACATACGAGCTTTCAACTTAGGAGACATTCTTACATTTAACTAGGCTTTTTTCACTGCACCTGTACATGTGTCAAAGCACCCCCTCCCCAGCAGCATCTTAGCGAAAAGGCACCGTGGTGGTTGAACAAGTCTAGGATTTAGTGTGGAAATCCCCATCAACTGCTCAGCTTCCTTGCCACACTAAGTAGTGGTGGCTGAGAAATTCTGTCTGCCAAGCAAAAGGAGTCACGCGATGGAGTAGCTTCCCTTCGGAAAGATTAACACTTCAACCAGAAACAGTGACAGCAGCTCCACAGCCTGGTTTAGGGGTGCGTCGATGGATACAGCAAGCTACGCTGCTCTGAGAGAATTCAGAGCAATCCCAGTCGTAACTACATGCTAAGGCAATGGATTTTACTTGCACTACTAAGACTGCAAGGATGCTTTTACTTGCTTCTGTGCAGCAGCCTTTTAACACAGGTCACGTAAAGCTAACAGCATAGGGTAGGACTCACCTTCACATACTGGCGGAGGAAAAAAGGGCTCATATCAGGTGGAGAAGAAGTAGTGTGAGGTTTCAGGAGCTGGCTGGTGGCTACAGGCTCCTCATCGTTTTGCTGGCTTTTCCAGTACTCCAGCAAAGACTTCAGCACATGCAGACAGTAGTCAACAGCGCCAGAGCTCAACAATGCAGCTGCAGTGGCACTAGAGATGAGGGAGGAAGACTGAGAACAAAGAGGAGATGGATTAGTAAAGCACCTGAGAACCACTGTGTTGGAAGAGCAGGGGAAGCGGTGAGAATCAGACAGCAGTTGCTGACAGTATGGATAAGAGAGCAGGTTTTTGTGAAACTTTACAGGCAGCTTTTAAGTTTGGGGTTTGTTTGAGGCTGGGGTTTTTGGTTTTTTGTGTTTATGAAAAGCAACTCAAATATTTACAGAGACTCTTTTGAACAAGCGCTTAGTAAAGGAAAACAAATAAAATCTCCTCTTAAGTCTAATCTCCCCTCGACACATGTGCCAGAGGCCACTCTGCTATGGATTAGACGACTAGGGCTTTTTTTCCTCCCCTTCCCCCCCCCTTTTTTTTTTCCTTTTTTCTTTTTCTTTTTTTTTTTTTTAAAGTTGGGATTTTTATTTGTTTATCTGGGATTTGGCCAGCTGGGCGTCAATTCTGGTAGAGAAAGAGTCCCTGTTGCAGATGCCGCTCAGAGGCTCTGCTCCACCCAGGTATTGCTCCACCTGCATTCTGCAAGACATGAGCTTTGATTTCTGTGGGAAGCTCAAGTGAATAACAAAGGCTGGAGAAAAAGCTACTGTAAATAAAACTATTAAAGCAGCCCTGTAAATCCAAACAAACCCCACAGCTCATAAGCTCATTAAAATTTGATGCAGTTCAGACTAAATTTTTTAACCTCTATGCTTTTTTATTAATCTCCTTCCCACCACACATACTGCTTTTTATGCCTTATTACTGTACCTTTTAGCAACAAATATCTAAGGAATCCTCTTAGCGACTTTTACGTTGACACAGCAGCATATTGCTTTCCAATAATCACATTACAAATCCTCTTTAACCCCTTCAGCACCAGTAAGATGCAAGGCAAAAACCTGCTAGACAGTTTTAAAAAACATCAGTAATGTGCTGCCCTTAGCTCAGTCAGAAACTGTGAACAAAACCAGTGAACCCAGTTGTCTTCACATGTCTGTTTCCTCCATTCTGAGTTTCGGCAAAGATCTTTTTTTGCAAGAGTCAAATAACATTACAGATTCCTCACAAATTTTTCCAAAGCACTTTTAACTTTTACAGATTTAGATCAGCTACTTCAGTTAGCAGCTTTTAGACCACCTTTGATGAACAAAAGCCCCCCAAGCACATCATCCCCTTGACAAAGCAATTTGAAGACTGTACCTCACAAATGGAAGACTTGGATCCTGACTTAGTTCTGGACATGAACACACTAAGCAGCCTCATTACCACCAAGTGCACTTCATTCACAGGAGAGCGTTCATTTTTCTTAGACACATCCTGCAAGGAGAGAGTTTGCTTGCTTACTTACAGAGCAGAGCACAATGTCCCAAGCATCTAAATTTCAGTGCTCTGATCCTCATGAAGCATTTCTAATTTAAGCTCAAGCAGTAATACTGAAAAAGCAGGACAAATTCCTCAATATAAGGGCAGACAGTGGCCTGGATGCCAGAGAACAGTACTGCACAAATGAAAAGCTATATATGTCAATTATGCATTACTGATCATGTCTGTTTCAAGAGTTTAATTCAAGCGAAACAAATTGTCATGCTCAGTTGTGGATGCTGGAACCCGGAAACAGTGCAAGTGAGACTCATGTCATTTTCTACCTTATGTGAAGTGAGCCAAGAGAAATAAACTGCCTGAACACATCCATACAGCAATGTGTTTCTATGATTTCCATGCATCCAATCCCCCATGGAAAGAAACCTTGTCAAGAAGGAGCAAATCAAGAGTGTGTGCACATAGTACAGCTTACCTTTTTGTCCATGCACAGTTCTGCAATCAGTTGGGACAGAAGGTTATCTAAAGCTCCCTTGTCTTTCTCATCGTCTCCATCCAGGTCTGTCGTGAGCATCAGAATAACCTGGGAATAGAAGTCAGAGAATTAACAGAAGGCAGGTTCCATGTTTTCAAGATAAATACAGATGATCTTTCATAAAACACTGCAGATTTTGTCTTGATTAATCTACGTTCTTTCCCAAATTCTGCCTGTGCCATCACACCTTAATATGAACATTCAGTATAAACCCAAAAGACCCTCCCAAATACCAAGAAAGGTTCAAGTCTAGCAAAGATCCCTGGGTAAGGAATGCTGTGCAACACACTGAACACTTTAGAGATGGGCTCACGCTGTGAATGGGCAGGAAAGAGAAAGGGAAAAGCACGTGCAAACAGAAAAACAGCAGTAGTCGTAGTAGTAGTGATTAATTGTTTGATCAAGGCTTAACTCCTGACCCTCCTCACCAACCTGCATATAAGGAATAGCCCGGACTCCTCCAACATTCCTCAGCTGAGGTAAGTTTTGCAGCAGCCTCTCCAGCAACATCAGTCGGACCATATGCAGCCTGGGAAGTCAGAAGCCACAGGATCAGAGAGATCCCAAGAAATACAAGACCCAGCAGGATCACCAACAGAGCACTGCAATTTGCCACAGAAGTTCAGAGCATGAGGAAACCCTAAGGTTGTCAGATCTGCAGACAGGAGCGCACTCCCTCAGACTTCAGAGTCAAGCTGTCAAAAGATGCAGAGCAACTCTGACAGTGGAATAGTTACTCACTTAGGAACTACACTGCCTAGCACAACCACCTGCAGAATTCAGCTGTCTAGAAACCAAATCCGTTCTGAACTGCACTGTAAAAATGACTTAGCATCTGTCCCCACAGAATGAAAAACAGCAGATCTTTCCAAAGTGCTCAGCATTCCTGCAAATACTTTTTTCATAACACTGTATTTCACAAGTCCACAAGCTGCATTTTAGTGATTCCTCTGTTTACTAGACTCTCGCAGGATTTTTTCAAAACTTCGTCCAGGCAGCAGTCTGTGGGACACGTTTGGTATGTGTGACACATTACGTGGTGAATGCACAGAGGGAGGCATTTTGCAATAGCAGTTTGCTCTACTCCACATTTCTTGCTTCTGGTTTTTACTATTTTACTTTAATATAGTATATTAAATACTATAATATTTACTATTTTTAAATCATACTCCATGAATTTCAGCACCTGTAGCCCACTCCTCTATAAAAAATGACACTGTAGATCAGATGTGCTATTCCTGAAGAGGAAAACAAAGTCCCTTGCCTGTTGCTGGTGTGGACATCTCCCTCTGCCTCCCCTTCCCCTTCAGAACCATCTCCCTCTTGCTGGCCTGTGGTAGTGCTGATCGCGCCTGTGCTTGAGCTGATGCTGCCTGGCCCAGCAGGGTGGCCCTCAGCTGTCGTGTCCCCATAGGCACTACTACGGCCAGACACTGGAAAAGAAAAATAAAAAACCAGGAAGGACAACGTCAGCACAACTGAACATGCATCTTACCTGCTTCATAGCAAGAGACACAGCTGAACTGTACTTAGGAATTACAGTTCTAAGGAGACTGTGCTTTTCGTTATCTTCATAAAGCTAGAAGAGAGTCATTTCTACAGATGTAGCTTAACAGCCCTAGCATTCTTTTGTTTGTCAGCCTCATCTTCGTGGCTGAAATTGAACTGGTTCCACAGCAGTAATTTAAACTGAGTCAGAAGAGGCATGGATGGGTAGCACAGACGTAATTTTTTTATAAGTCTGTGATTATTTTAGCTGAGTATCAGTCCCAATCAAAAAAAAAAAAACCAAACCAAACCAAAACAAGAGAGAAATTAATCTGATCCCATCCAAACTTATCCAGCAATACAGTGAATTCTTGCAGTCTCCTCGCTCTAGGCTACTGTATTCTGTTATTACAGGACAGCAAAAGGTATGTCAGATTCCACATTTCTAGAGAACTACAAAAAATGAGCACATACTCAGTCTGTATAGCACTTTGGCAGTAACCATAAAACGATGCATGGCATCATCCATTTGAGCAGAGATTTTATTTTTGCCTGGGATTACCCACCTCCTCTCACTCTGGTAAAGCCCTGTTACATAGAACACAGATGTACAGACACCGGTGCACAAGACTTACCGCTGTGCTCACCAGCCACAGAGTCCACCGCGCTGCCACCGCTCTCAGAGCCTACACTGCCACCATGGTCTGCTGGTGAAGTCCGAAGAGTTGAGCCATCTGTTGCAGCTGTGCTGCCTTCATCATCAGACGCTGGAGCTAAGAGAATAAAGAGAGCTGTTACAAGTAAAAACACTGCCTTGATATAACTTCAAAAGACGCATATGCTACGAAAGAAAAGCTACAAATATTTGTCTTTGGGTTTTGTGTCAATTTTCAACTAAAAATCAAGAGGGAACTTGGAAGTGTCCATTGGTACATTTAAGCCTGCTAAAAGCAGTGGAGGGGAGACACCCTGAGAAGGAAACCTTCTCATCAAACAGACAATCATGCAAGCTACTTGAAGAACAATTGTCTGGTTGTTTATAAATGCAAAGTAAATACAGTATATGGTTTATTTTAAGGAGAGGAAATAAAACTTCCTCAGAAGCCTACATAAAAGCCCATCAAAGCAGAAAGAGGCCGTAACTATGCTATCGAAAATACATAAAACCAATAGTAACAATCGGTTCTTCAAAACCATATTCATAAACAGATTTTTAAGTCATTACTTAGGTCAAAATCAAAAAAGCTTGATTCCTTGCAGTGAACAGTTACCTGATGCTGTTGTATCTGAGAGTGTTCCAGCGTCAAGAGAAGAAGAGCTAGGTGCTTGGCCAGACAGTCCTAAGCTCTGAAGTCCAAGTGCACTACTACTGCTCCCTGCAAGAAGAAAACAAATTATGAGTATCCTTCCATGAGAGAATAATGTTAACTCCAGCCTTCCCTGTACATTTCATAGTTCTATTACCTTTGCTTTGTTGGAGGTGACATCAACAGCTTCTGTTTTGTTTCTCTCCCAGTTCCCTCATTTTCTATTTACCTTTCTGACTGCCAATAAAGCCTACATCTTACCTTGCTGATCTTGTTGCAGACTCAGGGCAATAGCCAATTCCACCATCGTTTCATCATCTGCATCTGGAGGAATATCCAGCATAGGCGGGAATCCCTCTGCTCCAGCTAGAAGAGCCTCCAGGGGAGAAGGGTTCCCATTATTCACATTTTCAGAAGTCTCCAGAACCATAGATTCAGACTACAGAGAGGAAACACAGTTGAGAGTTTGCACCGAACCATCTCTACCTAATGGAGTACCACAAACTGATTCATCATAACTAAATTAAACTCAAGTACCTAACATACTTAAAAGGCTCCAAAGAGAAGCACTCTGGACTTACCACCATCTCAAAGTCCCCGTGATCAACTTCACTTTGCTCCTGGCTTTCTTGTCGGATATGCTCACCATTTGCTATCCCAGAACTCTGCAGCTTGTCTTCAGCATCATCGTCATCATCATCATCCTTATCTCCTGAGTGACAAAGGATTAATTCACAGATGCACCCCTTCCTCACATCACCAGGAACTAAGCAATTAAGGCTGGGAAAACATCACCTAAACTATTCCCTCACAAATAGATTCCATAACAACTACAATTCACATCAACGCTAAAAAAGTGTCTCTTGGATGGAGACTGGATGCCCTAATTTTGGTCTGCACACATCTTTATGACTGATTTATAAGGACTTGAAAATATGTGTGGAAATACTAAGACAGGTTGGATTACTACCCCCTAGATAAAATAATCAGATCAAAGAAGAGGTAACTTTTTTTTTTAAAAAAAGGAAAAGACAAGGGGAAAAAAGGTTTCAGAGGGCAAGAGCGAGCAAAAGAAAGGAGAAAGACTGGTTTCAGTCCTTTTTAGTCCCAATTTATAAGGCTATTTTATTTTCTTGTATTTTCTGACAAATAAAGTAGGCCACGCTCATTTTAAGGCAAAGATGAATGCATCTAGCATACCCATAGGAGTATTGCTCCGAGGGGACGATGGCAAGGTGACATGTCTCCGCTTGTTCCTTGGTCTCAGCACTCTGATCAAAGCTTGTTTGCAAGAAAAGCTCACTGCAGGATCCTGAAGAGTTAATACATAACTATTAAACTTCTTAACCTTTCAGTGCTCATTCACAGTATTTGGAAAGATAGCTAAAAGTACACTTAGGACTCTGTTGGTCGTGGCTGACAAGTCACTGCCTAAACATCTCAACTCCATTTCCCCCAGCAGCCATAAAGCAGTACTCACCATTCCACACGCAGCACGTGACAAACATTACTAAACCACAAGGAGAGAGAAATTCCTCCTTCATTCACTTTCTGGCTGTATGATTTTGGCTGCCTACCTCTGTTTTGTATCCATACTACATCTACATGTATCCCTTCATATTATGGAATCACAGAATCATTTAGGTTGGAAAAGACCTTTAAGACAAAGTTCAACTGTTAACGCAGCACTGCCAAGCCCACCACTAAACCACATCCCTAAGCCCACAACTACACGTCTTCTAAACACCCCCAGGGATGGTGACTCCACCACCTCCCTGACAGCCTGTTCCAGTGCTTGACAACCCTTCTGGTGAAGAATTTTTTTCTAATATCCAATCTAAACCTCCCCTGGTGCTGCATTATAGGCTGAAGCAGAGTAGAGCAAGATTACATACCGGACAAAGTAACATCTGCATGTAGATCTTGGATGCTGTATGGATACAATCCAGTTCACATGTGCAGTATCCATGGATAATATCCACCAAAGCATTGACTGTGGCTTCAACATGAGTGAGACCTAAGGAGCAGTAAAAATAGGACTGTAATCAACTATCTTTCCATGTCAGCACATAGAGAGAGACACTGCAGGAAGCATCTTCTGTTTGTAGGCTTCAAGGCACAATGTTAGCACCACAAACATATTGAAGTTTCAGTCTAAAATGAGTTTACACACCAGCCTTGTCTAACGGAATATTGTGCACCCCATATAGCAGCACCACTGAATATCCTCCAGCACTATCCATGAAGCCAAATGTGAATAAATCAATCATCAGGTCCTTTTTACTAGCAAAATACACATACTTCAAAACAAAAGCATTAGAGCAGAATTTGCAGATGTAACTTAGAAAGCATGCATAGCATCATTAGCATCTCAAACTTAGTCTCGAACAAGTAATTTTCTCTGTTTACAAGACTAATATAGGATCCTTCAAATAAACAAGCTTGACAATAGCAAATGAAGAGCTAGCACACCTGGCAGGCAGGCAGGGGCAAGGAAGGCGTTTTTGGGCTTTGATGCATGTAGCTTCCAGAAGTGGTTAACCAGCTGGGTAATAAACGTGCAGCCATCTCCTTCAGTGTGTTTCTGGGCCTCTTGCCCTTCTTCACTCTCTGTATAGATCAAAAACCACGTGTCAGATGAGTGCAGGGGAAAGCATTAACAAGCAGGATAACACCAAGTTTATTTGAAATGGCTTTTGTTAGAGGCTTCGATGTCCTCATTACAAGGGCTATCACATGCCTAACACACATCAAATACAGTTCCTGTTACACCAAATCAGATACCAAGACATCTTCAGTTACCACAACAGAAAGCTGAAGAACATTACAGACTACCTGTTTCCAGCTGTGGCAGCTTTGATTCTGTATAGTGGACCAGATTGTTGGGTCTCATAATAGCAATGGACCGAGCGGTGATGACCAGCCTCTGAAATACTTCAGGATCAAGGTCCTTTCCTTCTTTGGTCGAGGAACTCAAATACTGAATGGCTTTACTTAGCAACGCCTGATCCTGTAAAGTGAAAGATAACATAGGCAGAGAAAAACAACATAGAGCAGCACAACAAAGCAACAGAAGCGTAACTGCAGGACAGATCCTGGGGAAATCCAGCACTCACTGCTTTGACTCTCAGCCAATGTCATCTAGGAAGGACAACTAATAGTAAAGAGTCACCCTGTAACAAAAGAAATCTGGCTCGAGAATTGATTTTCACATTTGCTTCCCCTCAGGCTCAAATGCAGATGGAAAGACTGGAATAATCATTCCAGTGGTTAGCAAAGGCTATCGGCAGCCATCTGTGCATTTACTGCAATTACATTAACATACAGTCTAACCATGACCTATCCCAGTATTTTCCTAGCACCCGAAGAAGCTAGATGCCTGTGGAATGGATGCAGTTTCCAAACAAACTTCATGTGTTTCAAGATCCTGATTTCTCTGTATTAACTGACATTATTTCCCACCAAAATCTTCAAAAAGCATTTTAAGTAGTGAAGTTCTGCTGAAACACAAAAGCCAGTGAGGCAGGCAGCAGGAGCTAAAGGAAAATCAGTCAGCAGGTTTACGCTGCCATGGAGGAAGAGCTTTCTACTGCACCTCAACCATAAACTGTCATGTTACAGAAGACACTGAAATCCTTGCACCATGTTACCTTGTGGTTATGGTATGCTGAGCGGCTGGTGTGCAAGCTAGCCAAGAGGCTCTTGGTTTGCTGCTGGACACTGGAAGGAGCTGGCATGGACAGCAGCATAGTAGCCAGTTCCTGAGCTGCCACCTTATTCTTCTCCTGCTCCCAAGAACAGACAAAAAACATTGAGTACATTTACCATTAAGGTGATGCATTAGTCTGACTTCTCAGCATACCTTAAGCTCCCTCCCCTCCATTTACTATTTGACATTTAAGGAACATTTCACATGTCTACATAAGAAAAGTCCTTTTGAGATTTATGGGCTTCTACCCTGCTGCTTCTGTAAACGAGGTCACTCTACAGCACAAAAATCCCACTAGCAATAAATGCAAATGCCAATTGTCATTCTAAACTAGTTTCAAATGCTTTTCGCTAAGTCAACTTTCAGATCAGTGCTCCGAGCAAGACGGATGCTGCTCTCTTCTGTATCAGGCCCCCAGGGCTGCAGGAGGTGCTGCTGATCTTGCCCCTCCTCCCCCATCTCTGAAAGCTCAAGAATGTATTCAGAAAGTTACTTGCCTTCTCGTTGACTGGTCCTACAGCAAAGCAGCTTTCCAGCGCTTCTAAAGAACTCACTACTAGCCTGAAGGGAGAAAGGAAAGCAGGCTTGAGTACAGCAACCCTTCTCTCTCCTTAGCACTTTGCTTTATGCGGGCTACAGTCATGAGTAGCTCAGAGACAGCTAACGAATGCCAAGTACAAAATCAAAGCATGATAAAACCTGCCACAGGCACCATGCATATCATTTCATTC
>JAVJGJ010000037.1:109163716-109192831 GCA_035590215.1 Microhierax caerulescens
CTCACCAAACTCCTTAAAGATCAGTAGTTTCACTAAACACATGCAGAGATCCAGAAAGAAAACATGCCTCGATATCCCCTGTAGAAACACAGCTTTAATTCCTACACACCAGTTGTATTTTGTTTTTTTAAAGCGGTGAATAGCACCATCTCTCATTTGCTTATGTTTGCCCTTCTTCATTTGGTAATTAGTACTAATTACTTTGAAAGGAAGTCTGAAAATAAGCCTTAATATGCACAATACACAAGGTCCACTGCAGTACTGGTGTCGAAAGGAAACAAAAGCCTTCCTTGCTCTGCAGCCTCCGTGAGGGTGGGTAATCCCATCTGTTCCAGCTGCTGCACCAGCAGCAGCTCTGCACTGTGCAGCAAGACTGCTCTGAAGCCACCTTTCCACTTTGAAATCCTAGTAGAACGGAAAAAACATGTCCCACTGCCAAAACAGGCAGCTTTCTGCAGTTAGGGCAGAAGCACAAAAACTAGCAAGAAATCATCAGTCAAAAAAGGGATCTTCACCACAAGCTTTGGCCATTCAGAGCTGGGATGTTAAGAATAATTAGTAGTATTTATTAATAATAAACAGAAATGAAAACTTCAGGGGAGTCTTCCACATGAGCCTCACCTCTTTATGTTAATTGGGAATAGCCGCTGCACTTCCAAATTAGCCCGGCTGATGGTGGCTGCAAAAGATTTGCCTTGACAGTAACTGAAGAACAACATCTGTAGCACGTGGGAGTAATATACCGACACACCGCCT
The DNA here is from genome assembly GCA_035590215.1 of Microhierax caerulescens. Taxonomy (NCBI): domain Eukaryota; kingdom Metazoa; phylum Chordata; class Aves; order Falconiformes; family Falconidae; genus Microhierax; species Microhierax caerulescens. The sequence goes on from JAVJGJ010000037.1 coordinate 109,164,473, forward strand.
CCTGCAACCTGGCCATTACTGTCCTGTAGGATCAGAGAGAAACAACAACATTTAAGATAAGCACACATCCTCCAAAACACTTCATCAGGCTTTTAAATGTCTCATGATGGAATTATTCCAAAAGCCTCTCCCTGCCCCCTCCCCACCAGTGAGAGAACACAGCCCTAAACAACAATTTTCTAAGCTGAACTCCTTGGTGAACTCATCCATCAGATACTTCAAAGGCTTTTGAAGGGGATACTGCATAGCCATAGGCTGTAGGTAGCCCTCGGCTACCACATCTGTGTGCTTGAATGTTGTACGGCAATCTCACATGGAGCGCTCCCCATGTTCCCAGCTCATAAAAGAGCTTTCCTGAGGGCCTGCTTCTCATCTATTCCCCCATTTTGGAGTAGGCTGGAGTAAAAACTCTGAATGAAATGGGGACAGCTTTTAAAAGCCGCCCCCCAAGACTACAGAGCTGCTGTTGACCAGCAACAAAGGCTCACTCCACCTCTGCAGCCCCAGCAATGGTCAGGAACTTTATCTATTCTGGTTACTGCACCTTTGGAGTACCTCGCTCCAAGAACAGCACCGCTCTGCAGCCACCTCCCTGCTAAGAAATCCTGCTGGGCATAACTTCAGAGCCAGCCATGGAAAACATATTCCATTTTCTAGATGAAAGGATCAAGGGGTTTAATTTTCACCCCACCCTCTTTCACTGCAAGGATGTTTCTCTCTTTAGAGGAATGGCAAGCTCATTGATCTATATCGGGGGGGCTTAAAAGGAAGGGGGGGGAGAATGGAAACTTCTGCATTCAAATATAAGGCACAAGCAAGAGATAGAAAGTCACTGCAGCCCATGCTACAAGAAAGGCAAGACACCAGTACCTTTAGGTCCTCATGATTGACTTCGAGCACGTTGGTGACATAGAACGGTCCATGCTGGGCACTGCTCGCCTCTTCCATGAGCTGCGTATAGATGTACCCAGCTGAGGACATGATCACTATTATGTTCTTCCCCTCTTCGTTGAAAAGGAAAGTGACATCCCTGATTTTGGAACTTGGCAGAAGAAAATAGAAAGTTGGACTCAAGGCATCTACAGACAGATCGTAAATCTGTGGGAAGAATCAAGGAAATAACTTCTATGATACAAACCAGTGCAAATGGACAAGAGTTGAGACAATAGGTTGCGACCTATTTAGATGTTACAGTTCATTTTTTTGCTTTTTCTTACTACAACAGTAGCCAAACACAACAATTTTGTATTTCCAATTAATTTCTAACTAAGAATATTATCACATTCTTCCACATGCAACTCTGCCAAGATCCAGACTCTAATGTCTGAAAGACGACCTCACGTCAATAGCTGATGACCGAACATACCTTCACAAAGTCAGCAGTCACAATAGCCAGTTCTGTTTGAGAGCCTGGCAGCCACACAGCTTTAATGATGAAATTTCCAGTGGCTAGTTGGGGATGAAGTACCAAATGATCAGAGACTGATCCAGAGCTGCTGAATGTTAACACATGGCAGTCCTGCAGTAATGAAAATAATTGGTCAAATATTAGAACAAAGTGTTTATAAACATTTCAAGCCAAGAACAGAGTTAAAAGCTAACATTCCTCTTGGTGCCAATAATAATTCATAGAGGAAGAATCTAAAATTCCTGCAGGTTAGGTGAATGACATGGAAGTTTGTAAAGAAAATAAAACAAAACAAAACCCAAAACCAAACCACAGAGTCCAGCTGTTTCTTAGCTACATAACAGATCTGTGAACTCGGCACTGGGAAAGCTGAATCTAAATTATCTAAATTGGGGAGAATACAAAAAAAAGAGTCCTTGCTACAAAGCACTTGTTACAGACTAGTTCTAACACACCAAGCTTCACATGACTAAACCTTCACTCCTGTCATAAACTTGGCCTAAATACAATAAGAAGTACTATTTTGAGACACTGTCTCATTTATTATATTATTCATATAGGTCCTGCTCCTTTTACTTCATTTATCTAGTAGGAAAGTGATTCATAAACTAAAATTAGTGACAGACCTTTGGAGCCAGCTCTGCACTAGCTCCTCAGAGGACAGACAGACACCTGGTTTTGAGCTGATGTTTCCAGGTGCCCGAAAAAGGGCACTTACTTTCAGGCCACACACAGCTAAGTAGTCCTCCTTGCAGGGATTTCCAGTTAGGCTCAGCACAGTAAACGGAACAGGTGCAGAAGCAAGGCGAGTAAGGGTCAATTTTCTTTTGCTGGAGTCTGCTTGTTTCAGCAATGCTGAGAGCTGAAGGACTGTAATCTGCAGAACAAAATTAACTTAAGTTACCCATGTTTACAACTGAGGGAAAAATGCATTTCAATTTCAGCTCTATGACTGTGTGGCTACAGTTTTCACTGTTTCTGCTGCAAGAACTCTTTTCTCTAAGGAATGAGAGGTATTTCTAAGCTACACAATACTTTACAGATGATCCAGATCTCAGGACAGGCAGAACAAATCACATCCTGCTTGTTTTTCAGTGCTCTAAGGCCGGTCTCATTTTCCTTTACAATCCAGAATTCTCTATATAGAGTTAGAGAACTCACCTTGCCCTTTTCGTGACTCACAGCCAGGTGCTGCCGACGTCCGTGCGGGGACGACAGCACACACATCGCCACTCGCCTCAGCACATGAGCACTGATCAGCTGCCGGATCGTCTGGCCCTGGTCACCGCTGTAGTTCATGCGAACGTTCTCAAAAGCACCTTCTTGAGAGCCAAGAGTTGGGACCTGAGTCATTACGAAAAGCATACAAAAAAAGCCTATCACTGAAATTTTTCTGTTTAGAAGTGAACCCACCTATCCATCATCTAATCACTCCTTTAATATCATACCATCAACTGATCTGTCATTTCTACTGACTTGTCCAAAGTATGTAGCTCATTGAGAGCTTGCTGTGCACGACTGCTGCTCCCCATGGCCGAAGCTTGCTGGAAGTTTATCTGAATGGCATCCATCAGGAAATTCAGCATCTCCAGCACCAAAGGTGCAAAGGAGAAGTTGGCCTACAAGAAATAGATAAGGCAAGTGAGGCACAAGATGCTCTTGCTGGAAGTTTTCATAAAAGCTGCATGTCAACTGCTTTTTAAAGCTGGACACCACTTTTATGATCCTTCTTATCATAAAGATCGGCATAAAAAACAAGCAACTTGGCAGATAACCAACACAGTTTGCCCCAGCTCCCCATCTTAACCATCTTCTTTTAACAGCTAGCTGATAATGATACCTGGGACTGCAATTCCTCTCGACAGCCCTCAACATTTCTACACAGGCTGCTCTTCTTGGGTTTTTCTTCATCAGGACCCTTCCCCTCACTGATGGTGACCTTGGCTTTCTCTGCAGGAGAGGTGCTTGCATGTCGAATGACACTCTCGGGCACTCTGGGCTCACTCTGGAAGGCGGATTCTTTCATGGTAGAGCTCATCCCACTGCTGGGAGTTCTCTTCACCAAAGCCTGGGAATGATACCGTAATGCTAAAAGCCTAAACCAGACTCAATTTTACCACTGATAAAATGAATACATGTTGTAACAGCAGCAAGATTAATGTAACTTTAAAGAAACAGAGTGCAATTCTCTTAGATTGCAATCTTAAAGAAATAACACAACAGTATCCTATGTGCTACTCTCCACCCAAGTATTAGAAAAATGTCCATATCTAAGAAAGTTGCTTTGTTTGCTGCTAGTGGAAAACATGGGAGACTGTGGTATCTGAATGCTGCATAGCTTAAAATAACTTGCAAATTCTGCCAGACTAACTGGAATCCAAATAGTCACTCGGGCAGAGATTTGCCAATGCACTTATTTGGTACAAAAAAAGGTAAATTGCCAGGCAAGCTGTAAATGAAGAGGAGTCATTATAAAGCTAAGGCCTTCAAGTCTTCGTACTCTTACACACTCATATGAAAAGGTAACTTATTGCAGAACAGAAACCTCTGAAAAAGACTTAAAAAACTGAAGAAACCACAGCTTATATGCTGATTTAAAGACACTTTACCAGGCAACTGCCATCTTCCTTGGCTCCACAGTCACAGAAGAATGATCCGTATTTGGCGTAAGAAATCTCATGATCCTTGTGACAAACTTTAGCACAAACTGTGCAAACACCAACCCCATCAACCATCTTGCAAGTGTGACAGTGATACCTGCACAAAATAAGCCAGAGGAGTTATAAAATACAATGCCTCAGTAAGGCCCACAGGCTGCATTTGTTTCCTTCTCAGTGGCCAGAAATATCAGGCTGAAATTGCAAACACAAATTTGAGATTCTTACCAATGCTGATTCATGAATTCCTTCTGTGTGATCGTGAAGGTACAGAGTTTATTACAAAGAGAATCTTCATCCTATCAAGAAGAAAGTTGTTTCAGAAAGGTGTCACAACTGCGGCTACAGCAAAGGCACAGGGTACAGAATATACTCCTCAGACATCAAATGCACATTTTAAGAATAGCAAGTTTTAGGATCACTTAGCTAAAAGGTGGCAGTTGGTATCAAACCACATGGAAAGTGGAGATGGTAAGATTTTAGAGCAACACAAAAGAGTGAACGTAAGAAAAACAGTAACAAAAATTATATATTGGGGAGACAAATTTTAAAGCATGCAATAACGACAGAACTCTCTTCCAGATCTGTCAACTAGGGTTCTTCACTCAGTCCCACGTTAGGAATAAACAACAACAATAGAAATCTTGATTTATAACCCGAGTAATTCTGATTTGAAAGCTGCAAAATAAATCTTCATTTGCAGCATTAACTATTGCCTACCGAATCTTCAGCCTGCGAGTCCTCCTCCTCCACTGCCAACTCTTCCACCCAGTCTGAATCCACCTCAATCGCCCGTTCCTCTCCATCAACAGAAAGATGACTTGGTCCTTGGCCACTGGTCTGGCTCAGTGCATTAGTCACATCAGCCAGGTAAGAGACAATATGGCATGTACACTCCAGAATAGTCACATGCTATAAAGTAGACATGAATGAAAATGAGAGACAATATTTAGATCCCATAATAGCTGCTATAAGGCAAGAAAACAGAACGGTCCCCCCACCAAATTGCTTTAAAACTCCCACTATGAAACCAAAACAGGACAACTGATACAGCTCAGGCCTGAGATTTATTCCTGCAAGTTAAGCACATCACATGTCTTACCTTCCCTTGCATGACATTCGCATTCATTTTTTCTACCACGTTCTTCTGAGACAGGTATTTCTTGCTGTAACACAAACCAGTGGAGAAGATCGTTACAGTCTGGGAGGTATAAAATCAGTTTCGACAAATAGCCTGAAGCATTCAGTTTGCTTTGGATTAACCACAGGAAATGTATAAATGCAGTAATTAAACTATCATGTATGGAAAAGGCAAAGAAAACAGGGTCATTCTTAATGGGTGGACACCCATTAGAGATCAGCCTCTCTAAGACACTTTACATTCTGGAAAAAAAAACCCAACCAAAAACCTAAGAAATGTTTCAGTTAACATGAACACCTGTCCCCAGATTACCAGGAAATTTTTTTTACAAAAAATCAGTCTTAAGTGATGCAAACGAACACACAGCAGTACACAGTTCTCTTACCATCTGCCTAGCCAATCAACAGCAGCACCATGAAGCTGGAGGTGTCCCGCACCTTGTCCTGCACTAGCCAAAGTTGCCATCACGACCATCAGTTCAGGAAAGCCCGTGCCATCACCATTGGCCAACATTTCTGTTGCCATTGGTATTAGAGTACTCAGTAGAACAGTGCACACTCCTTCTCCGACTTGGCTAATCAAAAAGAAGAAAGTTTCAGACAGGTACGTCACCCAGTGAAATACCACTAAGCCCCACACCGCAAGAGCACTGACACAGCAATGCCTTCAGGGCAAACTGCCATGGCCCCATCACTTCATTGGAAAGCTGACAACAAGAAACCGTCAGCAACTCGCAACAACCTGCACATCTAGAGAACAACAGAAATGAACTGCACACAAAAGAAACTACAGAGGTTGTGCTTTACCTGTTTTCCCGAACAATGTAAGTTGTCAAGAGCTGCAGCAGTTGCCTGTTCTCTTGCACAATGTCCAGCTGGTCCGAGTCCTTGGGTGGGGACATGGTCATCCTGGTTAACCAGGCCTGGAGACGTACAGGCTCCACACAAGCCAGCTGAGCCAAAGAGCCACAAAGTCGCAACAGGCTGGGGTTGGGACTCTTCTCAGCTGGAGGAGAAAGTTACTAGTGAGTGACAGATGCTACAACAAACATGTCTGAAGATAGCTTTCCATTAAAAGCGTGAAGCTGTCATTCCACTTCCTCTTACAGCTGTTCTTTCAAGTATCTTCATATCACAGTCTAATACAAGAACAGTGTGAAGGGGACAAAGGCAGGACAGAAGAGATTCAACAATTACTACAATTACTTACTCAGCTGGAAGAGCTTGGTGAAGAATTTTAGCACCCTGTTGCAGAACTTCGCTGAGAGGTTTTCGTTGGCTGTCGCCATCATGATCTGGACCAATTCTCCACTATATGGAGAGGAGGAATTATGTCAGCTTTGTAAAAGATGACCCATTCCTTTTTTCCACCTGCACTTGTACCTGACCTCACATTTAAGACTGGCAATAGTTTGTATTAGCATCACTTGGTATCCAGGCCAAAGCAACTGCTTTCAAACAAACAGCCCTTAGCTTAGACTAAACTTTGTAGATCTCATGAGCTCCTGAGGAGCGTATCAGTATTCTCCATGTATAAAGTCACAAACACACCTGTGTGGGTTTCCAAAATTCTACATTTTCTTGCCTATTTTTCCCTTCCATGTTAACAAAGACCAGCCACTAGACTGCTTTTGAACTGTTAAACAAGTAGAGAGAAAAACCAGACAATGGCTGGATTTCCAACACACAAAAACTTTCCTCCAGTTCACACTCATCTCTCTTCAAACATTTGTGCTATGCTGTTTCCATCATGATTTGTCTTCATAATTCTAAGTCAGGCCCACACCCCACCACCACCCTTAAAAAAAATCAACCTACTGCCCCAAGGAAGCACTGAGAGAACTTGGGATTTTGCAGCTTGATCTGTACTTGGTCTAACAGCCCTATAGACCAGCATCTCTCAAAAATGTCCTTATAACACCTTTGATAAAACAATCATCTTGCAGAATTCCCCACTGATGACCACTGCGAGGGCTTGGTGAGTATTTTACTTGGAGTGACAAAGACCTAGGTCCTCTCCCAAACAGAAAGTCTTTTCACACTCTCCTGCACTGCTTGAAGGGCATCCTCTCTTTACACAGTTCTCTATTTTCCTGTGCAAAGGCATTAATAGCACATAGGTATTGACAGTGGCAAACTAAGCGAAAAAGGAAGAGAAATAAAGTTCCTAGGCTACAACTTTCAGGATGACTTCACCTTTCTGAAAAGAATTCCTCCATGGCTTTTCGGGCCTGGCTGCTCTCCAGCTGTTTCTCCAGATGCTGCAAACATTCCTCTAAGATGGACTCATCCAGGCCACTGAGGATCAAAAGATGCATATTAAGAATACAGAAGAGCAATTTAAACTACTTAATCCTAAGAGCTGAGAAGTGACCAGTTTTGCTAATTCTAATAAACTGTCTACTAACTGAAAGCAGCTCTCCTTCCAAGAGACAGGAGAAAAACAGTTGATGAGCAATCATACATAAACAACAAATCCACCAGGTGTTCAGAAAAAAAGTGACACATGATGTTGTAAGGCAAGTTACACAGGAACCTATAATAATCTAGACCTTTCAGACACCTCACATTATAAATTCCTATAAATGGCTGCTCTTTTTACACTTCAAGTCTCTTTTGGTGTTACTCCTTCCCATTCTCTCCTGCTCTCATTCCCACTCCACAACACACTCTGCAAGTAAAATCCAATTACATTTACATTCTCTACCAGAAGGCGCAGTAGATCTCCCTCTGAATACCTTCCATCCAGAGGGGATCAGTATTAAAAAGATGCATCATCATCATGCCTAATGGTTTTATGTCTCAGATGGGTAGAATCCACATCTGCACATCAAGCTTATTCCCTCCATACACTCAGTCAGGGGTGGGAAGCACAAATCTGGCTAGTTTGCTATGATAAAGCAGGGATTAGCCATCCTTAGAAACAGCAAGACGAGAGACAAAGGAATATAAAGCGAGTTAGGTCGGCATCTTCAGCTTTGATTTTGTGCTTGTATTTACATAATTTTCTATTTGCTGAAATAAAAAAACTATCCAGATACATACATGCTCCATTCAGAGTTACAAGAGACGATTAAAATCCACACTGCCTTTACAGCAGTGCTGAAAATTCTGGTAACAGAAATAAAAAAAAAAACCTCATCTTTTTAGTCCACGAATCTAGAACCCTTCCACAGCTAAAAATAAGCTGATTTTTTGCTTTTCTGTTGTGCTGGTTTTGAACAGCACATCTTGACACTGCTGTTTGCACATACTGTAGTAATTTTCTTTGTATACAGCTTTGTTGGAGGAGAACTGCAAGCCACACAGCCCCATTACCTGTTCGGATCAGAGTGATGGGCCAGGATGTTATAACATCCTGTGATCAATTTCTCATAAACACGTGCCAGGAATTCATCTGATTCTGCAGGGCCCAGGATCCTTTCTAGGGAGTTGCTGCTTATTTCTGCCACACTCTCTGTGCTGGTCTCCAAAAGGAGGGGCAATAGGGAATGAATCACCTGTGGTGGGTTCAAGTCATCTGACCAGCTTGAAAAGAAAAGCCAACAAGTTAATTCTCTGCATGATGTATCAGAGAACATTCTTACTAGATAAATCAGAAGTGACACATGTATGGCACAAGTCTGGATGGAAATCAGTGATAAAACCCTTTTTAGAAAGCTGGGATAAATACACTGGCACAGCAGTTTTCCCATCAGAAAAAACAGTCCTCATCTGGAAAACTCTACATGTGTCAGTTTTGCATATAGAGTTACAACATTATCCTACCAGACAGTCCTGCTATGGCATAGTACAGCTTTTGGACTTGTCTGCAGTGTCAACAACTTTTTTTTTTGTTTCAGAATATCTTAGAGTAAGTCCCTGGAAAAAAAATTCTTCCATTTCACTTTCATTATGCTTTGAAAATGTCACACAAGTGAATAACAAAACACAAGTGAGTTAATTAGATCCATATTGTCTCAGTTTAGATCCCAGTTTCTTCAAGTCCCTATTCAACAAAAGGGACTACAGGTTTCTCTCACAGAGTCTGACTTTTAGAGATACCAGATCAAGACAGAAAGGCTATCTTTCATTCATTTAGTATTTAGAACTGTAAACCAAAAGCTCCGTTAAAGGTTTAGGTCAAAATACAGCGCCAGTTCACCAAGTGTTCTGCCCGAACAGTCTGATGAAGACAGACACTCAGAAGAGCAGACACACACATACAGCAAAAAGGCGATATAAACCCCAGCACTTACACAATGAGATCCCCAGTGAGTCTGACCAGGGAGAGAAGGGTGTGCTTTAAGGAAGCTGCGAGAGGTAGACTTTGGCTGCAGAGAGTACCAAGGTGGGCGGCCTGAACCGCACTGATGTAGCTTTCTGCGGGGATCGTGTCGTTCGCAAAGGCGTTGCGCTATAGATTGAGAGACACACAGGCACACAAATCAGAACCCTTTACCTTTAACAGAAAGACATACTGCCTGCCATTGCCAGCAATTTATGGAGTTAAGATCACACCCAGATCAATCCATGAGGCTGGACTCACCCACGAGCCAATGTTTGGAAACTCATTTGTATGAATGTTGTTCCACGATTCACACAAAGTCTGCACAACTGATGGCAAGTTCTGAACAAGTGTTGGACCTGCAATTAATACAGAATCATAAGTCATTGAGTAATTTCACAGGTCCTACTGACAAATGCAATGCTTCTGTAACACTCTTTAAAACTGAATTATTTAAGACACAACTGTAGCTAAATTCTGCTAAAAATACCCTGAGTTGTAATTCTACTAAAGGCTAGTTCCATGACTTTTTTTTACAAGTCAGAATCACCCCTAGAAGTTTGCAAGAGCTTCCCAGCTTCTTTCACTTTATTAAAATAGAAAACATGGCAAAAAATATTAATTCACAGCAGCCTTCCAACATACCAACATTTCATAATTCTCCTTACTACGCCATGCCACCGGAGCTCCAACATGGTTATAAAAGCATTTCAATACTCCAGATAAGTCCACAAGATAGTTACTCTTTCAAGGTTTGCCCAACTTTTCCAGTTGTTAGGATACTAAAAGGGAAAGACTTCCTAGCCTGCTGCTGCCAGGATAGCACACTCATTTGAACAAAGTGACTGAGAACACATTAGCCAGCATAGAGCTTTGAAATGGAATGTTGGCAGCATTGTAGAAAGCTTCACCTATATGGAGAAGGAAACCTGAACTATCCAGCACTCTCACCTAGGGTATTAGACTTGCAACGGCTGGATCCAATGGCCAGGACAGCAGCATAGCCTCGTAGCTTCTCTTCAGAGGGTTTGTTCTCAGTGGAGCCCTCTTCAGAGAGGCTCCGTAGCAAGTAAGATCTGCATTCAGGATGGAAAGGATTTATTTCAGGAAACAGCTCGGCATTTCAGAACTAAGAGTATCAATACAGCGACAGATAAGCAAGCAAACTTCTGAACTTCTGCCCCGTACTTTCTGTTATACCACTAAGGGAGTTCTGGGCTTTTATCTCCTCTAAGCTACTTAGCAGAAAAAACGCCCACTCAAAAGAAAAAGCTGATTTACTTTTGCTTTCTTCTACATGGGTTCTAACGAGAGTTTAGAAGACTTCAGACTCTTAATGTAAGAATTAAACCCCTTCCGTGATGGTCTGACAGTCTCAATATTATCTCAGTGAAATAACCTTAAGTAGCACTGTCCCAGAGAGTGGTAAGAGGAGGTTTCATCTTTGATGAAAAGCTGATTTTGCAAGCTTGCAGAAAGCCTTGAAAGATCACTCAAGGACACTACTTAGAAACAACAACTTCACATATGTGGCTTGAGAAGCTACTTTTTGTTCTTCTTTTAAAACAACAGACACTCTAGAGGATGCAAGTTAAGAGTAATTATACTGGACTATAAAAAAAGGCACCTATGTCTAAGAAAACAACAAACAAAATGCGAAGACAGTCCTACGCACATTAGAAAATTGTATTCCTACTAGCAATCTGAAAGGACTGTACCTGGTAAACGTAGCATACGTGTCAATAAGCTGTAGAGTAGCAGGCAGGAGGTTCTTTGTTATCTCTGAAGACTTCTGTGGATCAGTTTCTGCAGCTAGCTTAGAAAAGTGCTCATCTAAAGAAACCTGAATCTTGGAAATTGCAGCATCAAGGGTGTAAATGGACTGTAAACTGGGAACTTCGTGCAGTTGGAGAATAGTTGTGCAATCAACACCACAGAAAGAAGATATCTTAAAATACAAAGGGATGGAACAGTAAGTGCAAATCATTCCATGAAAAGAGAAGCTCCACATGTGCAATTGCATTCACCCCCCCTTACCTGTCGAGCAAAGTATTCCTCTGCTATTTCTACATCGTACTTCACTGAGCTGCACTTGCTGGAGGCCAATTCAATGAGAGAGGCAGCATGCTCAGCTTTCATGCCCTGCTTGGTAAGGTGATCCTACAGATACCAAAAAAAGCCCTGTCACACTTTAAAAGTGCTCTATAATTAACCACTCTGACAATTAACAGGCTAGAACACTTTAGAAAACAGACACAAGTTCCCATTTCTCACCACCACGCCCACATAACAAATCCCACGTGCAGTCAGCATGGAAGAACAAGAGATTGACATTCTTGCTCTCAACAGCGTTACAAACCACCCCTATAAATATGAGGCTTTACCTTAATCCATGTGACATAAGATGCGATTCGCAGCCGTGAAGACCAGCGCAGTGTGTGTAAAATATCACATTCACTCATCTCTGGTGTGTTCATAGCCAATTGATTCATGTAGGTTTTGGATGGAGGCAAAATCCCTAGTATCCGCCATAATATCAGGAAGTAGTATTGAAGTGCACAGGCTTCCTAAACAAAAGTACAGTTGGACAAATTAGTAAAGAAAGTTTCAATCATTACAGCTAGTGAAATTATCTTATCAGAAACTCTAGACTCCTGTACATGGGCCAAATCAGATGAATGCATACTAGACTGAGTTTCTGTCATATTATACAACATGTTAGGCAACAAAGAGGAGTGAGAAAAGAAAGAGGAAAGAGTAAACAATTTTTTTCTTCTTGGTCAAGTTCTAGCCAGACCACCTGGAACTATCAGGGACATAGAGCAAGTCTAAAACACATGATGAATTAAAAACTTATGTGATGTACCACCACCATAAACACTTCTATTAGAAGTGTTAAACTGTGGGATTTTTAAGTTTCCCATTACTCCAACCACTGTCCAAAATACTTTTAAGTACTTTGCTTGAAAATTCAAAGTTTGAAAACTTGTTATTCCTCAACACAGATAACATTACAGCAACACTGTCTTACCAGTGCAGTGACGTTTTTGTTCTCTTTTCTCCTAAGTGTATCAAACTGTGATCCAGCTGCAAGTAATGAAGTCAGGGCTGTGTAAAGCTCATCATACTTCGTAGTCCTAGAGAAAAGGACCTCACAAACCTGCAAGAGATGACAAGTCAGGATCTTTGCTTTGCAAATTGCACAGCTCTACATTTATATACAGCCAAGCTCTTCTCTAAAGTATTCAGAATACCCACAGACCAAAAGTATGCAAAATAAAACTTCAGGAATTTAGTTCTGTCTGTTTTTTCTCTCCCCAGTTAGAGTATCAATGAACTGGTTATGAGGAAGCATGCATGAAGCAAGCCCATAATCTTGATGCCAACAAATTTAATAAGGAAACAAAACCCAGAAAGAGCATGGAGCAAAATGAGGAAGCAACTCCAATGCCACGTGTCTTAGTTTGAGATGTTTCAGCAGCACAGAAAAACAAGTGTGGCCATGACAGGGCCCTCTGTCACAGCACACATATTTGAATGACAAGCATTACTACAAGCAGTCCAACACATCTTCACAGACTTCGCATACTGACTTCCCTGACACACAATTGGGTGCAAAAAGGAATCCTGTATTATCTTATCCAGCCACTACTCTGCACTTAAGTGAAAAATTTCTGGTCTTTCTGCTTCATCCAAGTCTTTCCTTCTTGTCTGTTTTCCCTGGCACTTGTCAAAACAACATGGCTTTCCTGAAGGCTTACAGAAAGGTCTTTAAAACAGAAATCCCAATACCATGCTATCTAGACGGTTCAGATCATCTTCAGAAGCTTCTAGAGATAGGATGCAGTAGAACCTGGGTTGTAGAACTGCGTCTGGAACATCAAGACAGAAAATAATGTTCAAAGTGACAGTTTTAATTAGGCAGTATTGTATTAATCTCTCTCCTCCACCCCCATAACCTTTCACATTTTACATCCACTACCAGATTCTACTAAGCTAACTCCATGGCACATTATATGTGCTCTAGCCTATAGTATATGCAGTAAAGGTTCTCCTACTCCTACAATCCTGACACAATAAATACATAGTTATTTTTAATTTCTTGTAGCATACTCCTAGATGACAGTAATTTTATTTAATAAAACTTGTCTTGCATTATTACATGCAGTTTTACCTGTTGTAACTGTGCCCATTAAAAGTAGGAAAAGCTGTCTACCCAGGGCTCTCTTTTATTTGTAAAAACATATCTTGGAATAAAAAACTCTTTACGTTTTCTTCCCTACCTGATGAACAGTGTTTGGTCCAGTTTTCTTCCACTTCTTTAAACCCATGATAAAGCGGGACTGACGTTCGTCTGCTGCTGTCCTGGGATCCACTCACCCAGCCAATGGGTGGAGTCAGCAAATTATACTGCACCTAAGTTAAAACAAACAAAAAACCACCCATGACATCCTCATTAAGGGACAGGGGGAAAGAATACCACCACCACAAAGAACCATAAAATACTCTGTTGCTTAATCATTCCCAGCCTCTGAGGGAAGCCCTGGAACCTCTCTGGTGATTTTTATTCTGGAGCGAGCAGTTTAAATCAAGAGTCATGCTTCCAACAACTGAAAAAGCTATGCACAAAACACGAATATCCCACTAATGAGAACAGTGCCAAAAACCGCCACAGTGAAAAGCTAAAGCAAGGACATGGTATACCAGCTATTTGCAAAACAGTGCCTAAATACCCAAATGATCAAGATTTTGAAAGATAAGGCAAGGAATACGATCTGTCCCTACCAGGATTTATTAGGACAGTAGTTACACCAAGAATTTACACTCAAGCTGAACTTGCTGCTAGGAATCAGCAGCTGTAGTTAATCATGCATTGTAACTTCAAGGTCTTCTAACACCACCAAAACCGATTTACTCACAAAGGCCATGAAGAGCCCAGAACACACCAAATGATTGCTTGTTACAAACTTCTTCTGGGTGACCAATTAAATATCCAGAACATGATATCAAAATCTCACCTGTTCAAATAGGTACATGGGGGCCTTGGAATACTGATGGAGCAGGTAGTCAAAGACCAAGAGCAGGCGCGCCACAATAAGGGGCACAGAACCTTGCTGGGTATCCATATTCACTGTCAGCTCCACAATTGTCTGGATACAGAGCATCATGATAGATCTGCGACCCCTCTCAGAGAAATTGTGAAAAATAAGCAGCAGCAGCTGGAGATGTTCAACATTCAGATCTTCTGTGTCACTGGGAAGAGTCCCCTGCAAGGCATTTTGCTTCAGTGTGCCAACAAACCTGACAACAGGAGAGAAAGTTTATAAAGTTTACTTTTCTCCATGCTTAGATCCCTCTTTAAAACCTCTTAAACTAGAGTTTAGAGAAAGATTTTTGAAATTACATTTTTCTGTTTGTTCTTCTAATACTGTCAATTTCACAAATTATTCGCTACTTACATATTGGAATGAGACCATGCAAACAGTAAAACCTACAGAAATGCCATTAGCACCAAATACATTTGATGAAAAATATGAACAATCATTCGAAGGGAGAAAGAGAGATGCAAACCTGTCGCCACAGGAAAGGCTGTCCACTACAGCTTTCAGTCAGCTAAACCCTATCAGAGACTTGCACATTCAGGTAATGGAGGAGAAGAAAAACCTTGGCACCATCATACCAGAAACTTGCTGAAATAAGACATTTACCTTCCCTTTTTAAAAACGGCATTTTGACTTGTAAGTAGTTCAGCCTCCACTCATCTAAATCCTGAATCTACGTTTCATTTCCTACGCTTAGATGAAGGACTCCAGCAACACTGAATTGACCTTTTGCTCCTCGAAGCATCACATACCACCACTGCTCAGAGAACGCAGACATGCTTGTTACACTGGTCTCAGAGAATTTTCACTTGACAGAAAATTAAAGGTAAGACGTGACTGACTTTCACCTTAACATAAAATTACCTCACCTTTCCCAAACTTTAAGGCATTCTGGAACGTCAGGATCTCCCTGGGCAGTGGCTTTATGCTGCCAAATCAGGAGAAGTCGTGAGAGCACCGACAAACTTTGAGGATGGATGTAGAGAGGCCATGGACCTTCAGAAAAAGGGGCAACTCCCAGCTGCTGAAGGAGTGTGTTCTGCAACAAAACAGAGACTTTTTGAAAAAAGGCAAGTCCTGTCCAGTGCTTTAATTAAAAGCATGATCTGAACATACAGATGACAATAAACAGCAGGGCTCCCAGAGCTCATAACGGTGCACACAGCAATTTCTCTCCTATCTGAAATATACGGCATGGCTACAGCAGAGGGACACTTATGCTGCCACTTCGCCACCTAAAACCCAACAAATTTTCAACTTCAATGCCAATGCAGAAAAATGCCATTAATGAGCTCTACCCATTTACTGCAACATCACAGCAGGAGAGACTGTGCTACTATGTTCAGTATCTAAGAATATGGAAGATGACCCCTTTGACTGATCACAGTAATGCTTGCTTCTTTTCAAATATAGTAAAAAGGCAGATTTCTGAAAAGTCCAACTGCTTAAAAAACCCACAACAACAGAGTATTTCAAATACAGTACAAAACAGTCAACAAAAAGTACAGGGATTGAATTCACTGATTGGTAAGCAGATTTATAACCTCTGCTTATAGTGCTAAGTCGGGTCAGCCCATGACCTAGCAAAGAAACCTAGAGGCTACAAAGTTAGTACATGAAAGCAAAAGGATTAGTTTTTTTTCTCTCCTGAGAGAAGTCCAAGGCCTTTTGGCATCAGTCCTGACAGCAAAGCAAATCTGCAGGAATGCCTCTTGATAAAATGCATGGATAGAGACAACCCTTCAAAACAAAATAAACAAACTCATTTCCTTTTCAGCTTTCATCACCTTCAAAGTTCAGTGGATTAATTTGAACTCTAGACATTAAGTTACGCCCTGCAGGACATTTAGTACTGGATGACTGCAAAGCTCATCCAAGTCATTGGATCCAAAATATTCCAAGACCTGTTCGCAAAAGAATATACTCTAGGGCCAAATGGAATCATCAACCCACTGCTCAAAGTGCAGAGAATCCATGAAGAGACATTAACAGACAACAACATTTCTTCATTTTATTTACATATTCAATCACAGACTTACCTGCAAGGCAGGGGACTGAAGATCTGAGGTCACCAAGGAATGGTTGAAGTGATACAGTGCAGCAGCAAACTCCTCATCTGATGTGCCTGTAAGACAGGGATCAAACAATTTGTTTACAATTTCCACATGAAACTAAGAAAACGTACACCTATAAATCCTAAAGTCTATGTTCTCTAACAGAAAATTTCTGCTCACTCACCCTTAAGCCCGTCCTTATCAACTTCTTTGATGATGCTAGCCAGTGTAGCCATGTGTTGCTCCGAAAGAGACACACTCAGGTAGTTGCGAATGAAGTTATTCCTCGAGTTCAGCATAGAAGTAGTGATAAAGTTCAAAATGTTTGAAGCTAGGCTGAGAAACTGAAAAGAAAAAAAAGGAAATGCTATAGAAGCAATAAAAGCACATTAAACAAAAACTAGACCACCAGCAAAATAAATCAAGTCCCCTAACTCCACCTCAGCAGTAGAGTACAGGTTTACTTGTCACAAGCCAGCTCACTGCACTCTGTTCTGAATCATGACCAATTTTAGAATTCTCTGAAAAGGTTGCACATCTCTATCTTCTCGACTGCAGTATTTATTTTTGTCTTTACCCGACGGAGTTGGAGCTAAAAGCATTTCATCAGCGAGTCATTTCTCTTACAGTTCTGCCCTTGCTTTCCCTCTCCCTGTTTAACCCAAATAGATACTATCTTCAGTCTTTGCCTCCTTGGCAGTAACAAATACTGTGACATTCCACCTGACAGAAGAGAAAACACCTTTCTTCAAAGTCAAGACAATCACTGATGCTCCATTAGCAACATACTTAAAATACCCAACATTTATCATGCTGTCTGTCAACATCGTTAGCCACCAACAGGTAAACAACGCCACAGCATGTCAGTGACTCCGTGAAGCCCGAAGACCTTCCCATACCAACTCAGGATCTTTGCGGCTGGCCAGGATATTCCCATTCTCCCCCGCAGTCTGTTTGTTAGGGCTTTTTACTCTAGGTGAGCTCTCCAGAGGTGGTGGAGGTGGTGGCGGTGGTGGGGCCACTTTCTCTTTGCTCGGAGAGATTGTCTCTTCAAACCATTGCCCAAGGATTGGTTCACTGTCGTCATCTAACACAGGCGTCAGGAAAAACAAAAGCATACTATTATAAGCAAATACCTTACACAAACCACTCAGCTTAGAAAAGGCTTGAAAAAGTTGCAGTGAGCAGAGTTAAGGTGTCTGCTATCATCATTTTTCCTTTCCAAATCACAAGGCCAAGCACTTTTACAGAAGTCTAGCAGGAATTTACAAGAATTATTTCCACCCCCCTCTTAAGCAAATACTGCCTGAATTCCAGCCACTCAGGCTTCAGTTTACATAAGAGTACAGTCAGCATTACTTCTGCCAAACAGATCTTACAAACTTCATATTTTCAGCATTACATGTCATTCCAGCCCAAGAAGGCAACAGCCCAGTAGCCAGGTTTCCACTAAATCTGAAAGACAGCGTAAAATCCTGACTTAAGTTGCTTGCTGTAAACTCCATTACCTTGGCTGCTGTCCTCCTCAGTGCTGCTAAAATCATCCTCATAGTAAGTATTAGAATCAGTGGAGGCACTTGCGTCACTGCTCATAGAGCCTTTCCTCTGACGCTGCAAGACACAAGCCTTAGAGGAACAGCAGAACAAGTTAAATTTTAGGATTATGAAAGAATCTGAAAACTAAGAGTAACTTCCGAAAGCATTTTAAATTCTCTTCTAGCAAATTTGTCTCAGCTGATTTATTATCAGGTTTTCAAGGGGTTTCCCCCTTAGGTTACATTAAACATTACATAGGATGGTTGAAAACAAATAATCTATTCCAAGCCTGTAAGCAACACTTCAAGTAACAGCTTCAACATAAAAGCATCCATTTGGAATACAGCCTTTTCCCCTTCTCACTAAACTCAGCAATACCACTGAGCTCACAGAAAACTTTTATAACAACAAGTCTGTCAAATTTACATCTCTGAAAAGAGGAAAGCAAGAGGCCCCCACCGACAGCTTCTAGAAGAATTCTAAATTCTTCTTAGCACAGTCACAGTTTGTAAAGTGGGAATTTTCCAAGCAGATGACACTTAGTAGCAGTGGCTCAGCTACAGAAGTTCTCTAGCTGTATGCCAGTTCCTACCTTTCTGTAGGAAGTAGACAGCAAAGTCAGCAGCAAATTAGTGAGTGGCACAGAGTCTATCAGGCGCTGAATTCTCTGGATGGATGTGCTCTGAGCCATGATATCCAGCACTGCTGGTGGACCATCACTCTCCCAGCCCTGGAGGACAGCATTGAAAAAAAGAATTTAAAGTGTTTTCCAGTGGAGAAGGCAAAATGTTTTGCAAGAACATACATTCTACCTACATACCTTGTGCAATGCCTCCACTTGCAGATCTTGAAAGAGTGATGACAGCAATTTGATAGCATGATTTGCTAGCACTACTGACAGGACACCAAACCCTTGATGTCTACAGAAACAAAAAGGACACAATGTAATTTTAGGGGGGAAATAAAAAAAAATATATATATTGAGTGAAATGACTGCTTGGCTAAACTGAAGATGACTTCTCTCCTTTCCAAGAACCAAGACTTGAATTACAAACAAAGATAATATTTCAAGAGATAATATTTCAACAAAACTCCATAGTAGAGGCTTGCTGGGCATGGTTAGATACACGGACAGGGAGTACTGCAGGGGGGTATTTACATACCCTTTCCCAGGTCCTAGTTTGGGAGACCCAACGCCCTCCTTAGTACGAGCAATGATGTCTCTGACGCGAAGAGCAGCCAATGGATCTTTCTCCTTCCCCTTATCAGCCAAGGCTGTGGGGCTGAGGTTCAAGATGAGGAAAAGGCTGTTCAGCAAACACCAAGCCCCGAGCAGCTGGAAGTTCTGATAATGCTATCATGCCAGAAGTGAAGGGAGAGGCGGGGAAAGCACCAAAAAGAGAAAATAGTGTCAATCTAAATGCCAAAATACACCAGCACAAAAACAGTGAAAAAGCTTGAGATGCAAATCTTACCTCACCCCCTGCACGGCGTGAATTGCTGATGGCTTGTCCAATCATTTCATAGATTTCAAGCTGCAAATAAATCCAAAACCACGGTGATGTTTAAGCGCTCCACTGGGCAATAATAAAAATAAAAACTCCAAATACAATTGTGTTTTTCCCTCTACAATTAGCCACCTCATTACTTCCTTTATCAGCCAGTCTAGTATCTAGAAATACTACATGAGTATTGCAATCCAAATAAATACAAATTCTACACACCCCACTTGCTGAGAATGAAAACTAATAAACATGCTCTCTCCTCTACTTACACATTTCTGTACAATAGTAGCAGCATCATTTTCATAATCTTCTTCTTTGGAACTTGTTGACCCAGTTCGTACCTGTTGAGTGCTACCTACATGTAGGATGGCCATGCAAGTTGCCACACTCACACCTGATCGAAAACAAGTGGAGGTAACATTCTGATTAAGAGCCGATCTCAGGACTCAATGCTCCTACTTAGCACATTAAAACAAACAGTAGCAAACATGCCCATACACTTGACGAAGTGGGGAATACTCAGTGTAACTGCTGATTAATTTTTTTTCCTGAAGTAGTCTCAAAAGAGGAAAGTTTTGGCCCACAAAAACATGTGAGAACAATTAAAGGAGGAAATGCTTTAGCATTTAATTCAATACCGTTTTCAAGGCAATCTTTATACTCAACTGCCATTATCCCTTTAAAATCTTACCCATACCAATTAAACATTGAGGATTCTGGTATATTTAAACCACTCCTGGGAAACAAGGTTGATTTGGGTCTATAACCAATTAAGTTGAAGCCATAAGCACTGCAAAAATATATTATGCTATGAATGTAAAAAAAAAAACAAAAAAAAAACACAAAAAAGCAGAAATTACAGGCTATTAAGACGTTGAATCAGTCAGTCTTTCCCTCAGACACTGACAAGAACCTTTGCAGAACATATCAGAACTTCAGCATCACTCTAACGACTTCCCTATTAACCCAGTCACCATACCACACAGGATGCTGCATAGCTTTCAAATTTATAAGAAATAAAGGTTATTTGTGGGCTGAGCCTCAAACATTCAGGTAACAAAGCAAAGCAAGAGCAAGAGCAACTTAAAAGTTCCAAAAAAAAATACAGGAAATCCATTTACCTGCATAGAGACAGCTGAGAGCAAGAACAGTCACATCCTGGAGGCGCGTGGGAGTCAGGGGCTCCAATACAGGCAGAGACAGAGTATCCAGTGCCATGGTCACATCTATTACCAGCGAATGAAATCTATAGTAAGTAATGACATATGTTAAGGTTCAGCAATGCAATGTACACATCAGACAGCTCACAAGAGCAGCACAATAACTGAGACCACATATCCAGCACAGTTATTTTCTCTCACTGTACCCAGCATCTACTGAAGAGCAGCGACAGACACTTACCCATTGCGAACAGCAGTGGCATCTGCCACCGTGGCTGGCATAATAAAAAATGAGTTGGCCGACACCGCATCCTGAAATCGATTTATGTATCGCAAAAAATAGGGGAGGTTCAGGCACACTCTCAGCAGTTTTTCAGAGCCACCTACCAAAATATTTAAAAGTAGTGTTATTTTTACTGTTCAGTGGGAGAGCTTCTATGCAGAACAGATGTAACGGTCATCAATAATTGACTTAATTACTCTATGTAGTGAGAAAATATCATCCTAGATGAGGTAACAGGATGAAGACTAGTTTACAACACAGAAACCAGATGGTGAAGTTTTCAGCCAGTACTCGTAACAGCTGTCACAAAGCTCTGTGTGCATGTTAAATGGCACAACAGGTCTAATTCACACCTGTTCAATAATCCATCCCATAAGGTATTTTATATTGCTTACCACTGCCTTATTTACCACCCCAAAACACAGCAACTGCACACAACTATACTGAGCTCATTACTCTGCAATGAAGAAAATACTTTACAGCCACAACCTCCCTTGGTAGCACCAGCATGCAATGAATGAATCCTTTAGGTCAGAAAGTTTCTTCCCATTCTGTAAGGGTTTACACTGCAGAGACATTTGCTCTAGCACTTTTTCCCCCGCTGAGGCCAGAAAGCTGATTCTCACCAAGTTCTTGCAGGCTGGCTACATTCTGAGCAATGAATATGCTTTTTGTCTTTGCTGCAGAGGTTTGATCTGTGGAAGCTTGATCCTCATTCTCTCCTTCCACCTAAAAGCAGGCACATACTAAATATATTACAGAAGCATTAAAAATACACAGTATTGCAGTAAGTCTCAACACTGCAGGCGAGGAGTATCAGCAGCAGAACTCAAAAGTGCTATGAATATCACTGGACAATAGCTTCCATTAGGCAACAAACTACTGTTGCCAATACACTGCAAACAGTAGTTTGTCATTTGCCATTCATCCACACCCAAGTAGGATTTAAACACTTAAAGGGTTTTTTACACATGTATTAAAAACCTGCCGCTTACTGCCCTCTGTTCTTCGCGGCACCCATGTTACTAATGCTAAAATTCAGGCTGCTTATTTCAGCCTTATTCTAGGGCTGTTTGTTTACCTGTGTCTCTGGCGTGCTAGATGGTGATGATGAGACTCTAGGGTTAAAGACTGATGTCAGCTGATTGAGGAAGTTCATCTGTACTTCTTTCTGTCTTAGTTCTGGGCTCACTGGGGAGGCCAGCTCCTTCTGGTCCTCTACTGCAGGGGAAAGAGCACATCATTTCATACATCAAAACCACAGTGTTTTCTACGCGTAATCAAGTGTTGCAGTAATCTAAATTAAAACACCTACCATCAGAGAGGGTTTTGACAGTCTGAGGCAGCTTGGCTGATTTCATCATTGCTGTGAAGGTAATGATTTCAGTTCGATCGAGGCGGCTGCAGCCTGTGCACAGCCCCTTTATCAGCAGAATGAGATGCTTCTACAAGGAAAAAGACATCAAGTACAATTTAAACTCTCTTCATTCCAATTATTCCTCCATATAGTTTATTGTAAGCAGCTGCACTGAGAGTACTGCGACTTCAACTAGTAAGGCTACTGCAACATCTCAAATCCACTCTGATCTCATACCAAAGACTGTGACTGCTTACTAACTACAGGTAATTCAGGTCGCTAACTGTCCCATGTGCCTGTTAGGGAAAAGCATCTGGAAAAGCTCTCCCTCCTATGACTCACTAAGGCTTAAAGCCAGCCCTACCTGAAGCTACATTATGTGAACACTTCTCACATGCCTTTCCTCTTTTAAAATTTATGCTTTCCCAGAAGACTGAAATACAACTGGGGAAGAATCCAGCTTTAAAAACTCAATACAAAACCAGACTGTAGGAAACTGCAAGAGAATTAACCAAGGCTTCAGGTCATCCTTATTTCAGTTTGCTCACAAGCCAAAATTCTGAGAAAAGAATGCATAAGGAAGATTCAGCAGGTACCAGTCTGTACTGACGTGTTTTAAGAATTTCATTAATTTTGCTTTATGCAACATTAGAGAAAATATTTCGGAATTAGAGGCCAAAGTCCATTTCCACATTCAGGCTCACCCACTGGGTCAAAATCTGTGCTCACCTGTGAAACAGCACACGCTTCGTCTGGGTTCTCAAGACGCAGCAGTGAGAATTCAATCAGGACTTTACAAGCAGCTGCCACTGACTGCAATTGGTTTCTTGGTACTGAAAAAGCAGACGCTTGCACTCAGTACAAGTTTTAAAACAGTTCAGCATAATATGTTCTTAACGCTTTCAATAAAACAGATTGCTATGCAACATGGATGCATGCACAGTCTATCGTGCCTAACACAGAGATGCAATAGAAACTGAACTCATTAAAATGTAATCCAAGAAACATCAGTAAAGCAAGGATGATACTTTCTACCCAGACAAGGTAATTTAGACAGATAAAATGGCTTCCCCAGCAGCATCACTGAATACTGACAGAAGCACCAAAGGACATGAAACAAATTGACCAAAGCCACCTTTTTGCTGAAATTGCTAAATTACGTCCACCAAAACAATACAGCATATTTTTAGTCACAATGTTTCTATGATGAATTCCAACATAATAACACAATTGCTAAAGAATAATCTAAAAATTCTGAAAACAGATTTAAACACTTCATTTGACCAAAAATTATTTTCCCTAAATGAAGTCAGGGCAATGAGAAAGCAACCAAAAAGTCAACACTGTCCAGTACTTGGTGGCCAAATACTCCTATCAACAAGCTTCCCCCTTCCATCTGCAAGGACATTTTGCCAGTATAAAAGCTAACAACACTGGCCTCATGTGCTCTGTCTTGAAGTGTAATTCAGAAAGAAGGCTCGAAACAAATACCAAAAGAACAATAGTCCTGGTTTACTTTTACTATATCCTAGTTGTAACACAAGAGCAAGAGAAGCAAAGGATGGGGAACACTTACTCAGACTGCACACAGTAGTGATGTAATGTGTAGAAAGTGCAACGAAGGAAGAGTAAAAAGGCTCATATTGTTTGTCATGGTGCAGGATTTCAGATTCACTGCAACAGGAGAACAGGAGATACGTCAATTGTATACAGCACAATAGAGGCACCATACAATGCTCAGAATAAGTTATAACAACAGATAAAAGACAAGATCATTAAAATCACATGTTCTTTCCAAATCCAAGTTTTGAGAACACAGTCCTCTCCCTCGTGTCCCATCTCTCCTGCCCTCAGGACTGAACCTTCCAGCAGGAGACAAATCACGGCATCAGCATCACTACCCACATAGGAAAATTAAGGACATAATTCCAATACTGCAAATATTTCTCCTTTATACCATCAACAGGTCAGCCTCTTTAACAATCTCTCTCCCTGTTGGAGGATCGTTAATCTTTAAGTTATTCTAAACTCAGCTGCCCATAAAGTTTGGAGTTTCTTCTCCTAACGCTTGCCAGGATTTGCCAGGACCGGAGCACAGGCATTCCCTTTCTGTCAAGGCACAGAGGCAACAGAGGTTTGTGCAATTCTGCAAAACAGAAGGATCAAAACGGGCAATTGCATAACAACAACAAATACACAACGCAGCGTCTGCAACGAGCTGGGGAGTAAAGACTTTTGGCAGGCAACACTCAGAGGAGAAAAACACATCCACTGTAATCAGCCTCACGGGTAGAGACTTGCCATTTCAGAGATGTGCATCGTTCTGCCCCACACGCAAATCCACGCAAAGCTCCGAGCCAGTTAAAATTTAAGACCAATTCAAACCAAAAGTAAAAATTGTAAAGCAAAGCATACATCCACACACTGAAAGGCTCTGAGGTTTCTCAGTGAGGCTCGCAGGCCATGGAGAACATTATTTATGCAGAGAATTGACACATTAAGATTGCTGCAGTGAAGTGTCACACCACATCCCATCTGCACAGAAACCTGAAGGCAATCACCCTGAGAACAGAAACACAGCTCTGCCCCCATAGCTAGTTCTGCCCTTAACTTTTCCTGCGACAAAACTAAGGGACATGGACATCTGGCTATTAAACACTTCAATTGCTTTCCTTCACATTTTCAGTCAGAGATGTGAACGAGCAAGCTAAAAGAACAGATTACATGACTCAACTTCGCTAGCCTCTTTAACATTACATCTCAAAGCGCAGCCTTCTCCACCTCTGGCAACACTTTATTCCTGGAGGGGCAGTGGAATGCAGGGGTCATCATCCCATTGCAGTGCAAACACCCAGCTAAACCCATGATTTCTCATGTCTAGGAATGACTAGTGCTGCTGCAGAGCATGGCAGAAGGAACCCACATATCCCCTCACCCACCCACATGCAATGATGCCAGCGTTGGCAGGGTGGGAAGAGGACACACGATTCCCTGCTGACCCAGACAAAGCCCAGTTTACGCCCGGTCACCTTCCCTTTTTCCACCCTGTCATCATTTCCAGTTATAATGGGAGACATGGCTGAAACAGGAGAAACTCTAGAATACATAATTTCTCCAGAAAAACAAAGATAAATACTCATCAGCTTTGTAGCTTTAATACCCTAGTTCTGAGAACCGTTTTTAATTTAGTCTACTGAAAAAGCTGCCGAAATAGCAAAGGAACTGTTACAAAGACACAGGCTTTACTTGAAGATACTCAGCAGCGTAACAAGACCGAGTTCCAAGGTGTCCCCCAGCAGGCTTCACCCCACCATCTCCTTCCAGAAGGGCACTGATGGGGAACGAGCCCAGAGACTGCATGTACAAAAAAGTTCGCGCTCCCTTATATTCAAACTCTAATTGTGCTCACCTCCCTCTTTATACCCAACTATAAATCAGCAGCAGTAGGTGTACACAGCGTATTTTAAGAGAACAAATGAGAACAGTTTGGGAATAATAAGAGTACAGGAGAAATTGGCAGCTCCTCAAGTACTGTTCTGCTGTATAGGTCAAGCTGCACAAGACGCAACACCCACAAGGTATAAGAACACAGAGGTGCAGAAACCAGAACAAGATAAGGAATTTCATCTGGATTGGGCAGTAAGAGGCTTGAGTTCTAATAAAACAAGTTGTGGACTTGCTATGGTAGTGAAAAGTGGAAGAAGGCATCTGTCAACCAATCATCAAGTCCTTGCAAATAAAAATAAAGAAAAGATAACAGCTTAATCTGTGACGCACTGAAGTGTTGTTTTGCATCTACAGTGAGATTTAATAATAACTTTTGGCTATTATATTGTGATTTATTGCTTAAGTAACTTTTGCTTCCTGGGGAAACCCATTACTCACGCTAAGTGAGAAACCTCCATGCCAGTATCAAATAAACACGTCTGCAACAAATACTACCTCCTTTCTCAGTTCTGCTTCCAATCTTAACCAGGCCCAAAATAGACCTTTTATGTAAGGCAGCAGGCACAAAAGCAGCCTCTTCCTTGGAAAGGCACAGTAGCAGGTGCAGAAGCTGTCCCCCTGTTGAAAACCCTTCCCTAAAAAACAGCCTCCTTTGACTGTCACAGATTTTGGAAACCCCGTTCCACTTCAGTTACATCTTTCCAAGTCAGCATTTCTGCAACTTACATCAAATAGAAGGCCAAAGTCAATCAATTCTTGAATATACCTGCTAACAGGGGAACTCCAGTAACTTGACGATGCTTAAACTTAAAAATGAAATGTAAAAGTTGTTAAGAAAAGGAGTTTATTAATTTATTTTGACAAGAATAACATTAGTGATTTCACTGTTATTGCAGCACATTTATTTAATGGGAAATCCAACCACTTTGCAGACAGTGTCAACCAACAGTTTTGCTTCAAGAGCTAACAATCATCTTCTAAAAATAACTTGAACAGATAAAGCATTTTAGATTAGAAATCTAAAGATAGATTATTAGCTATTTTTTTTCCCCTCTATGATTTGTCACGTGTTATATCAAAGCATGAAATAAACTATATCACCCTGCAAAGATTCCACAGGCCTCGTGCTTGCATTTAACCGTGCCATATCTGAAACGTGGTCAGCATCAGGCACACAACTCAAACCTTGGGCAGCGCTACTTAAAGGTAACAAACTGCTGTCTCAAGTGGCAAACAGAACCATCGTTCTCACCACAGGAGGAAACAGCCCTCTCCCAAAAGCACATCCACTTAAGTGTTTCTGTGATATTCTGCTACCAAAACCACTCCAGTAACGAAGTGTAAGCACATTGACAGCAGAGCTCCTCAAGGAAAAGCTAAACTGAAATGGTCCCCAAAAGAAAGATTAGCCTAAGAACTGCCCAAATTACATAAATATCGAGTATGTGCAGCTTTCCAGGTGAAACACCACTGTATCTCTATAGGCACACAACACTAATTTGAAGTGTCCACTGCTCATACACTCAGCCATTCTCTATTAAGCAAAATACCACAAGGCTTTATTTTATTATCTTCCTTACTGCAACGTTTATTCTTTGTTTCCTAACAACTTATTATGGTCAGGGCTGTATCTCTGTAACTGAGCATAATGCTGTGGCATTTAGACCTCGTGGTTTAGATCATAAAACAAGCTTTACATTAAATGAAACGGCTCTAATGAGTACTCATGCTCCGAGTCTAATCTTTCTGGTTAAGAAAAGCAGACCTGATTTGCTTCGGCTTTATTTCTCCTTCAAACACAAACTGTATTTCACTGGTAGAGACCTAAAAGGAAGCCAACGGCACCCAAAGCCCCCCCCGAGGAGTCTGTCAGCAGAGGAGAGGGGCCAGGTGAGACACCCCTTTTCACCGCACAGCCTGCAAAAGCGTAACGCGCTTCAGCAAAAGCAAAACCGCAAGAAGCGTCCCGAAGCCTCTCGGCGGGGTAACTGTCAGAGGCGCTCCGCTGCGGCCAAGCAGCGGCCAAGGCCAGCAGCCGGCCGGGCACCCTCATCCCCGCTTATTAGCTCCCAAGGGCACCACCCGGGAGCCTCCCAGGCCCCGGGAAAGCGGGAGGCTGGCCGTGAGTAACTCCCTGCCCGCGGCTCCTTCTGGCGCCGGGAGCCCCAGCGGGGCGCAGGTCCCCGGCCCCCGGCCCGGCCCTCACTGAGCGCCGCGGTCTCGCCGCCGCCGCCTTCGGGGCTCTCCTCATCGTCGTCTTCCCGCCCTGGCTGCCTCCGCTCCGGGGACAGAGCCGCCAGCGAGGCCTCCGCAGCCTCCTCCGCTGCCATCTCCTCCAGGGGCAGCCCGGCGGTGGGCGCAGGGAGGTGAGGCGAGGCGAGGCGAGGCGAGGCGAGGCGAGTCGAAGCGAGGGGCCGCTCCGCCGTAGCCGCACGCCGGTGGC
>JAVJGJ010000037.1:109211864-109225151 GCA_035590215.1 Microhierax caerulescens
CGTGACAGAGCCCGCCCGGCCCGGCCGCCCCGCCCACGGGGCACGAGGCGCCCGCGCATGCGCTGTGAGGCGGCGGCGCCGTCCCGTCCCGTCCCGTCCGTCAGCCCCCGCCGCAGCCACCGTCTGCCCCGGACGGGCGGGTTTGAGAAAAAAATCTGCCAGTTTCCCAAAAATCAGGTTTGTGAAAAAACAGCGAGAGTCTAAAAAAGCAGCGGGGACGGAAAAATCCGAGCAATTTCCCTCCAATTCAGTAAATTTGGGGCAAAATCTCAGCAGCTTCCCCATCTGGAAGAAAAGCGGCAAGTTGCTGAAAAAGCAGCAGGTTTGCAAAGGAAACTGAGCAAGTTTCTGAAGAAGCGGTGGATTTGCAAGAAAAAAACTTCTTAAGTTCACGAAAAAGTAGTGCGTTTCCAAAGAAAAATAAAGCCGATCGCCAAACGGCCGCCGGCGGC
Source organism: Microhierax caerulescens (assembly GCA_035590215.1). NCBI lineage: Eukaryota > Metazoa > Chordata > Aves > Falconiformes > Falconidae > Microhierax > Microhierax caerulescens. Next base: position 109,212,317 of record JAVJGJ010000037.1, read on the forward strand.
GAGCAAGGTAAGAGCAAAGAGGCACCGGTTGGGTTTAATTTCTTTTTTTTTTTTTGAGGCCAAATTCCGACGAGCTGCCGGCCTTCCCGGTCAGTCCGTTCCGCTGGATGCCAAATGAACGCCAGCAAAGGTGTATTGGGCAGGAGTGAGGGCGAGCAGCTTCCAGCCACAGCTGGAGGAGCCGGGACCCTGTTCCTAATACAGGTACATTTTTTTCCCCAGCATTATTTAATTTTTTTCCCTGTGTTGTTGCATTTTCCTCAGCGTTATCCCAGTGGTTTCACTGTCAGGTGCTAATAAACGTCCCTCAGCCGAGCTGAGCACCAAAGACCATGGATGCACAGCACTGGAGGGGTCTTCGAGCCAGGAATCTTTCTGACTGCCCTAACGGCTCCCGCTGGGTGATGGATGTGTTCAACGAATGTGCCCAGGACGGTCGGGACATCGCCAGCATCATCCTGGGTCTGGTTTCCATCTTCTGCTTTGCAGCAGCATCTTTTCCGTAAGTATTGCTCCCAAAACCCGGCTGAGCCCTTCCCTTGGTACAACACTCCTCTCTCAAAATCAAAATCAAATTTCAAGCACAAGCCGCCGGAGTTATTAAATCCACTGGATTTAAAATTGTAAGATTAAAAGCAATCTGGGCTTGGAAAACATGGGTTTAACAGGAAGAGAGAGAGCAGGTGGTGCAGCTTCAAAACCTTGCTTGTTATTATATTGTTATTATTATGCTTGGCAGCTGTAATAACCCACGTAAGCCAACTGCAATGCAGTTGTTGCAGGTCACACATGCAGAAGAAATGTTTCTAGGAGCCCCGGGCTTCTTGGAAGTGCTGGGACAACGGTGGCAGAGGGGGTTGTGAGGGGTCACGCTCGGTCTCAGTGTATCATCAGATTATTTCGTAACCGGAGAGGTGGTTTCTGCAACTGCTGCTTGCTTCTTGCTGCTTTCTGCCCCTGCATGAGGGATGGATCATGAGGGCTTGAGCCCAGTGGGTTGCAGCGAGCACTCAGTGGGTCGCATAACTTCTCACAGGGGCCAGTTTTCACAGGGGCATGTGGCTTTGCTAGAGGAGATATCTGTTTTTCCTCCCCTCTCTGAGTGCTTTGGGCAAAATGATCTAGGTAGGAGCAACAGGGGATCCTGAGGATGGTTCTCAGGTAGCGCTGAACCAACTGGGGGTTATGGTTTGTGTCTCTGCCCAACTCTCTCTGCAGACAGTTTTACCAAGCCTGCAAAACGGGCATCGTGGACCAGGCTCTCTCCATATATTTCCTGCTGGGATGGCTGGGCGGAGACCTCCTAAACCTCATCGGTTCCTTCCTGGCTGATCAGTTGCCCCTGCAGGTACCAACCGAATTAGGGCAGAGTCAGCTGTCAAACACCCCGAATTCCAGGGAGGAGGGATGGGATGGGCACTGTTTAAATCCTGCACTGGGAAACAGAGACCCAAAAAGCCTGGGGGTGCTTCCTTTTGCCCCTGGGGGTGCCCCCTTGTCCCCCTGGGGATGCTGGCTCATCCCCGCCATCAGCTGGAACAACCCGTCCTTCTCCCCACAGGTTTACACAGCTGTTTACTATGTGCTCGCAGACTTGGTGATGCTGTCTCTCTACTGCTACTACAAAGTGAAGAACCAAGGCGGAGGATGTGAGTTGGGTTTACAAGGGTGGTGGGGCCATGGGCTCCCCTTAGCACGTCTCCTGGGCAGGCTTGGCCTCAGCTGCAGAGCCAGGAGGGGAGGGAATCCCTGGGGGAGATGCATTGGGGCAGAGATGCTTTGCAGATGCATCAATGCAGCTATTAGATGCTTCTTATTGCTTGGTGGTTTTTTTCCCTGGATAACCTGAGCACCCATGAAAGCCAAAGCTACAAATGGCTACCTGCCATGCCTGTGGCTTCTGCGAACCCCCATATGCAGTCTCCAGGTTAAAAGTAAACCCCTGTGAGTTGCATTAAGTATAGAAAGAAATTAATTACCTGCAGTTACGTGGTGACTCCATCCTGGAGCTGGAAACCACAGGCAGAACTCTTGACTCAGGCTCTTGACTCAGGCCAGCGCTTTAATGGAAGGGACGAAGCTTCTGACTGCTTCAGGGTCAGCGTTCCTTTTGCAATTAATGGCAGCCTTGACATGATGGAGAAGTTCCTCCCTGTTCAAATGGAGTAAAAAAGGAACCTGAACAGTTCAAGAAAGGCTTGAACAGCAAAAGAAAATCCCCTTTTTAGCAGTGCAGCGTTCTGTGAACTATGAACAAGCATGCCTTGGGACCTTGATAACTGTTTAACTTATTAAACCCATTTGAACTTATTAAACCAATTGATATTTGCCCCATCAACTCTATAGTTTTGTTAAATGCTAGAGAGCTTGTTTATGAAACATATTACAAGTCTTGCTGTCGAAGCAGGGCTTGGTCTGGCAGGGGTTTGAACATGCACTGTTGTGAGTTAAGACAGTGAAAAGCTGCTAGATGGAGGGGGTGATTTTTAAGAGCCCTAAACCCAAAGAAACACGAGTGCTTTCGGTCTGCTGAGATAGGAGCGGTTTCCTCCCTGATATCTTACAAATTGCCTGTATTGCCATGAGATAAAACACCAGCGGAAGCTATTGCCCGAGTTACTTGGTGTGGGCTGTGCCGCCGCAGAGGTCTCTTGACCCAGAAGGGGATCCTGACACCCACCAAGGCTGCTGGGCTGCACTGGGGGCTGATGGAGGAGCTCTCCCTAACCAGCCTTCGCTTGATTCCCTGCAGTTGCTGGCCCGATCAATGCAGCTTTCGTCTTCCTTTCCCTGGGGACAGTGTCGACCATCCCCTTCCTGGGCAGAGGTGCTGCTGTAGTGCAGGACCCAGTGACGTTTAAAGGGAGATCTCTGTTGTCTGCTCATATGGATGAGCTTGGGTCGAAGGTGAGCCATTTCCTAAATGTGGTGATGTGGGGAGAGAAAGTGAAGCGTTCGGTGGGGTGGGCATGTCTTCGTGGACCAGCGTGGTCCCACTTAATGCTCAGTGAGGCGAGGGGTGAATGGGGAGATCAAAAGCTGGGGTTTGGCTCTGCCATCGCCTCACACGGAGCCCTGGCGTGGGTGGTAAGCACGTCTGAAAACACGGGGCTGCTTGCGGTCCCGCATTGCCTTGCAGCCTTTCACCAGGAGCGAGATCATTGGCTTCACCATCGGCTCCATTTCCTCCGTGCTGTACCTGTGCTCCCGGGTCCCCCAGATCCACACTAACGTAAGTGCTGCGCTGTGAGTGTGGCAGGGTGGCAGCTCAGTGCTGGGGACCCCCTGGGGTCCCGAGATTTCAAATTGAAGAAGGGCAGTGGGATCATCTTTCTCCTCTTTGCTTGGAGGTCCCAGGTCCCCATCTCTGATCATTTCATAAGGGGGCTGTTTGTTTCTGCTCCAAAGCCTGATTAATTTTTCTCCCCTCCCTTTAGCATACCAATATTGTGAGGACGGGGCTTTCATTTTGTCTTTATTTACAAGCAAAAGGGGAAGTAAAAGGCTCTTGGCATTGAGTCACCACCTTTTTTCTTCTCTACTTTTGGGAAAGGGTGATTAATACTACTACTTTATAGAGAGATTTCGGAGAGCTGCAGCCAAGCTCTTCTCTCTGTCCCTTCTTTTTCCAGTACAAAAGGAAATCCACCACCGGGGTCTCCTACTCGCTCTTTGCTCTGGTGATGCTGGGGAACTCGCTCTATGGCCTCAGCGTCCTCCTGAAGAACCCTGAGCCAGGGCAAGGCGAAGGCAACTACGTCCTGCACCACCTCCCCTGGTTGGTGGGCAGCCTGGGCGTCCTTTCCCTTGACGTGGTTGTATCCTTTCCCCGCCAGTGCTTCCCATTGGGATCACATCCTGCCGGCAGGGCTTTGCAGGGAGTGATCCCAGCTACAGGCAGGCAGAAGCGGGGGGTTGATGTCACTCAGTGGTTGCTTTTGAGCACACTGTGCTTGCTCACCCATGGGCCGCTGAGTAATTTATGGTGTTGCAACAGCTGAATGCTTTGGACCTTCGTTTGCAGTAAGCTCACTGTCCTGTTCCCACCTCTCCTGGCACAAACAGCCTTTTTTCAGGTGATGAGACCCAGCGTGTCGTGTAGATTCCCCCCACCCTTGCTTGCATGAAGAACCTTAACCTCTTCTCAGATCTCCTTCCAGTTCCTTGCTTACCGGAGAGGAAGACCCAGTACCCACGAAGAGAGGGACGCTCTTCTCGGCGAGCAGGGTGACAGCCTGGAGAGCTGACAAAGGGACCTGTCACGGAGCGAGAACAGGATGCTGCAGGCGATAAAACTGGACTTAACGCCAGGCCACGCAGCCCCTCATCCTGCTGGCTCCTGGGAGAAGAGGACTTGAGCCAGAGGGTGACATTCATGCTGCTGAGACACCGAGCCCAGCCCGGTGGCCGGGGCTGCTGCTGAGAGACCTTGTGCCTCTTTGATACCAACGATGCTGTCGGGATAAACAGGGAATTATATGATACCTCAAAACGTCACTCTTCGCTGCTCTTATGCCCCAGTGCTGTGCCTGCTCCCTTCTGCCTACCTGCTGTCTGAAGGGTGATCTGGGGCTCCCCCGGTACTGGCAGGCCTGAGCAGAGCCTAAGGGGCTGCGGGGAGGTGACGGAGATGACTGACCTGGCACAAACACAAGCAAGCACCACATACCTCTGTGGCCTTGCATCTCCAGCACTGAGCTCCTTCTGGAAGGTATGGCAGTGGCTGGAACCACTTCAGAAGGAGGAAGGGGAAGGAGCAGCTTAACCAGTGTTTCGGTCCACGCATACGTGTTTTAATTAGCATGGCTCACACGTCTATAAAACAAGTCCTTGCCCCATGTGCCGCCTCTGGTTTTATTTTGCTCCCCTGGTTGGTGGTTCATCTGGCAGCTCCAGCCTCTTTCTTAATGTGTTTCATAGTCCCCATTTCTCTGACTTCTCATTTTTTTGCCTCACCCTCATATTAATTCCATGGATTTCTTGGGGAAGTTGCTCCATTGCTTTCTGTTTAGCTGTGGAGGTGGTCACCCAGGCAGAAGATGCTGCCTCTGCTTGGTCTGGGTTTCAGCCCTTCCCTCTCTCGTTGATGAATATATCCACAACTTGTTGAATTTATCCCTGTTGCGTGGCCCCGCGTGCCAGCACAGTGGTTTCTTGGCCATGGAAGGACTGGAAGCCGCAGCGGTTTGGGAGAAGCTGCGTCCCCAGGAGGAGTGATGCTTTCAGGCAGGCAGAGGAGAGTGGTGGTGTCACCGTGAGATGGTGCCTCAGCCAGGCGATGCAGGCTCCCTCCCCTGCTGAGCTGTTTCTGTGGGGGAGCTGCAGCTCCATCTCCCTGGGTGAGCCAGAGGAAAATCACCCAAAGGCTGCAGGCCCGTCAGGAAAACCACACAACTTGTCCTTTTAAAAACAAGAATTGTCCTTTTCCTGCAGTCACTATTGGCGTTTCTTTTCGCTCCTCTTATCTCCCTCTGCAGCCACTTCCCTGATGCCCAGTGCTTCCCCGCTGCCCACTTGTGCAGCACCCTGCTCCGTGCCCCTTTTGGCTTTGGCTTTATCATCACTAATTGATGATTCCTCAGCCAGTCCTGTGACATTTGTCCTTCTGAGGAAGTCGCCCTCCTCCCTGCTTCGTCCCTGCGCTGGGGAAACCAAGCCACAGCTCCATGACGACGTGGCTCAGCCTAGATCTCATGTGAAATGGGAGTTGGATGCCCATCATGTGGATTAATGAAAACAAGCTGTGCCAGTCTTTGGACCAGACCCATTTGTTTTTGGAAAGGAAAAATATTTTTCAGGCTCTTTGAGCCCCTTGAACACAGCAGGTGGATTTTTCAGTGCATTAATTCATGATTCTTCCCCTGCAGGCTGGCAGGCGAGAGGGCTGCACGCCTCTTCCCTGTCCCCAAGCCTGCAGGATTTCCTCTGCTGTCTTTCCCCAGGAATTGCAGCAAAACGATTCACACCCAGTACGAACACAGACCACGAGCAGGTTCGCGTTAGCACAGCTTTGTCAGCCTCAATACCTGTTCAGTACAGATACGAAAGGAGCGGGGCGTGAACGCGGGCACTGGGGAACGCACGGCTGGTTTCCGAGAGCGAGAGTGGGATTTACTGAGCTGGCCTGAGGCACGGGGTGGGATGTGCTTTGGCTACCTACCGGCCACCAAGGGCTTTGCTTAAGAGCAGGGGTCCTCAAACTTTTTAAACAGGGGGCTGGCGCATGGATTAAGTGGGAGGCAGTCATCTGCGGCTGCTTGGTTTCCCCCCAAACCCCTGGCGGGGGGGGCGGATTGAGGACCCTGGGGGGACGTATGTGGCCCACGGGCCGTAGTTTGAGGACCCCTGGCTTAGAGCTACACAGAGAAGGTCCAACATGAAGAGGTAAAACTGTATCTATATATAAACAAACACAGCTTGGTTCCCGCAGGTTTATCCAAAGCACAGGTTATGTATGGAGTTGATTGACTATTTCTTTTATTCCAGCTAGGTGAGATGGAGCAAGGCGAGCGGCTGCATCTGGCAGATGGAATCGGTATGAGCAGCCGTCTCAGTGGTGGCAGTGGATGGAAATTCATGTCGCAGCGAGGCCCCCACGGAGGCTCTCATCCCTCCCCGGCTGTATCGCAGCCCCGGCCCCGAGGAGCCCAGCGCTGGAGGGCTGGCAGAGGCAAGGTTAACGCTGAGGAGGCACGGGGCCGCAGGGCAGTGCATGAACTGTCCAGTTACACTGCTTGGAGAAGCGCAGGAGGAATAAAGCGCAGCTGTAGCAGAGCGGCATCAATCTGGCAGCTTGCCCTGTCCCCACGTACCCCAAGCCTATTTGTCACCTTCAGCTGCAATGAGGGGCTCCCGCGCTCAGCTCCCATGCACAGCCAGCTTCGCAGAAGAAAAAAAAAAAACGGTAAACTTAGCGGATGACAGCTGGAGATGGGCGAGAGGAACAGCTAATCCTTTCTGAGCTTCAGGAGGTGGCACAAACTCATCTCTGACTCCACAAAAATGTCCTTCCTTGGACAGAACCAAGAGAGGACGATGACAAAATCCCAGCGTGTTCCCCAGGGGGGGCCCAGCCGCAAGGTAAGTGTGCACCTTTCCCAGCCCAGCTCCCATGGGAGCTGCGTTACAGGCAGGGGCCCTAGGTAAATACTCTTGGCACAGGACTGTAATCACCTGCAGATGTCTGGGTGTGAAACAGGTCACATTAGAAAAGCAAAATTAGGGCATGTTAATCAGTATTAATGCCAACAGCGCCTTTGGCATAGGTTCACCTGAAGGCTAATTCCGCCTACGGGAAGAGCCCAACAGGTGTTTGCTTTCTCCATGTCCCCAGGGTTACGGGTTCGTTGGAACCAAAGCGCGTGGAAGCTGGCACCATGCAAGGCCCCTGCAACCACCACGTGCCTGAAGAGCAGGGAAAGTCCCGACAAGCCCCACGGATCCCACTGGGACTGAGCCCAGGAGTTCTGGGTGAGCGTAGATGGCTGGAACCATCTACCTCAGTGCCTCCCCTCTGCCCACCCCCCCTTTCTCCAGGCAGGTACCCCCCAGTACTGCCAAACTAACCCTTCACTCCACGCACCCATCTGCGGTGGCTGGATACCTGCAGCGTCAATGCCGGCGGCGGGATGTCAACGCCCCAGTGCCAGCACCTCAGAAGTACAGCAAGCAGGTGAGTAACACCACTCTGTCACACGCCACATCGCACCCTCTTTAAAACAGGTTTCAGCTAATCTGGATGTAAGAAAAAAGAAAATAAAAAAAGTTTATCGCTCTCTGTGGCTGGCTGCTGCTGTGGCTGTTGAGATTCCTGGCCTGCTCGGCACGTGCCTGGGTTTTCAAGCACATCAAACCCACCTACAGCCACGCAACGGTACCCAGTCTCTACAAAGGAAAGCGGTTACAGCACTGCAAGGAAGAGAAATAAAGAGGACACCAACCACACACACTGCTTCCTGGGATTTTTTTTTTATTATTTTTATTTTTTATTTTAGTTTTTTTCTTTCTTTTTTTTTTTTTTTTTTTTTTTAAGTATGGAGGCTCAAGTATCAGATGTAGATTCAATTTAAGCTTTACAAAAAAACAAAATCAAAACAAAAACCCCTTTTTGCATTCCATAAAAATTGACAGAAAAGCGCCTTGGAACCAGGCTATAGAAGAGCAGAACTTTCAGCAGGTCTCCTAATCAACATCTCCTTGCAAATCTGGTTTAGTCAGTATAGTACAACACCGAGGAACACCCTCTCTTCCCTCCCTCCCACCGGCCAGCCCCTGTGCCCAGCCCCCAAACATACGTGGAATAGATTTTATTTTTTTTTCCAGTTCTTCCTCTTTCACACACCACAGTATTTAATAAATTTTTGTTTTACATTTTTTACACCAATGTAACAAAAGGCAGGAAGGGGTGGGGAAGAAAAGACAAACAATGATCCGTGTTTATGCATATAAATGGGAGAGGGTGGAAGAAGGGAGAGGAGGGGGAAAAAAATACATGGACTTCTACAGAAACATAGCCTAAGGTCTCAATAGTAAAATGTGGTGCAAAGTAGGCCTCAGAGACTGAAAAAGTTTGTACAGCTTTATTCATGGGGAGAAGATGGCGTTGCATGGATAGTACTGAATGCAAATTGTGACGTGACGTAACAGAAAAGGGCAAGGGGGGGGATGAGTTTTCTAAGAAAGGAATCTAACGAGTGCATGGCATGTCTTGTTAGCATGAAGAGTATTTTAACTTTGCTGCTTTCTCTTCAAAGCCTCCACCAGGTCATTTTTAAGAGCTTCTTGTTTTGATTTGTCTGCGAAAGTCTGCACAGACCTGTGGGGAAGAAGGAAACGCAAGTCAGAGGCGGTGCGTTTGAGAGATGGCGATTTAATGGTTCTTCTGGCATGAGAGGCAGAAGGAGGGAGAAGCACCTCAACCCGGGCTTAGAGGAAACAAAACTCAGCTCGCCTGTTTTAATAGGGAAAGCAGAAGGCAAAGTGAACACTCTAGTGAGTACATCAAAGCAAAATTCACTCTAGCGAGGATGGCACCAAAAGCGACGCTTCCCCAGAAGATCCACTCAGCCTCCAGTTGCTGGAGGGAGATTCCCAATTTTTTTACGTTAATTGGAAAAACCCCAGTGTACCACCAGCAAAGGGTGTTAGCGCTCTTGCTCTCCAAATGACCGTGACGGGAAGGCAGAGCAAATCTCGCCTCTCCCAGGACGGGAGCTCCTGAACCTTTTCGCAGATTGTTCACCCAAGGTCGAGCAGCCGCATCAAAACTTCCCTCCAGTGGGAAGAGCGGCCAGTGTCTCTTCCCCAATTTGCACCTCACCTAGAGTAATTAGTGAATCAAAGCAGCCGAAGAACAGAGATCCTGTCAGCCAGATTACCGCAGGCTTCCCTTCTGCTGGAATTTTCATTACAGCAGAAAATCTCCACCTATTCAGGGGTCACTTCGGCTCCCTGCCGCATCAGGTGGTGGCAGAGGAACCTCCCTTTTCAGTGGCACAGTAAGAAATTTGCACTGTGAACAAAGCCCTCTTAGATATGATTGTGGAGGACAATAACACTTGACTTTTCCGGAGTCACCACCACAGAGAAGCAGTTAGGATCCAGTTTGGTGGGATTTCTCCCCACAGAAACCATATTTCACACCCTTTCCAGCACTCAAAGCTACCTTATTTTGCCTGGATGCTATCTCCTGTAAACAAGGCTCCTCTTTGTGTCAGTTACTATTTTCCTAACATTTTTATACCAGTATTTCCATCTCTTGTCTCTGGAGACTTCTGCTGCTTTAATAAATATACATTTTATATTTGCATTTGTCACAAGCTACAGAAGTGGTTCTTGGCTATTATCAACAAATAGTGCATTTTCCCCTTCGACAGCTTAACATGTTAAAACCGACATCTGTAACTCATTATGAGTTGGAGTGGAAGGTTAAACTGGCTCGGGGTTAGTCACTGCCGTGCGTCCTCGGCATGGAGAGCTCCAGAGCAAATGAGAGCACAGGAACAAATCCCTTCAGAGGCTGCGTGGAGCACAAGCAAGTGGAATGTTTCCATAGAGCTTGAGCAGGACAGGATTTCAAGCTCCAAGGAAATCCAAGATACACCAGGCAAACAGGGGATGTGCGTGGGGGGTGAGTGAGCTCGCATTTACTCAGAAGTCATGGGAAGTACCAGTCGGGTTTTGGTTTTTGGTTTGTTTGGGTTGGTTTTTTTCCCAAAAAAAACCCTCTGAGATTTCCAAGGTTTCACTCCTTTCTGCTGGGAGGACACTAAGATAGGGAGTTTCTTCACGGAAGCAGTGTACCACAGCTGTAAAAAACTGATGGTACGTGAGGGACAGAGTCCCGGGGGTTGTGGATCGAATCAGTCCAAGCTAACGCTCCTTCGGTTAAGTGACCACGTGCTCTGTTCTCGCTCCCAAGCTAGAGTGCAGAGTGGTAAATCCTGCCACACCTCCGAGCGTGAGATTTCAGAATGGCAGGGGAAGGAGTGGAGTAACACTTAAAACAAAAATCCGAGTGTTTAGTTGGCTGTATTAGGGAGCAACCCTTGGGTGAAACACGGCTCAAACGTCGTTTCTCAGCCTGCGGGAGTTAGGGGTTAGTTCTGGCCTGGGTTATCATGCAGAGGGCTGGGCTGGGTGAGCCCTGGTTTAGTGCCGCTGTCACACCTCACAGACAGGGGTACCTGGATTGGTTTAGTTATCAGGCTGGATGTAGATCTGGCGCTGGGTCAACACTTGAGAAAGCTCCCTCTGCAACTGCTTATACTTTTGGTTGTCAGGAATAGCGTCAATAGATCTACAGAGAGCAGTTCAGAAACGAGGGAAGTAAACAGGGAAAAGAACAGTCAGAAGAACTCAGTAACACAGAGCTGGTATTCCGGAAACCACCAGGAGCACGCTCGGGAAGGACGAGTGTAAATACAGAGCTTAGAAGAAACAGGAGAGAGGCCAGAGGGAAAGGCAAAGCCAGGTGCTCCGAGCGTTACCGGTTCCGAGCCGGTCACCTCACCGACGCACCGAGTACCGTGACTCAAACAGAGCAACGGGGAGACACAGGGAACAGATTCAATTACAAAAGCTTAAGGCAACATTCACAGGGAAAGAGACTCTTACATATTTCCTTTTAATGTTAATAAGTGCTTCCTGGCTAAAGCCCTGTACACCACAAATGAAAACAGAGGCCTGTTATGAAAGCTGGGGTTTGGGGAAAAAAACCCCGAACAGCTGCTTTGGTCGACTCCCTCTGCCTGTGCCATTAAGGCAGCAGCACAAATATTTAATTAGCGCCATTATTCCATCCTCTTTCACATTTCAGTGTGCAAGTGCACAGCAGTGTGCTGACTTGCACCATTTGTTTGTTCTATGTTGGCTCCCTGCGTGAGGGGGCCTGTCTGCAGTTTAACATGAAATGACTTTGGCACCACGGTTCCCTGCTTTCCCCCATGAGCCTGAGAACTACCAGCTCGGGATCTCCAGGGGAAATCCTGCTGGGAATGAGCAGGATTCCAACAAGGGGCTGGAAGTACAGCACCGTTTCCCTCCAGACAGGCACCGGGGCTTTACTCGCTCAGCCTGTTCCAGTTCACGGTATTTTGACCAGCAGCGTTTAGAGAAAGGCAGAATTTAAAACAAAATCCAAACACCGCAAACCATTAATGTCGTGACATAATTCTGGGACGACTGACTGTTTATAAGAGTAGCAGGAAAAGAAGGCAGAATTCAAGTACAACTCCCAGGACTGTGAAGAATAAAACTCCTAATTAAATGTAATTCTGAAATACAAGTGTGGCTAATTGGGCTGTTTTCTTCCTGATGGGGGAATGAGGGATTAAAACAGTGCTTTGAATTTCTATAGTTACAGGGTAGACACGTTCCCTAAACTCCACACAACAAATCCCGCTTCCAAAGCACAGTGTGAGGTGAACAGTTGGGGACGTGCAAAGACACAACGCAGGGAAGGGGCGTTCCGGCAAACAAAAGCAGCTCAGTGCTGGGGACAGTCCCACAGGCACCGCGGGGAAGCTGGGGGGGTGGGGTGGGGGTGTCCGACACTGGCTGGAGAGCCCCTTACCTCAGCCCATTAACGATGTCCTTTGTTTTACCGAAATAGATCTCATTCAGTGTACTTCTGATTTTGTTTTCCATGTCCTAGAAAAAAAAAAAAAAACCAAACAGTAAGAAAGCACAGCTTCAGTCACATCAGCTGCTGCCAGGATCACTGCGCTTATGCTCTTCTGCGCATCGTTACGTGTTCACCTTGGTGTACAACCCTCGCCACGGTATGATTCCACCTGGTGTGTTCCTACTATTTAAATCCTCGCAGCAGGCTGTCGGACCCTCTCTCTGCTTTTGTCAAAGGAATGAAGGCTCAGCTCTACTCCCATCCTCTCCTCCCAATTAACGGCCCTAGGCTGCAGCTTTCTGCACCACAAGAGGGCAGTTTCTGCCCAGCTATCGGTTTTCCTGGGAAAAGGAAAATGTTTCACCCCAACCTTCCCGTGCCACTTCCTGAGTGGCAAGTCAGTCACTTCGCACAACCAGTGGGTCAATCGCTAATTTTTGAGCTGGCAGTGCGTTCATTAAAGCTGCACGGCAAACAGTTTTGAGCAAGATCTTGTAAAGCAGCAATGTTTTTCATTAGGTCGCTTTCACTCAAGCCAAAAACTTAGAAAAGGGAAGAAAAAAGAAGTACCTGCCTTTCTTTTTTATTTCCCAGTTCCTTTAAAAAATGCGTTATAGTCTATAAACCACATCCTCAAGCGCCACATCCACGTGTCTTTTAAGCACCCCCGGGGGTGGTGACCCCACCAGCTCCCTGACAGCTGGTCCCAGT
>JAVJGJ010000037.1:109225187-109273326 GCA_035590215.1 Microhierax caerulescens
GACCCTCCCCTGGTGCAACCTGAGGCCGTTCCCTCTTGTCCTGTCACTTGTTACCTGGGAGCAGAGCCCGACCCCACCTCGCTACCAGCTCCCGTCAGGCAGCTGCAGGGAGCGAGAGGGACCCCCCGAGCCCCCTCCTCTGCAGGCTGAACCGCCCCAGCTCCCCACCAGGCTTGGCAGCACTGGGTTAACGGTTGGACATGATGCTCTTAAAGGTCTTTTCCAACCTAAGAGGTTCTGTGACTGTAGCTGAGAATTCCTTCCTCTCTTGTCAAAGCAGCTGCGAAGATCAAGGGAATCAAGATCACAGGTCATCCAGGCGGGTGCAACGGAGCCGCGAAGCACAGCACCAGAGTCCCCCTGAGCGGCCCACGCCATCGCACTCTTCCCTCCGCGTGCTGAGCACGTGGCTGACAACTGCTACAAAATCCAACGCTAAGCCCACCTCCAGCGGATTTAATAAGTACCTGATACACCCTGGACTCTCAGTGAAAGGGACGGTTCTGTATAACGCAACCTGACCTGATGTAATTCTGCCCAAAAGCAACTGCAGAAGCAAACACGGGGGCAAGAAATTGTTAATGAGTTCAGGGAAAGGACTACTTAATTTACAGGGAGGTGACTTCTGTAACGAGCAGGAGACAAAGTGCAGACTGGTGGGGTTTGTATCTACAATTGATTGGCAGTCGTGCTAGGAGAGTACCGAGCCATCAGCACTGAGCAGCGTTTACACAACTAGTGTGTACAAAATGAGTAACTTGTTCGTAAAGACAAAAGCAATAAAAGTCTTTGCTATGGGACCAATACGGGCACAAGAACCTGCAGCAGGCTCATGCCGCAGTGGCTGCACGGCACTTACCTCTACCAAGCGTCCGATATTGGCTATGTGCGGAGAGGAGTCACTCACAGTCTCATCTTTCTCCATCTAGAAAGGAAGAACACGTGTCCATTGATAACAGGCAAATCTGACAGCAGACGCATGGCAGCTTTCCTTACCAAAGGAGGGATGGAAGAAGCATGTCTCAAAATCCTCCCATAAATACTCCTTCAACGTGCAAAGAGATCAGTAACGTACTCAGAAATTCCCAGAACGTGACAAAGGCTCACACGTTGATAACAGAAATGTAGTGTAATAAAAACCATGAATCAAACTAAATCCCTGCTGTAGCTCCCCAGTGTAGACAGGCACTAGAAACTTGTTGTTCCCTACCTACTACGGGGCTGCAGGAGATCTACGACAGCAAACACCTAACACAAGCAGCGCAGCATGGGGATATGGTAACAAGGTTGTTGTTAACGAGACACACACGAGGATGGTGCTGTCAGCTGAACAGCTGTGAACTATCCCTGCAAAAACTGCTGGTCCTTTTAATCTTCATCTCAAATGCTACTTCTGACCACATGTGGGGTGCGTTTTCCATTCTCTGGATCACCTGTTAAGCGACACCTTTAGCATTATTTACCCTCCAGTAGCAAGGGAAGGTGTGGGCAATACAAAACCCACAACTACCTGCAAGACTGGTGATGATTTGAACTACTGCAACACCACAGAAAGAGAAATACAAAAGTTTGCAGTTCTTTGTTCTTTTTCGACCAAAAAACTGAACCAACATTTACTGAACTATCAGGGGGAAGGATGTACAAAGCCATTACGTATGGGGGGAAAGCAGCAGACTGCCTTTTGCTGTAGAAATTGAGAGTTGGATCAACGACAGTTGATATAAAGATACCGCACTCTGAGTGTGGTACCTGGAGAGGAGACAGGTACCTGAACCGGGTGAGATTTCCAAGACCAGAAGCTGGGAGCTGGCACTGCAGGATGCAATACTCTCTTTATTCCGTCTGACTCTGCCCCACAGAATGTCCACCCAGAGGCCGCAGCCATTCGTGGTCTGTGTCACGAGTAAGACTATGTTCCCCAGTTCTCGAGCTGAAAATTCTGGCTAGACACGGGCAAGCTGTCGAACAACGAACATCAGTCCCAGGAACCTCAACTGATACAAGATGTGCTGAGATGGCATGAAAACAAAACTGGGAGAAAAATGTAGTGGGAAGAGCAGTCTTCAAAGGGTTTTACTAATCCCACTGAATTCTCTTATCCATCTGTTCATATCCCTCCCTCAGGGTAGAGTTTAAAAATCTGGGCCAGCTACAGGTTTCTTCTAATAAGCCAAGTCCCTAACCGGCTTGGGAAAGCATGTAATTTAGTTGGAAGCCCGAAGGCGAAAGATAACCTAGAAGAGGGGGAGAAAGAGAACAAGGACATTTAATTTTTTCCTTCAGATTGCAGTCAGATTGTTTACATGTAATGGAGACACGCTGCCTGGAGAACAGATCCAGTTGCAGTACAGGGAGAATATAAATCTGAACCACGCAAACACACATATACGTTACTATCAGCAAATTGACCAAATCTGGGGCAGCCAGGGAGCTGGCAGCGGGTCTGTTACTTCTACAGGCTCCCTGCTGCCTCTACTCCACACCTGGCCAGGCCCAGCTCATTGGTAAGCAGCAGAATCTGAAAATAGAATTATTTTTTTTGCAAAACGTATATTATTACATCTCCATAAAAACTGCTGCCAGAAGGAAAACATTTTTATGTGCTAGAGAAGCCCAGATGTTACGAGAGGCTGTTTTAATGGAGTTCGGAGCAGCCATATTCCACACACAGCAGCGTTGTTGGAGTTTTTAAAAGGTTCCTTCCAGCGGCTGTTACTGCAGAGTCCAAAGCAGAAAGACTATAGCTGCTTAAATCAAGGGGTTAATTTGCTTTGAGGGGAAATTCCACTCTGTAAGTCGACGTTAACAAGCAGCTCGTCTTCCCACTGTCACTCCCCATCTGCCACAAGCTCAGCCAAAAACCTAAGGCTCCAGAAGGAGCCAAGTCCGACCTACAGGGCCCAGTCGCTCCTCTCCCGCTTGAGATACACTGCTTGGCTTCCGTGCCTCATTTCCCCAGCCATCTGCTGCGAGTCTGACTCAGAGGGAAACTCGCTTTGGGGTATATTAAGCTCTCGATGGCTGGCTGGTCACTTTGGATGTTTCCTGTATGGAATAGAGCAGCTGTTTGGGCTTTCTTTCTGTAAACATTATTTGGAGGAAGAGTTAATACAAAGAGAGAAATCCAAGTTGGATAAACACTTGGGTTCATCATGGAAGCATCTAAAAATACTAGAAAGGTAAGAAGGAAACTCATCCACTATTCTGCTCCAAAGAACTGATGACAACACCCACAGCTGCTCTGGCCACAGAGCAACATGAAAATCTCTTTAATGAAACACAGACCGATGCGAGCCAAAGGCTCCCAAGCCACAGACAGTGGGTAGGCTTAAGTCTCCAGGTGGAAAATGTGCGGAATTATTTGGATATCAGTGAGGCAAAATTTGGCCTCTCTCTCTCTGATGCTGATTTCAAACTGTAACTAGATAAATGAAGGTTGAGAGCTCCATGGAGCTTGCAGCTTCGTAGAAATCAGCTGAGAACTTGCCTCGGCCTTTTATGGCCTTTATATTTCCTCTACCCAGTGTAATCAAAGGTATCCCATATCGTTCACCAAACTGTACATTCGAAACCACAAGCAAAGTTGGGGATGCTACATCAAGGCTACGTGCCACTGGTCCTTACACGCTCAGCTCTTCTACTCTCTTTTCCTAACACCAGCCATTATGTAACTGAACCACTGTAAAATCCATACCTTCCTGTGAAGCAGAACTAATTTCCCAGATAATCAGCATTCAGTACATCTCTCCCATCCTCTGCACCCTAACATACCCCTCAGTGAGCAATTCGAGAGCCAGCGCCTCCAGGAAAGGGGACGATTGCTGAGGGGGAGCTTAAGGATCGCCACTGCTACAACCCGAAGATCACTCCGGTGATAAAACACTCCCCAACGCCCCGCTTTATGTTCCAACATCTGGAAGTTGGTGGGATAGGCCTTTACATGAAAGCTCAACTTGATGGAAATATATGACTCTCCTAATTGCAGAGCACAAGCCTCGGAGGATTTACCTATTATGATAAATGGCAGAATGTCTCTGCTGGTGTTTTATTGAGCAGTAATATATCACAGGGCACATCTTCCTGAACACAGGGGGAGCTCAGTTTGCAACAGACCAGCCTTCATCCAGCTCTGCAAAACCTTCCACCTTCGCTAGGGAGTATTTCAAGTATGAAAAATCAACTCCCATCTGTGCAGCTTTAATCTGAAATCCCAGGCTTCACTTCCCCTACAACTTTATATCCTCCCCTTCCCACACCTCCGTATGTAAATAAACTACAGGTTTTGAGCCAACTTTTTTTCTGCAAACTTGCACTTCCTCACAATGTTCATCCTGGCTTAGGAAGCAGACACAGGTTCTTTGTGCACACCAAGATCTCAGAAAGGCACCTGTTAGTCTTGCTTTTAAGGAGGGGGCTCCAGAAATCTGTCCAACAAAGTGCAGTTTTGACTACTTGCCAGAAAACGGGAAAGCTACATCTACTTTGCATAAAATGTAACAGGATCACGCAGCTGCTCTTACCTTAAATAAAAGTGCAGCCTAATGAAACCTCAAAATTCAGCCAAAGCAATACAACCCCATGGCAAAGGACACAAGTGATTCCAATGTACACAGAGAGGACGGGACCCTAACGTCTGTCAGAGAGAAAGTTATCCGCCAAGCATCTGGCTCGAATCAGGAGGGGGGTGGGAGTTACCTGCAGTCACTGGAGAACGTGCAAGGTAATTGAAAAGCTGCTGGCATTTTTCATTTCCCTGCAAGCATTGCCCCCTTTGTGGCAAACTGAAGGTAGAGTGTCCTGTCCTTTCCTCTCAGATGTGCAGCACTTCAGCCTGCGGCCCCCAGTCAGGGCAGACGGCACATAACACCCCAATCACTCCTTCCCAGTCCGAATTCCAGCCTCAGAGCCTGTACTGACTGAAGCCTGCCAGTGACGGGCATGAGCTGCGAGTTACCTCCTCCATCCTCTGGCCCGTGGCACTTCAGCTCCCAGCTCTCAAGTTGCATCCAGGCTCATCTCCAGGACAGACTGTCTGGAGGAGCACCCTTGCCTAGGCAAGTGTAAAACCAGAAGTTCTCTATCTGACATTGCACGCCTCTCGGGGGAGGATGATAGCAAGGGGGGTGAAAAAAAGAAAAAAAAACAGCTTTCTCCTTCCAGTTCTACCACAGAGTTCTTCTGTAACGTCCTCTGGAGTCAAAACAGAGATGGCTACACACTATACACACTGTGTCCGTGTTTACATATAACAACATATACTGCTGAAGATTCGAACAAAACCTTCACTAGGCCAGAGATGAGTGCTGTCCCACACAGAAGGACTGCCTTGACAACAATCCAACGAGGCACCCAGGATGAAGATGTCATTATAGCTTTTAATACTCCCAAAGTTTTCAGACCAAGATTATGGTCTACGGATCCTACGTGCGTGGAGCTGGCTAAGGCCTTCTCCCGTCCTCTCATGATAAGCGTACACATCCACATACATAAATCAGCTATGCATACGCATGAATTATGTAAGAAATATGTCTCACAATACGTATGGCTTTGTGTTGCATACTTGTGTGTGTATATACACACGTTTCTCTGTTGGATCAGGACAGAATCTCAAATCCTACATTTGAAAAAAACAAAACCCAAAATCCAAAACCCTGTTCAGAACACATCACGTGACATTTTATTTGAATTAGTTTCTGACTCCAGCTCGTTTAAATGAACTTCTGTAATTGAACGGATAAAGCAAAAGCTTAAAGTTCTCATTCTGAAAAACACCCGGTAAAGTAAGTTAAAGTTACACAAAGGAGGTCTTCAGCTTCCCAAAACAGATTGAGTTCTTCATCTACCGCATCTCTCCCTCTTTCTTCCTTATTCTGTCTGCTCAAAAACATAAAATGCTTGTACAGTTACTTTCCCCTTGGAAACAAAAGCAGAGACAACTCCTGTTGTAGCACATGAAAAACTGCACTGAGAAAGCCACGGAGAAGTAGCAGTTCAATGAATCGGAAAAGCTATGTCAGTTCTCACTGCATGACACCAAAGCAGACATAGGCCAGGGACATGACCTCTAAGCGAGAGCTACCCTGAACCCACCTTCACACGGCCCCAAGCCAGGTGTAAAAATACCCAAACACACAGCACCTTAGAGGGAAAAAATTATTCTCAAAAATTCAGCACGTTTAGGAACAGCCCAAGTGGGAGCCTTGTAGTAACAAAGGTCTAGGGATGTTCAAGAAATGCAAAGACAAGTTTTTCCAAGTCAGTCTTGACAAAGGCAACAACCCCCCCCGCAACGTTTGTGTCTGATAACAGGGCAACAATATTTCACCAACAGGAGATGACAGCAGAGAACAGCTATTTCTAGACTCTTATTTGGAGATCCAAGCTCAGCTCTACCATGCTGCCCAGTCACAGAACAAACAGCATCGCTTGATTACTTGCACCAAGCATAATCCGCAGGCATTAGGAAGGGGAATTACTGAACAAGTGTTTCCATATGAAGCTGCAAACGCTCCCCACAGCATTTCAATGTGAGACATGCCCAGCTCTTCACCGCTGCCAGAGGTGGTGAATTAGGAGGCATGACATTAGCTGTTCCTTTGCGCCTGCTCCTGGCCACCAAGTTAATCATTCCAGTCATCACTCGAAAAATACCCGATTTGCAGCTACAAGGCGAAACTGGTTTCAAAGTAATGGCTCTCAGCAGACTTCTCTTTCAAGGCACTGAAAGGTTCTCTCTGCCATCAGTTTATAAGCCAGGACATTACAAAGCTTGTGAACACTTCAAAAGCTTCCACCGAAACACAAGGACATCTGCTATTCACATTTTAGGATCAAAGGTGGTCAAGTAGCTTAAATGTTGAGTTGACCAAAACCATGTACAATTTACCATGGACAAAATTATTTCAAAATTATGGTTAGGACATCAGATCACTGATATCATTGAGGTAAAACTGTAACCTACCGTTTGAGAGATAGCTAAAACCTACTTTCAGTGCCTAAGTTTGCTGCAGACTGTATAAAAAACCTACCAAAAAGTAAAAATAAAACCTGCTGTCCTGAGATGATGTGGCAAACTGGATTGACAGCAAAGTAAAAGCCTTGCACTCAGGCATTTAGTCCAGCTACAGCTAAATAAATGGCTGAGGACAAACAGCTCCTCCTCACAGGGCATACCTCAAGGCAACATGAAGATTTTCGTTTTCTGCCGTGGATCCTGACGAAGCCTGTCCCGTTAAGCCTACTATGGCATCTGCAAACAGAAAATCTCCAGCCCAAAGCTAAATTCTGAAACTCAAGTTTCCATTGTTTGTGCAGAAGCAGTGCATCATTACCCCAGTGGCTTTTTTATGGTTACTTACATTGGAAGCAGGCCCCTGCTTTAATGCATCACATATGAATTAAATGATCTGCTGTTAAAATGATGACAGAAGCATGAATCTCCCACTAAAGCATAGAGAATGAAAGTCAAGCTAAACAAGGCCGAGCAGTTCAGGCCAAGGTGTACTGAGGACACCCATTCTCAACAGACTCTTGTTTTCCTTGGCACGGCTCTCATGCACCACAAGGCCATGGCCAGAGTCAAGCCCTTGGCCTCTACTTCACAGCTATGATTTAAAGTATTAGCAAGGCCTATGATTAAATATTTGTCCGGGTCACCATAACTCGGGTGTAATTACTGCAAAAATTTTAAAAAAGTATGCAGTGCTCAAAACTGTCTCCAGATGCCTTTCCCCCCACTCTGCTTTTCCATCAGCGTCTTCTGTAAATTGACAACGTGGAAAGAAAAATCACCTAGGTCTAGGGCAAGCTTCTGCGACTGCAAGACTAACACCACTTCAGTTCCTCTCTGCAATCACAGATCCTTCTTTCCTTCGCCTGGCTCAAACCTGTACAAAAACACAGACTGTTTTAACAGAGTCTATATTGTCCTTTGTATCAAGAGCAACAGTCTGCCCTGGGAAGTCTCATAAAGGAGTTGTAGCTACTGCCAATCTCTCTAGTCACTCACGACCATACAACATGCCTCCTGTCCTCCAGAGTTTATTACTCTGCTCGACTCACTGATTTCCACAGTCCAGATCTTAAGCAACTGCAATTCAGCAGCAGCATGAAGCAGGGAGACAGCAACCTTTGGCAGGTGGTTGAGGTGAAAGCGCCTTCCCCCCGTGAAGGTAAGGCCAGCAGATCCTGCCTGCCACAGACTGAGAGAGCAGCCCTGCCCAAACAGCCAGCAGTCTGGCACATTCCTTGCAAAAAAACAGCTCTCAAGAGGGAGTCTAAGTAATTAACACCAGCACAAAAATCCCAAAAGTTTAGAAATTTTTTTTAAAGAGATTTCTTAAATTAGTGTTTTGGTACTGCAGGAGGAAAATACTAAAGAAGAATATGAAAAGATAACTGATGTCTTCAAGAAGAGCAGAGCCCTACAGTCAATGCAGAACACAGGTCTGTTCGCAGTGGCCTAGCTGGCTTTTTAAAGAGACACGTAACAAAAGAGGTCACCCTTTATTTTTAGAATCCTATTAGAATCTTCCAGTAAAAAAGTGGGCAAATCTTACAGATAAAAATATCTGGGTAACACATATGGAAGCATGAAGATTTAGGAATACCAAAAGACAAACCAAGGCTTAAAAGCAAGTCTGAACCCCTACTGGATGTTTTATATTTTTAATTGAAAGCTCTACTGCCATCAAGCCAAGTTCAAGAGGCTTCCTGGCAATTACACACTTACGCATTAACTGTTTCACTGGGCTGCATACGCAGCAGGAGAATAGATGTTTATACAACACCTCACAAAATCAACTTTTTGTGCCTGACTGGGGCTACTGGGTATATAAATAAGGAAAGGCATGCCTCAGGTCTGCAGCGTACGCTTGTGGCAATATACAGACATACCTGTCTGGTAAGGCTCCCTCCAAGGTTCATGGTACCAGAACCAGTTTTATTAGTCTGCAGCCACAGCATCACTGTGGAGGTCAGCTTGTAATGAGCAGTACGACCACTGGATTTCTCCTAGAAGTGGAAGGATAACAGGGATAGAGAGAAAAGGTTAAAACCCCACCAAAAACCAAACGGTGGCTGGCCCAGAAGACTCCACAAGCAACAGGACAGAGATGTGTAACTCCACTCACATGGCACGGTCTGTTTCTTAAAAGCCATTTTAAGTGTGCTCATTCCCCTAATTTTCCAAAGCAAATCTAGTTAGAGCAATTTAACCTCCTTTTACCTTGTTTTTATTACCTTAGTGATATTTATCTGTAGACCTTTATGTTAAAAAAAAAAAAATAATCTCAGGATCACATGCATAGAAAGCAACATACTTTCAATTCTTCTGGGATTCTTTTTGATTACAACCCTGACTTATCTCTATCCAAATTGCTTCAGGGAATTCTCAAAAATTAACAGGGGAAAGAAGTTTACAGCCCCTAACACAATATTGCATTGTTCAGTGGAACACCTGTGCTTGTTAATTGCCTGGAATTAACTGGGTTTTGTTTTCACTTGGGTATATCAGCTGCCCCGGAGGCTGTACCTGAACCTCCACCACGTGGATGGAATCCCAGCATCCCTTAATCTTCTTTGATCCATCTCCAGCTTTCTTAATGAGGATCACCCCGGCAAAACCATGATCCAGATCCCAGAGGTAGACAGAGGAGACTCCACCTTCAAAATACCTGCAGGACGCAATCCAATATGCATGTTAAAAGTAAGCAGGATCCAAGCCAGAGTCAGATAGCAACAATTATCTTAAAAAAGCAGAATCTCTATATCCAAGCAAAGATTTTTCTTTTTTCTTTTAAGGTGGCACACTCTCACCAGTTAACATACCTAGAAACACAGCAGTTTAAATCATTTTACAATACAGAGACTTTAATTACAAAAAATTGTACATTTCTCTAAAGGTGAATAAAAGTCTAGTGAGAAACAGAGCTAGTTACAGATTTCTACAATACTTGAGCACACAATTCCTCTGATTCCAATTAACTGTAACAGCTGGTAAAATCTCAAGCTACAAAGCAGGGTAAGCGTAAGGCTTTATTTTACAGTTTGCCCCCCACCCCCTTTGCTATTGGGAAAGTCTGGAAGTTCTTTACAACAAAGTCTGCTAATTAAGACAAAAGGGAGCAAGAAGCTTTACGCTGCTGTCTCAAAAGTTTGCACGAAGCTTATTGATCTATTACAAATAGAGCTGAACGGAAACCAAAGTTCTTAGAAATGAAGGGATGCTGTTGAGGTTTATATGTTGTTATTCTATTGTATACCATATCTGAGCCTAGAAAGTAAGCTAGACCACCTAAATCTCAGGTTGCTGGTAGCAAAAAGCACTCGCTTCGAAAACCTAACAAAGCAACGACAACTGCAGAACCCCACTCATTCTTTATAACGCCAGGGCTAGGCTCCTTGTGTGACAGATGGAAGACACACTTTGAAAGAATGGTAAGCAACACAACAGTGTAGGAAGAAAGATACAGCTCTGGATTCTAGAACACCAAAACTATGACCTCACAGCTTTTTACCAACAATTCCCATTCTTAAGTTACCAAAGAGCCATTAGGAGTATTGAGCTAAAGGGAATAGTCTTTTGTGGCGCAGAACTCTTAGGTCCCAGTGACAAACTCACACTGCACAGAATCACCATCTCCTGCAAAGAGCTAAGGAAAGGAGGAGATGCAACTTCAGCTGAGCCAGATCATCAATGACACAAAATTTTACTCATTGGACATTTTTTTTCCTGTTCTGAACACGTACTGCTGTTCTGCAAGTACATACATAAAGCAGACAAAACACCTGAGAATTCATTGTCTGGAGCAGAGCAGAAGCTCATCATCCAAAGACAGGAGGAGCTGCTCTGCCTGACAGTTCCCAGCAGCTAAGCCAAGGAGTCACCAGGTTAAACCGTTCTACGTTTCTGCCTCTTACTGTCACGACCGAGATGATCCCATCAATCTGCAAGTGACTGCATGCTTCTCCTCTTCTGCAAGAAAGGAAAGCCTCACTCATCACCAACATGAAAAGCTTGTTGAATCCTCCCACCTTCACGCTCCCCTCCTCTCTAACCGCGAGCCTAGCAGTTGTTAATGGCACATAAGATTTGATTTACTGTGCATTTTGGACTTTATGAATGAGTTTGAAGTACTGTGGATTCCAGAATACTAACCCATCCTATTTACAAGTCAGAGAAAAGATAGTGGGAAGTTAATGCAAATAACATCGGTAACCTTCAACATATTCTGCGCACTTACGGACCAGTCCAGTATGTTTTTTCAGGAAGGCAGAGTCACCAAAACAGCCCCAATTCTTTTTAATCGCATGCATCCAAGTCTGTATCAAAACCAATGCTAACCACAGGATGGGTATATGACTTCATATTAACTCACCACATAATTTTATTTTTAATGGGTGGCTACTGCTACTCATCACCAAGCTTAGCCTGGGCACGTAACAAACATACACACCATTGTCCTATCATATTTGTCAAGCCACTGATAATATACCATTAAAAAAGGAAAGCTCTTTGCTCCACAGGCATGCTAAAGCCAGACTTCCAGCAGGCAATTTAAACCTAACAAACCAACAAACACCTTTTTTATATCCCCTGGGGAATTCACAAATGGATTTTGGTTAACATAGTTAATGGGAATTTCAGTCCCGCAGCGAAGCTTAATTCCAATCTAAGCGACCTTTCCTTTGACAAAACAGCAGCGTGAATCAAAGGCCAGAGAGCAGAAGCTATTGTCTGTTTCCAGACCACATTTGCTTAAAAAAATATTCATATATAGAATAAGTGAATTCACTCAAAATGAACTGGCAGCCACTGAGAATATTACAGTGTGTACAGACAGTTTCCCCATTACCCACTTTATGAGCTTGCTGTGAGCATGAAACATTAATTAAGAGAGGGACCGAAACAAGGTTTTTGGAAATTTATTCTTACCTACTGTACTTTGATCCTAATGACATGAAACAGGAAAAAAATAATTTTTATGTGGTTCACCTTTATGAGATTTTACATAAAGGCTTTTGTGGGTATTTTAAGAATGTGCTAAAATGTTGTCTGAAACCACATAAAACCATCTGAAGAACCTCCCGCCAGAACTAACAGCGCACACATGGAAATGCTTTAACTTGCCTTTGTATATTTAATGAATCAAATATAGTATTAATATTGTTTTAAATACCAACATGCTATTTCAATAAAGTTGCTTTGCCATAGCCAGATCCAGTATCTTGAGACCCAAACAACAATGCCAGCGACCGAATCATTATGAATCCAAGGCACGCCGGGATATATATTAGCAAAAGCCTCCTCTGTGCTTCAGCAATATATAATCGCTTCGAAAAATCCACTCCTCCTTCATGGGGAGAAAACATATATAATTGATTACTACATTAGATTTCCCCTTTCCTCACGCAGCAACTAAAATGCACCAAAGTAGGATTTCTGAAGACTGGCTAAACCCAAGAAAGTCATGTTTGGAGAGGGGAACATTCCTTGAAAGCTGTTTTCTTCAAGAAAAATAAAGAAGTGCTACAGGTTAATTGGCTGCTACATAATAGAAAACCGGATGACAGACAGATTGGTAGGAATTTAAATCTCACATTCATGAACTTGGACTTGCTGCAAGAAAGCTGGACTACCTCCAAGAAACCCCTTCACCACAGATTAAAAAGCAGCACTTATTAAAATCCAAGCAGGAGAGGTAACCAGCTTGGAAAATGTTCCTGGAAGACATAAGCTGGTATCTTCACTGTTAAAGACAGAGGCAGGCAAAGCAGAGCACAGGCCCATCAGTCACAGGCTGCAGTTGCAGCACAACACTTTGAAAGCACAACACAGCTCCTGGATCAAACAATTTTCTTTGACCACCTGGTCTGGATACCCCTGCTCATGCTACATTATCCTCCCACACAGAAGTGGTCATACAAGGCAATCCATCTTCTTTAGAAGCTCAAGTCCTCTCCCACAGCACCCAAGGCCCTGTACAAAGTAATCTGCAGATGCTTCTGACAGGTACAAGATGTCTGAAGCAGGAGAAAAAGTCCAACTCCTACTCAGGTACCGCAGAAACATTCCCAAAGGATAAACCATTTTCAAAGGACAGCAATTCAAAGCACAACCATCTCTCCTCTTCTGCTCAGGGACATGCGTCTCTCCAGGATGCACTCTGGGTTTACAGACAAGTTTCTTACAGAGAAATGAAAAAAAATAGTCATATGGTTGTCATGTCCCTTTATTAACAACCAAAACGCTGCCAAATGGTATCACAGCAGCACAGAACAGTTTGGGTTGGAAGGGACCTTGAAAGACCATCTAGTCCAAACGATACCCCTGCCCTCTCTGAGGACAGCCAGTGTTCTTACATCTCTGGTAAAATCGCTTTTTATAAAGCTAACCAGGAAGGTGAATAAAATGTGTAGGGCCCAACATAATCATTCATTCTCTTTACAAAATTCAGAATAGCATTTCACTCAAAATCAATTACAGTTTTAATGTCATGATCAAACACTTAAGTTTTATATCCGTTACTCATCAACCACAGAACTCCTGGAAAAAGCTGTTTTATACAAAAAATGTCACACTTAAGACTGACCTACTTTACAAATGTAAGAATAAAAGAAAATATTTAAGCTAAGAGTGATCCAAAGCTTTATGAAGTGTTTGAAGTCTAAGCGGGTGGAGAGACAGGATGGAAACTTGTTTAAGGAACTTGAGCTGTATCCATGAAATAGAGACACTGTGGCCAGAACAAAGCCGTAACTTCAAGAGGGATGTGATCGGGGAGGAAACCCCCCGGCTTCCAGTATAGACCTCAAGAAAGGAGGCCAGATTAATCACTTTCTTTTACCACTAAAGGACAGATCAGAAAAGGACCAGTAACTTTCCTGATACCATTCTACTTCTTACAAGCCTTGCAAATGAATACTGGACCCATGATGGAGAAAATGAGTTTCCACCACACTGCAACACAAACAAACCATGACTTTCAATTACACTTCAGAACCAAATCACTCATCCATAAAAACACTTGCGTATTTTCCAGTAACTGAGAGCCAGAAACAAAAACCCACCCAGTGTCTCCGGCTTATAGCTCTTGCAACACTAAGCCACAAAACCCTTGTGCCAAAGCACCAGTACCTGGAGCCCCCAGACTGGCTATGCAAACCTTCAAAAGAGTTGCACAGTATTTTGAACTGGCTCATTTAAAGCAGCAAAATATATTTTCTTCCCCCTCCCAGGTTTCACAGCCATTTCTTCCAGCTACAGCAGTTCAGCATAGGAAATGTCTCCATCTATTTAGATCAACAGACTTCCAAGAAACATGTAATCTAAAAACCCTACCCCCAGAGGAAAATACCGAGCATTCAGCTACAAATGTTTTTGCAAGAGTGACAATGACTGAAGTCACAGTCTGAGAAGCCAGTGTCTAACAGCAACCTCAAAACATTACCTAAAAGACCAGGTGAAGAAACAGACATTTCAACCATTATTAAAACAGACGGCTGTAATGGCAAATGACTTGGCACAATTTTCACCGAGTCCTTCCCCTGTGATTGCACCCCATCACCTCAAACCAGCGCATAAACAGCAACAGAAATATGAAAGAAGTGGCAAGTTCAGCAACTCACCTTCTGCCAACCCCAAAACCTTGCTAAGGTGTTCATTCCAATCACCTGTAATCTCATAGCTAAAGTGAAGGGGGGGAAAAGTCTTCAGGGCAACATCAAGAGATCTGAATTGTCACTACATTTTGTTGCCTGCATCCTCCATCCAGCTTTCTAGTAACAAGGCTCACAAGCCTGTTCTCTAATAAAAAGGGCAGATTGGTACCAGGAACTAACCAGGATATAACACTTCTCCCACTGGCCTAAGTACAGATGATTTACAACTCCTCTCTCCCTCCTTTTTTGGTCCCAGAAGGGCAACCATATAACACTTTCACAATGTTACCTAAATACTTAAAATGAAGAAGTTAAAATGTTTGTGTATACAGACCAGCTGTTTTTTACCACAGTTTATGAATTCAGCCCAAAGTATGCTTGTGGACTTTGTACAGGTATTTTACAGAATTCTTTCCAGCATACACAGGTGCAAAAATCCCTCGAGCAAACATACCAATCTAGTTAGGTATGTGTAACTTCAATGCCAGTTGTACTTAAAAGCACACATCTGGACCATGGTGGGATGACTCAAACTGTGAAGCAGAGCTGTGAAGTGCAAGAACTCTGTAAGAAACGAAAACAGTATTCAAACAATGGGATCCTAAAGGCTAAAAAAACCTCCCAGAGCCTCCCATTTTGTGCCTTCTAATGCTTCATTTAAAATAAATAAATAAACCCACCACAAAACATGTATTGCTCACATTTTCCTTACCATCCGATTGCTCTTGGCAGATGGAAACTAATGACTAAATCCCCTTTGCGAAGTCACCTGGAAACAGTTCCATTAGCCACCTAATAAGCAAGACAATGGGTCACTTTGTAACATGTCCAAGCCCCTAAATGGTTCATTAACTATCAGGAAGCACCGACTGCTTACAAATCTTTCACCCGTACCCATCCGTTGGACCAGCGTGCTCTGCAGAGACAGCCCACTGCTTCAGCCACCGACAGTCTGACACATTTTAGATTCTGCCAGCTATAATTCAAATATGGGTAGGAGGGGAGAAGACAGCAGAAGTCTTCCGTGTCATGTATCAAGTTTGCCAAAGCCTGTGCAGACTACAGATTTCACGTGATGTACTTCTTCAAACAGGCAATATCTGATTTGCTACAAGATGGCTATTATTTAAGTTACTCTGTCTTCAATTTTCCACCATTAAAACACCGCACATTTGTGAGAGCACGAGGTAAATCTCTGTAAGCGCAAGCACAGCCATGTACTGTTCAGAGATACTCAGTTTAAAAATTTCAGATTACAATAAACTGACACTTTGAAGTCTAGTCTCACTCCATTTTTGAAAGCATGTAAGTAATTTCTTACTAGGGACTGAATGCCTTGAGAGAGCGGTGTTTGAGGACAGTGCTGACCTCCTAATACAAGCTTTCCCTCTCCAGTGTTCACTTTTATGTAATCACAGAGAACTGTGGGAACCCAAGGGAAAAACTCCTCCTCTGCCAAATATCTCAAGATTCAGAAGATAAGAATGTAGTCCGTACAGAACTGCTCCAAAATGAAGCAGAAGATACAAAGAAAAAAAAAAAATCAGATGAAAAGCAACTAATTTAGTTTTCACAGCATGACGGTATGCTTAATTTTTTTCCCTCTAAGTTTGCTCTAATCTGTGTATTATATATAAACAACTTCAATATTGATTCTGGTTTGAGTTTTGAGCTGCCCATGGGGACCCCAACGCTGCTGTTTACTCTTACATCTAAACAATTTCCTTGGGAAAACATCATGGTTGTAATTTTAAAAGCACACGAACATTAAAGCAGCGAGCATCTTGGCAGTTTAGGTCTGTCTTATAAGACTTCATCTTGTACTTATCAGTCTAACCCGGAGGCAAGAATCTCACAGATGACATAATCCTGATGTCACACCCTATTGTGCAAAACCCTAGCCAGCAGTGAGATGGAAAGTCAGGTTTCCTTAGTGCTACGATGCATAACAAATGCATCTGGATTCAATCTGCAGGGCCCTTGCTGTGAAAACCACAGTAACTATCATGCCCAAGAGAAAGCCATCACAAAGGGCTAGTAACCATTAATGAGGAACAGTGAGCTAATGGCAATAAAGTCACTTCAAAGCTTTCCATGGGTTTTGAGTTTAGGCAAACTAGGTTTACATCTAAACATAGACAGAATGCTTATATAAAGAGCTCACAGCTGCCTAATCACTTTGTGAGTTGGAAGTGGCACTGCAGGCTGCAGGAATCGAAGCTCAGTGCCTGCTCCCCCATGCACACCTACGGCACAAGCACCAGCAGGCTGTGCTAAAACCAAAACCACTCGTTATGCCTCTTACATCTGGCGCTCTCCTTTTATTTACTTCGTGGAATCGGTGCTGTTCCCCGCACAAAATAAATCAAATCTGGTCAGGCAGATAAATAGAGCAATTGCTACAAACCTTGCGAGAAGTTCAAAATCGGAGAGGAATGAACTCCGCCAAGAAGATCTTGTAGTCTATCAGACCAGGTAAAGGGACACACAAAGGCAGGGGAGAGAAATGAGATGACAATCTACAGCAGCACTCTGAAAGGATTAAAGTCTAAGGTCACCCCTAATAGAGGGCTGCCATTTTTTCTCATCAAGCCAAGCAGGCAAAGGCCAGTATCAGAGGCAGTTCACACACACAATCCAAAATATATTAAGAAAACCAGTAAGAAACAGCTATCAAGGGGAAAGCTATCCAGCAGCTTACAGGACATTTGAACATACTTGATAACAGATGATGGTGCAGAGTTCAATGCCAACAAGCCACAGGGTCAAAACAAGACAACCCTCAAGTGCAGTAAATCAAGGCTCTTCAATGAGATTAAACACACTAATAACAATTAAAAAAAAAAAAAAAAGTGTCAGCACTTTAGAGTAAGCACTCTAAAAACTGAAGGGTAAGCTTGTCTGTCACCGGGACTCTGCTGCTGCCCCTGACCAGCAGTACCTTCAAGCTCTCTAGCAAAAGGCTCCTGAATCTGTGCATTCCTGAAGGGGCACGTGCACAGGCAGCCACTGTAGCCTTTCATCCTTGAGCTGAAAACAGAAAGGTGACGGGCATTCAGGTTTGGTACTTTCTATACTGCAAAGAGCACTACATACGCTTGGCTGGCAGGGGTGCCATCCTCAGCACCGCTAACACCATCAAACATTTGAGTGACTAACTCCATTTTGGACTGAATTCCAACACAAAATTCAATAATAAAAGGATTACACACAACAAAGACATTTTAGAGGTCAATCCTCTCCCAGACCTCCTTCCGCTCCTACCAAATTCCTTGTCCAGAGCACTAACATAATAAATTGAAAATGGATCAACACAAACACAGATAGAAGCAGAAGTTCAAAAGGCTTCATTGCTCACTCTGTTGAGGGAACTCAAAACCTTAATCAATAGAAACATTTTCAGGAGCAGAATGATTAAGATGAGCATTTTTTTCTTTTCTTTTCTTTTAAAAGTTGTTAAAAATCAAAAGCACCAATAAATCAACTTAACCCAAGAAACAAAGAAGTAAGAAATAGCTTTCTAAATGTATGTCAGCTTACTAAACCAGTCCAAAGTTGCCAAAACTCATCTTGTTTGTAGAGAAATTCAGATGAGCAGCATCCTTCCCCAGGGAGGTCTATTTAATCACTTCAGAAATTATTTCTTCCAGACAACGAAGCGCAATTAGATTACTTAATTAAAGCACTGATTATCTCCAACGCAAAACAACAGAACATAGCATCTAAAATAGATAGATTTAACCAGATGCCCTGCTCCTCATTATGCTTTGATTTCAATCAATCGCACCCACACGTCAAGCAAAGGGCAATACATTACAACCATGTGTTTGAAGAAATTATCTTCAGAATATTGAAAGCGGAGAGCCAAGGCTCTAACTGAATGTGTAAGATATTAGACTTCCATCTGGGAATAATAACCTACTGAACAAAAACATACCAGGGCATTAGCTTCAGGCAGTGTCTGAGTTAAACCTGGCAGCAGGAGATCAAAATTAAACAGTTGTTTTTTGGGAAAGTGACATGCATTTTGGTAAAACCGATAACCAAGAAATATGCTTGTTGTTTAACTTCGATAATAGACAGGGACCTAGTACTTAAAACCTAGTACAATTCCTGTTTAACCCAAAAAGATGTGAACATGCCTCCAGAAATAAAAGGTGGGCAACTCTAAAGATATTTAAAGGTGGTGTGCATTAAAACAGACACTGGCAGGGAACAACTCAGCACTGGTTTAAGAGGCACTGATGATCCAGCAAAAAAAGGATCTTGAGCTTTCACGATTTGAAACAACTCCATGCAATATTACAAGACTCCTCCAAGCTTGTTTGCATGCTACGGTCATTCAGTGTGCTGGCCAATAAGCTTTTTGGGACAAAACTAGTCACCAGCAAGGAAATCCAAATGGATTATTTCACACAAATTGTTAACAAATGCCTAACAGGCTGCTGCTATCAAAACACCCACAGATAGCAGGTGCCAACCCCTTGGGAAACAGCAAATATGTGCCAATGAGTCACTAAATGTAGGTGGATACTTACCACACCTGATTAAAACAGAAATCTAAAAAGAGACAGTATGTGGGCCAAATGGGACTGCCACAAGGAAAAACTGAAACTATCTGAAGTCCTGGGAGACACCCGAGATGAACCCTGCGAGTTATTATCACTTATTGTGCATAAAGGTAAAACGGGAGATAACCCAGAGGAAGCTGGGGCCATATGCTGAGAGCAGAGTGGGAAGAGCACATATTCTCACAAGTACTTCTTTTTCTATAGGAAGGAAACATCTTCCCCTTCCACATCCCACCAGAACGACCAGTATAAGATGTATTTTAAAGCTGGGGAATGAAGCAAGCACTGTGCAGAGCAACACCTCAGAGACCAGTGTTTACAAGGTATTAAGATAACACAACATCTTTCTGCGATGGGCAGTCCATGCTGGCCAGATGACTGTGAGCACAAGATCCAGCACTTTAGCCCAGCATGGCTGGAAACAAAGCCACAAACTGCTTTGAAAAAGCTAGCAGAAACCCTCATTATAGGTCTAAAATGTCTAACAGCCCAGGAAATCCAAGCACACTGGGGCCCGGTGTTCTCTGTGAATGACTGCTTACATAAGATTATTTTTGTATTAACTGTTACCTCTCTACCATAAAACACAGCATAGCTGTGGTTAAGAGGTGTAGTTCAAAAACATTTTCTACCCCGCAGAGAGAGGGACAGAACAGCCGTTTAAGGGACCGATCTATGAGAACCTGTTGTGTCAGATCTGAGGTTTCTCTCTCCACACCGTTTTCATCCCCTTAACCTGCAATTCTGCAACGCAAGCTGAAAGCATAACAGTGCAACAGCTAGTGTGCTTAAATTTGCATTTTTTTTAGAAAAAGAGTTTGTAATGTGAAGTATCAATTAGCTTGGTGTCACCCAAGAACGGGCTGTTTGGACAGATGAACCCATCAGAGTGAACAGAGACGACAGAAGTCTCTGCAGGTCAATTCAAAAAAGGTTTTTGGCCACTGCCTACAAAAGGAACACCGTTACTGGAAGGTGGACCTGTCATAAATCTTCCCATATAACAGAAACCCTAATTTCCACAAAAGATACAGTATTGAAGATGCCAGCACACTACTTTTTTGATTAATACAACAACACTTTCAAATGAGCCTGAAATATTTCACAACACTGGAAAAACTGTTGCCACTGGCTCTGGGATTTGAAACACCACTGATAACTTAGTCCTGGAACCGATGCATCATGCACTCCTTTCCCAGTACTGCAAGCTGCCAAACCAGAAGGCCACTGACACCTTTAATTGCCATCACATGGCTCGGTCCTACTTCTGGCTTTACAGTGGGTACACAGGATTAGTTTCCAGCTCCAGCAGACCATGGAAATTACATCATTGCAATTGCCATCTTGTTCCCACTACAACCTTCCCCACACTTCAGACTCCCACATGGCTTCAGCAGCTGCTATGCGGGTAACTGTTACAGCGATTCCCAACCTGATTTGTTGGAAGACCAGCAAGCAGCAGCGTGAAAAGTTGATGCTTGTTACCCCCACCTCATTTCCCCCCGTGGCTCCAATCTCCAAGTAAAAATTAAGCTTCTGATGTCAAAATACAAAATCCAATTGTCTTATTAAGGAAACTGCAGAGTCCAACTACTAGAACAAAAGCATGTTTCTATCCAAATACTCTGTTGTAGGTAAAATACAAATAATTTCCAATTTCAAGCATGAGGAACCTTTTAAATGGTCTGGTTAAGTTTCTCTAACTTTGCAAATTCTTTCAAAAAATGCCACAATTTTTTTTTACACTGCTCAGCAAAAGGTAAGCCACCCTTCTCCTCTTTTTCTGACACATTTCTGAAATCATAACATGCATCAAAGCATACTGTGCTGACAGATGCGCTTATCTAGTCTGACTACACTGCGACTCATAATGCCTCTGTCATTTCTGGCTGATGACATGAGAATGAAATCTTTGTGAGAATCCCTCCCGTATCCCCTTTAACAATGTATCGCCTATAAAACTTGGACTGACAAACTGAAAGATGAAAATTTATACAATCTCGCCTTTTACTTCCATACAATATATTAAGACTACTGTTGTACCACACGCTGAACAGGGTTCAGCAGATTCACCTAAGTCTGAGTAATCTGCACCGCACTTTTCTTCCGGCCAACAAAACCTTTTTAAAGAAGTTACTATATCCAGCCATGAGTTCATGGCCACTTGGTCAGAAAGGGATTTTAAAACACAACTGCGGTTGCCTAAACCTACTAATTTTCATCTGAGTGTATTACAAATCCTATTGGTCTCAGTCAGTTCTGCACCTGGGGAGTAACTGCAAACCTCTTTGCTGCAAATGCAAAGTTCCTTTCTTCCACTAAGTTCAGATACCAATACCAGCTGCTCCTTACAAGACAAGCTAGATATCTATGAAAATAATACATGAAAATGAGTAAAAATTTGATACCTGTAACAAAAATGTGACAATTACACCTTTGGACAGGCTAGATTTACATCAACCCACATCTTAAAATGAGTAGAAAATCAAGCAAGAAAAGTACCTTTTAACCTGCTTTCGTTAGCATTGTAGTAGTACAGTGATGCATGATGAACTACATTAAGGATGTGTTTTATCTCCATTTTTGAGCAATGTGAAGAAGCAAGTTTGTTCACCTTCTTCATGGCCACTAGGCACCTCCAGTAAGAGAACATCCCATTACTGGAGAAAGCAGTAAATTCCTTTTGTTTTGCAACCCACGCTTGACTTTTACATTTAGCATTACTATTTCCATCCCATCACTGCTTAGGAGACCACAACTTCTAAAGACAACAGCTGAATCCCATCACATCTCAAGCCCTCAGATGCAACTGCAATGCAAGATCAGGGCAATCCCAACTTTTAGAAAAATTGTTCAACTGACCAGTCACCCAGACAGTTTCCTATTGCTGCTTTAAAAAAGACACTGCCTAATCTACATTTATCTGACACATGCTCTATTAATTCCTTTGCTTTACACCTCTAACAAGACAGGGCCTAAAACAAGCATCAGAGTATGGCCCTTGCAGCAGAAGTACATTAATCCCCATATAGCTGCTGCATTTTGGTATACTAGTGCCTGCCATTTTACTGTAAGATGCAAAAGTTGCTGAGATATATATATATATGTATATACACACACAGAGAGATATTCTGAGAGACTACAGGCTTGAGGGAATGGAAAAAGCAGATGGTTTAAGACTGAACTTAGTCAAGATCAAAGAGAACACAGGTCATTTCAGGACAAAGACACCATTAATCTGTTAAAGGGGGGAGGGATGCAGGAAAGCACCTCAGCATCTGCCTCTAGCATCAGCTGACAAATTTGATCATGTTTTCATATCGTGAAATCACAGCAGATACGCTTCCCAACAGCAGATCAGCAGCTGCCCACCCATGCTTCCTTGGTATGCCACTCTCAAAGGCAGCTAGCAACCACATTTTAGACTCATTGTGCGTACTGCATGCCTGCTGAAGGAAACAAAGAAAGAAGAGGGCTCTGTACAGTAGAACTGACATACAAGTCTCTGTACTGGTCAAAGGCATTGTTGGCTTCCACCTCCAGCTTGCGCAGGCGAGCAGATGGCATGGCACCGTCTTCCAGTGGAGGATCGTATTTGTTACTCCATGGTGATCTGCCAAAGAGACAAGAAAAACAGAGGTGGTTAGACAACCGAGACAAAGTCTGAAAGGTTTGAGATCGGTGGGTCTGACCAGATCCACAGATGCCAAACTTCCAGAAAACCAAAAGGTACGAGAGCAACCTGTAAGAATTTCACCCTCAACAGCCACTTCAAACGCTGACAAAAAAGGGGAAAATGACTCCTCAAAGCTTCATGTACCTGGGGAACACTTAACATCTTCAGGTTTCTAGTATATCCTTCTTAAATATTAAAAAATGAGGTCTCAGCACATTAGATATTTTAAATAATTTTCATGCAAACACAAATAGATTGTGTAGTTTATTTGGGACATGACAGTATTTGAGCCAAACACTGCTGTCTACAATTAAGGTCCAAATTCTCCTCCACTATTTTGCTTTGAAATAAACTCTGCTTTTAGCATAACATTAGGAAAATGCTTGAACAGTTCGAAGAATTTAACAGGGTTTGTAAAGCTGTAGGTTTTACTATGGTTTCCGCAGGTGTGGAAGAGATTTTGTGCTCTTAATGAAAGATTTGGTATTAAAAGATTAATGGAACCCTTTGCCCATCTGCTTGGGACTTTTATAATTCCCATTCTGTAAACCTGCATTCTCCTTTTCATTTCCCCTTGGAATAACCAACCTACATATATCACTTGCTAGTTTAAAGAAAGGTACCTCTACCCTTTACCTACTCCCTTCTCAAAATGTTCCAGCCTACCAGTACTAGGTCTTAATGCAGTCCATACGTAAGGGCTTTTTGCTCAACAGCCATTTGTTATTCATTTCTCAGAAAGGCATCTAGTTTTGACATCTGTTCAGTGCAAAGCACAAAGAACAGGCTCTGCTTCGCTCTGGCTTTGCACTTTCACAACCCTTCACTCCTCCCCACCACATCTGATTCAAAAGGTGAGACACCAGGAAAAGCTAAATCATTACGTCATTCCACCAGAGCAATGTGTTTCAGGTGGTGGTTCTCACTTTAGAGCTCCTTTACCTAACAGCTCTCTGAAATCTGGAAGATACATAAAAATCACTGCCAGTGCTTCCTGCGGGATTCCCAAATGGCACACCTACACCCATCAGGCAGTACACATAAAACCAAACAACACCAAAGAAGTTATGGCAGTCACAGCATTGACCTTGCTACCATGAAGTCTGCAAAAGCAAAGCCAGGGCTCGTATGCCAGGCAATGCAGAAGCACACTGCTACCTAATCAGCAGCGTTCACTAGGATGCACTTGCTTTTTCTTTCCCTAAATTTTAAAAGGCTGATTCAAAAAATGTTCCGTTTTCTGTAAATTCAGAACACTATGCTTCTCCATCAGGGACAAGGAAATTGGCAAGCAGAGAACTCATACCGAAGCCACAGTGAAGATTCTTTAAACCTTACATCTACTCTGCAGGCTGCCGGAATGGGATTTAAGGGAAGCCTACTAACATAGATTCTTCTAGCTAAGAGACTGTGGCATTTTCAACCCATTACAGTCAGAGCCAGCAGCAAATTCACCAAAAAAAAAAAAAACCCCAAAAAACAAACAAACAAAAAAAACCAACCAAAACCCTCATTAACACAACCCCATATTTTTTTCTTTCTGTGGAAGAGTATTCACAACCCAGTTAAAAAACTTAAATGGGGGCTATTTGAAGAAAGACAGATGGACAAGCAGTTAAATTTCAAAAGTCAGACCTCTATAATTTCCCTAAAAGAGAATGTTTTTTGTTTCAGCTAACAGGTTTCAGTGTTGTTGGCACCAAATACCCCATAAGGATTCCATTTAATAGAGTGATCAAACACACTCAGAGTGGAAATGTATGGACAAAGTCAGGACCTTGAAGTCATATTAAAAAAAAATTAATAAAAGCTCTGCCTTCACAATGTGGATTCCATGGCTGTTTGATATCCTCCACAAACCTTCATAATTAACCTTCGTATTAAACTTGCAGAAGTGCCTGTGAACTATGTGCATGAAAGGCTGCTCCCACAAGCAGCAGTGTTACAACACAAAGAAAATGAAAATTATCAATTTATGAAGATCCAAGAGAGAGACTCCAAAAAGCTACCTTCTGGTCTGATCCATATGTGACACAGAGAGAATCAAACCTGTCTAAATATGAGGGAGGAGTAAAATGTGATGGGCTAAGCATCAGGATATTCATTTCCCCATGTGCTGCCCCATGAAACTGGTGGAGTTGCCGCCTTAATGGCCAAACATCCTGCAGCAGTTTTTTTTCAAAGCTAATTCCCAGTCAAACTGTAAAGTCATTCAAAAAAATCCTATAAAACTTGATTCCCAGTGAGAATGTCTGACTACCTAGCTCTACCTTTCCTGCCAAAGTAGCATGAGGCTCAGTTGTCCACAGAATGCTTTGAAATCCTTGGATTAGTATTAAAAGAAATGCAATTAGTAACCTCTCCAATAAGAAAAAAATTGGTGTTTAGTTTGAAGCGTGTAGTAATTAGGGATGTAGCACGTTGCAGGCAGGGAATAGTATTTCTTGAGACTTCTAATCGAGCATGTGGTTCTGAAAAATCTTTGTGGAAATATCAAAAGATTTTAAAAGCACAGTAAACTCCTCCTAGATTTTGGCCTAATTGATTAAATTAGTGTAAGAGCCACTTCCCAGTAACAACTTCAGATTTTATGAGGTATGAATAACAGTGTCTGAACGAAGGCACAGAATGGGATTAACACATGCACACGTTAGCATAGCTTGGTTTTCAAAGGCTTTTGCTCTGTGATGAAGGAAAGAATTTACTTCACAAAACAGAGCTGAGACCAATCAATTCCAGAAGGAAGAATCACTTCAATCCAGAATATCCGAATCAAAAGCCTTAAAGAACAGCATTCTTTAATGCCAGCAATTAATATATTATGCCTATTCTTTATGAACAAATGAAATAGCTCTTCTGAAACTCCATTACTATGTCCTGAACATTTCCAAGTGATTTAAAAAACCTAAGTCCTCCTG
The DNA here is from genome assembly GCA_035590215.1 of Microhierax caerulescens. Classification (NCBI taxonomy): domain Eukaryota; kingdom Metazoa; phylum Chordata; class Aves; order Falconiformes; family Falconidae; genus Microhierax; species Microhierax caerulescens. The sequence continues at coordinate 109,251,014 of JAVJGJ010000037.1, forward strand.
CTTAACTACTTAAATATCGTCTCAGAAGGAAAGAGACTGAGCAAATTTCAGAGGCAAGCATGAAAACAACCTTAAAGAAAGGGCTGCCACATGCACTAATTAAACACGCAGGGGCCGAGGAGGGTGCAAGTGTTTTAAGTTATTTCAGCATGTCACAATACTGTTTAACAAGTGCCTTTTCAAGTTTCCTGTGTCTCTGGTGATAGATGCTCCTGTCAACAGACTAAACGGGATCCAAGGGGACTGCAAGGAACACATCACAACTTCAGTGAGAAACCATCTCTTGAATGACCCACAAGAAATACAGGATCTAATCCCTTCTGTTGCATCTGCCAGACAGGATACAGCTGCACAAGTACACCTTGTGGAGGGCAGTAGCTATAAAATGCTATTCTAGCTACTAATTTAGCACTGATTAAATGCACATAGCTGCTAACGCAGATCTGAACAGCTTGAACCTACAAGCTTAATGCACAAAGGCTTTTAAAAGGCACTAGACTCTTTTATAGAAGGCTGAACAAACTTTCAATGTTAGACTAGAACATGAGTGAACACTTCACCTTAGAGACCTTCTTTCTTCTTGGCCCACTGCTATAGGTTATACTTTTTAAAAAAAAATCATTAAGATTTACACTCAGCCACGATCCAGATGCACTGTCAAATTGCACACATTATTGTTCTCCTTCTCCTATTCCTAGGACAAAAATGAATCTCAGCATGTTCCCTGTGTAAATCACTTGCAGACAGATATGCTTTCAGTTTAGAGAGGTACATTTCCTGCAACTCAAAGCAATTGAATCCAATTAATCTAGATTCTTTTATAAGTTTACCTGCTTCTACAATGATGGCCTGAGCCAAAGAAAAAAATATTGATAAAATATTTTCTGGAATTCCACTTTGAACTAGAATTCTTGAAATATTCTGGGCAGATGAATGTAAAACACTACTACAAATCTACCCAAAGCAAAACTAGATTATTACGGTAAATCAGTTCCAATGTTAGCACTAAAAACGTAAGCTATTACACTGAAGCTGCCAGGAGAGCCAGAAATGTAACCCTTAGAATCATAACCAGAAGCAGCAGAATGGCTGTTAGCTCAGGACATAAGATGAATGGTGGTCATTCGTTCACAGCCAAGCACTGTTCATTAAGGGAAAAGAATAAAAGCTAGGTGATACAATATTCACAAAGTTTTCTGGACTATGAGCTTTGTGATTGTTAATGAAATATTTGGAACTATGACACTGTCACTACAGCCATTAAGAAAAGTCAGTCAACGCAGAAAAGTGGGTGAGTAAAAAAAAAAAAAAATTAAAAAATTTCACTCAACAAATATTTGAACAATTAGTCACTCAACTGTAATCATCCTAATGGCAAGGTATATAATAAAAACATTAAGAGAGACTGCGTTCAAAGTCTCAGCCAAAATACTGAAAATATTGTACCATTCCAGTACTACAGTCCCTTCCACTTCAAAATTCATTATAAATTAATTACATATAGCTTATATTGTGTAAGTATTTTCAGTGGTTTTGTCTACAGTCCTCAGAATAAATTAGCTATTTCAGTAGAGAGCAATTGCTTCTCTTCTCAAAACTTGGGCCAAGATTTTCATATAAAACTAATGATATTGCATGTCCAAAGTCAGGCTCCATCCCTTGCAAAATGGGAGTGAAATCAACTTTCCCAGCTGGCAAGCCCACCCTGTTTTACACAAGCAAAAGATGAATTTGTTTAAACTGACTGCTTGCATCATCTCTTTTCTGTTGTTATCCATCCCAAAGATTTTACAACCCTGCAACAATAGATGGTTTATTTTCATATCAAGGCCATCACGGTCATTTCTTCTAGAGATCCAACTGGTTTTAACTCTCTAAGATATAACTATGCTGCATAAAGCCTAAGATAAATATGTTAGTCACCCCTTTACCAAGGGGAGGCTTCTGTGAGAAGCTGCCAGAAGCCTCCCCCATGTCCAACAGAGCCAACACCAGCTGGCTCCAAGACAAGACCCACCACTGGCCAAGGCTGAGCCCATCAGCGACAGTGGCAGCATCTCAGGGAGAACATATCTAAGAAGGGGGTAAAAAACTGCACAACAGCAACTGCAGGTGGAGAGAGAAGTGAGAATATGTAAGAGAAACAACCCTGCAGACACCCAGGTCAGTGCAGCAGAAGGCAGGAGGTGCTCCAGGCACCGGAGCAGAGGTTCCCCAGCAGCACGTGGTGAAACAGGCTGTCCCCCTTAGCCCATGGAGGTCCACAGTGGAGCAGATTCCCCACCCACAGCCTGGAGGACCCCATGTCTTACTAAAGAGAAGAAGATGTGAAATAGTCCCCATTTCATCGCCAAGAAGAGTTTAGTATCATTAAATTTCTTTTTTTGGCTAAAAATAAGAGGGAGAAGGGACTGCAATACTTGCACATAGCTCTCATCTACAAAGTAAACCAGTTAGCTCCTTGTTGCTTTGGATATGAACTCACCTATATGAGTCTCCATCTCTGTTGTAGTCACACAATAGATAGTCTTTTCCTACCACCTTATCTCGTGCAATCTTCAATGGCTGATCAACAGAGGAGAGGAGATCTTCACAGAGGCTTGGGACCTGATGATTTGGAGAAAAACAACAGGAAGGGAAGAGAGGGTAAGACATTAAGGTTAAAAGAGACAAGCATCCCTAAGAACAGATTTTGTTATTAATAGCCCACGTCTGTCCCAAAGCCAGAAACCATTAAAAAAAAAAAAAAAAAAGCAATGCACACTTCAGTTACAACACAATGCTACACTCCCACCACTAATAATTTCAGGTTTAATTACCTAACCACTAGTGTGGTCCAGTACACTTCAATACATACATTTCTCAATGTTAGCTTCTTGCCAAAGACGGCCAGTAAACTGATTGTCGAGGACTGATGAATAAAGGTAAATATTTATAATGGAGTAGAAACAAGGGAGCTGCTAAAAGAATATGCCATCCATACGCTAGAGTGTATTTTTCACAAGCTCCCACTCTGGGTAGAGTTTAGAACAGTTTCCAGGCAGCTGGCCAAACATTACCATGCTGGCTAATAAAAGCACACGTGTGTCTGTGTGCATGCACATATAAAATCAAATACATCTCCTACACAGGTAGCTTTTCAGGGACTCATAACCACCGCTGTCCCCCTGCACTTCATGGGGAGAAAGACTACAAGATCTGCTTTTAACATGGCAGAGAGGCTTTGATGTACTGCAAAGAGATGAGATGACATTTTGCAGCCTGACGCTAGTGTGAATGCAAGCACAAGCAAATCAAGCAAGTTCCATCCTGTGGCCTCTGACTCTGGAGCTGACGGCAGCCCCGTTATCGGTACCAGTATCCCCATACTGCAGGCTTTGGCCATGCCAGCAGCTTCCTCCAGGAACTCCATCTCCCCTGGACATACTCTAGGGCACGTGCAGCTGCGCTCCCCAATCCATCTGAGGGACTATCAATAAATCATTCCTGGAGTTATTACTGAACAATTAGTGTATTGTGTGTTTCCCTTGGGAAAAGCATTCCAGATTTTGTTGCGAGGAAGTAAAACACCCTTTCCCGATGGAAAGTTGGGAACGCAACAGGATATGGGACAACTGGTAAATTCTTGAATATACAGTGACAACATGCTAATACAAAAGATAAAAGAAATAACCAGTGTGGAATCTCTTCCACATTTCATTCCACATTGTAGAGATGAAAACCTGATTGAGAATGTGAAGACAAAAGGTAATTAAGGGTAAAATTAATCATGAAGTGATGAAATCACAACTCATGAGAAACTAAAAAGGAAGGGAGGAAGGAATAAAGAAAATTTGGAAGGGTGCTTTCTTCTCTTCAGGTCACTGATTCAGTGAACTGTTGAGTATAATTTCAAAGGAAAGAAGCCTAGAGAAAAACCAACTTAGGGGTGCAGCTCCCAAAAGCGTAAGCGCAAACTGTTTTAAAGCACTAGATGTGACATGAGAGATCAAACTGCCTGAAACAAAAACATTTCTAATTCTGAGTACAAGGCAATAACATACAGAGGATATTAGTCAAAGTAAGGAGGGAGAAATATAAAACAACGTGACTGCAAAAGACAAAAAAACCCCAGAAAGACCAAAGGATGAAACATGCACCTAGCAAGAGATACAACAACTAACCCACACAATCATCCTGTAAACACACAAAAAATAGGAGGAAAACCAAGAAATGGTTAGTAAAGTTACCAACAGTGCTGCAAAAGCTGAAATATAAATCTGAGGGGTTTTACTTTGGCCTATATACACTGTAATGTGGTAATGAGTGATAACTGAAGAGCCCAGATTAAAGAGCAGGGCAGTTAAGTATTTACATAAGGCTAGATGCTTTCATAAGAGTTCATCGACTGATACTTGGGAGACCTGGCTGAAGCAACCTCAAAACCATTACACATCCACTGAGTAAATAAAAGCGGGCAGAAAGCAAGCAGCTTTTAGGAAAATCTTTACTTTTTCTGAAAACAGACAACCCTAATACTCCACGGAGCTGATACAAATCAGCAGTGTCGTGGCACAAGTTAAGTGCAATGATGTATCTGTGTTCATGAGCCCATCTGGTTCCACTTTGTCTCTTCCTTTGCTTCTCCATTAACTATTAATTTTAGGCTGACTCTTCAGGCAGAGAGCAACCCGAGATGACTACTTCAATTTCAGATGCACACACAACAAGACCCAAAGCACCCCATCATGAAGAGCTGTGCTCCATGCTGTTCCTAAGAGTGACCAGCTGAATATATTCTTCCTCCTTGGCTGCAACTTGGCCAGCGGCCCATCAGCAGAGAGATAAGCGCCTAGGAACAGACTCCTCACTCTGACATGCGTTTAGAATGAGTAATAGTGATGGAAACACAATTTGGAGAAAAGTGGCGCTCTTCCCAGACTCTGTTTCTATTTCTTTTCTTTGGGAAAAGCCCTATGCTATGCATGCAGGAAGGGAGCATGAGAGGTCTCACTATACAATTCTTCAAACTCAAATATACATACAAAGCACTTCCAAAAGAAACCCTGAACTCAAGACAGAGTCAATTCCCCTGCAGAAAAGCTCCTAACAACTACCAGAATTTACAACCCTTACAAAAAGCCACACAAATAACTTTTACATTTAACTTTCCTTTAAAAATAGCACATGCCTAGTATGGTGTTTCTGCACTGCTCAGTGGGAGAGCACAATCTTTTATTGACTAGAAGGAACTCTTAACACGTTGTTTTTAAGATGCAATTATTTAATTTCCACACAGTAATGGTGACCTAAGCTTATCTCAGGATGATTTGGTAACAAGAGTTATTCATGAGCATGGTCACTTTTCCAAGTTCTAAGAGCTGTGGCTAGTCTTACAGCCCTAACAGTGAATGCATTATGTCATATCCTTACTAGAATATAACACTACACTATATTATAATACTCCATTGTAACAGCACGCTACACATCCATTGTGTCTTTGGTACGGACACTGAACAGGACTTCAGGCAATATATTCTCCTTCTTTCAAAATAAAAGAGAAGAAAACCCACCCATCTACTTTGAAAATATTAGAAAAATCTCAACAGCATTTATAAACAGAACAGATATCCCAGCTGATGGAACTACTGATGTAATTCTAATTATCGGAAAAAACACCCAAGTGAGGCACAGTTACTCCACAAGAATAATTTCTCTATCATTTATTACATTTTACATATGACAGCTGCTGTGTTTCCTTTCTAACAATGAATTTACAAGAGCTAAGCATACTGGTCTTCCTCTTCTACTCTAGGAAGCTGCCTACAAGGCAAATGCAGTGATTTGCAGCTTTAACAATTCAGCTACATGTTCATGAGACTACTTGATTCCTTCTGAACTTAGGTCCTTTGCATTTTAGACCATGCAGTGATGAGGTATTTGGCAGCGCCAGGCTAAGCTAGCTGCTGCAACATAAGCACTGGGCAATTATTTCACACTACACATACACTCTTCCTTATATTTTTCTCCATGTCAAGCACTGAACCTTCCCAAAACATTTAAATTACTTTTGTGCACATTGTTTTTTGCAGAAATCAATTTACATTTAACAAGAAAACATCCAAACCTTCCGATGCCAGCAAAGACAACTCTGCTTAGAACCATCACCAGTCCTCTGAGTTTTCAGTCAGAAACACTGGATTTGCATTATTAACTTCTCCTATCCGCTTGTTCTGTGTTGACTGAAAAGCCAAGAAGCACTTAGGTGCCTGAGTGCAAGCCTCCAACACTCATTATATACGGAACTTTGACATAAATTTAGAAAGGCAAGAATTAACCCACTCCCCAGGCCTAATACTGAAATGCCAAAGCAGTGATTTTGTTCAATTCATCACTACGGTATTAATAAGTGTCTCTGCGATGAAAACACTGCAGCAATGAGGATTTTTTTTATAAACAAAGACTGGGTTCCCACCTTTACTTTGACAGAATTTTTTCCTACTCTAAGCAGTATGATGTTGAATGTAGAATACAATTTTAACCTCCTATCTTTAGCTAAAGGCCATCATTAATTTAATTTGGTCCACAGCGTACTCTGGACCCTAATGCACCCATGTTTCCACAAATAAGCACTCAGTCATCTATTATGGTGGTTGTATGTGTCATCATGGAGTGAGACCACCCTCAATGTAAATTAGAAAAGGAAAAAAAAAAAGAATCTCGGGGGGGTCCAAACTCAGCTGTTCAGCCTGGAACTGAACAGCAGCAGCATTCAGAAGCACATACCATGCAACAGTGCGCTGTGTTTGTGGGATTTTTTTTTTCCAGGGAGAGATACAATGAATGTGTAGTACAGAGGAAAGAAAAAATGAATGAAAAGTGAGTTAAGTATACTCTCCTGCATGTTGAACAAGGATTCTGTTGTCTCTTGTAACACTATTCTCCATCACAGCAAGCCAGGTATGCGGACAGTGTTTTAATTAAGTCAACCGCTCTGCTATCAAGACAAATAATCATTTGTACCAAAGTTGAAAACGTACCTTTTTGGAGTAGCTAACCTAATAATCCTACCTTCTTGACAACGTTTTTGGTTAAAGGAACTTATTAACTAAACAATTTTTTCTCAATTATTTTTTTAAATATATGATTAAAGAAGCATCTCAAAGTATAAGACAAAAAAAGAACACTACTTCAGCTCTTCACATCTTCCAGGCACTCCCCATCCTTACTCTGATTGTGCTGGTTGAATTGCATCAAATTCTGCACCTTACACATTCAGAAGTTAGTATTTTGGCTTCCTAGCCACTCAATTGGAGTATATTATGGTGGTGGTTGTATTCTACAGCCTTGACTGAAAAGAATCACGTTTACAATTGAAACGGCAGATCACTAGTGCAAGGTTCTGTCCCTGGGAATGGTCTTTTCCCATGTTTATTCAGAGGTCAGCATGTACTGATCTGCACAGAAACCTCACACACTGGAAAACTATGTTCAAATGCATCAAAATTAAAGATTAAACATATTTTTTCCTTAAAGAACCAGAAGCTTTTTTGAGCAAGCTTCAAAAGATTAGCAAAGAAGGCGTTCAGATCCATCTGTCTTTTGAATTTGCATCTATAATGTGCAGGTATCTGAACACACATGTGACTAGAGCCGTTTTTAATTAAAAGCCACATCTAAACAGGAAAGTGAGTAAATTGCATGTGAACTCTTAAGACCTGATTTTTCTTTTGTAAGACAGCTTACCTCATTACAGAAGTGGACAACACCACTGCTCGCATCACTTGGGGAAATCGCAAAGAAGAGCACATGCAAGTTACCAGGCTCTCTTGCAAAATAACCACTTTGGCACACAAAGCCCTTTCAGCTCGGATTCTTCCCCTCTGGGCCAGCATCTAATAAAATATTATTATAATTCTTCTGAGTCATTCCATAGCCTCAGAATTTCCTGTTCCTGCAGAACACAGGCACAGCCTGACGGATGTTGTGGAAACTCAAGAAGGAAGCCTGGCTCCACTCATCTTGGGCCTAAAACCACTAGTAAAGTCACTCCCACAAATCCACACATTGCTAAATGTTAATTTGATCCATCAGATGTCCAAGGGCCACACATTCTTCAAGCTCTGTTTATTAAATGACACTTAAATGGACTTTTGTGTTCAAGACCAAAGGTAATTGATATTGGAAACAGCTCAGCTTTATTCAAGTATTTGTACTGAATTCCAGCACTGCAAGAAATGGCAAAAACAAAATTAAAACCAATCAACTTTTCTGGAAAAAGGCAAACATGAACAAGATTGCAGATCCAAGTTTGTCTCATTAGCAATATCACAGCAGAAACATGACATTAATTACAGAATTTTTCAATTCAGCTCAAGGAACTGCGTTTAAAAAGGTGACTACTGTTCATAAAACAGAGTCCTTGGCATTCTTCCTGCGATTTGCTGGATAAAACAGGGCTTCTGCTAGGTTCACCATTCTGAGGCTTACTGAGAAACAAAAGCTAGCCATCTGGCAGGCACAACCAGAGTGCCCTAGACTTTGACTAGTGACCTGCAGGTGAAGGCTTCTGTATCTCATTACCAGTCACAAGTCCCATGAGCCATCACAGTGTATCAGTATCTTGGGAAGCCTTGACTATTTCTGTCAAGAGTCCAGCTGGTGTTGGAGATATCCAGCAACAATTAAGGGATATGCAGAGGCATACTCTCTCCAGCGATGTTTCTATATGCTCGCTTCCCCCTGCCCCCATCTTTAAAAGAGGTTAGATAGGTTTCTAATTAGGATTCAAGCTCACCAAGTGATACACACGCACACTCCTTCAGAAAGATAATTAAATAGACATTCTAAGGGTCTCTTAACACCAGCAGTGCTGTGGAAAGAGCCTGGAAGAAAAAAGGCAGAGTTTAGGCTTAAAAAGAAAAAAAGTTAATATGAAGCCAGAAGTGAAATTCACTTTTACAATCTCTTGCAAGTTAAGTGGGGTTGCTAGCTCTAAGCCAAGCATCACATTAACAATTTACATATATTAATTGCTATCTCCAGTTACCATCAAGATATCCAGACGTAATCTTTTCTAGTTGGAAAAGCTCCTGATAACAGCCACTCACCAAATGGAAAACTGGCTTTCAACCACCATAAATTTATTCAGAGTGCCAGAGCCCCTTTCTTTAGCCAATAATCCTTGCATTAGAAACTAAACTGGCAGCTGGTGGCTTAGAGCGTATCACACAAGTCAGCAAGTCCAGGAAGAACAGCAGGTCAAAACCTCAGCTTTGAGACCAGGAGGCTGTCAATGCACTTCTGCTTCCACTATTTTAAGTTTTCACTAGGTCTGATTTTTTTAATTATTTTTTAAAACATCTTCCACCCTCACTAGATGTTCAGCTGGCCATCTGCATTCAATTACTTTATCTTTCTCCTCGATACTGCATACTGTTTAGGCTCTTGGACTCCAAACACAAAAAGCTGCAGTCACATTCTCATGTTCTTTATGGTCTGTGCAGACCAGCAATGCAGTTTGCCTGGGGATAAATTCTCTAGCTTCATATATTTTCAGTTACTAAAGGCGTGCAAGCAGATTTGAGACTTGCCTGGAGGCACATTAGCTACATGAAGCAAGGTCCTGAATATTGTTCAAATATTTCAAAATCTTGAGTTCACACATTTTTAAATTCATCACTCCGGGACTTTCGAAAATGTAACACGTTCTACTAAAAATACTTCAGCATTCTCCTGTGATGAGAAAGCAAAGATGATCACCTCCCAGATCCTTAATTGCAAACAGCCTTGAAAAATAACTAGTACAGTTGCTGACTGCTGTATCTATAAAGAACTGCAGCTTTAATTCTTCCATGGCAGCGTAACTTTATTCTGTACTTCAATGAAGTTTTCACTTTGGGGAATAAGTTGACTATTATTTGAGTATCAGTCTTACTGGGAGAAGGGAGGAAGAAGTTTGTGGCTATGAGCAAACTCCACCCTCTGGCAAGCCTGCTTGTCCATTTCGTGAGCCAGTTTTGTAAGGATGATTCTCCATCCCCACTTTATACCAGCCACCTGATTCTTCTGAGTCAACTAGATTTTTTCATCTAATTTATATTATATACACAGAGGCAAACATCCAAATTAAACACCCAGCAGGAAACTCGTACTTGCAAAAGGAACCTACTTAACTTTTACTGAGATTGAGCACACCAACTTCCACATTTGTCTCAAAGCCATCAAGGCAGTCCTGTCACAGATCCCATATTTGCTGCATGTGGCCCACAAGCACAATAAATCCAACTTCCATCTTCCACCTTTCCCAGAGAAGCACCCCTCTAAGACATGTCAGTGAAGCTGTCTTGCAAAAAAACACCCCAAAACCAAAACCCAAAAGATTCTGGAGGCCATGACCCCAGCTGCCACTCACCCACCCTGTGACACGTGCTGTATCCTAAGAAGAGATCCTCCACAGCAACACTATCTGAAAGCTGATGTCTTCTTCAGGGTCTCCCTTAGGAAAAACACAGCTAAAAGTACACCAGGACTGACTTAGTGTACAACTTAGCTTAAGAGAAAGGAAGCAGGAGGATTGTTCTGATCTTTCAATACAAACCACTAAGTCACGCACAAGTGGGCTCTACCAGCTTCCTTACTTCATGCCACTCAGTGCAATTTCCATGAGCCAAAACAAGATCTTACTCTTACCTGATACCAAGAAACACTTCCATCCAAAAAATACCCTTAATGTTCCCCTTCAGGAAGTGATGGGAACAGATGGGATTCACAACTGAGTTCTATGAGAAGCACAGTGTCAAGAGCAGCAACTTCTGGATGATGAGAGGCAATAAGGAAGTGAGACTGTATTTATGCTATGCAATTAATATCTGTATTAATGCTACAAATGCTATCGCTTGGCGTAGCCTCATAACCAATCCATCTAAGCAATCGCCTTTAGCGCTCCTCTTATGGGAGCTGCTTTACAGTTCAGACTTGGCTGACAGGTAGATTCTCCAACACTTCAGTTTCTGCAGTTTCCAGAGGAACTACATGGAAAATTATTCTAATCTTAATGAATTGTCCTTAAAAAGGTATGTGCTTGCACTACACTCTTTTTGTAGAGATTTAGAAGTCCTCTTGCATATTTTCACAGCCTCCGAGTAGTCTATTTACAAATAATGACTAACTGAATTCCAACCAGAGAATTCCATGCCAAGGCACATTACCAGCACCACACACAGCTTCTTTCAGGCAGGACTTCTGGAGTCCTATGATTGACAAGGCCTCTAATGAACCCTAATTGAAGACTCGGCAGTCTGAAAAATGCAACAACAGATGTGGTAAAAGGGCAAACCACGAACTGTTTTGCTAATGAATGAAAAGTGTCTGGTCTGATGAGGGCCAGTGACCCAAAAATTCTCTTCTTCCACCCACTCTTTTACTTCATGTTCAAGTTTGGACCCTTTTCCTCGCCAGCCCAACACTTGGGGGCAGTAATGTACAGTTGAACATACTCCATACAGTCACGTTGGCACCAAGATGCTCTTTAATTAAAAACTAACAGCAGAGCATAGCTTTGATAGAGTAAGAGGGACCTCAAGGAAGAAACCTAGCACTGTTATCCACCCCAGCAGGAATACGAACCTAGGAAGTGGATGTCAGCTCCTCATTATATTAATCTTGAAAAGTTTTTACATACAAAAAAATTCCTAAGTCATCTTCATCTCCTTTCAGTGGATCTTAAGCACACATCAAAACAGTAGCTACACTCATCCATCTGGAGATCAATCCCTACAAAATGACCGTGGCAAGCTGAGCTGCAAGTGGACTTCCAAGTAATAAACTGCGCTTCACACAAAAAAAATGACGCAGGCCTCTGCTTCATGTCTGCTCCAGCGCAAGGAAACCAAGCTCAAAGGAAGCACAAGTCAGGGTGCCATCTTTTATAATTCTATCACCAATTTAATGAACCTGCTCATGCTCGTCATGCATTTGGAGTTTGACCTTTTACTTCAAGGAGGCTATTGTCTGGTTATGGTACAGGAAACAGAATAAAAACATCAGCTGTAAATGTTTGGACGAAACTTGCCAAAAAAGGTCAAAAAACTATTTGCTTGAGTCTGGCTTATGATGTTTTTGGAACTCTTACAGGTGGCAGGGCATACACTGCTCTTGTCTAACTAGAGCATAGACTTCAGTCTTGTGGAGGTCAGGCTGAGTGGCTGCAGAAGAAGTCTACAGATGTCTCAACAATAAAGAAATCATACTGGATTTAACAAGTTATTTCATCTCTGCCCCAGAGAAGTGACTACAATGGCTAGTGTGGGAATCGCACAGACCCTCCTTCTAACAAGCATTATTCAAACTGGTCTGTTTCATGTTACACTTTCAATATGAAAAGAAGCCCAGCGAGCGTGTTGCTGATGGAAAGCATGTAGAGCACTAATGAGCACCATCCAAAACTAATTCCAACATTTAGAGGTAACCAGCAATTTTCTGAGTCATTAAAAAAAACCCTCATACCAATTATACAGTCAAGCTTACCATAGCTCCCCAAACAACTCATTGTTTTGAATAGTCCTTGGAGCTACTCAAACCCCAATATCCATCCAGTCCTCCAAATTTCATCAGAAAACCAACCACGTCACACTAGATCATATCAACAATTTAGTTACTGTGTCCTACCTCCAGCAACAACCACAAAAATGATGCTTTAGGTTGCCAAGAGTTTTGGTGGCACAGATGTAGCCAATTACTAAATAGTTTCAAGAAAGAGAAATAATCCCTTCCCTTTCTTTCCTGACCCACAAAGCTTTCTTACCTGTACCTTGGCTCATGTAACTAAAAGCAGTATTTTAAAAGTTTGATAAATTTAAGGCAGCCACAACTTCTTGACCATAGGACTCCTCCCAAGCTCACCAGCACCAGCTTCAGCACCACTTAGGAACAGACTCTTCAACTAACTTTTACCTGGTAAGCAGCTGCTCTTCTGCACACAAAGATGACTAACGGCTCGGACACAATTTAATTAAGAGGCACTAGAATAGCTGCTATGTGCAGAACCATCAGATTTTTAGGGTCTCTTGGGCAAGGTTGTCTGTGTCACGCATAAAATTCAGATCTTCCCCAGAAAAGAGATGCAGTTCTCACTACAGATAAGACGAAAGGCTGAATTCAAAGGTCTAACAGCCCTATTCCAACTTCAGTATCCTCTGTCTGCAAAAATTCAGAAGCTTAGGTCACAAATAAGCCATATATTTAGACTGACAATAGAAACAAGTTTTCCCAGCTACCTTATAGGAGGTTCTGGATAGATCAAATCCATATTTCAATAATACTTTAAGTTACTCCAGAGGCAACTGGGCCCACACACTGTTTTAAGGGACAACTGACACTAGGTAGACTACTGTAGCCCAACGTGCATCACAGAATGTGCAACTAGATCCTACGCAACTAGTAATAAGCATACACATCCTTCTTAAGTTAGTTTTATTTACTAGCAATTTATAGAAAGAAAACAAATGTGTCAGGTGCAAGCACAAAACAGGGATCAGGCACAAGACAGTGGCCAGGCTGGGTTTTTTTTGGATACTCACTAGACTGCAAAATACCTGACATGGCAAAAATTAGAAATAGATTTGGGTGTTCTCCAGAACCCCAGTGTTCTAACACATTCTGTCTCAGTAACAACTTTGAAGCATGTGACATAGCACATCCACTGCACCTACCGCGCAAATCCTGCGTCAAACTACAAACAGGCAGTAGTTTACCAGGAGACACACACGTACAAGGGCATGCATCAGCCTTGTATCAACTATTCCAAATTACTTCTACTAAATAACAGCTCCCAAACTGGCGATGACTTCGAGAAAACTGCTAATGACCCTTCATCTGAAAGCGTGCCCACGCATACACAGTACTACTTGTTGGCTTGCTTAAAATGAACACATAGATTCCTGACATTGTTTGGGCAATTGCTGTATTCTTCACGCTTGCTAAAAGACAAGGAGAGAAACAAATCACCACACCTCCAAGATGCTTCAGAAAATGTTCTTACATACGAGATCTTCATCACACCCAGGACTCAACCTTTACTTGGTCAGAGCATCCAATACTCACCAAGTCAATGAGGTCACTAAGATTCTTCTCTATCTGCTGCGGAGGCAGACGCCTCATCAAATCCAAGGCACAATCCAGCTGCTGGTCACTCTGCAGAAACAAGAACATCCCTCCATTACAATGTGTACAGGTAATACATCACAGGCACACAAGAACTGCAGTGCTTGCTGGCTCCTGATACAAGAGATACACTTCCTAATTCTAAGCAACAACATGTTTTGTATTAATACAAGCAACAGATTTCAGTAAAGTTCAGTACCATTTGATCGCAGATTGACTTGGTATTGCAAAAAGCGTTCTAAACTCTGGATTTAAAAGCACAGCTTTAACTACTGTCATGCCACCAATTTAACGCCGTGCTGTTGATGGAAGCGTCCAGTCCTTACCTCACCAAAAACTGTTTCCAATGTTCATGCAAATGTGCAATGCATTGTTTTTCCATGCTATCTCAACAATAATCTGGGCTAGGGAACTGAAAGTTCCTTCTCCCAAAGCAGTTTTAACACTTCCTCATTTGTATTACACCATTCAGCTTGAGATAACTAGTGTCCAAGACAAATTCTGTTCCAAAACAGAGCTGGCTCACCCTCCTTCAGCTTTATCAAAAAAATAGAATGAAATATGGACACAAAGTATGATCCATTATTTTATTCTTGCTACAAAACACACACCAAAAGCTGCCTGCATCTGAGAAATCAGGGACTTCAGTTATTTTGAAAAATGGCAACAACATATTCCAAAAGACTTACTGCATCTGGTCTCACATGCAATTCTAACAAAAAAAACCCAAACCAATCTTAAACTTCTCTTCAGAGTCAGAAAATGTGCAAGAGACATTACCACAGACACTTGATGAGCTGAACCATGTTCTTAACATAACCTTTAGCTCTCCTCCTTGCCAACAGATATAAACAGACACTTTCCTGCAAGCCTAACAAGTACCCAAAATCTGCAGGAGTTACTTTGATCAGCAGGTCGCTATGCACTGAAGCGTAGCCAGTTTGTTTTCTCTCCTTCTTCCCCTCCCTTTTTTCTTTGCGATTTCTAGCCACCCATATACAAAGAGCTTAGCTTTAATTTCTCCCTCCTGCATTCTGCCAAGATCCAGAAGTTTTATTTAAGAAAGACTTCAAAACTAAAGTAGTTACATTATCACCATTATTCAAGTATCAGCCCCCAGGTCAGAGAGAAACAGGAATTTCCCTGCAATTTAGCTATACCCTAGCAATGGAGAAAGGAGGGAGCCCTCTGTTCAGCAGACATCCATTACAAAAGCTGTTCTTAAAAGGCACTACCTATTCACTGTCTAAAGACAAATATTTTACAGCCAGCAACTCAGACAGCCTGGTCTGGGGAGATTATATATTTACTTCTCATCCAGGTCAGGTTATACGGCATGATTTTTGTAAAATCTTCCAACTCTACAGCCAGTCAGGCATCAGGCTCCCATACATCTGCAATGATTTCCTGAAGATCTGAAAGCCTTCAGCCCACATAGCAGGGTGCACGGACTCCACGAACAGAAGTTTATGCCAGTCACCTCTTGTCACTGGAGGAGGCCGCCTTCAAACAATGTACATACCCCCCACCCCCATCCCCTTTAAATACTTGGATAATGTGACAAGCAAATCCTTAGCTGAAATGAGTTTGGAGGGATGTTATTTACCTTGGAAGGCATCCCCAAACTGACCACTGAACTATCACCGTATTCATGCACAAAAGTGATGCCAAGATTTTCAAAACTTTTTACTTATCTTCATCAAATGTTTAGGGGAAGGGAGAACTACTCACTTTTTGCTAGTAACCTTTCCGTCCCCAGAGAAAGACACTGTTTAGATGGCCTACGCCTGTCCAACTCCAGCAGGGGACCTTTCTTACGAAGTATTGTCTTTACCTCCTGCTATCTCTTACATCCAGAAAGGAAAGCTGGCACATGGTCATAAGGTCATGCTCCTCACTTTCTGATCGTGGGAACACTTACGGAAGTGCTCCGTCCTCTGCCAGCTGGAATTGTTTAATAGACAAAAATGCCAAAGGAAAGATGACGTTAAAAACCACCACTAAAGCTGCAATCCCAGTGTTTTACAAAGCAACAACTGGGAAATTAACTACACTGAATGAAGGAGTATCTACATCTGCAGCATTTTACAGATTAACCAGAAGAACTTGACTGGCCATTTTTATAAGAATATATTCAATAACAGCTATAAAAAGACACACACAAGACAGTTTAAGGCAGAGATTCTTAAAAGGGTTCAGACATGGCTGGCATGCACGGATGTGCACAATGGAAAAACAAAAACATCCAAGCACATACTAACTATGTTTTTCTGGTATCACAAGAGGTAAAAGCAAGGCCAAGCAGCAGGACTATTCAGTTTTCTTGCAGAGCGTTTAAATAATGAAACAGCTTGCCAGCAGATCTCTTAAAGCACCAAAATAAAGGCAAGTTCTGCTGTATTACTGTCCCTAAAGCTGTAGTTATACAGTCACTTCAATCCAGCACAAACCCATACTGGCACAGTCAAAAAGGCAATACAAAGCACCCAGATTACAGAGCAATATTGGATACATCTGGTATGTCCCATTTCAGAACTGAAAGGGTAATACTACCAAATATCTTTTGCTTCTGGTTCTTTCTAGGTGAAGTGAGGTTTTAAAAACCAAGTCTGTGGTCAAATACATACTTTGGTTCCAGACCTCCACCCCAGCAAGAGCACACAGATTAGCTGAAGGTACTTACATACAAAGAGACAGGAACCACATCTGAGGTGCCAAAAGCAGCAGCACACAGTTCCCTGATTTCTGGAAGGGTGATACTACCCCTACAGAAGGCATGTGCTACCACAGTTTCAAGAGTGGCACATTATTAGTGGCACTTAATCCCTCAGAGCCTTCACACAACTTGTGTAAGAGGAAGGTGTTCTTTGGGAACCCAAGGTACACCTCAACCTACCTCACTGCAGTTGAGCCAACCTACTTTTCTTAACTTCCCCTGTACTGGATTTCTACTTGCTTAATTCTCTTGTAAAATTGCATACTGAAGACATGGTTTCCAAATAGACCTCCAGACAAAGCATTTTGACAGAATTCTTGCCTTCAGACACAGAGAGGCTTATAAAGCCCTGCTCACTACACAGGTGATTAGACAGGCTGTCTCCCAGCCTGGGCTGCTCTCAAAGCCAAACTCTTTGAGGTTGAGGACTTAATGAGCTTAGCATTTACTTGATACGAGGCTGTTTTCCACCATTCCCGTTTCATCCAGCACAGAGCTCCTGTGGAAGAGTAGGGAGTTCAGACAGAAATTCTAAATGAAATTTTATTACAGCTCAAGCCACTGAAGGATTTAGAGATCATAGGAATCTCAAAGACTGAAAATATTAGCTTAGATGAAAGCTTCTTCATAAGTTTCCTCAAAAGATGTTTGGCTATCTAGAATCTCCACTTAAGCATCTGCTATAGCATTCCCATGGTACTACCACAGGGAAAAATGTTATGAATATGTCTATAGGAGTAGTTATGTTTGTTTAGGTTCCTTTGTCTTCATCTGCTCTTCTTTTCAGTCTCCCCACTGTACTTAGTCTATCTGCGAGAGAAACCCTCTCAAAAGAGCCACAGCTCTCTGGTCAACTAGGCACTCTGTGCTGAGGCTCAAATAAAAACAAATAGTGCTGGGGAAAAAAAAAAAAAAAAAAAAAAGATGTATAAATGTGTAGCTGCACAGAAGCACTGCTGTATACTTTAATTGCATCCATAATGTAAGCAATATTGTTTAAAGGCCTAGTATGGGTGGCCATCATTTAATGCAAAACACTAATAAAAAACCAGGAAGTCGCTATAGGCATGCAAATTACAGCAGGCAAAACGCCGAACTTCCTTTTGACCCCCATTTGTCATGTCCCTAAAACCCCACAGCTCCTTAATATGAGGGGGACAGGGCCCAGGAATAGCTGACATTCGTTAATGGTCCCTGGCCAGGCTCACTTACACTGATAACATCAGGCAACAGGGCCAGACCCAAAATTATGCAAACCTGCAAGCAAGTAAACTACTTCTCATGCAGCTGTTCCAGTTCACAGCACACAAATACGCTCTGCCAGACCAAAGTAATAAACCATGCCATGTTTGCATTATAATTTGCACAGAATTGTCACCTGATAAATGAGGTTGTTATAAGTCAAGATACATACCTAAAGCCTTTCAAACACCAGAGTCACTGGCAGAACCAGTAACACTTCACAGAAGCTATACTTGTTTTCTCTTTTCAATAGGCACTAGCAATCTGATGAGTTACTACCTAAAAGTATTTTGCACTTCTTTTTAAATGGTATCTTTACACACACATTTCTCTATATACACTTACAGAAACTCACAAGCTTTAGTCCTAAATCTTGACAACTCTTCATTGCTAGTTACATGAGACTTAACTTATACTCCGGGTTTTAAGAAGGTTTACACAAACCTGCAGCTCTACCCATTTCAAAGGCTGAGGCATTCCACTTAAGATTTCATTTAAAGCTCCCAGCCTTCCAGTCAGCAGGAATTTGCTTCTATTTATCACAAAGAACTGCAGATTTAATTCCCTAGCCTTCACAGCTTTGTTCTGATAGCTCCTGCTCATTTGACTATGTTATTGCTGAGCATAAACAGAGTTGGGCAGTTTCTTTAAAAAGAAAGCCAGACTTGTTTCAGTTCTGTATTGCATTTCTGCATTAACACTACCCTGAGCTCACCCCTGAGCCAAGACAAACCAGCTGAATTACTTCAGTGCTACTGCAGTGGTGGCTTCTTCCTATTCTAGCCCCTTCTGGGAAATAAGTCACTTAGGCCATCAAATCTTTCCCGCCAGCACACCAAATCCAACACTTTACACAAGGCATGATGGTGCTACCTACCCCTTCCCATCTGTGAGGCCAGCTGAGAACAACAGGGTAACCCAGAAATTACTGCAAATATTAGAATTAAGGTAAAAAAGCCACAAACATGTAGTAAGAGCATTCATTATTTGGCCTGTGGTGCTCATGTTTGGTCCCGAGATGCCATAGTTGTCAGGACACTGCAGCTGGGTTATTAACAGATAAAAAAAAAAGGTCTTCTAACTGCTTCGTGCTTAAGTT
This sequence comes from Microhierax caerulescens, assembly GCA_035590215.1. Classification (NCBI taxonomy): domain Eukaryota; kingdom Metazoa; phylum Chordata; class Aves; order Falconiformes; family Falconidae; genus Microhierax; species Microhierax caerulescens. The sequence continues at coordinate 109,270,213 of JAVJGJ010000037.1, forward strand.
TTGCTCAAGAGCGGCATCTGAAAAGTTATCCAAATTTAAAGTACAAGCTGGCATCTGAGTTTTCAGAGAACAGAAATGTAAGATAAAAACCTGAAGGGACACCAAAACCAGAACATTTGTCCAACTTATGCAATTTGAAGCAAATCACACATCAGATCACTTTAGTCACTGGTTGGTTTACAAGCAAAGTATCTTCGTAAATTAACACAGGGCCAGGAGTACCCAATCAGCAAATTACTTTTTTCCTTCCTTTTGTGTTGCAGACATACCCCGGATTATAAATCACATTATTTCCTGTCAGTTCTCCCAACAGGAATGTCTGACTAATGTTTCACCTTTGTGGTACTAAAACACTGGTTTTTTTTAATTGAAACAGATACACAGCTTCCCCTCCTGCTTGTCATTTTAATCATTGCCAACTTCCAGAGCTCAAAAGGCAGAAGACTCCCTTTTCAAATTGCACAGTAAGATAGTATTACTGCTGGAAGCTTTAGCAAAGGGTTGAATTATCGTAACGTAATAAAAAGTACAGTAGTATGTTAAGTTGCAGGATTCCCTTCTCAGCTGTCAGCATTCACTTTTTAGGATATTAGATGGTAACAGCTATGAATCTCAGACAAGTTCTACACTCATGAAGTTCCCATCAGCTGCACATATTCCTTGCAATCTGTTTTTCTACATTATTTTTCCCTTGACTATTAACCCTCTTCTGGCAGATCCTATCTAAACCCATTTGTAATGCACTTATAAATCACGGCTTCCCTACAGCAAGGTGTACTCGTGGGAGAAACAGCGATAGCATATTTAAGAAACAAACGTAATAAAACCTGGAGATAAACCATGCTGTGGACAGTCATAAAAGAATAGGTCAATGTTTATTAAAAGAACATGACACTGATGTAGACTATATTCTCCTTCTCTTGAACTACTTCTAGCTTTGTCTTCTCTGGTTAGGATGTGATCCTGTGGCTTTTATCTCAAGACACTTATGACCACGTTGTAAGTTTAGTAACGTGTTTAACTCAATTTGCTGTGGTCACATTACCACTGTGGTCAAAACCAAACAGACAGACCAACTGTTGAGAGTGCTTATTCCACAAATTACAAGTGAGAAGGATTAAAGATTAAAATAAAAGCAAGAAGTGATGGATCAGAAAAATTTAGTAGAAGCTGCTGTACCCTGTCTCCCACAGCTCTCCTGTAACCAGTATTTACTTACAGAGCAACTGTGCAAGTCACACCACAGCTTTTGAGTCAGCGAATACTTCTCAGATGTTCTCCTGCAGAACATTATTTATTTTATTCTATGCCACTTGAACTTCTAAAACAATTGAGCACACTATAGAAAAGCAGTACTAGCCCCAATTACTGACTGAAAACACTTTCATGGCTTGATTTCTAAATACAAGTCTAGGTGCTGTACACACTGACAAATGCACCTGTATGCTTGCCAAAAAAAAATGAGAGGTCTATTCTAAACCTCAGAAACACTGATAAGCTTCTGTTCTACATTGGTCCAGAAATTTAATATGCACCAATTCCAAAAGGACAAGTGCTCACAAGGGATCTCTTCTTTACAGAGGTTCTACAGGAAAAAGTAACTTGCACATCTGCTCCAAAGACCCACGCTGGGGAACTAAAATAATCTATGGGAAGGGTAGCAAACGAGGCAGCTTAAGTTTCATGGCCACCAGCATGCTGATGACATTGGATACTTCTCACCATTTCAGGCCTAGACAGATTTAAGGAGTGGCAACAGCCTTCTAGGTGCAACTACCAAAGAGATCTCCTCCTGCACTGAAGCTCAATGAGCACCTCAAAGCTTGCCATCACAGTTTTGCCAAATCCTTCTTCACTGCTTTACCTTTAGACAGCTGCTTTCAAGCATCCTTTCAGTCATACACTGTATTTGACTTGGCTTCATCATCCTTACCTCCAAATCAGGTAAGCGCTCTTCACTGTTCATGGGACATTATCCAACATCCTAGCTCAACTCTAGAAACAATTATCAAGTGAATTATAATACTCTGAAGGCACTTCCATCCACTAGTTTCTAACTAAACCAGAGCTGCTTGCATTACTTTATTAAGCAGCTCCGTCTCATGGAACAACTATTTGCCAAAATGGTTTACATCTATTGAAAAAAACCTGACAACCCCCAATAGTCTGGAGCAGGCCATTTGACTGTAATTTACTACTTGCTTTGGAAGTATGAATTCAGCATCTCCTTGAGTATGTTCCACTGCTAGTTTGCGCTCCCCAAGGCTGTTTTTCGACTGGATGCATTTCAGTTCCTGTTAGCACACCTGCAAAGGTGTACAGCACACAGTGAAAACAATTCACATTTCTTGGCACCTCCTCCCCAGCAAGGACGTATTTTGAGATGGCAGAGACTTGCACCTACTTTCAAAACTAATTTAACATCGATTGCATCAGTTTATTTGAAGGCCGGCGCAAGCCTCTGTCAGCTGCCCAAGGCAATGAGCCACAATGTACAAACAGAAGAGCACGATGGACCAGCAACAAGGATTTCTGGGAACAGGCTATTCATCTTGACCTTTTGCCACGATCACTAATGATTTCTGCACCAGCGTTTTGTCTTCTGGGTAACAGAAACAATGTTTTATTTATTAAACTTGTCATTGAACATGACAATGTAATTTACTAGCTTTTATCTGGTGCCAAGAATTCCTGTGAAGCATAAAGTTTGCAAAAAGTCATTTCCCAATAAATCACGGCATCGAGTGAATATGCAATCTATTAGCCCCACATGAAAGAGTAAAATGGGGACAGCAGAGCTACGTAGAAAAGTTGCACAGATTGCAAAAAAGCATCGCTAACTTTTAATAAATGGGATTAAAGATGCTGAAGTTGACTGCAGAGCTGACCACCTTTGCCAAATAACATTAAGAGATTTAATTAGACTAATGTTACTGCACAACAGGGTTCTTCCCCCAGTCCCCCCCAATTCAAGTCTGGATTTAACACAAAATAACATTTTGTTAAGTTATAACTACAGATAGGAAATCTTAGCTAAACAAAATGAAAACAACCTGTAGCAGCACAGCACTGAGATATGAGAACTCGTCCTGATTTTGCAAACACTTCATAAGG
>JAVJGJ010000037.1:109280866-109291267 GCA_035590215.1 Microhierax caerulescens
TGACAGAAACACCTGGATCCACCAGCTGATCATTTGAACATTCTTAAATCGTTGTGCTGCAAAACCTGAATCACAAATTCCCAAACAGTATAAAGTATCTCAGCGACTCCAGACAAGTGATTACATCCACAGGGGTTATGCTGCCTTAAACACGTTCTGCAAACGCACACGTCGATCCCAGCAGAGCTGGGAGCAGACCAGGGCCTGGGCCAGTTCCTGATCTTATTACTGAATTTGTTTAGAGCTGATGAAATCTTCCCCCTTCACACAAGGTGCCAAAATGAAATGGAAAGGTTTTGTGACCTGGGCAAAGCCATTCATTCAGCAAACACACAGCAAGATGGAGATTATTTTATATGGCTGAAGAAACCCAGAGATTCTCCTTCAAAAAACGAGAAGTTCTCATCCACACAGAAGAGTAGCGCCCACCACTGCAACATTACCTGACTGCACTTGGTCTTCCTGTATTTTGCAAATTCCATGAGATCTTAAGGCACCTTAACAAGCAAGTCCGGCTTCCAGAGGAAATGCCAGACTATGAGTGACAATTCGGGGGTTATGAGCAGCAGCGATAGCAGATGGGGCCCCCATCGCTCTCTAACTCTGCTGCAACCGCCGCATTCGTTCACTGGCTCCGTTTACAAGTACATCAAGCGGTAACATTCGCCATGCAAAGCGGAAGCATTCCCTCTGTAAACACCACCCCAGCTATCAGGCCCACAAACCTGGAAGTAAGCGGGCAGCAGAGCAGCCAGACGGGCCCGGACGCCCAGCGTCCCCGGGCCTTGCGGAGCCCCGGGCAGAGCCCCCCGCCACCGCCGCCCCTAACGCCAGGCCAGGCCACTGCTCTCTCTCCCCCGGCGGCACCTGCTCGGGGCCTCCCTCACCACCACCCCAGGGAGACCGGGCGAGGCCCACCCGCTCCGCCGACCCGCTGCGAAGCTACCGGAGTGGGGGGGTGAGGGGGCGGGTGGCGAGGAGACGCCGGGGCGCGGCACCGAGGGGATGGGAGGGGGCAACACCGCCGGGAGGGAAAAAGGCAGGCACGGGGAGGGGGAGCGGGCAGCGGCTCAGGGCCGCCCCTCTCGCCCTTACCATGGCGGCTTGGCGGGGCTGCGCTGGGCGGTAGCAACGGCGGCGCCTCCCGGTCCCGTCCGGTCTCCCTCCGAGGCAGGCCGCAGCCCTTCCACTTCCGCCGTTGCCTAGGAGTGAACATCCGGGTCAGTGCCGCGCCGCCCCGCCCCTTCGCAGCCGCTCCGCCAATCAGCGCGCAGCTCGCCGGCCATCGCCAAGTATGGAGCGCGGCGCGCGAATGGGGCGGGGAGGGGCAGGGGGGCGGAGCGGCAGGAACCATTCATCCCCCCCCCGGGGGGGCGGGCCGCGGCGCCCCATGAGGGAGCAGCACCGCGGGCGTCAGGCGCCACCAACTCCAGCGCGGGGGTTATCCAGGCCGCCCCCGGAAGAAGGCGGGCCAATCAGAGGCGGGGGCGGGGCCTGCGGGAGGGCGCGCCAGCTGCCGAACCCTGGTGGCGCCGGCCGGGGCGGCGCGTCCCTCCTTCCAACACCTTTTAAATGCTTAAATAACCCTTAAGGTTAAACAAAAGCTGGTACGAGGCGGCAGTTAGCGCGCAAAACATCAGCCCCAACAGGTAACGTTTTAGCAACGTCGTCAGCGCCGAGAACTGCGCCTAACAGAGGTCACTGGTGCTGCCTGTAATACATCTGCTTCAGCTCTAAAGTGACATGGAAAATCAATTAGCCTCTGGCTGCTGAAGGCCAGGGTTCATTAATTTCTAAAGCAAGTATTCAGCTTTCTCTGGAAGCTCAGCCTTTGATTCGGCAAAGCGTGTAGGTACCTGCTGGAAGCTGAGCAGCTGCTTACAGATTGGATGACTTCAGGGCTCAGGCAGCTGCGATATGGATCTCCCGACCGAGATAGCCATCAGCGCAAATGAAGCACCTCTCGTTTTCTCAGACTAAACTTTCCCCGCCTTCAATGCACAAACTCGCATTTCAGTGATCTCGGGTGAAACTGACCCTGACTCCAGACCGTACATCTCCATACGGACCTGCAAATTTCAGAGCTGTAGCGTACCCAGCTGCCCCAGGAAAGCATCAGGCGCATTATGTGACAAGACTTCCTCTGCAGCTTTTTTGGAGCTGTTATTTGGCCTGCGTTTCACCAGAGTTATGGTGCCAGGATCCCAGGCACCCTCCACCAGTGCTCTGTGGCTGCTGCACCACAGGCTTGGCCCTCGGGAGCCCCTTTTGTTGCTCCGTTGACTTCCCTCAGTTTGCTGTTGAAACTGGAAATGAGGACAAGGGGAGTTGCGCACTGCTTCTTTTTTTCCCTTGAAGGTAACACTGTGGTATGTCCTTGCCGCTGGAGATGACCAAGGCCAAGCTCTGACTCGTCACTCGGACATTATCACAGATATTTGTGGCTCTACTCCCAATTTCCCTGGCTGTCAGACACCAAACAGGACCTTCTCAGAGGTAACAACTCTGCTTGTTTAACGGAACAGGGTAGACCAGCTGTAGCTTTCAGTTGAGAAGAACAAGTTCAGTTTGGACACGCATCCAGGAAGAGCAGCTAGCATGGAGGCGTACGTGAATTTGTACAACGACCATGTGCAGGCATAATGGCCATCACTGCTTACGCTAATTAAAAAATCAACACTGTATGTTGATGACTTCTGACAATCTGCCATCACCCATGTTGCTAAGTGCACCTTTACACACTTTTTTCCATTCCTCTGTTGCTGTTTTTAAGTCTCTGGGTGTTTTCAGTGCAAGAACACAACAAACCCAGGAGGCAAAGTACAGAAAACAGTAAAACAACTGCAAGAAAAACAGGAGCCATTACTTCACAGAAAAAAACAAAAGCATATAAAACTCCATCAAGAACCCACTACCAAATAAACCCCAAGATGGGAAGTAATCTTGCCATGGTTAGCGGGGTGGCCACATGACCTCAGAAGCAATTTCCTGCTCTAGAGTCTCCACATTTTTAATTCTTTGTCAATATTAGTCAGCCTAACCTCCTTAAACCAGCTTGTAAGATGCAGCAATCCCAAGTGCCATCTATTTTGCAGTCCCCAGATCCTTCAGTCTGAATGTTCCCTCAGAGGTGCCTACCAGCAGTAATTAAGCAAGCCTGCTCATTACACAGGGCAAATTACTCATTCATTTTACAGGGATCCACACATCTAATGGTCATGTATTACATGGGGCAGATATTTTGGTAAATGGATGAATCTGAAAATGCATGTTCTCAACATCACTATTTTTGTTCCAAAACTCATACAAAGCATTCAATGACAGCTCTACTCTTAGTAGCTTTTATCGTTAGAAACAGAAACTTTCTAGCTGCTTGCTGAAGAAGCAGAGCAACAGCAGAATTATGCAGCCTAATGTATTTTAAGCAATTTGAGATCCAAATGAATGCTGAGGCCACAAAGATGTTTTTCTTAGTGGAAGAAATACAAGCATTCTGGATTTTGTTCTCCTGCTAATAGGTATAAAGAAGAATAAACAGCTGCTTTTTGTTTTCCTAAAAATATTTGCATTAAGATCTGCAGATTCCTTTTGAAATGGATGTAACATCTTTTCAAATGAGGACCAGCTGCTCACTTCACTTGTTTACAGCAGGACATGCTTAAGGGAATATTTTGTTTGTTTGTTTATTAAGATGTAGGACCAGGCTCTCCCTGGTAGGCTGCAATTTGCAGCATGGAGCGGATCTCAGCAGGCAGAAGGCTCCACGTATGGAGCTACAGTTGTAGCCATTCTGCCTTCTGTTGCGATTTGTGGAGGGGTTGACACCAAATACAGATAATTCAGGGACATTCGATAAATCTGAGCACTGTGAGGTAGCATGACCCACCCTACAGTCATTTCCTAACACCTCCTGGCACAGAATCACTCACCTAAACAGAAAAGAGTGTGCTCAAAAGGCTTCATGTCAGATGTTACGCATCTTTAAATCAAGGGTCTGTAAACAAAGGAAGCAAACAATGATGTCAGCCAACTGTTTAACTGCCCTACAACATCAGATTCATGTCCAGTTAATAACAAGGCTTTTGATCTTGCAATCAGCAACTGTAAAATACATGTGCTTTCCCTACATGTTTGATTATATTCAAGGAAGCAAAGGGATAAATACTTGCTAGCATTACAAAATACTTTTCACGTTTAACCAGAACTTCCTAAAGTATTTGTGTTCCAACATGATGTGTTTTTTATTTTATCCTCCTTCATGCATGACGAAATACTATTTATTTTGTTTCTTCCAGTATTTAGCCAGGACCAAGGGTGACTCTGAGAACATGCTTAGAAACAAGGTCCTAGAGAAAACTTTAATGCTTCACTGAATATTATTTTTTCTATTAAAGAAAAAGCCATCTTGAGGGTTTTTTTAGGTCAGATCGCCCATTTTCTTTCATGTCAAGCTTGTGGCATTTGAAAGATATGTAAACTTTTATTAGGGGTTCTCATAAATTGAATTTATTGCTGCAAGAATCTTCCAGCAACGGTAAAGTTTAGCTTGCTGGGTTTTATTAGTCAGAGTTAGTAAACCAGCAGCATCACTTGATTTGAGGCTGAAAACCGAGTGTTTCTTGGAAACTAATATAGGAAAAAGGTACCTACAACACTACCCAAAGCCTTGGAATTCTGTATTCAAGCCACAGATAGTTCTCACTATGGAGATCTTTGTACACACTGTCAAAATAACACACAAACAATAAAAAAGCCTCCCTCCCATTCCGATTCCAAAGCAAGTTTGCTGAGAGTACTCTGAGTATAAAGGTTTTAAGAATTTCCCCATTCACTGCAGGAACTGATGAGTAAATCAAAATACCACATTTAATGAAAAACAACATATTGCCCATTTAGAGGAAGGTTTGCAGCATTCCACACACCCCTCCAAGAAAGCTAAAACCAGACTTCTTTCCACTTCCACAGCACCCAAGCAGATCTGCTTGTTTGATTAATGCCAAAGACAGTAAACCTACCAGCCTAAGATGTCCATAAACTGCCCAAAAATTAGACATTCAACTGCCAGTGCAGCAGTGGCACAGTAACGGCAGAGAAATTACCGGTTACATTCTGGGTTTGGCCACTGTCTTATAATTGTTTTGCCTAAATAGGTGAAACCATTTCCCACATCCCTCTTTCTCAGACTGAAGAGATGACTTAGCCACTCAGCTGAAGTCAACATGTATACAGACGAGGTCTGGCAGAGAGTCACATCTCTACAATCTGGGTCCAGATCTTGGACATATAAGAGGTTTTTTTTTTCCATGTATAAAGTAACATCTTCATGCACTAATACCAATTGCTTTATTTCAGTCCAAAAGTACCTGCCCACATTCTGAGAACACTGTGTCTGGATATGCATTGGAGTTGCTTGCAGCCACACTGTTTTCACATATCCCACAGATTTCAATCCAGCTGTATTCCACAAAAGGTTTAATACCAATTGACAAATATGACTGAGATGTACCGGAAATCCCACCTCAAGAAACCCAACAACACTTGTTCAGAAAAGGACTATGAGGCTTTTTTTTTATTATTTTTTTTTTCCAAATATCACTCCAGAACAGTGGACTGCAGTCTGGGATGGCTAGTTTTCCAGCACATACTACTTGGTTGCATATCCTAGGATGCTGTTTATTTCTGTAATCACAACTGCTCTTTTAACTTTGTTTTCAGCACAGAAAGCATGATAGACAGGAGCTTTCAGAAATTACTTTAGCCTGAGCAAAGAGAGTATTCAGAACATTTTTGTCAAACTTGGTCATTAACTGTAGTAATAATGTCTGCAGCTTATCATTAAAAAAGAATCAAGGAGAAGCTGATTAAATGCACCAGAAGGAAACAAAAATTTCCATTCCCTTACTTTTTCTTTGACACATTGCACTTCATTTGAAGCTTGCTAATATACCAGCCAAAAGAATTGTGAGGGCCTGGATTCTTTCTTAATATAATAGTCATGGTTCACTAGTTAGAATCTGTATAGAATTAGCCAGTGACATGGATGAATGGAAAAACGTACTTAAATAACACTCTTTCAGGGCTTATTAATTAGAAAGCTTCTATCAATACAGTGTAATGTGTTCTTTTCCTATTTCTACTACTAAACTAAAAAATTATCACAGAATAGTACACATCAAATAAAGAAAAGAAATGTCCTAGTGGTGCTTACACCTGTAACACAAAAATTATCAAAAACTCAGGTCAGTCTTTCCATGCAAGTGCTTTTCTCCAGAGATTTTTGGGGCACACTTCATATTCATGGCAAAAGCAGCTTAAAGCAGAATTAGCACAACAAGCTGTGATGCATCTTGTTCCATTTTTCAAAGGTTCGCTTCAATCAGTCATACCTGACAACTGTAACCAGCAATACCACGCTACTGAATATAACATCAGTGTGGCAAAACTGTCATGAAAATACATTAGCACAGACACAAAATGGACTTGCTTATTAACGTGAATGTGATCACCATGAAAAGACTGAATGGTGTTTCACTCCGCATCGCAAGCTGTCCCTCCTAAGGCAAGTCTACCTCAGCCTTTAGACTATTGTTCATCCCCACAGTATCTGACAGCCTTCCACATAAAATCAATAGGAATAGCAAAGGAGACTTAATGGAGTCTCTGGCACTTTTCCCATTTTAAGGCAAAGTCCTGCTGAGGATTTTGCAGACTTTGGCCATAGGCCTTTTTTGTTGTTGCTCGGCTAGCAAGAAGGCTTTCAAAGAGAAAAATAAGCATCAGTATCTGCTGGCAAATACGGCTTGTATCTGTGAGGGAAAAAACCCAACAAGCTGGAGTGGAAACTGAGAGTTGAAGTTTCCTGCCCAGGTCTGATTCTCTCTGTAACATGAAAGAAGCGTTCTGGAAGTACAGACAGCAACGTGGGGGCCCACTACCAAGGCTGTGTCAACCATTTCAAGCAGATAACTCCTACACTGCTGTCTTCCTATGCAGATCACTGCTACTCTTGGCAGAAAATAAATAAATAAGTGTGTGTGTGGGAGGCAATTCATGTTATTTAAAACTATGGGAGAATTTACATGTGTATTCTTTGGAAGAGAGTAGATCAAGAGCATATTAGTATCCAGTGGGGAACTGACAGGAAGGGTACTATAGGATTCTTTGAAAAAACAGGGTAAGAGGCAATACATCCATCTTGAGAAAGGATCAAGATTTAAGAGAAACTTGCTTGGAAGTTTTAAAGCAAAAGCTATTGAGGTGAGGGTGAACCATCCTATACTGCACTACATAAAAGCTAGGGTTAACAGTTAAAAGAAGATGAAGTCTTATGTTGAAAAGGGGCTTTGCATTCTGGCTGGTGCAGCCCCCAAAAAGCTCCTCACCTCCTCATGGGTGTATGGACATGTCCTGTGCACAGCTTCTTCCACTAGAGAACAGAGAAATAGCAATTCTGAAGAGTAATAGTGGTACTTATTCAGCTTAGATCCCTGATTCTGCCTTGAGCTTGTTTGACAGCAATCTGTTGAAAAACTAACCAGCAGTTTATTTAATTGAATGCCTAACTTTCAGTCAGTGAGTAGTCTTACTGATTTAATACATGATTCAAGTTAGGTATATAGTCAGTATAACTGGTGATACAAGGTCGGAACCTACTAAAAGTTGACGTCCATCAGAAAAAGGCAGGGAAGTTGTTTTTTTTTAGGCTTTCTGGCTTCATTTCAGCCTCTTCTCTTTTTTTCATACATTTATTTACTAGGAAGAAAGAAAAGTGTGTGGGGAGAAGGGAAGGAAGGAACTCTGGGACAGCACATGCTGCACTGTAAAATGCAAAAAAGGTTTCTCAAAACCGCGTATTCTAAACATCACCTTGGAGTCATACAATAATAAATGCTCAATATTACACTGAGAGGGTCTAATTGCCAAGTAACTATAGCAATGGAGAGAAAAGGCTGTCTTTGGACACATTCCCTCCTGCCCTAATTTTTCCCTGGGGTGGGGAAGGGGTACAGAGAATGTGCTCTAGATCCTTAATGGATAACGTTTTCCAGAGCCCCCTCTGATCACTCAGTGACTCGGATTTAAAAAGCAGCAGACTGACTTCTCAGAAGGAAGCTGGACGTTCAAAACAATTACACTGAACTATTCCATCCCCTCAGAAAGCGTTTAATGCTCCAGGTTCCTGACGCAAGGCTGTCAAAATACATTGAGACCCATTACACAGCAATGCAACCCTTTATGAAGCTCCTTATAGTCCAACAGCTCACCACTGCTTCCTTCGTCCCCAAAGAAACAGCACTTGCCAGTAAGCCTAACAGCCTGAAAATGAGTAAGTGTGAAGTGAGACTACACATTGGCCTGCACCAGGTATTTGTTTTTGCCAAAGGAAAGACCACATTTCTGGGCTGTTTTTAAATACTGATTTCTGGAATTTAATTTGGGGGTGGTGCGGATCAAAGAATTATCTGGAGGCTTCAGATATCTTTCTCTTCCTGATAGTTTCCAGAGCTGTTCTGAAATGGGAGGGTGGAGCTCGCACATGGGGATGTACCACTGGGTCAGTGGTTTCAGAACACTTTTTCTATGCGGTCAGGGGAAAAAAAACTGCTTGAGCCTGGTGGTATTTTTGTAAGTAACTTGATGCGTGGTTCTATTTTTGATACCAACTATGTAACAATGCAAACTGATTTGAGTAAGTTACAGGGGGAGGAAGAGAAAAGGAGGCTCCCTTTAGGGAAGAACAAGAACCACCTTCTCCAGGGAAACCTCTTGGACCTGCAAGGGCTTAATTTAACCAGGCACCTTCAAAAAAAAAACTTTTTTAAAAAGCCAGTCAGTTTTTTTTTTAACTAAGCAAAAATAATAGGCAATTGTGATTGTTCAGTGATACGTGAAAGAGTTCAACTAACCAAATATTGGAAAAAACTTTCATCATCGCTCCAGATCAAAACCAGTTATACATTTAAGACAAACGGAAGACCACAAATGAAAGTAACTTGAGAGAATTTTTGCTAACTTCAGAGTTTTAAATTCTATTTTTTGCTTTAGTTTTTAATTGACTTGTTAAAGAACCTCCAGTTTTTATAAGGCAGCAGAGCCACCTCCTCCTCTCCAACCTGATAAAGGAAACTGTCAAAACTTGAAGAAATCAAAACAAGTAATCACAGCTAAAAATTGCCTTACCAAGTGTGAATGGAGACATTATTACTCAAAAAATGCTCTGGATCTTTCCGCAAGACTTCTAAAGAATTACTTCCAGAAAGCCTACACAACACTTGTAATATAAAGATCATTACACTAAGTTTAAAACTATTCACACTTACATTCCCAGTTCCACAAGACTGTAGCACACTTCAGGATGTGCCAAAGAGCCATAAATCATTGATAACTTTCCCAACAGCTCCTTACTCTAATATTAGCATCCTACTGTATGGAATAATTTCTTGAACACAACAGCCTTCCAGAAATTATTCAGCTTCTACTCCCAATTAAGCACAAAGGTATGGGGCCTGGGTTGCTCCTAAGTAGAAAAGGTGATCCCTGGGACATCAATAGGGATTGGCAACAGCTGTTTTATTCACACCCCTGTACCTCATTTTGGCCCTGAGGAGAAGTGGAGGGCAGCTAGCTGAAATTCAGGAGATGTGTAGGATGCAGGACCTCTATGAGCTTTGGTGAGGGAATACCTATATGGGAATGTATGTCCAGTGGGATATACCCAACTCTGTAGTGAGAGAGATGGGACCCTACAGCAACGACCAGCTCTTACCAAGAATGAGGTGAGACCCCTGAGGGGAGCAGGTCAACAGGGGTGGGTCTAAGCCTGGGGCCCGTGAGAAGATGTGGATCCTGCTGTAGGCTGAGGGATATGAAGCCATACAAGGCCACAGTGGGAGCCTTGACTGCAGGGATTTCGGCCAGCTTAGCCGAGCAAGGGCTGCGACTGTGGTGGGCCGGGTCCTACGGGGAAAAATGGGCGTTTGGGCCGGCCTCAAGGTCGAGCGCGACAGCCATCGCGCCCTCCCGCCGGTAACCCTGACGACGGCGGCAGAGAGAAATCTCGCGAGATCTAGCACTCCGTCGCTTGCCCGCGCCGGCAGATCTCGCGAGAGTTGCGCGGGGGAGGAGGCGAGGGCACGGCCTGAGGTGGGAGGGGACAGCCAAGATGGCGTCGGAGGGCGAGCTGGGCAGGAAGTGGGACCGGTGTCTGGCCGACTCCGCAGTCAAGCTGGGTAAGGGCGGGGAGGACAGGGCGGAGGGGGAGGACCCGGGGAGGAGCGGTGGCCACCAGCTCGGCGGCGCGGGGCTAGGAGAGCCGCCGCCCGCCCGCCCCCGCGGTGCGGCCGGGCCCGACGAGGAAGGGCCCTGTGAGGTCGGGTGCTCCTCGCCGCTCCGGGCCCGTCT
>JAVJGJ010000037.1:109291340-109330033 GCA_035590215.1 Microhierax caerulescens
CAGGGCGCTGCCCCCGGGGGTCGGGATGTGGCGCGGCGGGGGGAGCCGGCCGGCCCCGGCCCTGGCAAGGTGACCTTGGCCACGGGCATGGACCCCCGCTGGGTCCGCTCCCGCCCCGGGCCCTGCGGCCCAGCCCGGCCCTGTCTTACCCGCGGTCCGGTAGCGGAGGGACGCTAGTGGCCTCTGGTTCCTTCCTCGGTAGAAGACGAGAGGTTTCCCGGGGAAATCTCTCGCCGCGCTGGGCTGCAGGCCCGCGGGCTGCCCCCTGCCCTGAATGAATGGGCCCGGGTAGGCACAGGGCATGGCCCGGGCCGTCGGTGCCAGCGCCTCACCGCCTTGAGTTCCGCTGTGACGAGGGCTTGGTTCTCTAAACCTGTTTCTGCAGAGCTGTCCACATCACTCGGTGTACGAGGTGGGCTGTGTTTATTAAAAGCGATACGTAGCGTGACACACTGATAGCTTTGGCATGTGTTACTTCATACCGTGTGCACAGTTTGACGTTAAGAAGCTTTCTGTCCACTCTCCCAACCCTGCAGATAGTTGTGTCTTTAAGTTAGGGAGCAGTTCTGTTGATTTTTCCTTATGTTCGTTTGTCCTTAAAGTTGAGACTGTGTACGTGCCTACAGTGCTTCAGGTCTGCAACAAACCATTCGTAATGCTGCACTTAGAACTGCAAGTTTTGGGAGCGATCGTAATTGAGTATGTGCAATTTGGTACTCCTCATGTGACAGGCTGGAAAATTGACCAGACAAGAGGCTGTGGTTTTACAAAATGTGTGTACAGAACCAAATCTTCAAATGCAATGTATAGACTCAGAGGTGAAGTATCTGACAGAAAAGGTATGCATTCCTTGTTGGTGCTGACATCTCTTTTAGAGCCATAAATATTATCTGAGAAATGTGAATGTTTATTTCTTGTTGCTGCAGTGGCCTTATGCTTGAAAGCTGATGAGGAACTCAGTGTTTTAGTTGCCTAATACTTTTCCATTAGAAAAGATGTTTAGTAACTTTAAGTAAACTGAAACTTCCATTGTTTATAGCAGGCCTTTGAAAAGTGTCAAGTGCTCCAGAGAAATGTTTTGCCTTATGAAATTCTATTCAGGTTTGTCTGACAAACATATCCAGATATGTTTATGTTTCCATAGCGTTGGTTGCTTTATCATAAAATATGAAGTACACCAAATTATAAACAAGAACTTGTTCCATGCTGCAGCTGTACATATAGGAATCCTGTACGTGGAAAACCTCTCCAGGAGGCTGAAAGAAGCAGATACAGGGCTGATTTCGATGCAGCATGTTGCTCCAGCAGGCCTTTTGTTTTAATGTGGTGTTTTCTTCCATCCTTCTCTGGTAACAGAAAAAAAAATATATGCTTGGACTTTCTGCACTAGTGCTCTAGGTCAAGGATTCCCAGTATTAGTGTCATGATGGCATTGAGTTGAGGTCTCAGTAAAATTTATGCTTTTCATTAGATTGCCCAAAAAGGGCACATGGGCTGCAGCGCTCTAATTTTATCCTCAGCACTAAATCTAGTGTGTTGGCCTCCGACACATGTTTCTCTTTATGCGTGATAGCATTTTTTGTTTTGTGTACTTTTACAATTGATCCAGTAACTGAAGCATCTGTGCTGGCAACCTCCTCCGTGGTATTAACAACAAATGGCTCAGTATGAACTTTGGAAGTTGGAACAACCAAGAAGTTCTTCATACTCCAGTAGTTTGTGACTGAAGATGATGATGGCCTTTAAATGCCAAGTGCGTCTGTAGCCTAGCTATGCAAACAGTTAACTGTGCACTGACAACACAAACTTTCTCAATGGAAATTATTTTTTTTTCCTCTGTAGGGACTTCAAAAACTTGCTTTTTGTGGTTGTGGTGATTGTTTTTGTAATATTATTGCAAAGTTTGCTGGAGTTTCCAATAAACTATCAAGGGTGGTTGTTTTACTGGAAAGTAAGGAAAGAAAATAAACTTTTTTTACTTGAGAATTTTATTGCTTGTTATATGCAATATAGAAGTTTACCAAATCCTTGCTTCTTTGTCAGACTTTTCCTCTTGGTGGCCACTGTTTCCTTCCTGTATGTTCCTTTACGTCCTTCCCAAGCGCTATTGCAAGAGATGTCTTTCCAGCCAATAGCTAGGGAAAAACAAACATGATTACCGCTATGTTTTCCCATTCCAGACCCTGTAAATAAAGGAAAGCACTGAATTTCTGAAGCCTTGCATGATGGACAGTTTTCCAGTGTCTGTGAGAACTGTAGAGACACGTAACTTCTGTGGATTAATTGAGGGCTGGAGGGACATGGGAAACAGAAGAGAGTGAGAAGGGGAGGTAGCAGTTAGCGGGGTGACTTTATTAGTAATAGTATATTTTTAAATAATGGCTGGGGGCTGTGCAGCCTGTTCTGTCTCGTAGTAGTCTGTCAGGCTTTTCACTGCAGTTGCGTAAGCTAGTGTGTTTGTAGTTGGCTATGGTGTTTGTAGTGGTACTGTACTGTTTTAGTTGGAGATCAAGCTCCTAGAATAAATCTCTACTAAAATGTCCAAAATATGTATTTATCTTACGTAACATCGTTTGAAATGCTGTATTATATTTTTGACATCTTGGTCTCTACCTGTGTGCAATTGTAATTAGTATTAAAACTCTTTCCTGTTAGTTCAAAACAAAATACGTTGTCAGGCATTGTTAAGACAGTATTTCACTTCGAAGAGTTAAGTACTGTAAAACTCTGTTTGCCTGCACAAAACCTCAGAACATTAAGAGTTTATGCGCTCACCTCCTTATTAGGACTGACATTTGTTTTGCTACTGATGAGGATGGGTCTAGGTATTTTTGTTCCCTTTCTAAATCTAGCTGTAACCACAGTGCTTTGTATAGTGGGCTGGGTTGTGCTTTCTTGGCTGACCAGGCGATTTCTCTGATGGGCAATCCAGATCATGCTGGCTCTGGCTTCACACCGTCCTTAAGACTTTTCACCTGTGCAATCATTTAAATAAATTCTGGTCTGTCTTTCGTACTGATGCTGATTTTTGTTACCCATTTGAAAAGTTGCTTCTTTTGTGTTAGGAAGGAGAGTCAAACTACAATGGCCTTTCTTTTTCTTCCCAACTTGCAAAGTTTTAAAGACTCCTGTCCCCTCTCCAGTCTTCACAACCTTTTCCTCCTTTTTTTCAGTAGAGCTCTGCAGAGAAAGGACAGGGAGGTAACTAGTATTGTGGTCTTTTACCATCCTACCAGCTTCAAACCCTGTTTAAAGAGTTTGTTTGTTTAACTAATTGATAGTTCATTCCTCTTTATTTGGAAAGACAATTACTCATGAAGGACGGACAGAACTGTTTTTTCTCTGCAAAGCTATAATTTTGGATGAATTATTGTTATATGCCATTTCCAGGAAACAGGGAGACAATGAAGAGTATATGCCTAAGGAGAGGGAAATTTGTGTGCCAGTGTGTCTTGGTTTATTTTGATACTGTTGTAATTTTAAATTAGTAAAATGCTGTAATTTACCTGTTATTAAAAGATAGTCCTAGGAAAGCTGTTTGCTTCTTGACTTTTGTGTTAAGTTGCTGTGCTGAAGTTCATTATTTTTGCATGAGATAAATGTTTTGACATATGTCTGTGGTTGACCAAAATTCATCCTGGAAGCTTGTAAATAACCCAGTGTAGTGATCTTCACTTTCCTCTAATCCTCTGTTTTGACATCTGAAAATAAAAACCGCTCCCAATTTCCATTTAATAGGAATTTTTAAAGAGAAAAGGGCACTTCCAATTCTCCTGCAACTGTTAATGTGATTTCTTCTGGCTTGCATCATCTGGCCTGCTTGAAGAGCTGTTTCTGTTAATGATGAGGGTGAAATTGTATTGTTTGTGTCACTCTACAGATTGAATCTTTCAGAAAGAATCATTGTATGGATTGCAATGTCAGTATTTTTAAATAATCCTTCACATGGTTATGAATAGGATAAAGTCAGTCTATATAATAACAGAGCTTGATTATACTTTCTGAAAACTGGATTAGACTTTCTCTAAATGTACAAAAATCCTGAAATTCCTGTTTTGAAGTGTTTTTTTGCTTGGCAATTGTAATGTGGCCATCCAATCTTAGCTACAAGGTCAAAAGACTTGTTTTTCATTTGAGATTTTGTTCTTAATACTGGAGAACACAAATATTATGCAATCACACAACTGTGTTATGTGAGCTTTGTAACCCCAAGTTATTTTCCTTTGTCATACAGGAGAGGATCCAGTTCTACTAGTTGTATCTTGTAGCAGACCAAGTAGTGTAAATATTAACTGTTTATGGCTTAAGTTGTGCAGGAAGACAGTGCAGCTAATGAAAACATGTTTTATTTGGAAGAGATAGACAGCATTTGTCCAATGACAATATTTAGTTACATTGTTAGCAGAGTTCTGATTAAGGGGCTGTTATCTTCTGTTGGAAGGAAGAGACAGGAAAATCTTTAGGAATCCAGGTGTTTCTTCTCCTAACCACGCTGTGTCCTGCCGTTCCTCTTGGCTGGCCATCCAACTAGGTCAGGAAGCTCTGCTCTGGGTGCGCCCATCAGTCACTAACTGAAGCTGTGAGTGATGCTGGGGGAAGCCCTGCTCGACCCTTCTTCCCGCCGGTTCTTGACAATACATCTGGTGTGCAAGAAAACCTGAAAGAACTGTGGCATCCATCTGATAGTGCAGCCATTTAAAACACCAGACTATGTCTGATCTCCTCTGCTGGAAATGAATCCAAAGCGTGCTGACTTCTTGTCCTCTGCATTAGTGCATTGATGGATGCCAGCTGTGCCTTTTTTGGGAGGTGACACACAGTGACACTGTATAGGGGACGGGGACTCTAGCCAAATTATACCCTAAACCACTTGTTTGGTCCTGAAGATGTTACAGCAGTAGATGGGAACAACTCTTCATTCTTTGTTCCATCAGATACAGTTCCCTGAGAAAATCCTTTCAGGGCTGCTGGCACATCCTTGATGTTAATAAATTAATAGCGAGAGATTTGAGAAGGGTCAGGCTTCTTTCCATAGCATTCCTGCTGGTGAGATGCCACCGTAATGCTTCTTGCTCTAAGTTGCCTCTATTTCTTTGCTGGGCCAGTAGACGTCAGTAATGGTCAACCTACATTGAATGGGTGTGAAGAAGCGTGAGTGCCAACCCTCGTAGTTAGGATTGAGAAAGCTTTAAATGTGGATGGGTTTACTCCAGCTAAACTTTTCTTTTTAGCAGTGCCATTGTTTTTTAGTGGAATGTTTTATTGCAGTAAGACAAAGTATAGAGTTTTTTGTCAGAGGTGTATCTTTCATATTATGAATATCTTGCTGATTTCTTGTATATGTGGCTCTAAAGTGAGTGCAACCCTGATTTTGTCTAGAAGCTTGATTGATGAGATCCTTAGTTGCGCTGTCTATTCAAAGAGCAGCTTCCGCTCTTCTCCCCCTTTTAAAAGAGGGAGGAAATGTGCATGCCCTCTCCTTTCACCAGCTCAGTCATGGGTGTGAGGATGAAACATTTCGGGTCTACTATGAGTCTATTGCTGTGATTGCTTGGGAGATCATGGGCTAAGGCGATACTGCCTGCTGCTGCCTGTCCATCTGCAAAAGCACCGATGTTTATCTAAAGTTAGCCTTCAGGCAGAGGTTGACCTGCAGGAGTGCTTCAGGGTGGCAGCAGCCCTTGAAAGCATGTTGGGATTTTTGTATTATAATGATATTTGGATATTTATATTCTGTCATTCCAAGTATTCTGTTACTACAGTCAAATGCTAGAAGAAGGAAAAAATACTTCCCCCCTCTGCTTCTTCCTCAGGTACTTGGTATATAGTTTCATGATGGTTTCTTCTAGCGTCCTTGCTCATTTTTCTGTCTGCTATGTAAACAATCCACACAACAGGGGAGATGAGAATGAGAGCTTCAAAGTTGGTGTGTGAAGAAAACTCAATTCCTGCTGTGAAAGACCTTGCTAAGAGTCTGCTTAAAATTAATTCTGTCTATAAATAAGTGATTTCATGGTCTCAGATTTCTGACTTGTGATCAGTACTGCCCTGTAAAGGCCCTGGTATATGAAGAAGGCTCTCTTCCCTGTTTTTGCAAAACAATTACCCATGTATCTTGTCAAAGCAGGGTTGGAGGGGGGCAGGATGGGACACTCTCCAAAAAGAGGGTGAATACAGTTTGGAGAGTTGCTTGCCTTTTTTGTTTTGAAGATCTTGAGTTTTCTTGGGTATTTCCTTACCTAAAGCAAATTTTAGTGCTGGCCTGAGCTGATGCTCATTTGAAACTTCAGTGCATCAGGCCCATGGATGAGATCTGCTGTTGGACCTTGAAGCTGTTGCTGCCTCAGAGAAACTAACCAAGCCTAATTGATTTTCTTGATCCCAATAGAAGCTCACTTTCTATTTGAGAAGAAATCTCTGCTGGGACAAGCTGGTGACCTATATTAGAGTGTCTTGTCTATATAGAGTTGTCACTATTTTCTTAGAACAAGAAGACATCTTCCAGGAGCTCCTTCTTCATTTAATTTCATTCATTTAGGTCTTTAAATTGTAAAATAAAAGAATCTGATGGACAGGAGACTGAAGCTCTCTGTTTTGTATTTGTGTATAAGGAACGCCAGAGGAAAATAATAGTTTTCTTTTTGTCATTATCTTAGTAATTTAAGAACTTGAAGCTGCTATAGTAACAGCAACACATTGGCCAAGTGTCAGTGAGCATATATATTTTAATCCTTCTGGTTTAAGTTTCAAACTATTGAAGAAAAGTGTATCTAGGTGTGGCAAGTCTTAATAGCTGCTTCAGCCCATAGCTACTTGGGTAGCCTAGGAAAGAACCATATAGTACCGCTGTTGGAGGGACTGTTAATTAAATTTATAGAAGAAGCTTTTCCCAGATGTTCTTGTGGGGCAGGAGCCCATCCTGAAGATTTGTGTTTCTCTCAGAGACACTTTTATGATGTCCTGTTGGGTATATGGCACGTGCTCTTCTGTGTGTTAGATTGATTTGAGGTACTGTGACATTTCTCTTGGAAGGTGTATGAGCCAAAAAAGTAGAATGAAAAAGTTTTGGAGACTTGGCTTTCTGCCTAATACCAATTCCGTGTGGCTGCACTGGTCCGTACAGCCAGGATGCTTACTGGGGAGCAGGAGTAAGATGGCCACAGAACTGTCCTGTCCCCTGTTGACACTTGACTGTAAATGAGTTTAAGCTGAAGTGATAGATGTAGGGTGGAAGAGACTGTTTTTCTAGTTAAACATTTTAAACTGTCAGAGGAGGTGAAAAATGGGTTATACTCTTTCCTGTGGCCTTTTCCTCCAAAGAGTCTGTCATGCAAGAAAGGGAGGGAAAATGTGCCCGGCATGGATCAAGCCCTTAGCTTTTCCATGTTCGTTTGTTTTTATTGTAAGATAAACCTTTCATGTTTTATTGTTATGAAGTTAAAGCCTGGCCTAGAGGTGCTGATCTTTAGTAGAAACAGCTGCAGACTGTGTCCCCTGGTCAGGTGGGAGGCTCTTTGAAGCAACATGTTGCCTCTTTAAAAGGAAATTGAGCATGTGAGAACTTAAACCTGTAAAACTCATCAACAGCTCTGCCATTGTTTATCTCTGGTGTAACTCTATACAGAATTAAAGTGAAACGCATTACTTTGCTGGTAAGATGGTTTTGCTCCCTCTTGGTCCTGGGGACACAGGAAATGACCACATAACCACAAATATGTTCTAGTGGAATGAAGATGAGTGACAAACTATCCACAGAAATAGGCTCTTAACCAGATGGGCTGAGAACTTAAATGTAGCCAAAGCTTCTGGTTTTAAGTTAAAACCAATGCTTAAACATTAAAACCAAGTAGAAAGGAGCAAATGCTGTATGTGCACTGGCTGGTGTGAGGGGGCAGATCTGAGTGTTCCTTGTTGGTGGGTGTTATCAGCAATGATTTTCAGCACAGATTGTAGTCTTTTCCTCAGTAAGAAAAGGAGCGAACCTAGCTGCCTTTGGGATGAGGGAAGCCAAGGTACTTCTTTGGCTTCGTTTCTCAAGTTACTTTCCCCTACAGAAAACAAAAAATCCTTAGCTGTCAGATCTCCTTTACTTCTCTGTAGCATTTTCATAACTTAAAGCAAGACACTAGGTATCTTACCATCATTTTTTTAAACTGATCAGCCACTGTACTCACCTTCCTGCTGGAGCAGGCTGCAGTGATAGCCTCAAAAATTGCGTTTTTGTGAAAAAGCAGAATCCCTTGAGATTCTCTGCTTCAGAAAGAAGCATTTTAAGGAAAGACAGAATGGTCTTGAAGTCGGTCATGCTGGACCACATCTGCTTAACAGTGTTGTTGGGTATTAGTGTGGGGGAAGACCTAGGTTTTGTTTTAGGCTTAGGTTGAATTGCAGATGGCAGAAATAAATTTTTCACCTTTTAAGTGTATCCTGTAGCTTCCCCCATAGCCATCAGGAAACAGCATTGATGACACCTGTGTGGAGCCCTTACAAGTGGGGCTGTAATGTGAGAGAGCATCTGAAGGAGGTGAAGAGAATACAAGACAATGACGATTTCTGGAAGTAGATGGAAAGAAACTGTATTAAGAATAGCAGCTTCCTTAGTGCAGACTTTTCTTAAGAAAGTAAGCAGTTTATCACCACTCCAGTAAGAAGAATGTGAACTTGACTGGTAACGTGGAAAATGTGGTGACATTAGAAACTGCCTGGGCTCTGCACTGAGATGATGCAGAATTTGTCATCTTGTAAATCATCTCTCATTGATTAGCTAAACTGTTTGGATTGGCAGGGGGGATCTCTTCTTGGACAGGAAGCATAGGACCAGTATCACTCACTGCATGACAGGCCTTCTGAGCTGGACAGTTCAAACAACGCCTACTGCTGTCTGAACGGAAAGTAATTGCCTCCAGAAAGTCATTTTCAGACCTATGGTACAGCACCCCAAAACAAAAAGGCAGCATAACTGCATATTGCAGGAAAAGACTGGCAGAGGGAGGGAGGTTGGAGGGCCAAACAGTTGTCCGTTGGATGAATTCTTGAAGATAGTGATTATCCTTAATAGCATAAACATTCTGGGAGAGCCAACACCAGCTGTATTATAGCAAAGGTACAGAAGGAAAGCCCTGCTTGGGGAGGGGGAGTGGAGGAATTAGCACGATGAACCGCTGCACTTAGTAATGCATGATGTCTCCTCCAGTCCGCATATAAATGCGGGTCGGTGATGTGGTATGAGTAGTTAGCTGTCTGTACAAGATGCTCCAAGTAGCATATCTCTTTCTGTCTGAAATGCAGAAAAAAACCCAAAGCTCTGACCAGACATCTGAGGGACTGAGACTTTCCCTTAGCTGTGCAAATGATTAGAGTGAAAATCTGACCTTCTGCAAAATGTTCGGTTTCTAAAATGTCTGGGGGAGTTTTGTCAGGACCACTTGGCAGGCAGTCAAAGTTCTTTCCTGCAGTTGCATGTTTTGTAAACCTACTCCAAAGTTGTAGTCACCTGGTAAAGTAGTTACCTCTGTCACAATTGAAAATCCGTAGTAGAATGAAGAGAGTTTTCAAAAGCAACTCTGATTTCCAGGTCTCAGTAAATACGGATTGTGAAGTCCTAACAGGAGAGTAAACGTAAGGGGGTTTGCTCAGGTCATTTGTTTGGTCATCTCTGTTCTAATATTCATGATTTTATAATCAACAAAATCCGTGGGGTGCTTAGTTAACTTACTAGGTAGTGCAGTAAGTATTGTTTAAATATCTGAGCCTCAATAGAATCTACCATTAGATAATCTTTTGCATGGAAAAAGGTTTAAAAAGCAGGAGGAAACTAAAAAGAAAAAAAATGGAACTTACTCCTATATGCCGCGAGAGTATATGATTCTTTGGTATTGTTCTGGACTTAACCCAGTTAGTAATGTGTTAAAAAGGAGTTTAAATAAGGATCGTATGTTCTTAGGAATATTTTTAAAAAAATAAGGTATGTCTTTTAATTAATAAAACTCACTATACTTGTTAGATTTCTTGTATTGAAATGAGAGAATTGAAACACATAACAGGATATTTTTGCTACAAAATAAATCTGCAACTATTAGAATTTTTTTAATGAGCATATGCATGACTAATTTTATTTTTTCCTTTTTAAAACTTTCAAATTTCTGTGCCTTGTCTAAAATTCTTGTCTTCAGTGGATAGAATTAAAGGTAGAATTTGCCCACTGAGCTGCAAGTGTTCACTGTTACATTTACTGGGTTGTGAGGAGTTTTGCAGACTTGCCTGACTTCTTGCAAAAAATCATAAGTGTGCGTTCCAAGGAAAGCAAAAATTATTTTTAAATGTGCCAGCTGCGTTTTTTTTAATGGTGCTGGATAATTTTTTTTCAACTGCTGCAGTTATTTCTATATATAGTATGAGGATGTGAAAAGTCTTTCATTTCTAATGTGTTTAAATATGCTCCGTAATGAATGTTGTGGATGTGGAAGATAAGCAGCCTGGAGCTTTCTTTTGCAAGGTATAGGGTAACACAAAGCATCAAAGTTTTGCTGCCCTCAGGACACACATTGAAGTAGTTAAAGTAGTGAGATAAATGAAATACAATAAGATATTAATCTGCAAAATCTAAAGCTCAAGGACACAAGAAGTTTTCATTTAAGTGTTTCTCGTTTGCTGACAATGAGCCAAATAAATCTTAATTCTACATTGTAGATCGTGACAGAAATTTAGCAACTTTCCCTGGGATGAGAGTTTGTTTCTCAAATATTTCTGATAATCTACTTATATCTGTTGGGATTCGAATCTGAAATAGCTTGTTAAATTTTTTTAAAAAAAACAAGAATTATTTTTTTCAAAATTGCTATTTCAGAACGTGTTTTGTTTTGTGTGATGAAATAATGTGTAGCCTGATATTCCTGGGTTGGAACAAGAATTACTATAAAGAATGAAATCACGTTTTATTACTTTGCATTATCGTAGTCCTCGCTCACTTCATTTCTTCTTACAGGTGCTGGATTTGGATTAGGAATTGTTTTCTCAGTCATCTTCTTCAAAAGTAAGTATGCTGCAGTAATCTTGGCTGCCTGGTTTTCTTATTTCAGTCTATTGTAGGTGCAGTTTAAAACCAAGAAATCTTTGAGGCATGTAAAACTTAATCAGCATGTTAAACCAATTTTTTCATTATAGGTCATCTCTTTTCAGTTGTGATGGGAGTTACACAACAGCTAAAAGTTTAGGTAACAAGGTTGTTACATGCAGCATCTTTCTAAGCTCTTACTGTGCTCAGCTCAAATTCTAGAATTGCAGGAAACCCTGAGCCAAATTACTGGAGCCATGTGTCTAGACATCAGTTTATGCCAGTCTTGCCAGTGTTTTAAAACTGATCTAAATTATTTTTTAGTTATGCTTTGGTAACAGAACAATTTTCAGTAGTATCTTGAATTCAGAGATTGCTCTCCATTAAATTCTAAATATGATGCCTTGCTTGCTGTTACTCTTGTTGTTCTTCTGAATGTTAGGGCTCGTAGAACTTGAAAATGCCTAATATGTGTCTTCCAGTAATTTATTCTTTCTTGGTGCATATTTAACGATGCTTTCACTGTCATGTGAAATGAACAGCTTTTCTTGACTTTAACTTTTCCTCTCTGCTTGCTTTCCCCACAGGAAAGACATGGCCTATTGCTTTTGGGTCAGGGATGGGGTTAGGAATGGCTTATTCCAATTGTCAACATGACTTCCAGTCTCCATATCTTCTCCATGGTAAATTTGTAAAAGTAAGTATTGGTACTAGTTACTATTAATTGGTAACTGTATAAGTGAGCATTAAATGGTACATCTAGACACCATTTAAATGGATATTCCTCTGCCTCTCACAAAAGAGTACTAGTAAGAAACTTGTGTTGCTGAAGCAGGGGTAGTTCCTCTGCTCTTTAGAAAATTTTAATATTTGGTGTGTTTAGCAGTAAACTTACTAGACTGAATACACAGACTTAGTTTAACAGATCCTGCAGGAAGGTTTTCCACAACTGAAAACAAGTATAATAAAAATACATGTTAGAAAAGCTGAAAAACTTAAGCTAACAGTAAGGTGTTGTTTTCAGACTTTGAAATAGATAAGCTAAGAAGAAACTGAAAGTCATGTCAAGTAGATCTGCCTGTGGAAGTGTATTGTTGATTTTCTGTGGGGTTGTTGGTTTGGGGTTTTTTTTCCTTTTCAACATGAAAACACTAGTAAGTTTTGTGGCTTGTTTGGCTGGATAGTAATGTAATAATTAGTCTGGAGAAATTTTATAATTTAAATAGTTTTGAAGAGGATAATCTACATGAGTTCAGTATTATCACTGGCCATGCTGAGATAAAATAGTTAAAACCAGATGAATTAACAGGAATTATTTGTGTGCTTACAAACTGCCTGCAGTGCACGAAGTCCACAAACTGTCTCCATTAATATTTTCTTTCTTTCTTCACATGTAAAAGTTGGGGCTGTTTGTATGGTAGTTTATCCTTGTGGCACCTGGGGACAAAAGGGATGTGTGTGCATACTTTGGATCCCCAAAGCCATATACTGCTAAAAGCATTTCCCTAATACCAGTGGAGAGGCATTCACCAGGACATATTTACTGTTATTTTACAGTACTTCAGAAAGTACTGAGATCAAATGTTCTGCCAGGAACTTTTTGTGGCAAGTACACCGAATGCAAAAATTGCTCCTGTATCACTTGTCTGCCTGATGGAGGAGGCCTGAAAGTGTTTTGGGGCTTTTTTTCTGATGCATCTAGAGCTGTAAGTTGAGTCCAATCCTCCTGAGATTTAGACCTGTTGCCAGCCTTCTGCAGCCCTAGCAGACGTACCTGTTTATAGATAAATTCTTCATCTCCCTGATAAGAAAGGAGAAATGATAACAAGATTCTTGAACAACTTTTTCAGAATAAAGTATTTTGGATAGCAACATAGAGAAACTGACTTAGATGCAGCTGATACAACACTGCAAGCTACGGCCCAGAATCAAAAGTCTGTGCTTGACTTCTGGCTGGATTTGTTAACGTTTAAAACATGTTAACTTTCCACACCATCCTGAGGATATTCCTCTAATTTATGTCTCAAAAAAGAATTTGGAATGATATGTCTGTGGCTTCAGGTGAGTGGTAAATGCCCTGTTCACATGGTCTAAGAAAGCATTATTCATTCAAGGATGCTTGTTACTAGGGATGCTGGGCAACAGAAAACTGACTTTCAGGTCAGCCTTGTAAGGGATTTTGTTTGGATTAAGGACTAATCTGTGTTCTGGAGCAAGGGTGGTCCTTCGAAGCATGAGGTAATTGGAAGGACACTTTACAGAAGAACCACAGCTGCCTGCGTGGCACAAGACTAGACAAATAGTTTCCAGTGCACTGTCTCCACTAGCTTTCTCTGGCACAAAGAAGCTGAACATGTGGAGAGAGGGAACACACGGATGAAGCCATCTAATGGTTAATGTCATTAATTCTCTCCAAAATGTCATGTCATGGATAATGGCTCCAGGGTTATTACAACAAAATTATTTCATTTCTGTTGGTTAGGACCATGGAAAATATTGTTGCATTATCACTCATCTGTTTCTTTCCTAGAAAACACTGTTGTAGCTAAACTCTATAGGACTTCCTTTACAAAACTGAATTCTGTTCAAATGCTAACTTCTCAAAATGTGAAATTCTGCAAGAAAATCAGCTTTATTAAGAGAGAGAGAAATGTAACACGGATTAACCTGAAAGAAATTATTTCTAGTTTTCTGAACCTCTCAAGTTCATAGGATCACAGGATAACTCAAGATGGAAAGGACTTCAAGAAGGTCGTCTAGTCTGACCTCAGACCATGGTCAGCTATGAGGTCAGACCAGGTTACTCAGGGCTTTATCCAGTCTGGATTCTTGATTCTGGATCAAGTTCTTAATTCTGAATCCTAAGTGAGAATGAGAGAAGACAGTCACGATACCAAATAATCAGGAGACTGCAAGGTGACTTTACAGCTGTTCTAACTGTAACTTGGATCATCACATTGCCCATTCTTTGGGTTAGTAATTTGATCATAAAATACTAACACCAATGCAAGAGCCATTCATGTAGACCAAGAGAGTACTTAAAATGCAGAAAAGTTCTGATTTGAGGTCATAAAATTCTGAGGGCTGCTTGTAATTTATCAAGTGGATTTCACTGTGACTTCAGCTGAATTTAAAATCAACATCTAGCAATTCAAGGCTTAAAATGGTATGACTGAGCGTTACATGGCATAGGTTTTGTTGCAGAATGGGAAGTATCATATTTTTCAGGTTATTTAACCTCTATTTATCACCCAAAAACCCACAGCCCTGTACTTTGATAGCAGTGTGGATTATATTGATGTGCAAGAATACAAGTCGTCTGGCAACTGGAGCCTTTCCTCCTGCCCTTTGAGGCATTGATTTCTATCTGATTTCTATTCAGTCTTGCAATAGTTGACTTGAAGAATAATGTTGGGTTTGTTTTTTTTTTTTGAAGTACCCATTTTATCAGAATGGAGGGTTATATGCATGAAAATGTGGCATGCTTCTGGTGTGAAAATAGCTGCTTAACTTCTCCATGCTCAACTTCTCAGTCTAGCGAAGGATGAAAATGTTAGCCTACCTTCTGGAAATGTCACAAAGCTAAGTGGCTTGCTTTACATAGTGCGGCACCTTCCATGTAAGGAACCCAAATGGCTTTTTAATAATATAAGCCTTCTTGCTTTACAGGAACAGTGACTAATGACTAAGACTATCCCAGTGGGAAGGAAGGAGAAATCAATGATTATTCCTCAGGAATACTGAAGTGCCCCTGGAATAAGCCAACATTCTTCAGTAATGATCACCAGTAACTCTTTATACTCCAACAAACTGTTTCTGTACACGAAACAAAATTCTGTTGCTTGTTTTGTATCTCATGTCTGGAAAGTGCAAGGAAGAGCTCTTCTGGGAAATAAATAAAAGAAAAATGGCCTTCTCTGGTGTGTTGACTTTGTATGTGAGTGTGAGAGAGAGAGAGAATGGAAGGAGCAAACTTCATTTGAGTACCTAGCAGCTGTGACCACCTGGGTAAAAGCCATTGTGAGAGCTCTTCAGAAAAGACAGCCGTCGTATGTTCCTCTCCACTCCTGAAAGGCAACCCCCATCTAACATACAGTTCAAAGAAGCATTCCCACCTCATAAATCACCCACTAGACCCCTGGTGCTTTTGCTGGTGTTTGGAGAGGAATATAAATACTCCTATGTCTTGTTTGTACAGTTGCCCTTTACAATTGGAATGTTGTCCTCTCCAAAGAGGCAGAATCCAAAAGGGCAGATCCTAACTGTGTGGCTGATGCAGCTAGCCAGTGCTGTCTCTTGTAGCTTACATGGAATGACCCAGTTTTGAAACTTCCTGGGATAGTGGGTGAATTAAATGTCTAGCTCTGAGCTTACTTTTTAGATTGGTTGTTTTTTCACCCCTCTTCTGTGGGAGAACATACAGGTTTTGGTGCCTGGGAACATGTCACATATACTTAAAGCTCTTTATTATCTCGGCAAGTCACTGGTCCAAGTACTCCTTTCTACTTTACATTTACTCCAGTCCTTGTAATTACTTGTTGGCATGTTGTCTACTGCTCTTCTCCTGACTCAAGAGGTTGTCTTCAGTGTTTCTTTACCCAGCACAATTTTCTAGCTATTGAGATGGCTCTCGAGGACCTCTTTTCTTTGTCCCATGCTTGCTATGTATTGTCTGCATAGCACAAGATGTAAATGCTTATCTCCTGAGATAGAAAGGGAATGGTACAGATTGGTGTGGAACTTTATTGAAAGCCTGTTCTGCTGCATGGTGAGTGCTGGCAGATGGAAGAGTGACAAAAAAATTCCTCTCCAGAAAGGAAAACACAATGGAAAACAAGTTGCGCAATATTTGTGTTTTAAACCGTGCCAGAAAAGGAAAGGGATGGTCTGAGGGGCAGTCTTCTGAGCTCAGAGAGCTTGAGAAGCTCCTTATCTCACCAAGCAATGGACTGAGATTTGGTCTGGGTGCTACGGCAGTCTTGCACCCCCACATCCCCCTGGGCGCTTGTGTGTGGATCTTGCAGGCTGAAGAAACATGTTGAGCTGTGCCCAGAGTCAACAGAAGCTGAAGAGCTTGCCTAGAGCAATGGACTTGTGAAATAAAATAGCTTTAATGCCAGAGCGGCATTAAAGACTGTCAAAGCATGATACCATCCAGGACCATTGCTCGAGCATGTCCTTGTTTTTCCACCTCCTCCCTTGCCGGACTGCATTCATCAGTCAGGTCAAAACAGCTTATTGGAAACAGGATCTCTTTCTTTCTTCCCAATTTTGAATCATTTTATCTGGCCCCAATTTTTAATTTGAACTATGTACTTTGGAGCCAGAGCTCCTCTGTGGTTTGGAAAGTGTTTTTATTGAGTTCTGTGCATGTGTGCTGCAATGCTAGCAGTCTGGTAAGGCAGTGTGCTCAGCTGGAGGGAAGAGCATCAACCTGGGTAAGAAAGAGGAGAACCAAAAGTGGTAGCAACGCTCTTGAATATAATGGCTGTCGAAAAAAACTTTAGCTCACACTGTGTCATTTGGGCTGTGATGATGGGTTCCACTTTTATTTATCGTCCCTGGTGACGAGTTGTCCTGCCCTAGTGTGCTCTGCTTTAGTTCAAATATGACTTCCCAGAGTTCATTCTTTGATCTACTATGGCCCATGATCAAGTGGTTCTGCTGGCCCTGGGACTCAGAAGGTACTAGTTGTAGATATCAATTTACAATGTGTCCTTTATTGCTAGAGTGAGAGAAATCAGAACAAGTGTTCTTGCTTATTAATATGAAATCTGCTAGGGTGAGTGTGGAAAAATTGCACAATTTAGAAAGTGGAATTTAAAATTGTGTCATTTAAATGGAGTAAAACCTTTGTTTTGTTTTTCACAGCTGCCTTGCTTGGGTTTTGTGTTGAGATATGTATATGCATATATAACTAGCACATAATGGGCCTATATTTGTTTTGGTTTGATTAAAGTTGTATTATTCAAAACCTATTTTTGAACCTGTCCATGTAAGCTGTGCAAAGTATCTCCTGGTGAGGACAAGTCTCCTGTTTCCCTCTATGGGAATGAGACCATGCTGTTCCCAACTGAGGTTGGAATAGGAATGGTTTCCTGCTGCTTGATTTCTAATTACATAAATGGAAGGGGGAAAAGTGGAAATTCTAAGTACCAAAAGGCATGTTAAATTTAGTATAATACACTCATCTGGAAACTATCACATTTTTCCTTCTTTCTTAAGCCTGCTGAAATCATTGCTTCGTCTTAACGGTAGTGTGATTTGGATCAGTACCAAAAAGTGCAAACAAGATGGGCCTAAAAAAGTCAGGTGTCCCTACCCAAAACATGATGAGACCTTTTAGTGGAGAAGTTACTGTATTACCTTGATGCGATTGGAATAGGAAATCGGTGAGTATACAGTAAGTAAAGAAACCATACTGCTATCTTAAGAGAAGGGGGAAGCAAAAAAAAAAAACACCCCAAAAAAGAAGAAGCTGTTTGCTGAATAGAACTGGTTTTGAATGTTTAACAACTCCCTAAGTGCTTGACTGGCCACAAATCTGACTCTAACAGCTTGATTAGATGTCTGCTGAGGCTTTGAGATGAATAAACAAGTCACGGAAAAGCAGAGACTGCAGGAAAAAAAATATCAAGCTGCTTTTCTATTGTTTATCTGAATTCTTCATGTTTGATCAAGATACCGTCATTTCTTTGTATTTCAATCATGTGTAGGAGCCTTAGCCAAGATCAGGACCTTGCTGTATGTGGTGCTGTACACACAAATAAAACCCAGTCTCTGCCCTGGAGAATTTACAAACTAAACAGATGGGTTTAAGGGAGGTAGAAAGGCTTATAATTCCATTTTAAAGATGGGAGAAGCTGTAGGCAAGGTCAGTGATGAGTCTTGGAGGGAATGTGGCATGGAGCTGGGACTCTTAATTTGAGTCTTGAGCCATTGACTCAATCAGCCGTCCTTTCTGTTTTTTCACTTGGCAGGTCATGGAGTCTCAGGGGAAGGCTGCCTGCTTCATAGTCTGGGAGACTCCAGAAGGGTATGTCCTGCAACCATTTGCTATTCTCACATCACCCCAAATTCTTAATGGCAAATCTCTGACAAGTCAGGAGTTCTGTTTTATTGTCCAGGGGGTGATTGCTTATCGAGTCACTAATAGGTGTAAAACACTGAGATCCTCAGTAATGGCTTTGGTGTAAAACTGAATCTGATAAAGAGAACAAAATTTGAAATGTATTACCAGTTCTTTGCATCTCACAGAACAGGACACAACGGCGTTAGGCATAGTGTAAGTGTAACACCAGAAGATGGTCACTGCTTTAGTACATCGACCTTAAATACATGCTGAAGTAACAGATCGAGATAGAGGGAGAATATCAAGGAGACAGTGTCAGTAGTGGAAACACAGCAGCGATGGCATAACTCAGCTCTCCCAAAGGGTTCACATGGATGGTTCTCCAAAGGAGAAGGAATTGGGTTTCTATATATTTTAATTGGGTTCCCTCCGAATTTTTGGAGCAGTGCAAAAGGAATCACAAAGGTGCTCATTTGCAAATGCAAGCAGTGGGTGCATGAGTGGACTAGGGGAGAGTGTGGCCGTGGTGGTAGTGGTCTGCCGTGAGGTATAGCTCTTACGCTGCAGCTGGAAGGGAAAGGCTGGTGGCAGAGCTGGGGAGCACGTGGTCAGTGACCTGCTGGGCAAACCCCGTTTTCCAGCAGTGTTCTGCATTGGTGAGGCATTGCTGACCCTTCCTTTTGCTCTGAGCTGGCTGGGGTTTGTTGCTTTCCCCCCTACCACACCCCGGTAGTGTTTATTGTGAAATAAACAAACTTTCTCCTCCTCTCCCACCCTGCTCCTGCCTTTGTAAATGGGACTGGTGCAAATTTTGGCATGCTGGTTCCAGTAGGCAGCTGTATGCAATGCGTACTGTGTCTTAACTGCTCAGAGAGTCCAGCCTGAAGCCCACCCACAGTGAAGTGCTTAACCAAGATTGAAACTAAATGGGAACATACTTTATGGAAATTCAGCTGTGGATCACTGTTCTCTTGTGATTTCTGGCTGTCAGCACTTAGCTGTACGGCATTGCTAGCTATTAAAGCTGGATGTTCCTCGTGGTGGTGGATACCTACCTCCTGTAGCTTTTAAAGATGCTGAGAAAGTTGTTGGTGACTAATAAATTGCTCTTCATCTATAGTCTTTATTAGTAGTGCTTGTAAAGACTCCAGCTCTGGGTTAGGAGCGTATGCCCCTTCCTAGAAAAGGTCATGCCCTTATCAGTTAAAATTTAGTTGATAAATCTCCCGTTGTATGAAGGAGCATGTTTCTTTTTAGAAGTTTTAGAGAGTATTCTTCCTCCCCTTTGGTGCTGCACTGGAAGTTGTTAGTAGTGACTAACAGCTTAACCCAAAACCATTACTAATCCATGCATTCCCTGAGGATTTAGGAGTCCATTTGTGATAGACAGCGCCTCAGTTTTCTCCCCTGTGAAATGGAAATGGTGATACTCATCCCACTTGGTCATGGCTTTAAGACCTAACTTCATTGCCGGGTAAAATTCAGCTCTGTTAGCCAGCTAGTATATATTGTGGGACACCAACAGCTCCCTGCCGGTCTGTGCTGGCTGGAATCACCCCCCACAGTTCACAAAATACTTTGGCTTCTGCTCCTTGAAGATGCTGGAATAACAAGTAAAGGTGTGCTGAGGAAAGGAGAATACTTCTGCACTTTATCTACCCTTTCATGTCTTCCAGTCACCTGGTTCTCTGTCACCAAACTCCTGCACCTTCTCTCCAGGACAATGTGCTGTAGCACAGCAAGAAGGGAGAAAGGGCGGTAGTTCTCGATGGAGTAAGGGGAAAAGAGGCTCAGGCTGAAGGCAGCTGTCACGGGTTGTAGCATCTCTCTCTTCAGCAGCCTCTTTCTAGGTCAAAGATTGACTGAGGCCACAGGAGAAGAAAATATTTCACATCCTGATGGCCCCATGTCTGACTTGCAATACAGTGGTGCTCTGGGGTCTGTGGATGCCATGTCTCCCTCAGGAGTCAGTGTAACGCTTTGTATTATCTGTAATTTCCATTAATTATCTAGAAGTAAGTATAAAAATGGTGGCAGATGAATAATTACTATCTGTTGGGATGCTATGTAAATGAAAAAGAAAGTACAGCGATGTAGATTTTGATGTAATCAAATGTGAATTTTGACATCCAGATGCAACAAATGCTGATCATAGCCAGAGATCACAAGGATTTAGGGGTTATGAAAACCCAGGAACGGAAGGTTTTTGTCAGTTTGCTGCTGACAGGGAGAGTTGTAATGAAAAGCAATGGCTGGAGGCTGAAGCTTGACCCAAGCAGGCGAGCAGTGAGGGACTGAATTATAAGCGGAGACTGGGATAAGCTGGTAGCGGAATGGGTGGATTCTTCAACCCTTAATGTCTTAAATGCAAGTGCCAGTGCTCCACCTGGGAGTGCCTGGGTGAAGTCAAATGACCTGTAACACACATGGATTCATATCAGATGATCTAACTGCTCTTGTTGGCCATAAATTCTCTTAAACTTGTAAGGTCATAAAGGTTGATTGCAGTGCTCCTGCTCTCTGTCCCATGGCTTAATCTGGTACGAACTAAACACAGGATTTTCTTAGTTGAGGGACCCCGTTTGTTAAGACACTCCCTGAAGATGTTCCTGGCGTGGTTCTCGGATGTAAGACAACCTGTTCCTGTGCCGATCATTGCTGCTTTGTTCTTCCAGCTCCTCCCTTTTGCATGTTTTCCTTGGGTTTGTTTGTGGGAACGGCTGATGGTGTGTGCTTCCCCTGCTCCTTTTTCCAGGCATGGGGCCTGTTCTTTCTTTATTTCTCTCTGAAGATTACATGGTTTCACAGAAAAACCTGTTGAGGGTTGAGGTATTTCATGTGTCGATAAATGCACCTTTGAATGAAGGATGGAAGCCTGGGGCTGGAACTGCAGGAGTGTTTGTGGGCTGGAGGGACTGCATGGGGAAGTCTGCATCGGACAGAACGGAGAGTGAATTTACTGGGTTCTTTTAAGGCCTGAGAAATAATTACTTTAATCTTTGGGAGCATCCTAGTATACTGGCAGCATGCTTGTGGGAGGCTCTAGTTTACTATCGGCTAAGTTGTGGATTTTATATCCATATTAGGTATAAATAGAGGTAGGCTGGCAGATAGAGAGAAGGTCATTGTGACTCCTCGGAGCACAGGATGAGCTGTGTAATTATTTAGCTGAGGCTTCAATGTTAACTCTTGTCATACACTGGAGCAGCCACTGAGGCAGTCCCTATTACCAAAATTAAAACCAGAATGATGAAATATTGGTCCAGTGCTAGCACAGATGTCTCAGCGTGTTCATGAAAGCAGTGGTAAACTACAATTCCTGGCCAGTTTCCTTCAGTTCCTCATCGGCTGCAACAATGTTATCAGCTTCACCAACTCAAAAATCAGGATCCTACTTCAGGGCAGGAGGAGAGGAAGGCAATGAACGCAGGTTTCTGAGGGTCCCACGTTTCTGAACCACACCCTCCTAAAATATGAAAATCATGTTATCACTTTAAGAATTACATTTGCATTTGTCTTCTGTAAGGTGGGGGGACTGGGAGCAGAGGAGTTTAATCTGTTAGCACATACATACATACGTACATTCTTTTTGCTCTGTTACCCTAATTTATAAAAAAGCTGGCTCTCTCTTGCAGCAGCAGGACTTCAGAAACTGGCACTTCGAGAGTTCTGATCTTGGGTGCTTTTCTTAAAGGCCGGAGAGTTTGTGCATGAGCCTCTTCCCATGCAACAGCAGTGCAGTATTGCTCTGGGCTGAGTCACCCCGTTTCAGGCGGGTGCCGGTTTCCTTTTGGTAATGTGCAAAATGTTCCCTGCACACATGTGTATGTTCTAAGTTTGTACTGCTGGTTGACAGTTTGTAGGCGCTTCGGTGCCAGAACTGTCTCTAAACACACACAAGCACCTATTGTGACGAGGCCCTGAGCTTGGCTGGGGCCTTCAGGCAGTGCTACAAGAAAAAATAATTAACATAATAAGAGGATCTGAGCGATTGCAGCAGGGGGAAGTTGTGCAGCAGAAAATAAGATGGTTATCAGAGGGGATTTAGCCAGTTGTAATGGAGTTGGAGGAAACCGGTATTTTTGAAGTAGAAAGAAAAAAAAATTGTTTGAACTTGTAGGGAAGAGGGCATCTGCAAATGAAGCCCAACAGCTTCTTCCCAGCCCTCCCTGACAGGAGCTGCCCCTGCAGACACGAACTGGAGAAGGATTTTGCATGACCGGAGTTGCTGGGGAATTGAGGGAGGGAGAGATGAAGGGGCCTGGAGCACCTGGGAGCAGGGAGCGATTGGGCAAGGTGAAAAATAAAGCGATTAAACACACTTGGACTTGCTCAGAGATGGGAGGGGTACATTTTTTTTACTGCTCCCCCAGGGCCCCAAAATGCATTGGCACGGCACTACAGAGAAACCACTAATCCCAGTCAGCGAGGGGAGGGAACGGGACTTTCTCGTTCTCTCCTGCTCACCCAGCGTTGGGACCCCTGTGGAAGGAAAGGCTGATGGGATTAGAGGAAACAGCTGGCTCGAGTCTTACCCTGCGGGAGCTCGCATTCTCGGGACTGAGGAGGAGAGGAGCGCCCCACTGCCGACTTGCATTCCAGGTCATTTGCTGAGCCCAGATGTTTTCTAATGAGCTCTATGATAAATCCTTTTCTTTTACTACTGAGCGCAGTCCCTGCCAGCCAGGTCCGTCCCTAGATCTCTGTTTCTACACATGGCCAGCCAAGTCAGACTCTGCAGCGCAGGCCAGCTAGCCAGATTACCGCTAGGACTCGTGCCCTTCCGCTTTGCCTACGCAAAGGCATTCAGCACAGAGCTCAAATCCCGTATCCCGCAGCTGTGGCCTGATAGAGCTTGCTCGTCCAAATTCCTCCCGTGGCTGAACCTTCCCCTCTAGCCTCTCCTTACCTCTGCTGTGTGGGTTACTAAGCCAGATGCAGTGCTCGGGCTGGGTTGACCTGGTGGGCTGAACGAGCAGTGAGGTGCTACTGGATTCACGTGCTTTGGGTGAATCTAAAAAAGCAAGAATGGTGGTTTTAAGTACTGCTCCGTCCTTGCCCGTGGGTGCTGGAACTGCACAGATGTGAGAGTCGCACACTAGCAGGATGGAGGATGCGCTCCTCACACCCTACCTGCCACTACTCTACCCAAGATGGTGATGGGAAACCAGCCCCAGCTTTTTCAGCAGTAAAACCTTTGCCTCCGTCTCCTGGCGTGAGGACCGCTCCCTTCACCTCAGACATGTATGTCCTTACACCCAGCAGTTTGAGGTCCTGAGTAGATATCTTGGAGCTGTCTTAGGGCTTATTTAAGAACCAAGAAGCAGGAGTTCAGCTCCAGCAGGTGATGGGCCGGTGAGAGAAGGGAGCTGATAACGAGCCATCTTTATTCCAGGGAGCTGCAGTGCAATTCTGTACCGTTTTGCAAATGAGATGCGGAGAGATGAATTGCCTGCTCTGAGGTGGAGTAGGGTAGACCACGGCAGACCCAAACATTGCTCTCCCAAGTCCCTCGTGGGTCATGCAAGAGGGTTTAGCCCTTGGGACCTCTTCTTTGGACCCTATGCAAGGCTAGTGAACAAAACACAGGTCACTGGGGGAGAGATGGAGCATGGGTCCTGCTGCCTGTGGTGTGTGAAGGGCAGTTCCCCCCTTGTTGCTCCCTGCAACCCATCACGGATACACACGCCCTCGCTCCCTCTTTTCCCAGCTACCTTTCAGCACATGCATTTTCTAGCATCCAGCTATGGGCAGGGAGCTTTGGAATCTGTGTTAAGGCACAAATAAAAGGAATAGTTTTATTTTTAACTTCCAAATACACCCTTTTAATTCTCACACCCACGGTTTCTAGTCCTGTCCTGACAAGCGGGGAGCCCCTGGCACTGTGGGTGTTTGTCAGCAGGCCCAAAACAGCAACAGCGGGCGAGGGAGGGAAGCTCCTGAAGACCAGAGAGCAGGTTTCTGCTGCGTCTCAGTGCACAAAAGCCTTTGGTGATCCAGCAGCAGGGGAAGGGGCTGAGGGGGAAGACATAGGGGGGTGTTGTGGATGTTTTGGGCAGGGCTGTGTGCGCCTGTGTTTTCATATGGTGTCTTATCCGTGGTGGATACAGGCTGATAAAATGGGCTGTCGTGGGGGGGGACTGGAGAGTTGTGTCGTACTACATGTTGCACCTCTCGGCGTGAAAACAAGAGCGTGGTTTGGCATGGGCAGTGTAGGAGCAGCCAGCAAGCTCCCCAGGGCCTGCGGGGAGAGCTAGAGCTGGGAAACCAGGGGGTGATGTGGAGCAAGAGTCTAAAAATGCTGCTGAAGCCAGCATCCCTGGCTGGGGGCAAGGGGCCCGAGCAGTGAGGATGGCTCCTTCCCTGCCAGTGTTGCCTCCCTGCTCTCCTTCCCGTCTACTCCCAGCCACGGAGCAGCTGCCTCCAGCCCATGCCTGAGCCAGTGTCTATCCAAATGACATCTGCAGGCACCAGGTCCTCACTCCTTGTTCTGGCTGCAATACCGCATTGCCAGAGAGGAAGGGGAAAAAATGTTGGCCCAGGGCTTTGATGGCCTCTCGGCAGCTTCTTTCATCCTCCAGCCAGCCTGCTCTGTCATACAGCACCTCTGCTTGCACCTCCTGACACCAGAAAACCCGAACCATGGTCCTCGTGCCTCCCCACCCCCAGATTTACAGATGGCTGTGTTCCCCTTTTCTGCTGTTTGGCTGTTTACAGAACTGGAACAGAACAAATAGTAGGAGGCAGTGAATGAACTGCACGCTGGCACACATCTCTGCACGCAGCCTGCTGCTCCGCTCAGAGTAATCACACCCCAGTGCTGAGGATCCCACAAAAACCATCAAAATGCTGAACCGTGGACCTGGTAGTCTTGGGGGAATTTCACCTCGATGCCTGTGGTCTGTTGCTTCATAGCTGGTTGCGCCTACATCTTGGTTTTCCACGTTTATCCATAGACCTGAGAACTTCCTTCTGATGTCTCCTTTTTTGCCATCCTATTTACAAAATCCTCTTGTCCTGGAGCTGGAAGGAACCAAGCAGCAGGAAACCATTCCTTCGCTGGCAACCTCCAGCCTCCTTCAGCTAGCAGCCAGCCCCCAAGCCTGCTTTCCTAGCTTCTCCCCAGGACCACTGCCAGGGCACTGCTGGGGCTTTCTTACCGTCTCCTCATCCTGCTTCTCTGATCCCTGTGCAAATCTTCACACTAACAGGAGCCAGCAAAGCCCATCCAAGCCTTGCAGGTATCTTTTGATTTGCGTAGTGCGGTGCCAGTGTTTAATGTGGAGGCCTCTATCAGATTAATTGCGCCTCGGCAGAAACAGAGCCCTTCTGGCCTCCAGCAATTACCGTAACTGAAAGATAGCGATGAATGGGGCTTCGCTGGGGTTGTGTTCAGTTTTTTAATGGGAGAGAAGGAAAAGGAAAGAGAAAAGGATGAGAGAGAAGAAGCAAAAAGAAAGAGAAGAAGAGACAACTGGCCTCCCTGGTGTTGGAGAACTCTCCCAAAGCCTTCGCTGTGGCTGGGACTCTCCCCCAAGCACTCGATCAAGTGTGATGTTGAAATAGGAACTGTTTGCCTTCAGTGAGGCAAATCCAGACTTTGTTTATGTCGCTGCAGGAGCAAATGCTGGGAAATTACCTTCGGAGATGGCTCTTCTTTTTTAAGACCCGTCGGTTCTACGGCCGTGCCCTGCCGACGGGCTCTCCCCTCGGTTTTTTAGCGCTAGAAAAGCTGGGTGCTCTGCCTGCCAGCTCCGCAGCCGGCCCGGGGGCTGCTGGCCCCGCTGCCCGGGGGGGCTGCCTGGGGGGCTGCCGGCCCCGCCGCCCGGGGGTTCTGCCGGGGGGGGCTGCCGACCCCAGGGGCTCCCACGCTCGGGCACGGCGGGGCGGGCAGCCGCTCCCCCGGGAGCCGCTCGGGGCTCCCCGAACGCCGCAGCAAGCGGCCGAGCCCCGCCGGGGCGGGCAGGCGCTGCAGCCGCTCCCTCCGTCCCTCCCTCCCCCTCCTCTCCCCGCCTCCCGCTCCCCCCCGCCCGGTCCCGATTGTGCAATCGCGAGCGGCGGGGCCGGCGGCACCGCCCGGAGCCCGGCACCGGGGGGAGGAGGCGGCCCTGGGCCCCGGCGCCGAGGATGCGGCAGCCGCCGGGCACCGCGGGGCTGTAGCCGCCCGCCGCCGCCCGCGGCCCCGGAGCCCATGGGATGCGCCCGCCGTCGCCTGGGTGGTGAGTACCCCTCGGCTTTGTGTGCCCCCCGCCCCGGCGCAGCGGACCTGCTGCTTTTTCGCCGCCGCTTGATCAGCACCAGATTTTCCGCCTCTTTCCCCTCTCCCTTCTCTTCTCCCCCCGCGGGTGATGGATGGCCGGGAGGATGAGAATATTGCCCCGGGCAGAAATCGGTTACAGATGAGGCGGACTTCGGGGGGAGGGGGGGGGGGTCAGCTGTGCAAGCGTTAAGCTATTTCCACCGCCGCTTTAGCTCGAATAAAATAAAAAAGAATGGGATATGAGGAGCCGCGCTCTGTCGGTTGCACATCTGCGGTACAGAGTCGTTCCCAGCTATTCCGGGTTTCGAACAAAAGTGCAGGGAGCGAACGGGAACGTTCGGAATATCCATGAACTGCAGCGCCGGAGGACGCGTACTAGTTCGGGTATCACGCATGGAGGAAGGAGGTCTTTCCGATGGGCAGCCAGGAAACTTTGGATACTCGAAAAGTTTGCACTAGGGATGAATACATCCTTGTATCTTACCAATAGGTTTTGCACTTACTGGAATATTACAAAGGTTTATATCCGGCTTAGTTCTACCTGTTTCTTGAGTTGTAACATCATATTTCAGTTTCTCTTAAGTATCTGCCGCAATTCTGACTTGTTCTATGTGATCATCGCTGCGTTTTATGCACAGTGGGGATTTCTGTTTTTCTCAGAGATGTTCTGGGGACAGAGCATGCTTCAGCTCATTTTTAGGCTGCATTAAAGTTGATCCAGACAATCCCTTATTGCCTCCTAACTTTCCTCTTACAAGGGCACTTTTACAAGAAACTTATGCTCTGCTTCTGCTCCACAATCAAAGTTTTTACGGGATAGGATTAACCCCATCGAATTAAAAATTCAGCCTGTGTGAAGTGTTTGTGGATTTGGGGGCACCGTAGCTTTGCTGTGCAGGGTTTTTTTGGGGGAAAAATCTGCACCCTGCTGAAACGAGTGGGAAGGAACCTGGTGATATGGCAAGGCCCAGATTTTCCCTTGTATTTTTAGCCTAGAAAACGTAATGTCCTCTTTGCAGTGTCCAACCAGCCAAAAATCAGCTGTGTACAATGGGCACTTTTGCCTCTCGAAGGCAGTCTCCCATCACAAAAAAGGCAGCTCGCCTCAAATTTGCAAACCGCAGGATGGGAAATGGAATTTGCCTTCAGTATAAAAATCCCAAGTGTTTGCAAACAGTCCTGAGAAGAATCTGGGTTCTTGGCTTGACCTCTCTGTGCTGAATTCCAGCTTGGGGAGTTTGCGGTCTTGCAAAAAGGGCAAATGAGCAAAGCCTTGCCAAGTGCCCGGTTGTCTTTCCGGAGCGAGGAAAAGAGTCAGGCTGGAGGGAGTTTGGGGTGCCCAGGAAGTGCAGGATTGGGCCCTGAACCAGAACACTTTTAAAGTAGCTTTGAAGACCTGCCCGTATTGGAGTAACTTTGCTTGTGGGTGCCTGTTGGCATTGCTGAGGTCGTGTTAAGCTGGTATAGGCATGGGAAACCTGCCTGAGAAGCAGAGTAAACTCCTGGGCAGTGCCTCCTCCCCAGGCTCCGTGCTGTTCCCAGCACAGCGTTCCCAGTACCTCTGCCGGCTCCCTACCCTAGCTGCAACAGCCATGGGGCAGGCAAAGCTGGGGACTTGCTCCGTCGGAGCGCCTTGCTCCTGCTCCTTTTTTTCTTGAAGTCTGCTGGAAAAAATCCCACTGCCTCTAGTAGCCCAGGCTTGGAGATCCCCTGTGATAAAGCAAGGACCAGAGCGCTGGGGCATCCAGCACGGCTTGGGGGAAAGAAACTTCACACCCGTTCAAACCAGACTCTTAAAAACCCGAACAGCTGATAAAACCCCTTTTGGGCGAGGACCAGACCAGGGAATGAGGGGTGGTCTGCCCTCCGCACCTCCCGTTAGCGCAGCCAGGAGCTGTGCTTGCCATTTGCCCAGACCTTTGTTTCCCTCGTGGTGCTGTTTAGGGAGGGAGCAACATGGGGCGGTGGGGGCCAGGGCTTTCCTGCGTGTAAATTAGCACCGGTGGTGGGAACGGAGCAACACAACGTTCATTTCTACCAGTTGTGGAGCTGGGCCGGGCCGCTACCCCCATTCCCAAGATTGCAGTCCTTTGGAGTCGAGCTTTGGAAATGGTGTCAGGATCGGGCCCTCGCGTTAGTCACTCTCAAACAAGGCTTAAGCCTCCTTCTTTGATACAGAGCTTGGACGACTCGTCCTGGAGGGGGGAAAAGTCCAGCATTTGGTTCACCGTTTGGTTTGGCTGTGGTTACTGTGCCCAGTCCTGCAGTTTTGGGGAGGCTGTTTGGGTGTCAAGTGTAAGGTCAGCACCTCTGGTACCAATTGAAAATACCAACTGGGCTGCGAGCTGTTCCGTTACCCCCGAAAGTCTCCGGCCCTGCGCTGCTGCCTGGTTTTATGCTTCAGTACTGGAGATGATGGCAGGCAGTGCCGTGGGTATCTAACGCAGACGTCGGGCTTTATACCGTCAAAACTGAGAAGGCTGTTGCAGCGTTCATCAGAGATTAAGAGAGGGTGAAGCAGCACTCAGGTTGAGCGGATTTCTGCCATTGTGGCCGGGATCCAGCCTAAACGGGTGTAAAGGGAGGAAGGAAACAGCAGGAAGGATCCTGAGCTGTCACTGAAAGGTCCACAGCTTCAGCTGCAGACCCCTTTCTCCTTCCCTCTTGCTCCAGCAGCTGGGAACCTGATCCTGCAAGCGCAACCCTGCTGCGTAGGACAGGGCTCGATTTTTTATGTGAGTTTGGTAATGAATGACCGCGCGAGCCGAAAGCCAGCGCGGTTGGCATTTGAGACAACTCCCATCCCTGCCTGCAGGACGGCCTTATGCGGCGTGTGTGCTAAATTAAAAAAAAAAAAAAATCATAATCCTAGTGGCCACTATGTACTAGAACTGGTTTTATCTGGTTCCAGTTAGGCTTGTTTTGAGTAAGACGAGCAGTGCCAGATTCTGAGCTCATTTGCACCAGTGGAGTCATTCGGAGGAGCCGGTCCCAGTTTACCTCACTCTAAGTGAAAGCAGAACTGGGCCTGCTGGGAGAAGTGCTCCCCTGGGAAACGGCTGTGCCTGTGTGCAGATCAGACCTGGGGAAAAGTGAGCGACTCTTGGGACCCTTCCCAGAGGCAGCACGGATATTACCGGCCCCGTGAAAGCTGTTTTCACCGAAAAAAAAGGAGGGGAGAGGCTGTGGCTTGGGTTGCAAGGGGAAGCGGTGTGACCATGGGCTCCAGGGTGAGCCAGGTGCTTGGGGGCGATGCCGATAGTGGTCAGGCTCTGTTCGTGATGCTGTGGTGGAGGAAAAGACAGCCCCTTTCCACGCGGAGGGGGAAACTGCTGCTTGCAGGGGTCGGGGGCAGCTTTAGAGAGGGCAGCCCGGCTGGAGGGCAGCCAGCGCTGTAGTTACATGGGATTTCCAAAGGGTTTGGGATGCGCGGTCCACGTTTGGATGCCTGTTGTCCTCCCATGCGGCCAGAGCTCCAGCCGATACCCTCAGCTCCCGCGCCGGGCGGCAGCGAGCCTGTGGGACGGCTGGGTGGGAAACGCCAGCACCGGGGGAAAGGCAGGAGCGAGTCGAGCCCGGTTCAGGTCCAGACATGCGAGCAAGGCCCCTGGCTGAAAGGCGGCTCACAGCTGTGTGTAAAAGTGCCTATTTCTCATGTTATCTGCAACGCACTCAGGTACGACCTAGCGCTGGCTCCGTTGCAGCCAGGGATGTGGCAGACTGGTCCTCCCTTGCACAGGGTCGCAGGCAGAGCCTGTACGCTCTCGCCTTTCCCCAGTTCGCCGAGGCACCCCCGTCCCGGGGCTCCCCAAAACTGCTGGCTGCTGGAGGCTGGTGCTGGGCTTGCTTTGCAGCTCCCCAACACAGCTCCCACCCCTCTTGCCTCGCTGCTCGTAGGGGCTGCGGAGCCCCACGTTTGGAGCAGGTGCTTGAAGAAGAGAGGGAGTGGAGGGCAGTGTGGGGCCAGGATATATTCCTGTGCTTTAGGCTGATGCCTTTTCCTAGCCGTGATTGTTCTCAGTGCTCAAGAAATAGAGTAATTGAAATAAATTACCAGAAACTGTTTATATTACTCTTGCCTCCTCCACAGGCCATTAGCATGTCCCTTTTCCAGCAGAGCTCCTTTAGGAGCTCATTCTAAGCCTATCTAAGTCCATAGGTAGCTTTCCAATGACTTTTGTAGGTGAAAGAGTTTGGATATTTTTTTTTTCCAGCTGCAAAATATGAGTTTCTTGAGTGTTCAGTGCCCGGTTGAGAAGCCAGACTTAAACTTCCAATGTACCAAAGTCTTTTGAAATTCTGGCCAAAGTGGGGAGGGGAGAGGGCTTTAAAAATGCTGCACTGCCTTTCTCTATTTCTGCTTTATTTCTGTGAGTCACTCAACCAAGCTTGAGTGGAGATTAATACGTTGTGGAAAGGGAAACTCTAACATCTCCTGCTTTTGGAAGGAGCAGAGGCAGCCAGATGCACAGTGAGAAATGACACAGCTTTTGCGCCATTATCAAAAAGTTTGTAGGATTGATCTTGTGCATATTAAATATCAAATGTCTTCCTACGGTAGTTCCCTTTTTATTTTTTTATAATTTCTTCCCAGATTTTGCAGCTCAGTAAAGCAAGACTGAAGCTGTCAGCTCAGAAGAGACTTCTGTGTTCAATTAAACACCCATCCATCTTGCTGTCCTGAAGAATTACCTCTAGATACTCTCAGTGCATAGTGCTCTTCCTTCTCCCCTGGCAATATTGTCGTGACATT
The DNA here is from genome assembly GCA_035590215.1 of Microhierax caerulescens. Lineage (NCBI taxonomy): Eukaryota > Metazoa > Chordata > Aves > Falconiformes > Falconidae > Microhierax > Microhierax caerulescens. Next base: position 109,322,479 of record JAVJGJ010000037.1, read on the forward strand.
GATCAGATTAATTTGGACTACTGCAGGCACGATAGTAGAGTCTCCAAAAGCATGTTGCGCTTTGTATTTTTTGCACCTAAATTGGAAATTGTGAAGTTTTAGCTAAATGCAAATTTCAGAAAGGTGGCAGGTATGAAATAAGGACAAGTACTGAATAAAATCGGTTGGTTTGATATTTTTTGTTAGTACACAGTGACCTTTTAGGTTTTTGCAGTTTAGATTTCAACTTTTCCTGCTAATAATGCTGGCTAGATTTTTTTTGTTACATGTAAGCAAATACTACTTGAGTTGAGATTCCTAAGAGGCAAATTCCCTGTAGTATTCAGAGGTTAACTGTTTAGACAAAATCCTGCCTCTGAGGAGAGCCATGCCCTGGATCTTTCTGGGACAGATACATGTTTCTTACCAGTTGCCACCAAACCAGACACTGACTGTAGCTTTGCTTCCTTGTAGGTGCCTAAACAATCGTTTGCCTTTTGGCATTTGTAGCTACTTGCAACGAGATGGCTCCTGGCCACCTCCGTGCACGGGGGTGATCCCACCCGAGTCCTTGGAGAGCTTTCTCTTTTCCGTGCAGCGACCCCCACTTGCCCTGCAGCACGCTGTCCTTGTGTGACTCCCCAGCTGATGTCCTGACTCCCACCTGCCCTTGAAGCGCGGCGTTTCCCCGAGCACCTTCCCATCGAGGAGCGCTCGCCGCATCGTGTGGGGCGGAGGCTGTTGGCAGCCATCCCTCCCCTCCACTCCTGCCCTGGGGAGCCCCTTCCCCCTTCCCTTGAAGGAAGTCTGGTGTTCCAAAGACCTCCCTCTGCTTTTCCGCTCTCTCTGCACCCATCGGCTCGCTCGGCATACGGCATTCCGCTGTCTCTGGTCCCACAAGCGGGGAAACTGAGGCACGGAGCAGCGCACTCAGCAGCACGTCTTTGGGACCTTCTCTTCTCCGAGCAGTGCCGTGCAGCAGCTTTTCCCAGTAAAATGGCACAAATAACTCGTTGAACACAAAAGCAGGACCCGTTACCGCTATGATTCCTGTCTAACACTAACTTGGGGTTGCTCTTGGCAGGGTGTAGCTCGAGAGCCGTGTGTCCAGGGGGACAGGAGAGGAAGGTGAAGGTCCCAGCTCTGATCCAGACCAGGAGCTGAAACCTTGACCTTGTCCATCTCTGCTGAGATCTCATGTATCTCGCACAAGGATTTAAATCGCTGAGTTAAGCGCTGAGGTAAGGCCATTTCCCGGCTTTGTGCCTCATTTTCCTTAGCTGCAGCGTGGAGCTGACACTGTTTCTGTGCTGCATGCACAGGCTCTGAGCTCGGCTAAGCAATGTTTATACAGCTCAGGGGTTTCTTGTCTCTCAGAACCTGGGATGCTGTGTGTGTGGCCATGAGCACAATGTACCTGTGTCTGTGGCTTTATGCATTTGGCAAAATTGCAAGATCCTGGATAAGAAAAAAAAACCCTATAAATTTATTAAACTACTCATGAAATGTTCCCCGTGTCCACCTGCAGACTTGTTTTGTATTATGCGGTAAACTTCCCACTGGAAAAAGAGGGTAAAACTGATTAGATCTTTTTTATTTTCCTCCAGAAGTGTTTGGTTTCCAAGTGGCCGGGAACAGCTGTGGGCTGGATGGTGGGAACGTGGCCTCCGAGGTAATTCCTGTGATTGTCCTCTGGCCGCTGTAACCATTGTAGATTTTCCCAGCTGCTTCCAGGCGTTGGTGGGGACTGTCCTGCTTGCAGGACTCTCCTGAGAGTCCCTGGGACTGCCGGGATGGGAGCAAGGAGCTCTTCCAGGTGACACAAAACATCTGAGTGTGCTGCCACCAGGGCTGGCAGCCTGGCTGGTGGGAGGCTCAGCCATCGTCAGGACCCGTGCCAGGCTCCCGGCCCCGGCAGGGTGCTGGGGTGCTACAGCTGAGACCCGTGTGGCCCTCAGCTCCTTGGGCATGGGGACAGGCTGGAAAAGGGCTCCGGGGCTGCTCACCACAAGGCTGCAGCTGTGCGTGCGCTGAGAAGTTGTTTGTCTCTGGAGTCCGGGATGTGCCAGGCTCAAGGGCTGAGTCATTTGATTTCTCAAATATGCGCTGAAGGGATGGTGGAGGGAGCTGCCATGCGGTTCCCTGCAGAGGGAGAGGGGGGAGACCCTCACGGGCTGATGGGTCTGCCGGAACTGAGCTGAACTTTCTGCTTGAAAAGCTTTGACTAGCAGGAAAAAAAACCCCGTGCCCTGGCGTGGAGAAGAGAAAGAAGCCCCTGTGTGCGGGGCAGCGCTTGCTCCCACCAGCTGCCCAGGGCTGGGGTCAACACACTTGTTCCTTTAGGGGCTGCAACGTGTAATTTAGCTTGTCACGGAGGAATGTGCTCCATGCCTTTATTTAATCGGGAGTTTGCAAACCTGCTTGGGTGCCTTGTCTTCCTTTTTTTCCCTTCCCTTCCCAGCCAGGGGGGGAGAAGGAACACGGTGCTTTTGTCTCCGACCCTGTGGCTGCTGTCAGATGAATGGTTTTAGTGGCAGCTCTGTTCGCATGACTGGTTTGAACTACGCCAGCGAACATGCCGCGGTTGCGAGCGGGCTGTTTCCAGCCTCAGCTCCCTCCCAAACTCAGCTGCATCAGATGTTTTCCTAGGAACTGGCATAAACCTTGTTACTTACTAGAAATGTGGCCCTGCGGGTTCCAGGGCATTCTTGGGAGAAGGAGAACACCGTGGGGATATGGCCTGTTCAAGGCTTAAAATCAGGGAGGGATAGCGGCGCTCAGGCCCTCGTGCCCTGGAGGATGGGGCAGAGCTGTAATTGCTCCGTCTCTGTAGAGGTACCGGGTTCCCCTGCTCACCGTGGCTGTGCTGCTGGGGTCCCTGGTTACAAAGCCATCCCTGCTCAGAAAAGGAGAGGGCTTCAGCATGTGTTTAAGTGCTTTCCTGAATCCAGGCCAGGCCCTGTGCTTTAGCAGAGCACAACCTCACTCGTCTTCCTCTCGGTATCGGAGTGAGACAGGAGCCCAGATGCTCGGAGATGATCCATCATGCCTCTGGCAATTGGTCTGCTCTGACCAGCGCTGCACCAAGACCTCTGTACTGAACGCCTCCCTCCAGAAATGAACAAAAAGGTCCCAGGGAAGCAGAACTGTCAGCGCAGACAGAAATGTTTGCCTCTTTGTTTGCTGCTGGGTAGAGATGCACAGAAACCTGGAGAAAAACCAGCCACCACCTTTCTTCGGAAGGAAGGAAATTGCTCTCTAATCGGGCGTGTGGAAGTGAACTTGTGTGCTGACTCCAGAGGAATTTCGGCTGTTCCCCGGGGGGTTGTTATTGCTGTTTGGGTCACATCCCAGCTCGGATCTCAGACTTGCCTTTGGGAGCGGGATTCCTCAGCCCAGAGCTGCTGGCATCTGAGGAATGAGTGATGCTCGTTTCAGAAAACCAAGTGTGTGTGTGCGTGCGCACAGCTTAGCTATGTCTTCTTAGCAGAAATTGCAGAATTCCCTTACTGCAATGGAAAAAAAAATGATTCAGGGAGCAGAAGTAAGCCCTGAGAGGTGTCTTCAGGAGGAACGTGTTTAACCACACTGCTCTTGTTAATGGTGTTGCAAGTTCAGGGGCTAAAACCTTCTGCTTATCTCCAACCAAGACCTGCAAACCCTGCTTTGTGTGCATGTTTTCACCAGGGACCCACGGGATTCACATCAGCAAAGTGCTGGGAGGGTTAGGAAGCCAGGACTATAAAGGTGTTGCTGCATTATACCATTATGTTCCTGTATCACCGAGAGATCAGAAAACACAGCAGAGAGTCCACCTGATTCCTCAGAGATGCCGGGGCCAGGGAGGGAGGATGCCCTTTTCTGGCTGCCTTGGGATGGAGATGGGGAAGCATCTCGCTCTCGTCTCTCTGTTCCGATCAAGGATGTTGGGCTCAGTGGAAGTGTAACAGGGCAAAACCCTCTGCCCCATAATGACCTTAAAATACCGGAGCTGGAGCTGGGAGCAGTGCTTAGTAGGCTGTCTCCATCGTTCAGATGTGGTGGTCCTCCAGCCGAGGATGTCTTGGTGAAGCCTGTGCAGAGGGATGGAGTGACTGGGGGAACACCCAGCTGGGAGTCCCCAGTGCAGAGCTGCCTCTGACACCGCTCCCCGATAAACAAGGCATTTTTCCTCTCCTTTCCCGGCAAGCGTTAGGGCTGCGCCCAGGAGCCTTGGGAATCAACAGGAGTCTTTCCAGTGTGGGCTTTGGATCTTCGTCTGGATAAATAAATAGAAGGAAATAACAAATAACATGGTTCTAACAAATATTTTAGGAAGTAGAAAATGCCTGCCTTTCGCTGTGACTCCATCCAAACCCCACAAAGGAAAAAATTTCCCTCCTTCTGTGATGCTTTTCCATCTGCCTTTCCCCAGCGATTGGGAGTGTTCGTGCAGGCACCTTGGCTGGAGAGCAGAGCAAGGAAACCGGCGTGGGATTGCTCCGGGGTGGTGAGGAACCTCCTCGGCCGACCACCTTATGCTCGGTGTTAAAAGGACCCCCCTCGCCTGCAGCCAGACGTCCTGTCCTCGGAGTAACCGTTGGCTGAATTTGAGTGGCTCTATAAAAATCAGCGCTGCCTTGGTCTTTTCTGTGGGTTTCTAGCCTCTGGATTGAGGTTTCCACGGCTCCCTGCGTGCTGCTGCCTCACAGCGACATCTGCTGCGTGCTGCCAGCAGGAAGGTGGGTTTCCTTCCCGGGAAAACGGTCCCTTTTTTTCCGGGAAAGCTTGCAGCAAGGCCAGCTTTGGCTTTTAAAGGGGCAGAAGAGGAAGGAAGTGGGGAAGTCTGCTCCTTCCTCAAATAAAAACATTTCTGCGGTCCACAACTTCCCCAACCTGGCTCGGCCCGTGGCGGTGACACTTGTGTTTTGCAAAGTCCTCCCAGCCCAGCTTTGGGTGGGAAATGCTGAAAAGCTGCTGTTGCTCCTGGCCCAAAGCTTGGAAGGAGTAATGCAGGTATCTGCCTGCCCCAGAGCTTGTTTTGAAGAGGGAGGAGGCACAGCAGCATCTCCCAGTGCCTGTGCAGTGTTTCGGGGAGCCCTCCTGGCCCTGGCAGTGGCTGGGGAGGGAGAAGTGAGTACCGGCACACGGGGGGATGTACCTGTGCTTGTCGCTGCCCAGAACTGCCACGGGCTCGGAGAAATGGGGCTGTTTTCTTGTCTCTTTTCTTTCCTGCTCACACTTTGCTTTCTTCTCCAGTTACAGGGTGTTGGCAGAGCTGGCCATGATGTTATGGTTCGTGGTCGGTGCCCTCTTCCCAGCGCTGCTCCTGGCCGCGCCACCCCCCATCAACAAGCTCGCCCTCTTCCCAGACAAGAGCGCTTGGTGCGAGGCAAAGAACATCACCCAGATCGTGGGGCACAGCGGCTGCGAGTCCAAGTCCATCCAGAACAGGTATGGATCCGCCCTCGGTGCCGAGCTGCCAGCGGCTGAAGCTGGTTTCCATTTGCTGATGACACTGGAGTGGCTTTGGGGACTGTCACTCGCACAAGAAGCCAGGCACCGTGTGCTGCCTCTGCCCGGCTGCCTTCTGTCTGTCTCAGTGGAAGGTCAAATCTCCTGCTGCCTTTGCTGAGAAGAGCAGGTGCCTCCCCTGAGCCTTCGTCCCTCCCGTTGTCTTTGCAGGGCCTGTCTGGGACAGTGTTTCAGCTACAGCGTCCCCAACACCTTCCCTCAGTCCACGGAGTCCCTGGTGCACTGCGACTCCTGCATGCCAGCCCAGTCCATGTGGGAAATCGTGAGTATGCCTGCCCGCTCCCGGCTCTTTCTGCGGGGTCGCGCGCAGGGGCTCTCAGCTTTGCCCTGCCACCGCTTTAGGGCAAGTCATTCTCCTTCCCTGAGCTTTTCCCTTGTAGCTTCCTTCCAGGGTGTCTCTCAGGTGACTGAACCCTGTCTTGAGATGCCTGGGTAGAAGGGGCTGCTGGAAGCAACGTGACTGATGTGATGAATGATGCATTTATCACTCTGTTTGCAGAAGCATCCCCCGTCAATCCCTGCATTATTCATCCCTGTGCTCATCCCGCGTGCCTGTTCTCTCCACCACTCCTTTTGTCACCTCTTCCCACTCGGGAATCTTTGATTTCTGTGATGTCCAGAAGTGCTTCCCACAACCCATCTGCCTGTCACCCTCAGACCTCACAGCTTGGTGCCACCATTGATGCTGACGGAGCCATAAACGCTGCCTCCGAGGCCAGCCCAGGCGCCCGGGGAGCTGGGTTCAGCACTCTGCTCTGCTCTCAACTCAGCCATTTGGGCAGATGGTTTGGTCCAAGCTACCCGAGATGCTCAGCAACGTGTCTCGTGGGTGGCCTTTGCGGTTACCGCCGATATTTCTGTGCCGGTAGCACCACCTGGGAGCAGTGTCCCTCTCAAGTTGGTGCATTTTCCCTGCGTCGGGGCAGCTTGTGACCTTGGTGAGCCGTTCCCAGAGAGCTTTGCCTTGCAGGCTGGCTGCGGAGGGTTGTTCAGACGGACCGCGAACCATCGCTTCTCACTTAAAATACCCCCCGTCTGCAGGGCATGGGGCAGGATGGCCGTCCGGGCGTTGAGATGTACCCTCACTTGCCGTGTCCTCGTCCCTCTACCCAGGTGACACTGGACTGTCCAGGCAACGACGAGATCCCCAGGGTTGACAAGCTGGTGGAGAAGATACTTCACTGTAGCTGCCAGGCTTGCGGGAAGGAGCCGAGCCACGAGGGAGCCCTGTTCAACGTCTACCTGAACGCGGAGGAGAACATGCCCGCGGAGGGTCCCAGCCCCCATCACTATGCCCACCACCAACAGGAGGTGGAAGAACCTCCCGCCTCCAGGCACCACCACCACGAGGAGGAGGGCGACGACTGACCTGGCCCTTGCGGGACTGTCCTTGCAGCCAGGCAGGGGGTGTGTGCGAGGGAGAGGGCCGGGGTTGGGGGAGGGAGGGGGGTGGTGGAGTCTTTCCTGTCTAATAGCTACCCTCACGCTTTGCTCTCCACGACACCCCGGGGCTGGAGGAACGTTCTGAGGCACAAGCAGGGCTGAGGGACGGCCGTGGGGCTGGAGCTGCAGGGCAAGAGAGGAGGGCTCGGCGTCTTCTGATGCAAAACTACTTGCACATAATAGTAATAATATATTGAGAGGAGCGGGAACCCGGACGAGGGGGTTTCGGCTGAGAGCTGAGCTGAGCTGGGCTCTGCCGGGGCTGGCTGCAGGCTCCTGAACCCGCCGTTCACTGCGGTTCGCACGGACCCTCGCTGAGCCCTGGGGCTTTCGGGTGGAGGAAGAAAGGACGCAGCTTCTCCACGGTCCCGCAAGAGACGCGCATCTCTCCCGGAGCGTGCGGGGCTGGCGGCATCCCTTCTTCCCCCTGCCTGCCTAAGGACACGTGGGCTCAGCATGGACGCGCTGTCCCTCCTGGCACGTGCTGGATCTTAATTCACCCCCAACCCCCTTGCATTAATTAATTAGGTAGCTCCCTCAGGGCCACCGCGTAGCTCCCTGGGAACGAGGGGCCTGGGCCATGCCACAGGCGCGGGGGCTTCTTGCTTGGTGGCCCCCA
>JAVJGJ010000037.1:109340467-109354559 GCA_035590215.1 Microhierax caerulescens
CAGCACTGCCAACTTTCTCCCAGGCAGTCTGTATCTCCCTGGCTCCAAGGACCCCAAAACCCACAAAAAAAAAAAAAAAAGGGGGGGGAGGAAGAAAATATAATCAGGAATACATAAGTAAAATTGACAAGTGCAACCACTCTCCCCCCTTCACCCCTGTGACATCAAAAGTCCTAAACAGGGGAAACACACTGCAATTATCCCCCTGAGACCTCTAGACGCATCCAGAATTAGGAATAACTTTCTTTTCTCGCAAAATAGAGATATCCCAGAAAATTGACAGTGACAAGATGATTCACAGGCTACAACATATTCAACACCCGTGTTAAATTCATCTGCTCCCGGAGCTGTGGCCATTAGAGAGGTGACCTGCATGGGTGACATTTAAGGTAAACTATTTAATTTCATCCAGTTATTTCATCATAAACCCTTTCCAAAGGGGTATAAGGACAGGAGAAAAAAAAAAAGGATTTTAAAAAAAATATATAACTCCCGATGCACTGGGCTGCAGTACATTCCAGGCATCCCTGCCCTGAAAGCCCCAGTCCTCCGCCAGACCCGTACCTGAGCCGCCCCGATGAATGGGCAGATTTTAACACATTTCGGGCAGAGCGAGAACAACCTGCCAGTTACGGTTAGATAAAGTGGCTGAGGCTCCCGAGAAACTTTTCAACTATTTAAAAGCCTCTCAAAATGTTTATTTTTAGGAGAAAGGGAATTCTCTTCTAGGCCAGCTATCAATGACACGTAAAAAATCCTCAGGAAACCAGAGCGCACTTCCAATTTAACGTGAGCTCGGATGACACCGCCTTCTTAGAAATTAGCATTCTCCCTCCCAAGATTGCTAAAATAGCCAGCAAAAAACCCCCAGCATTTAGGCTGCAATCTCTTTCTTCTGCTCGGAGGTGTACAATATTCCCAGGAACAAGAGACAGACACAACTATCAACTCTGCTTTGTCTCTGCAAAATGTTACAGGACAATCCGTGCCCTGAGCCTGACCTGCAGATGGCTCTTAAAAAAATAAATAAATAAATAAATAAATAAATGAAATCCCCACTGCCACTAACTGCGGCGGAAGGCTCTCCCCCACCACCAAGAAAAAAAAAATAAAATCTTAAAATATAAAAATAAAATCACAATTTCAGGGGGCTTGGCTGAACCAACCATTTCGAGTCTCGTCTGCGGCACCACAGAACTGCAACTATTTATACAAAGCCAGCAAAGTATTACAATGAACACAAGGCCTGGGCGTTCGAGAGCCCGGGTTTAGAGGCTGAAATTGTAATTAAACTGCGAAGAGAAATGGACGCCAAGATTGGTCTTGACACTAATTACCAGAAAGAAAGACATTTATGCAAATTTACCAGAAGCCTGAACTTCAGCAGTACTGAAACGGAGGAGGAAGAAAGAGAGAGAGACAGAGAAAGACAAAAATTACCTTCTCTAATTCCAACAGATGAAACCTTAATACTTGTATGGCTTGAATCATCTGCAAAGATACAAACAACACGAGTATTTATCTCATTCCCGGATTTGGGGATATTTCCCACAGCCGCCCCTGCCGCACTTTGTAGCTTGACTTTTCTCTAGTAGTAAATAAAAAGTTGTTTTGATTTATGGCAATAACACTAAAACTTAATAGCGGTGGCTTTGTGCGCTGTTTAACGAGAAGCGATCTAGAGTTAACCAAAAAGAAAAAAAAAATCCCTATTGCAATGAAGCAACTGAATTATACGGATCATAAACATTTCTTTAAAAAAAAAAACACACACACACACACAACCCTTTAAAACACAATCGCTGGCTCTTTGGGAAAGCCTGAGCGAGACTCCTCCAGCGGAGGCAAAATATTTGTTTATCCTGAAGGGGGGGGGGGGGGAAGAAAAAAAAAACAGAGAGAGAAAAGAGCTCCTTTTGGGTGGGTTTAGCGCTGGGGGGATCTCCGGCCACAGCAACCCTCCGTGCTTCCCCAGGAGCTGCTGAAAAGGTGCATGGAGGGGCTGGCTACAGCCTGGCTAAATCCCCGCTCCGCCCGGGCGGGTGGGCGAGCTCGCCCCCAAGCCTGAGCTCCCCGTTGGAGGTTTGCTTTATCTATAGCCTGATGGGATTTTTTACTTCCACGCAATTACCGCACCGTATTTACTTGTAATTATAAAAATCATCATCATCGTTAAAAAAAAAAAAAAAAAAAAAAAGATCCACGTGAGAAATTTTCAATTTAGTACCACCAAACTACCTCTCCAGAAGACACAGAAGTTGTTTTTTTGATTATTTTTTTTTTTTTTTAAATAAATGGGAAGGGAAGGGAGGGTGGTGGGGTGGGGTGGGGGTGGGGAGAGGAAAAAGTGTTGTTAACTCTTACCAAGTTATCCAGTTCGGGATTAGAGGAAAACAGGGGTTTCTCTGCTCGGATCTAAATATAAGAAAGGGGAGGAAAGGGGGGGGGGGGAAATAATAATAATAAAAAAGATGTGAAATATGGAAGCAGAAAAAGCAGGCGTCATTATTTCTTGCTTCATTACACTGTCGGGTCCATTATGTAACCTTTCGTGCAAAGCCCTGACTGCTGGATTTAGTACATCAGCCAAAGACTTGAACAAGTGAATCAAATACACCGAAAAATACCTCCGGAGCTTCCCGGCAGAGCCCCGGCCCGGCTCCCGGCTCCCGGTCCGGCTCCCGGCCGGCCCCCGCCGCCCCCGGCCCCACCGCTCTTTGGGGGGTGGTCAATGCCCAGATTTCCCCGATATTTATTTTTTTGTTTGGTTGGGGTTTGTTTGGATTTTTTCTTTTTTCGCCTCTTGCAGTAAGAGAGGGGGGAGGGGGAAACGCGCATCTTTATCTCAACAGAGACTTGTTTTTCTCGTTACGATTTTTTTTTTCCTTTTCTTTTCTTTTTTTTTTTTTTTTCTGTTACTCTTTCAACCCGGTTTTGCTGACCTGTTTGGCGAACACTGCTATGTCTTCATTGAAAGACTCAGAGGAGCAAACATCGCCTCCCGCTACCCCGGGCTCCCTGGGTGTGCATGTAGCTAATTCACATTTCTCAAAAATCAGTGCTAAAAGAGGGAACAGGGGGTGTCTGAAAGAAAATACAATAGTCACACACACAGAGGGGGGGAAAAAAAAATATCATAACGAAACCAACACAACACCCACCGCCCCCAAACACAACAATAGTTAGTCCCGCAGCAGCGTGGGGAGGGGGCACCCAGCGAGGGGGCTCCGGCACCCCCCGCCGTCTCCCGGCCCCTGCCCGCAGCCGCAGCCCCCCGGCCTCGCCTGCCCGCACACACGGCTCATACAACCTTAGGACAAGCTAAGAATAAAACCCAAGCCTGTTCCAGCAGCCATTTTGAATTAACTTTCCTTGTCTTTAGGAAAAAAAAAAAAAATTAAAATCCCTGGACGTACACTTCTGCCTTTCATGCTTTTAATTCCCGTTTTCTGCTGGAGGGACTGGCTGGGAGCAAAGGGGGGAAAAAAACCCCAACCCAGGGTGAGGAAAAAACCAAACCAAACCAAACCAGAGAAAGAAACACCCCCCATCCCAATTAAAAAGGAAAAAGCCCTCAACCCACCCACCCCTCAGCACCCAGCGCCGAACCAGCCGACCCACCGGCAGGCGCTGGCCAGCCGGGCTGCCTGCCTGCCCCGCTGCCTGTCCTGCCTGTCCTGCTGCCTGTCCCTCTGCTTGTCCTGCTGCCTGTCCCTCTGCCTGCCCCGCGCCCCCCGAAGCCCCCAGCCCCGACCCGCGGGGGAACCAGGTGCTTTCGGGCTCTCCCAGCTTCCAAAGCCCCCCCAGCAGAAAGGCTGCGTGTGCATCTGCTTCCCTCGGCCGTTTAATAATTTAAATAAATAAATAAGCGTGGGCGCACACACACATATATATGTATATTTATGACAGCGAGTTCATTTTTTTTTTTTCCAATGGCTTCATAATTTTTTTTTTTTTTTTTTTTTTGGAGGGGGGGTACCGGACACTGCTGAGTTTTACCCAACCCTACAGATTTCTGATAACCCGATAAAGAAACCGAACGACGTGATTCATTCCCCCACCCACCCACCCACCCCCCGCCCCGTTTTCAGAACGATTTTAAAAGGTTCTTAAAAGTCCCCTGCCAGCTCCGGACGGGCAGATTCATTGGAAAAGCATCTGCCGCCCCTCGGAACCCACCGGCTCCGCCGCAACGGCCTAGAAACGGCTTTGCAGCTCGCCGCACCGAGCGGCTGCCAACGCCGTCGGAGAAAAAGTTTTTTGAAAATAATAATAATAAAAAAAAAGGATAAAATGAAAGAAAGCAAGAAAAATAATAATAATAATTAAAAAAAAAAAAAGGTGAGGGCTGAGAGGAGCAGCTCTGCAGTTTTCCCCTCCGCAGCGCAAGGAGCGCCGGGCAGGGTGGGAAGTTGGGACCAGCGCTCCCAGTTCCCAGCTCCGGGCGCGGATTTACCGCCCGGCGCAGGTTGCGCCCTGGGAATATTATTTTCCTCCTCCTCCCCGCCGTGATGCGTGCCGCCCCTCCAGCAAGCCCCGGCTGTTTATTCGGCGGAGCCCCCGCAGCTCCCCGTGCCAGGGGGCTCCCAACCCTTTCTCCCCCCCGCTTTTAAAAAATACTAATAAAAAAATTAGAATACAGCCCTTTGCCGCGCAGCACCGCCCGCACCCCCACCCCTCACCCCCAGCCCCTTCCCCATCCCGCTGCGGGCCCGCACTCCCCTCCCTCCTTCCCCCTCAGCCCATCCCGCGCAGGTTGCGCGCAGCTTTGCGCGGCCACCTACCCGTAGATGGCATCTTTATCTCTCTTGAGGGCGTCGTTGACGGAGGCGCCCATGGCGGGGGGCATGGCGTTGGCGTGGGCGGCGTGGGGGTACTGGTGCGAGTGCAGCGGCGGCCCGTGGTTGAGGTGGTGGACGGGCTGCATGGGGCGGGCGCCGTGGGGGTCCCCGTACATGGACGCCGGCACCCCTACTCCGTCCATCCCGCCGTAGTGGGGCAGCTCATCGTACTGTCAAAAAACGGGCCGGAAGAGAAGAAAGAAAGAGAAAGAGGGGAAGAGCGAGAGAGAGAGAGAGAGAGAGAGGAATAAAAAAACAAACAAACAACAACAACAAAAGTCAGAAGAGAGTAAAGCACCCGGACAGACACAAACAGAGCAAAACAAAACAGGAGCAGCCACAACAGAGAGAGAAATGTGCGAAAAGAAATCAACTGGGATCGGGAGCAGAGGCTGGAGAGGCTGAGGGAGAGTGGGGGTGCGGGGAGAGGTAAAGGGGGAAAGTGTGTGTGCCTGCCTGTGTGTGCGGGGGGAGATGGTCCTCTTCAGCACGGGCAGGAGAAACCCTAACAAGGAAACGGGGATGAAAAGGAAGGAAACGGAGGAAAGAAACTAGAGTTACTCTGCATTAGAAAGGAAGAACACACACACACACACAAAAAAAAAAAAAACAAAAAACCAACCCAAACCAACAAACCAAACCCAAACCCCAAAAAAACCCAAAACAAGCAGAATCAAAAGCAACTATATAAATAAATCAACACCGGGAAGGAGAGAGGAAAGGTAGGGTGCATTGGGGGAGGGAAGAGATAAAGGGGGAAATAATCTGAAAGTTACCAGAAACATTATTTAGTAGCAATTCCCCTTGTCCTTGTCAAAGCCAGAGACAAAAAAAAAAAAAAAAAAGCAGCTATATGTGTATACATATATATACACAGACACACATATGTATTTCTTAGTCTTTGCTAGACAGCGGCAGCAACGGCGGCAGCAGCAGCAGCAGCAGCAGCAAGCTTTCCCCTGTGAACCCCGTGCTACTGAGCAGGCAGAGAGCAGGGAAATCGCGCTGCTGGGGGAAAAGCTAGAGAGGAAAAAAGCGTGGAACAATTGCAGAGAGAGACACACACAGAGAGACACTCACGCGCACACACAAAAAGCTAGTGAATAATTTTTGCTGCTATTTTTTAATAGTGGCCGCCATCATCAGCAGCAACAGAGGAGAGCAAATCGGACAGGCCCCTCTTAAGAGAGGATTTATATATAGGTAAGTGTTGGAGATTTAAACCTACCCTTTGCGCCATCAGTCTGCGCTCCAATAAACTCCTGGATGTGTCGTATATTTAATATCCCAGTCCAGCAAAGAAAGTGATTTAGAGTGAAGAAGATTCCTTTTTTTTTTTTTTTTTTTTTAACCCACTTATAGACTTCTCCTATCTTCCAATATGGGTAAATAATAATAATAACAACAACAATAACAACAACAATAATATATAAAAAAACAGTCAAGAACCACGATGAGTTTCTGTGTTTTCTTCTTTTTTCTCTCTCTCTTTCCTTTTTCTCTCTCTTTTTCCTTTTTTCCTTCTCTACGCAAAAAAAAAAAAAAATAAAATTGTCAAGCCCCCAAACTGAAGGTTACGATCGGCCCGTCAGCAACCCACATGTAACCAAACTGTCGTGTCTCATGGCTTTTTGCCACTCCAGCTGTCAATCAAAGCCAGGGAATGTCAAGGTAGTGAATGAATGATGGTTGATGATGATGAAGAAGAGAGGAGGAATCTTTTTAACCCCGGTTTCTTCTTCCAGTAACTCCGCTCTCGGGTTTTGCCTTTTAGGATCGCTATAGGGTTGGTTTGTATTTTTTTTTTTTTTTTTTTTTAGTACTGTGAAGGGGGGTGGGGAAAGATGCGAAGAAAAATTGAATAGTTTGCAAAGCCCGGACTTCCCCCTCTCTCCTTTTTTTTTTTTTTTTTTTTTTCCTCCTCCCGGCAGGTATTTTGTCTCCCTCTCTCCCTCGCTCTCTGAGATGAGTGAGTGTCAGTAAGTGTTGGCAGGTTGGCTGCTGGCTGCTGTGCCCTCCTTGGCCTTGCACCCCGCACGCCACGCTGCCTGCAGCACCCTAAGGTGCTCCTGGAACTCATGGTCACATAGAGTATCCCTTGGGTATGGGATGCTGCAAGAAGCAGCCACATGCCAAGCCAGTCTCATTAGTTTTCTTTCCATGTTGCCCACGTATATTCCAGAACTGAACAACAAGTGTTTTTATGAGTAACTTGACATTTATTTGCTACAAATCCCCTTGCAGCCGACGGCTGGCCCAGCGGTCAGTGATAAATGACCGTGACAAAGGAGAACTGAGCGCAGGTTCAAACATCAAACTGTTCAATACATTTTTGCCACGTAGCTGTGGTCACGTAACTTGGATTTGGTATCAAGCATGAAGGTAAAGATGTGAGTCTTTCCACAAATGGCTTTATATAAAAACATACTTTGACTCCAAATCTGGTTAAAAAGGAGCAGAAAAATACACGACAAACTCCGAAGATCCATTGGGTGGGTGGCTCCGCAAAGACGGGCTGCAGGAGATGGAGAAACAGGGACAGCCTCCTCAAGCCAGATGTCCGAAAGCAATAATGCACTACCCTCATCGAGCCAATTCTGTGTAACGAGGCGTTTGCTTGGGGACGAATCCTCTGGTGCAGTGGAGAAGTCAAGCCCCTTCCCCACAGGCAGTGGCACTGCCGAGCAGCACACCGGGCCCGTCGCAGCAGGACCCCATAGCCTGTGTCAGGACATCTCCTGTCACCCTTCAGCAAGGCACCGTGCCAGAGGCAGAGATGAAATAATGTACAGCTTCAGGATCAGGTAGGAAGTAGCTGGTCGATGGCCCAGCTATCTCAAGACAGATGTATTCCTGAATATGATCCAAGAGCTATAACAACTCTCAAATGACAGAGAAAGCCAAGAAAAGGTGTTTATTAATGGCATTCCTGGCGTCATATGGAAACTGGACTTGCTAAATAAGCTCCTTTTGATCACAGCTCAAATTCCAGTGTGAATACTGGACTTGGCGGCGGGATGGGGGGAGAGGAAGAGCCGGGTGCTGTAGCCAAAGCCACGGCGTGCTGCCAGGTTGCACCACTGTGCCCAGAAACCGCCGTGTTTCCCACGTTGTGAGCAATAACTGGCAGGTAAGGTCCGGGGAGAGAAGGGAGAGGTGACGCTGGTTAAACTGGTGTTGGAACCAAAAAGGAGGAGGACTTGGTGTGAACCGAAATCAGAAGCTGCAGGTGTTGTATTTCCCCCTGTAACTCAAGAAGACCTTCAAGGTGTGGGTGTGGGAGGGTATTGACACCCCCCAGCTCTGGTTTTGAAACAGGGAAGCAGAGGGGTGACTCAGCTGGGGCCTATCCTCGCCGTGCTCCCACTGGATGCGCTGCCTTGGGCTCAGCAGCAAAACAGGCCAGAGAGGGACCTTTTATGGAAGATGTGGATCAGTCCCGTAGGGTTTTGGAAGACTCTGCACCACAGGGGATGTAAAGCAGTGTCCCTCCCTCTGGTTTGAGAGGGGGGAGAAGAGAGCAGATGCCAATCCGCTTTTATAGAGTAAGGTAGAAATCAAACAGATTCATATTTATCCTATGCCAAGTATTTGTTTTATTCTAAGCCAATTAAAAATATGTCTAGAGGGGGCTTTTAAGGCTGGAGAAGTGTGTGGGACACAAAACGAAAGTCTCTGTGGGTTGCTGGCTTGCAAAGCCTGGGAGGAAATTTCACAAAGTAATAAATCATAAAAAGCACACTCTGTTTCTTCTGCTGTCTTTCGCCTAGGGTCTCAAAGCGTGTTTCTGACAGGACTGAGGCCTCGAACACTCACTGCCCTCGGATAGGGAAGCAGTCGGTTGGAAAGTGCCCAGGCCCTGGCACCAGCACTGAGCAGGCTGGGGGAAGAAGGGCAGGCAGCCCGAGCCGTGTGCCTGCCCCATCAGCGGAGCCGCAGCGGGGACGCTGAGACCTACATAGCCGGGCAGCCAGAGCCTGCAGCACACCTGCTCACATGAAACCTAAAACCCAATCAACCACTGCGGGAAAAAATTTTTAATTTCCTAGTGACGAGCCCCTCTCCACGATAGGCTTAAAAATATCCGCAGAGCCACCTGCTTTCCCAGGAGTTACATAGCGGATACACAGTCCCTAACGGTGACAGCTGCTTCCCTGAAGAAGGAAGCAGTTTGTGCAAGGAGGGAAGTGCCACCACTTCCTGAGGAACAGTGCTGATTCAGGCAGGAACCAGCCCTTCCTCGTTCATGGGAGATGCCGTGGGTGGCTGCTCCAGAAGCTTTGATGCAGTAACACGCCACTGCCACTCTCCAAGCTCTCGGGAGGGTCTGAAAACTGCAGCTACAGCTTTGCCAGCTCCACCAGTGCTCCTTTGGGAATCCCACTGCAACAGGATGGTGCTTTGAAAGCGGTTTTAGTGCTGGTTGAGCATCTCTGCCCAACACAAAGAGCTCTAATTTGCTTCTTTGGCTGCTGCCTCTTTCTTGCTGTCCCCGCTGTTCAAACAGTCTGGGCAGGGGAGTGAGGCTTCTCCCCCGAGACAGCTGGGAGCATCAGGGTGCTGAGCATGGCCGGCCGGGAGAGCCTCACCGTCAGCTGCATCCTCCTCTTGCACCGTGTTTTCATCTTCTGGAGCCTTGCTCCCCGCTGCCCCTTGTGATTTCTTGGCTGGAGGGGAGAAAAGGCTGCCGCTACCCTTCTTTTCTGGACAACACTCCTTGGTTTTAATGCCCACAACTTTTAGGATCGTGTCCATCTGCTTCATGTAGTCCAGGTGGCCGTTTACCTGCAAGCAACAAGAGTCCTGTTAGTGGGGAAGCTGCAGGGAGCCCAGCTCGGTCAAGTCCTTTGTCTACAGAGCCAGCACTGTCATGAGGTTTGGGTCTAGCTCTGAAAGGCTGGAAGAATGAGGTCTGAAAAATGCAGTTGTCCACTGAATAATCTGAACTGGCTGCTGCTGCTTCATTGCCTTTCCTCAGTAACATCATTACGATGTTTGTAACATTGCTGAGTTACAAACGCCCAGATTCTGGGTGCCGCAAGAGTAAGAGAGGAGGCGATGTCCCACAGTGAGATTGACCCAGGTAGGAGAAAACTTGTCTTAGTTCAACCCCTTGTTCTCTGCTAAATTACGTGTCCTCCCTGTGCCTTACCTGCCTTGTAAAAGCAAAAATTATCTTATTTAAATTAGAATATAGTCATTAAATCTCACAGCAGCTACCAAGCGTGTTAAAGTTCTTAGCTGGAAGGTACACTGATCTGTCCCACACCATATAAAACTGGGAGCCTGAGAGTTATGGGTTCATAAACCACATTAAAGTCAACAGTACATACAAAACCCCCAAACATTTTTATTGTAAGGTGATTTCCATGATAAGATAAACCCTTCTGAGAGAGATGTTGGGATGCGTCATTCCAGTCAGGGCACAGGAGGGACAGAAAACCTCCTGCGCAGGTCGTCATTGTCACACGCTGCAGGCTACCTGGCTGGAAAGGCAGAAGGTCCCTTCTGTCTCAGGGGTCCTGAGCGTCTGAGGCAGTGACAGCAAAGGTTCTGCCAGAGAGCAGCCTTCAGAGCTCCTTGGCTGTTGTGCTCACAGCCGGGATGGGAGGAAGCGCTTGTGAGCGCCAGGTGGATTTCCAGCTGGTTTCTCAGTGGAGAGGAAAAGCGCAGGGAGACTGAGCTGGGGCTATTTTGATGGTGCACACACCAGCTGGCCTACAGCACAGCTTAAGGGGTCTGATTTGCATCCTCAGATATTTAACATCTTTGGTAAATTCAATTTCTAACACTTTAAATCCTTCCTGACCCCACCCGAAAGCTGTCTCGGGCAACACCACCTCCTGTTTTCCCCAACCTTACTAGTAATTAGGGAATTCCCACAGCGGGGAACACCTGCCACCACAGCCCCAGGTTTCCCGCAGCCACATGTAGGAGCACCCCAGGAAGGGGCTGGCTGCTTGTACTAGGCGGTGAGAGCCCTTTGCAGAGCAGCAACGGCCCCCCGCTGTGCTCACTGCCGGCTCAGTCCCACAGGCTGGCTGGTGCCTGGGCACCCTGCCTCGCTGTGTGGCCAGCGGGGCTACCGGCACACCTCCCCCCAACCCTAACGCGAGCCTTCTTTCCTGCACGGGCAAAATTCAAACAGTTTTTGAGTGGTAACGTTTGGAGGCACTTAGGACTTGGAGCAAAATGAAGGATTTAATCAGCACGTTAGTAATGCAATATGTGACTTTCATCAGTCCAGATGGCTCAACAGGCTCTTGATGTTTTGAACAGATTAGTTAATTAAAATAACCATTGAGGGACTAATGGACTGGCTGTTAAGATGTGTACGTGTTCTCTGAAAAAGCATGAACTCCCTACACAGTGGGGAGGCTTGGTGCTAAATAAGAAATGAGTGCAGTGTTGGACAAGGCAGAGAGAAACAAGAAAGAAACGGACTTACTGGGAGGGGTTGCTGAAGCCTCTTGCTTTGTTGTATTCTGAAACCTCTACAGGCACCACAATCTCCCTGCCCTGGCCACCACTTGGGGATCTCTCAGCCTGTTCTCTTAGCTAGTCATGAGTCAGAACAAATTTCCTCTGCCACCCCTGAGGGCTAGATTTTCATAACACTTCAGTATCCAGCAGCTTCCACTAAAACCATGGGGAGCTCCTCTTCCTCGAGCACCACACTCGCTAAGAGATGCTGGATAGGAGCAGTTCTGAAGAGCTGAGCCTTTCCTCACACAGCTAAAAGAGAAGCTGAGACCTCCTGAAAGTCTGTCCCTTACTGCAGGTCTGCCAACACCATGACATCTCTTCAAAGGAAACCCACTGCTGTTTCCAGGATAGCCCACAAAGCCAGACCAGTGCAAGCCCTGAGCAGCACAGGAGGAGACAGGACTCTTTATCTGCTATACTGTGATATCAAATACCGAGCCACCAGAAAAAGAACAGCAAACATACTGCCTTGCCACTGTGAAGCCAGCCTGGTGGGAAAATTCAGCAATTTCATCTCTCAAGAGCCTGTTTTCATCTGCAAAGCTGAATTCCTCTGCTGGTAGGCTGTGCTGGAGATGAGATGGGAACATCTAAAACACTGTAAGGGACAATAAAATTTTACAGGGAAATAAAGAATTGTTTTAATATTTTCCAGAACAAAGTGCAGGAAACATTTAAGAATAAATGGAATAGAAAAGTGTTCTTGTGACCAAAGCAAATATGTTTCTGCTTGTTATAAGGAAATGAAAACAGTGGGGTAGGTTTATCAGTGTGCTTAGGTGACTTCTCCCCTGGTATGTCTGATTTTATGGTTGCTTTGACTCATTACAAAACACAAACCAGCTGTCTGTATCACTAATTCTGCTGCAGGACTGCAGCACGGCACTGAAAGATCTCCAAAGAACTACAGGCAAGAGCATTGCTCAGCTGGATCAATCGGGCAGCTGAAAGGAGGCGCCAGTTCAGTAAGTTTGGAAAAGTTTTCAAGTTCAAATCCACCCAAGAAGCATCCAAAATGTCGTTAAGCCTATCAGCTGCATCTATTAAATTCAAATAGTAGTCTTTCTGTTTGGTGCAATAAGTGCCTCTGGTTATGGTGTCATAAAAACACAGTTCAGTTTATGGGAGCTTTGAAAACAAATTATGTCACCCCTGGGCCTGCAACCAACTCACTGGTGGCCACTGTAGCAAGGCGAGCTGTAAGCTCTGCAGCGCAGATGCTGCTCCCCATGTTCATGATAGCACTTCTAGCTGGAGAGGGACAGGGGACAGCGATCAGTGTGTCTGAGAAGGGATGATAATGGAATCCATTTGCAGTTACCACGCAGCTCTCTCCATTAACAGTCAGCCAGAGCAATCTCCATGGCTCTGCTCAATTGCCTTTGCGGTTGGTTTCCCCAGCGTTGCAAAAGAATGGATAAAGCACCAACACAGGATCTTTTGGACTCTGCTCAATATGGCAGAAGTCTGTGCTCACTCCAGAGCCAACTGTTGTAAGATCCTGTCCAGCTTCCTTCAAAAAGAGCTCTGCCGCTGATCCCAAGCAGCCAAGGCAAGGAGCGCACACCCGCTCCAAAGCCTGGCACAGCATGCGGAGCCCTTTGCTTTGCAGGGCTGTGTAGTTTGCCAGAGCTCAGCTGGATTCCCTTGGCCTCTGCCACCTGCAGGGAGAGATACGGGACAGAGCAGCTGGACTGTGCCTTCCTCCTGCTCTCCTTGACCAAACATCCTAGGGATTTGCAGAGGATCCCTGAGGAGCAGGGGAGGCAGGCATCGTGAGTGGTGAGTGGAGCACTCACAGGTACCCTCTGCAAGTCACAGGAGCGCAGGTCATTAATATGGCTCAGAATTTCACCTCTTTGATTTGTTTTGAGCCCATCACATCCAAAGAGCAACTTTATTGTGCAGGACGAAGATACCCTCAAGTTAAAACATCTCTCCAGAGCTTTGTTATTTCAGCAGGAGCAGTAAAGACTATCTTGAAGGGTACTGCAGTTTCAGGATTCCCTTTTGACAAATACTGTCTGTTTTAATAGAAAATGGTATTTTGTGTGGGGTGAAAAGAGTTAACAGAGTGAGCTGCAGTTTCTGAAGCTCAGCTAATAATCACACCTCACTTTTCAGCAGTGCTTTCTTCCCACTATGGTGCCAGACACTTTGTGTACACACATAATGAAATGCAAACTGCCTCCGGGTGGCATATCTCAATAAAGCCAGCTCGGCAACTTTTGCTATTGCCCGTTCAACTCTTGGGTTTCCTCTCCATTTCCAACAGTGGCAGTGAATTTGTCTTTCAGGAAGAGAACTGGAGCACAACCCTGCGTGCTGAAATAAAACTGCCAGGCAGTTCTGGTGTGGCATTGGTACAGAAGGGAAGAAACTCCCATGCCACTATTACTATCCAAAAAAATCCTCGGTTCTGGGTGCTGCCTCCAAAGCCATGCAGCCGTCCTCTTCCAGATGGTGGCAAAGCCTGATTGATTATAGGACTCTCAAGCTATGCCAGGTTATCACTCAAAATGCAGTCATCCCTGCCAAGCTGGCGGGCTCCTCTGCTCCGAGTTATTCCCATGTGTCAGCGTAAGCCTTAATTCAGAGTGCTGGGTATATCCAGCATGATAGAGGGCATTCAGCCTGGTGGAAAATGTCCTATCTGTTTTCCACAGTTTTCTGAGAGCTTCTGGCAAAGATCTTACGCTGCCCAAGCCAGGGAATATGGCTGGACCTGCTAAAAGCCAGTGGCAGAGCAGATTCCCATAGCGAGA
>JAVJGJ010000037.1:109354659-109367141 GCA_035590215.1 Microhierax caerulescens
AGAGGGCATTCAGCCTGGTGGAAAATGTCCTATCTGTTTTCCACAGTTTTCTGAGAGCTTCTGGCAAAGATCTTACGATCTTACGCTGCCCAAGCCAGGGAATATGGCTGGACCTGCTAAAAGCCAGTGGCAGAGCAGATTCCCATAGCGAGAACCAGAAGAACATGAAATGAACCTGGAAAGAGGCTGTGGCTGAATTAAGCTAAAATATAAATAAAATTCTTCTGTTTGGGTTCTTAGGAAACAATGTTTTCAAAGGTGAGGGCAGTGAACACATCCACTGATTCAGAAACTGTCATTTAAATGGATTTATAAAAAAATGTGAATTTGGCATCTGTGTTACACTATAGGTATATCCTGAGCATTAGCGATTCTGGCTTCCAGCAGAGGAGAAACTAACAAAAACATACTTGAGGAAAACTATATAGAGCTGAATTTATTTTGAAAATATTGTCAATGTCATTTGCATTATTCTTCTTCAGTGTTTCTATTTCTGCTCTGAAAAACTGATGGAATAAAGATTGGAGCATGATTCAGCTGAAGCTAATAGGCTTTGCTTCTAAATCAGCCCTTTGCACAATTACAGTTTTGTGAATAGACTAAGTCGCTCGATTTTTATTTTTTTTCCTCATTT
Organism: Microhierax caerulescens; assembly: GCA_035590215.1. Classification (NCBI taxonomy): domain Eukaryota; kingdom Metazoa; phylum Chordata; class Aves; order Falconiformes; family Falconidae; genus Microhierax; species Microhierax caerulescens. The sequence continues at coordinate 109,355,294 of JAVJGJ010000037.1, forward strand.
AACAACTAACTTGACCGGTAGAAGTTCTCCTTTAATTACAGCAACATGTCTGAGCAAGACTGTAATTTTTACATGCAATCATCTTTCAGCCACAACTTATTGATCAAGTCATTCTCACCTTCGGGACAATAACCGAGGGATGTTACCCTCAGACAGCACTCAGGCAGTTTCACACCAATGCAGTAACTTTTTCCAAGGACTTTTCCCATCAAACTTTGATATGGGTTTTTTTGTGTGGGAACATGTCAGTGTTGAAAATTCTGAGTAAATGCTTTCTTTTGCTGGATTTGTCCACTGCTGAAAAACTCTGCCAGCTTTACTCTCAATTTACCTTGACCAATTCCAAGAGGACTGATGGAGAGGAGTGAAACACAGAATACAACAAGAAAACAGAGGAAGTGAATGGAGAAATCAGTTTTGGAAGCCTGAAGTCCTAAGGGGACGAGATGGAGAGCAGCTGTGTCGGTGATGACGGGCAGGATAAAGTTAGGAAGAAGGAGCTTCATAAATTCTGGATCAATAAGACAGCCCTTGAAAGAGTTTCAAGGGAAAGGTGCCTTCACAGGTGGCCTTCTGCTCACAGGTAACACGCTCCGCACACTGAGCCATGAATTTTTCAACCGTTTTTAGAGCTGCTGGTGACTGGTTTTATTGTGCTAATGCTCTGACAACTACCAGAAGTGGAATTGGTTCTTTTCTCTAGCTATCAGGCTGGTGTCTGAACACTCAAGAGTCTTTCCAGCTATATCAAAGTTGCAAAACATGCCACTCACTCTTAAGGTGGCTATAATCAAATACTTAATTTTCAGTGCTAATCCAAGTGCAAATTATTTAAATTAGATGCTATAAAGAATGTTTTCAAAGGCCCAACATCAACTGTGCATATAATTATCACTGGGGAATAATCTGAACATCATCTCTTGGGCCTCAGAAGAAAAGAGATCCCCCAAAATGAAGACTGGATTGAGGTATTGAACTGGAGTGTTCCTAGAAGTAGCTCAGGGGACCCAGGAATCTGATGTTATAAACTACAGGAGTGCACTAGTGATCCAAAATATCTGCTGTACTGATCAAGCCAGGATTATGGAGAATTTTTCAAGAGTCCAGATGAAAACACCGAGATGAGATTCAGTCTCCATAGTCAGGATGATATAACAGGACCTGCCTGCAGTGGAGGATGAATCCTCTGTAACACCAAAAGGGACCCTTCCTCTCCCCATCTTGCTCCAGGAATACACAAGATTTGGCAGCTGAAACATTACCATCTTTGTGGTTTTTAAACCAGCTTCTCAGCTGAACTCCACAAAACAAGATCACTTTCAGTTAGCTAAGAGAATTCCTGCTGTCTCTGGGGACAACAACCTGCTCTCAGCTTGTTCACCCCTTATGAGTTGATGGTAATAATCTGTCTGGGCAAGAAGTCTTGGGTATTTGGGAAATTTCCAAAGCTATGGAGCAGTGCAACATCTCTCCTTAGCAATGCGATCTCCTACAGTGGGGGACTGCAGCCAGTTTAAGCCCTGACCTCACCCTAGTGTCACTGGGGCAGCAAGCAGTGATAAGCTTTGTGGTGTTTCAGCTACAGGCAGCTAACATCAATAATACGTGCTGTTGTAATTGTGAGATCTCAAACACATTAGCTAAAAGTGTGCTACAGGAGAAAAACCTCACGTACACAATGTGTCAGCTAAGTCAGTCTTCCCCTTGATTAACACTTTTAATTGGATGTTGCAGCTGAATTTTCTTTCCATGTTAGCTGAAAAGGTTAGGAACAAAGTTCAAAACTGAACACAAAAATTATACAGAATTAGCGATTGTGTTCCAACATAAGACAGGAGATAGAAAGCTGAATTCTCTATCCTTAATTCACCTTACCGTGCTTTGTGTAGCCACCCTTGCAGAACCAAACATGATTAACACTACTTAGGGAAAACTCCCACTGCTTTTCCTGGCAGTTTTGCTGGAGTAGGGTCTGTGTGATCAGGTGAGCTGCTTGCAAAGTCAACAGCTACAAACGTGTTCACCGCAAACCTGTCAGGAACGAGTCTGCAATATCTGGCTTTGCAAGAGCAGTCCTGTTTTCAAATGCAAGGTGCTCTGATATATACAATGTAAAAGAAGCTCTTTAAAAATTAAAATTTACAATGTAAATTGTTAGGCTCCATGGGAGAAAGATGTCATGGTATGAAAACATTGCTGGTTACTCAAGTGGAATAGCAAATTTTGTATGTTGAACTGTATTAGATGTAAATGTAAACTACTTGTGAATCTTTCTACAATGTGGCACTTAATCTCGGCTTTTCTGAAGGCGAGGGGTGCAGACCCAGCCATTCAGCTTTGCCTAGGGTAGCTGGGGTCTCTGAACACTGTACACACTCGAACAGATGTTGTGGAAGTCCACTGTGAAACAATACCCACATGTTCCACGCACAATGGAGGAAATGGGAAAATTACTTCTATAAATCTGCAGGAAGGCCATGCTGTTCTGGCACCACACTGCTTTGGAGTGGCAGCATGTATGTGAATTTTGGCACCAGCCTTATGGAATAAAGGCTCAGGGAGTGCTATAAAACGGTTCTCTCTGCCTCTCAGAAGCAGCTAAATACCTCCAGCCTCCCAAAGCATACACCAAGGTGAAGCAATACATATGTGTTGAAGCAAGGAGGGACATTGGCCTTTGAGGGTTTTTTCTGCCACAAAGCAAAAACAAACTGCAAATTATTAATGGGTCCATTTGCACTTTATGGAAAAGCTTTTCCAGTTTCTTCATCTGTTCTAACATACTGACATTGCCAGCACCCTCTGCTTGCATCCCAAAGGGAAACATTTATTTAATATGTATTTAATGTGTGATTCTTGGAATTCCCAAATCAACAGCAAGAAGGATCACAGAAAATTAAGCCAACTGATGATTCCAGGGTTGTAGGGACACATCAAGAGGTAGAAATCATCCCTGTGACCTTAGAGCCAAGCAGACACATAGACTTGTTTCCAAAAAGGCTTGCACATCCCCAGATGTGAGAGAAGGCTCTCCGGGCTCCTTCGAGCCCCTGCCTGAAGCTGAGTTCTGCTCCTAGCTCTTGCTTTTCTGATCCTGTTAATGCCTGTCACCATGGGAGGTGGCACTGCTCATTTGAAACAAATGAAACAAAGGTGTAATGAGACATAGGCAACCTTTTGCCTTTTGAACTTCCCAGGGTTCTTACTTAATCCACATTTTGTAACCACAATTAATTCTTTCCTGCAAGTCTTGGGAATGCAGGGGAACAAAACACAGTTTGATGCATTTAGAGGAAAAAAGCCCAAGTCACAGAAGTGCCAATCAGTTGGATTTCACAAAATTCAGACTTTTAATCTGCTTACGGTATTTATGTATGCTGGGTACCTGCTTGACTGAAGGCCAGACTGCCTTGGATTTGTTTGCCTTCCCTCATACTGGGAATACCAGGCCCCTCCTCTAAGACAGCTTTTGGAAAGAGAGATCAGTTATTCCTGAGTTAGTCTAGAGCTTAATGATGGTGTTGACAGGGTCGAGTGCTCATGGGCAAGAATCTGAGGGAAGGCTGACAAGGCAGATACCATGGTGGGAGTCTGTTACAGACCACCTGACCAGGGTGAAGATGCAGATGAAATGTTCTGTAAGCGGCTGGGAGAAGTCTCACGACCGCTAGCCCTTGTTCTCATGGGGCACTTCGACTTACCAGGAGTCTGCTGGAAATACAGTCCAGCAGGGAGGACACAGTCCAGGAAGTTCCTGGAGTGTGCGGGAGGGACCTTCCTGACACAGCTGGTGAGGGAGCCCACTGGGGAAGGTGCCTGCTGGACCTGTTTGTGAACAGAGAGGGGCTGGTGGGTGATGCGATGGTTGGAGGCCATCTGAGGCATGGTGATCATGAAATAATGAGTTTTAAATTTGCATTGAAGTAAGGAGGGGGGTCAGCAGAACTGCTACCTCAGACTCCTGGAGGGCAGGCTTTGGCCTGTTTAGGAGCCTGGTTGCCAGAGTCCCTTGGGAGGCAGGTAGGCAGCTGCCATCCACAATAGGAAAAGGAGAATTCAGCTGCCATTGAAAGCATGGGAAAGGAAGGAGTCTTAAAGTCAATGCAAAACTTAATCATATTCTAAAGATGTTTAAGACTGTTTTCATATTGGACTAACAAGAGAACAGTACTGACTGCTGCAATAATTGTCATGATCCACCCATGCTCTCTACTAGACTTCCAGCCACACATTCCTACTGCCCTGAAGCTTGCAAGTTCATCCCTGGTTTCTGCTGTGGTAAAACTGCCCAGAGAAACTTAAGCACCCATTCCTGACTTGTGAGTCTCCATGAAAATGCTCTGCCTATGTTCTGCCTCTGAGCAGTTCTGCAATATTCAAATGTTAATGCAAAATGTAATCTACAATATCCCATTTGAACAAACAGCAATCAATCTAATACACTACAGCTCAATTACTTCCTCGGTCTCTGTAACAGGCGCTGTCAAATAAATCTACTGAATAAATCAGTGCCATTGTAACCGTTAGGAAAGCTTTTATAACTGCATTTGCTGAGTGGGAGGACATTTTTCTCTCAGTTTTACTGACAGTCAGATAAAAAACATACTAATTAAGAGAGACATGCAATAAATGCCTTGGAGGTGAATTCCTGCTTATACTGAGGTCTCTTAGTCCTCCACTCATTGAGGATTCTGGTGCTACCACAACAAACACAACCCAGCTCTTTGGTTCCAGTCCAGTTTTCACCATGGACGGACTGGGAGATACCTAAAATGCTGAGACTGCCTGCTTGCACAATATTTTCATGCTGAACACCACTGCATCAGCTATGCTTTATTCTTCTATCACAGCTTGTCCTTTCTTATTCCTGGCAGGAGACTCACCGTGACCTCCAGCAAGGGCATCTGCAGGGATGGACCTGGTCCCTATTATAGAAAATATCTCTCTCTCTATTTCTGTTATGCTACTGCACTATATTTGCAGCAAAATCCATCTTGGCTTTCTTGCCACTTTAAAAAATATTGCCCCTGAATATTTCCTTCCCTGTTCTTGCTCCTTTTACTTTTAAGATATTCATGAGAATGCACTGTATTTCTTTTCATAAAGCTCCGTGGTCTGGAAAATGGATCAAGAGAATGACATCTACTTAATATAGTTTTTCCCCCTGTGGGGGTTGCTCTTTATTCCCCCCGATGCTTTGCAGTAAGATTAAGCAAGTGAAAGTGTCAGCTCTTTCTAAAATGAGAACAGCAATGGGATTGTCTGTTGGCATCGTGCAGCATGGATACAGATGTACAACAATAGGAGATTAGCAGATAGCAGCTCTGCAAGCATTATTCATTTAGCTGAAATGTAAATACTGCTCCTCTGGGGGAAAAGTGGAGAGGCTGCTGTGAGCCAGGCAGGATAAAGTCTGCAGGACTCCAGCAGGTTTCAGAGTTCAGGAAGCAGAAGGTCAACAGAAAGAGGGTCTCTGAAGAGAAGTCAAGAGGAGAATAACACTGACTGAACTGTCAGGAAAAGTCACCCTAATGCCACTGCTGCTTAACATCTTTGGCCATTTTGCCTTTCACACCAGCAACGGATGTCGCTGCTCGCAAGCAACCATCTGAGGTTGGTGAAAAAATAGATGTGGGAGCATGTGGAAATGCTGTCCACAACAACCCAGTAATATGCAAAGACACAAGAACAGCTACAGTACTGGACCATGTTTAAAAGCCTCTACTATACCACTGCTTTCTGGGAAGCCTATATTTTGTTCTGCAAAGTCTCTATTTTATCTGTACAGCATTAAGCCCTGTGTTTTCTGGCAGGGGCTGTACATCGCTCAGTTATAATGAATGAAATGAGCTGGAAACAGTTGCATATTTATAGGCTCAGTGGGCCTGTGCTCAAAAAAATCTGAAAGCACTTAAAAGTGCCTTTGGCTCCAGAGCAACGTTGACAATCCCTACCAGCTTGTGGGGACATTTGGGAGGAGTCATGGCAGGAACAATGCCCATGGAAGTATCCTGAGGTTTGTGCTGAGCCTCTTCAGTCCAGTTTGCAGAGAGTGTAAAATGAATTAAGACCTCTAAGATATGTAGAAACAAAATTGCATGTCCAAGATTACTGTGAAAATTAATACACATGCTAAATTTTTTGTGGAAGAGCTCGCTCATGAGTAAAGATAAGGTAGTAAGATCATTAGTTTGCTTAAGGTACTTGAGTTGAATATTGCTAGACCTATGATATAGTGGCTTATTGTTAATGACACCAGATAGTTTTGAGGAAACTAAATACCTAGAGACATACAGGTGAATCGCTTCCTGCTTCCGCGAGACCTCCACTCCAAAAAGGCAGCAGCCCAGGTCAGGACCTGGCAAACCAGCTGGCGGTATCACAGAGCTTCTGTAATTACAGACTGGTTCCTGCACCATGGCGTCAGTGCAGCCCAGGGGACCAAGGTTCAAGGCCTAAGAACTTGACCCTGGACGAACCTGAACAGCGCTGAAGACTCCACCAAGACCAGATTGCAGGTTGCACCTGCTCCACAGTTGTGTGTTTGAGCTCCAGGTTTCCCAGCTGCTGATCCTACCTACCCGCTGACTGGGGGCTTGCAAGACAGCAAGAAAATAATGGCACTGTCTGTCTCCAGTATGAGATATTTCAGAACCAAAAAAACCCAAAGATATCCAGCAAGAGAGAAAAAATTCTCATTATTTTGCTCAATACTGAGTGCTGGCTGGGCCAACAAAATCTATAGTGAAGTCTGAGATAAGAGTTATCTCAAGGGAAAGAGGGACCATGTACACAGAGGTGCTCTCTGCAGTATCTTGTCTTCTAATCGATGAGTGTGAGGTTACAGTGCTGCAAGGAAAGGACAGCTGACAAAAACTGATGATATAAGAAGCACTACTTACTACAGATGAAAGGTCCATGTTTACCATCCTCCTGTCATCCAAGTCTACTGGCTGGAGGCCTGCAACGTTGATCTGGACAGAAGAGGTTCTGTATACAAATCCCAGCAGCCAGTCACCCCTAGGAGCAGAGCAGAAGAGTGTGAATAAATCCTGTTGCCAAACCCGTGGAGTATGTGTCTGCTCAGACCACGAGGAGGGTGGAAGGGCCAGGAAGGACAGTGATGTCTGGACTGAGACCTCTGCAGCTTTGTCTGATGTAGGAATCGCAGCAGTTGCCGCATTCAGGGCAGGTATCTGGAACACAATAGTGTAAATCTGAATGTAATCCTGGTTCACGGGTGTAGTTTCATTACATGCAGCATGTTTAAAAATTTGACCCCTTCTGTTTATTTCTGTATTTGCTTAGAGATTGCAATACATTTACATATTTAATCTCTTTAATGTACTAATAGGCAGAAGTTCTCCAGCCTGTAGACAGTTGTAAACGTGATGAGGCCTGCAATACCAATGTTGCTGACATAAATATCAACTGTGAAGCTCCTTGGAGTGCTCCTGATTTATAGGTACTCTATAAATACCTGGGTTCAATGACAGAACTAGGAAGAGTTTGTTCCCACTGTAAAGTATTGCCATAAGTCACTGTGACAGCTTCAGGGCAGACTATAGCATGATGAGAGAAGGTGATGCATCCTTTGGAAATACATAACTTCTCCTGCACTGAGAAACAGCATAAAATCTGGGCACCTGAATGCCACTACACTCTGTAGAGTAAATTTAAGTTGGATGCAAATGGTACTTGTACTCTGTGATGGCAGAAGGTGAAGTGCATCTGCACAGGTGGCTGTTTCAGGCTGCTCCCATCCATTCCAAAATGGTCTATCCTAGAATTCGTAAGTCTATGCAGAGCTCTGCAAAATCTTTGCAACATATCCACACTACTCAGGCATGGGTTCTTTCAAAAGCTGAGTGAGTCTAACTAATTTCGTTAAGGTTTCCCGCTAGGAATTTGTAACCCTGCTGTGAAATTGGATGGGACAGCTCTGACAGCTGGCTTTCACTCTCCATATCCTTTCAGACTTCAAAGCCAAAGGAGACAAGCTGCAGTGGACTGAAGCTCAACAAATTAGGCCCAAATCTGATCTTGCAGGAATTCTATTCAATGTAATTCATCTGACCTAAATAGAGTTACTCCTCAAGTGACAGAACGAGGCCACAATTTTTATAAGCACGAGACCAGAGAAATCAGAATCAGGTGAGGTCTCACCACAAAATGTTTGTATAATCCTTCTCTCTCACATCTAATATTCCCACATAAATTCTCCCTATCTCTCAGTTACCTCCTCTAGCTGCCCCTCATGCTAACTGAATAACCCTCAAATTCAGCATCTGAGGGAAGAGAACCAGTATAGTGGAATATTTCCTGACAGTCTCCTCACCTGCTTCTTCCTATTTGTGCACAACAAGCTGCAATTTCTGCATTATTTTTCATTCAACATTCAAGACATGGGCTTGCCAAAGCAGAGACTAACCAAATTACTGCACACACAGAGGTATAAACACACATACTATTTTATTCCAACAGTACATGCAGGCTTAGAAACTATAACAAGTTTTTGTTGGGTTTTTTGGTTTGTTTTTTTTTTTCATTATAGGAAATGAACACACTGAGCTTTTTGCAGTGAAATTGATTTTTGTGCAACACAGGGAGGAATGATATTCGCCAGGGCAGATTCAGTTATATGCAACAATTGCTATCATTTATGGCTTCTTGGAGGAACACAGAAGCACTCCCAAGGAGGCAGCAATTGCTTTTTCCTTATGTCACATGAAGAAATACTGTAACTGGTGTGCACATCTGGCATCCATAAAGCCTCTTGTGATCCAAAAAGGACAAAAGCAACATTTTTCAGCCTAACTGACAGATGGGATTAGTAATTTGTTGTTTTAATCTTGAATGCTTTTAATTCTTTTATTTAATTCTTCTTTGTAAATTAATATACTGTAAGATGCACATGAATACAATACTTCCTCATCTTATACGTCTGTATGTAGGCATACATATGTATTTGTATATGGCAAGTACCAACAGCGTTCCCAACTGTCCTTCACCTGAGGGCTCATGGCTTTCTAAACTGTCTTGACTGGCATTTACATGTTCTTTGCTGATCTTTTTGCCTGGTTATTTCTCAGTTTATTTGCCCATGCTCTTAAGTCTTCCCTGCTTTATTCCTTCATTTGAATTTCCCATCTTCTAATTGTGCTGGTAAGCAGTGTTCTTGTCACAATTATCTTCCAATACACAGTCATTAGATTTGAAACTGTCACTTGAATTCTTAATGGCTTTTATAAAATTGCTTCAGTTGTTTTGTGCTTCTGAATCTCCCTCTTCTCACCCAGCAGCTCTCACAACTCAGCCTAGCAGTCATCTGCACAGTTTTAAAAGGCTGATACTTGGTTTCAAGGTAACCTTTCTATTCCTTCACATCCTTAGTAATTGCTACAGCTATTCCAGCTATACCTCCTTTGTTCACATGGACTATCTTGACCAGAAACTGTCTCTAGATGTAAAAAATCTGCAATTTGCTTCAGCTCCTTCCCTTCCATTGCAATTTTTACATCTTGTTCCCTATAAACAGCCCCTAGTGAACTGTGTCTCAAAGCTTTTATAGGTTTTAATTCACATTCTTTAACTGTCAGTGAACTTAACAGCCAGCCATATTTATAGTCCTTTACATAAAGCTGAGATTTAAAGGGGCCTTAGAATATGTCAAATGATGCACAAAAACACACTGACCCAGCTTTAAGCTGCCAGAGCAATACAACACTGCGACTGTATGAACAGAACCTACACACTGAGCACCTCAGGCTTCAGTGTAAAAGCCGAACAGCCTTCAAGTGTCTCCTGAAGACTGTCATCTCCAATTAATGCAGGCAACAGACCTCCGGAGGGAAGAGACTATGACACTGCTGAATCAATGTACTCACCAGCTGAACAATTATTCGCTTACAAAATGTTTAAAATGTACAGTATCTTTTCAGTGTGACAGTAGAATAATGAAGCAGGGAACTGAGCTCATACAGACCTGCAATAACCATTTATGATCCTGCCTGACACCACTTTTGTGATGGCTTTCCAATACTTGGCTTCTCCTTCCACTGGAGCTCCCAGTAAGACCACATCTTCAATGATCCCTTGAGAGTCTATTAAGATGAAAGCAGAACAGCTCAGATTTAGAAGACGGGATCAGAAAACATGTACATGAAGAAGGGGTATATTCAGACGTAAAAAAAATCATCATTTCTGTGGTTTAAATTTTAAAGATAGAAACAATGGAAAGGAGGATCTTAAATATCATTTTGCATAAATGGTAAGTGCCTGCAGTTCCAGCTGGAGCCAGTGAATGTGAAAATTAAAGAACCTGAGACAGTGAAAGGAACTAGGCTGATGGCAAGAGGGAGTAGTGGCCTGGCCTCTGTCCAGAAAGGTGCAGTTCAAGCAGCAAACCTGGGGAAGGTTCTTTCCACAGACCTATAGACCTGGCTTGGCACAGAGCTGAACTATTATGCTTTGGAAAAGGCAAAAGGGACTGACATTCCATATAGTGAGCAAATGTCATATATTAAGCATGATAAACTCTACCTGCAACCAGTCCTTAGAGTTGAGTTCATGAAAAACATGACCTGTACATGCAATACCCCACCCACACCCCACACCCCAAGTTCTTAATATTGATTGGGAACTAGCAATAAGGCATTTGCCAACACAAAGTGATAATCTGTCAAACTGGTTTGATTTTCTTGAAGGGTCTTTAACCTGAATGCCCAGGGCATGATGTATGGAAAAGGAATGTTGACTTTTAAGCATAATAAATCTCCCCCTCTTATCAGACAGCTGCAGCTGGGGAATTTCTGTAGAATTAATGACTGAATGAGAAATATTGGGCAGCTCTGCTGTTTTCCTAAACTCCTAAATAATATATTAATATCTATTCATAAATCCTCTTTGTAAAGAGAGATCAAGCACCTGATGCCACAGCAGTTAAATTAAATTTACAGCAGTGTACATCCTGGGAGACTCGTGGGCATAGCACTCCCATACTCCCCACCTGTGGGAGACTGGCATTGGCAAGATGTGAGCCAAACCATGCTCAGGCTGGCGTTTGCAGTTCAGAAAATAATATGCTGAAGTTTATGGGGAAGTGAAAGTGAGAAAGGCTGCATACCACATTAAGTCTTGACAGAGAGGCACTGCCTGGCTAGATTTTTCAAATGTAAATCGATTGGTTTCCTTTCCCTGATAGAAGTAAATGACTTCGAGCTGCGTGCAGTGCCTGCATCTTTCTCTGCAGTGTAAATTCCAGCACCTGACAACAACCCTAAAGAGCTCTGGTGGTATTATTTCTTATTGCAAAGCAAATTTTGCGCCAATCAAGAACAGCAAAGAGCAATTCAATTTTGTTAGTGTAATCTGTGAGCAATAAAGTCCTGTTCCCATAATCATGGGCAATGAAAATGAAACCCAGAGCCTTGCAAATGGGGAGCTCGTTCCAACCAAGGTACTAAATTCCACGGTCACAGTGTGAGCCAACTGAATAAACAAACAGCTAATTCATCAGGATCCTGAACATTTGGGCAAGGTATTGGAAGCTTTTGTTTCTCCAGTCCTTTGTACAGGTTATTTCTTGCTCAGAACAAAAATGTTTAGCCTTGGCTGAAAATTACTCTTTTTCTTTTAATGTTGACAGAGGGAGACAGAAACCTGAGAATAGATCATGGACATACTTGCTGACACTCTAGATAAATGTATTTCACAGTTTGAAAGTTTTTTGTATGATGAAGAACAATAAAGTCTGCACAAGCAGGAAAATGGGGGGGTGCTAAATACTTCATGCTAGGCAAACCTTGTTATTAAGAACGCTGCGAGGCGGCAGGCTGGCTGCAGCAGC
>JAVJGJ010000037.1:109367241-109409515 GCA_035590215.1 Microhierax caerulescens
CCCCACGAGTTACTGATGGCCAAAAAAGAAAAACTAGTAAGATGATTTGTCCAGAAAAGTTGCAGAAGATACAAACTACCCCGGAGGTCATCACCAGTTTTTGGGAGCAATGCTTTGCTCTGCCTTTAGGGTACAGCTCACTGGGCAAAGAGGAAAGCATCTCTCACATTAGTCCTCACTGAAAAGAAAACGGGTGGAATTTAGCTTTCTCTGGGCATTGTGCAGATGCAGCACTGGGACAGTGTTTCATGGCAGAGTCTGGCAGCCATACTCCTGATACTTAACCACAGCAGAGATGATAACCCAGTGGTGATACTGGTCACATAAGCAGTTCTATAGAACACTGTGATCAGTATCAGACAAATACTGCGTGATACCTCACTCCTGTGGTGCGCAGTTTGGTTTCAAGGTTCAGGTTCCAGTGGTAACAGCCATTATCAGTTTTCATTAGTTTACACTTTTTATTTACTAAAATGCATGGGAATTGTGATGAAGAAATCAGACCAATGATCTTCCCATGCAATGGGTCATTACTACATCTTCTGCTATAATGTGATTTTCTGGAAACCTACTAAGCTCTTGCTTCCAAACTCATTTCTGATGAAGCATCCCAAAGGTTATTTAATTGCTTTGCAGAAGAGTGGGGGTTTATAACAGAATTTGAGTTTCTGCCATAGTGTTTCACTGGATAATCATGATTATTTATTTGTCCTCAGAAATGCTACTGCCATCTGGATACAAAAGGCCTGCATGACTAGGCCTTGTATTTCTTTTGTGTGAGACATCCAAGTCCAAACCCAAATCAGTCTCAGATGTCCCAAGTCCCAGCTCCGTTCCTTCTGTGGCTTGCACTGGAATGTGCATGTGAACGCCTTGGCAATCTGCACTAAACATGCTGCTTTTCATTTTGCAAACAGCTCAGCTTTCATAATTCAATTAAGGAACTGAAAAATTAGCGTACAGTGGGGAGCTGCTATGATACATAATTATGATACTTAGATTTCTTTAGAATGGCAGCCAACCTTAAAGACCCCTAATGGTTTCCTTTCATGTATTACTTAGCTGTGGTCCCATGTTATTCCAGTGAAAGACTGCAGACCATTAAATAAAACCCTGAAAATATCTCAGCCCCTGGCATGCTCAGGATACAAAAAGAGTAGATCTAGGGCCAGCTTAGGATCTGGGTTCTGGCTTCAGTATAACTACATTAGGATCATTCTGGATTTGATTAGATTTACTTTGAGAATAGAATTCCTGTATTTGAGGACTTCCATCTTAAACCAGAAGTGAAGTTCTGGTACACAGCTGCTGACAGAAAAAATGCTGACTTTCTTCGTCCTCACTTGACTCTATTCCCACCTTATTGGACTTCATTGAACATTTTCCTTTATAAAACTCCTTATTTATTAGCGACTCTTTGTGAGGCTAAATGGTTAATGAATTAAATTGCTACGCAGGGGGGAAGGCAGGCTGCACGAACACACTCACTACTGACTCAACTCCAAGATGCAATTTACATCAACTGATCATAATGATTTTATTCTTTTTCTAAATTAAAAATAGAATCTATTAATAAACAGAACCACAATGGGTAATAAATTGACAGATGGTTTTATACTTGACTTTGGGGGAAAATTACCATGAAAATAGCAGATGACAGTGGCATTTCAGTGACTTAAATGGAAGGGAGGACTCAGGGAATCAGATACAATAGTTACAGAGAGCTTCCAATAAAGGCAAAGCATCCTCTGCCGAGATCACAGTGGCGCGTGGGCAGCTCACAGACTGATCTAGCAGTCGAATGTCACAAAATGTCAAGTTGTTGTTTACAGGCTGGAGACCAAACTGACACACTAGAGCACCTCAAGTGAAGGCAGTGGATTTAATCCACTGAACTGGTGGAAATGACAGTAGAATTTGGCTCCAAATGCATTTCAAAAGCATTTTTTTAGGTTCTTTCCTATCCTAAAAGACCCAAGCTCTGTTCCAGAAGAACTCTTCCTCTTGGAAGAAAAACTTCTCTACCAGCAATAAGGAAAATAAAGGAGGAAAAAGTTAGAAGGTGAATTTTACCTTTTTCTTGAGCCATTTCTTGCAAGCAGAAGTAAATGACTCTTGCACCTAGACTGAAACCAATCAGTGTGACAGGTCGCTTGCCCTAAGAAAGAAGGAAAGGAGAAAATGCCATCAAATACTGTTCTAGACCTAGAAAGAGAGACTGGCTGCAGGATCCCTGAGACCCTGATCCACAAAGCGCTTACGCTTGTGCATAATATTTCAAACATTTGAGTGATTTGATTGATTTCAAAGGGGTTGTGTCTCCTCAAAGTTATGCACAGTTCAACACTGAGAATTCTCCATATCTGGGTATTTTGTATTTTCTGATATTCAGAAAATCAGTTGAAAGAATTAAATAATCAGAAGTTACAACAAAGCTGATGTTTCAAACAGAAACAAAACAGATCCTGTCATTGTTTTGAAATTTCCAAATGAAAACCTAATTCAAGGAGCAAAATTTTCTTAGAAATGTTTCAATAAACAGAAGAAGCTGTCCTACAAAAATACTGACCACTTCTAGGTTTAAGACTGAATGACAGCAGCACTGTGTATGTGTTACAAAAAATGATGTGGGGTAAGCTTTTATTTTGAATAGTCTAATAAGATTTTCTGTAAGATCAAAGGGAGCCTAATCTCAACAACAATGAAAACCGGTCTTTGTATTAACCAGCGAGCAGGTGTGCAATGGACTCCCTAGACATCACACTAACTAGTTTTAGATGCTCCAGCACGTTGGAATGTGTGTTTTCACAATAGCAAATGCTTAAGACTGTAACAAATGCCCCCAAGCAAAACAAAGGACTTATATAAAAGAATTGCCTTTCCTGGGTTTATATTTTTATGAGAAATCAAGTTTGTTTCTACTCTGCTGTTTCGCATTGTCATGACATGCATCTCTGGGGCCGTGGCTCCCATAGGGCTCCTCTATAATAGATACAGGACTAGTGGGCCTGTGAGACGAACATGTGGCCAGCAAAAACCAGTCTCCCTCCATGCCAGTGATAGCCCAGCAAATAATGTCAGGCTTTTGGGGGGCAGAACATCTTTTGCAAGCCTTCTCAGGGAAGCTCAATAACTTCTGCCACTTCTTTCAGGTACCAGCTCATTCTGTTTCTCTAGAGGCAAAAACATGGCTCATGGTGCATCTACTGCTGCACAGTCTTCTCTTATGCTGTTTTGCTAATGCCTCTTAATTATCAGTGAATATTTCTAACCCTCTGTATTCTCTTCTCCTTTATCTTTATCTAAATCTGTCTTTACTTTCTGTTCTCAGATTTCCACTAGGTGAGTTGGCCTGGCTGTTTTGTGGTCATACCCTTTGTCATTTATGACATGGATCTCTTTGGCTTCATTTAGAAAAGCTTTAGGTTAAATGGAATGGATCTTAACAGGATTTCTCTGATTCACTTGGGACTTCCTATTTTTCCCCAATGAACCAGATACATGCTGGTCACCTTCATGTAGCTTTCATTTTTCAATTTATTATTAATGTTTGTCTCTCTGGAAGGATACCACTTGATAATTTACTATCATGTCTATAAAAGTTAAACCTTCATGGGCCAAATCCCTTCCAGACGTTATTCTGGATAATTTCTAGCCAATTACCTGCTGTCGACTGAGCAGGATATGTGCTAGGTGTTTGCCTACTTCAGCAGACCGATGGAGACACACTCCCCATGGGTTGTCAATGACACTGGCAACAGTCAAGAGCGAAGCTGGCCAAGTCAAGGCTGTCACAATACCTGCAACACACAAAACAAACACCGCGGCATAGTCACAAATCTGGGCTGCTCTTAGGAAACATCAAAAGCAAGAAGGTTCACTGAAGTTAAAAGCTAAGCCTAGGACCTTTTGTCATTTCCAGTTCTTCTTTCTCAAGAGCTGATCTGAGAAATGTTTTGCTAGACTAAAGATAAGAAAGAATCTGATGTTCTGATACAGAGGCAAACAGACACCATGCATGAATGTAACCTGCATGTTTGAAAGGTTTATGTAAAGCAGTAAACCACAGTGTAATAACATAGAGAAATAAACACAATCACACATGAAGGAAGATATTTCCAGATGTCATTTTAAACAACAAGTTAATGACACAGAGGCAAAGCAATACAGGAAAGCAAATCTGAATTACAGGTGTGACAGAGAAGGCTCTCAGGCCACTTCTGCAGGGTGGTCCAAGGGACATGTGTTCTCAGAAATCTTCTCTGTTTAGGAAAGCTCCTTTAAACAGACACTAGCAGTGAAACTGCACAAAACCCACTCAAGCAGATCTGATACAATTTAGGTTCTTACCTGACAAGACAGTGAATTTTAGGGCTTCTTGAGCCATCATGTTCACAAAACCATTCAGCAGGGTATCTAAGGCGTTGCCAAGCTCCATCAAGTACTTGGATTCCCAGGCCAGACAATACTGCTCACTTGACTGCAACATGCTGCTCCATGGTGTTGTGAAGCTCCCTGAGAAAGGTTGCAAAGATGGAATTCAAGTTCAGAGAAAACAACAATGGCTGGCTCCTGGCAAGATGAACCCAACAGAGAATCAGAAGAGAACCTGTAGGACACTGGAATATAGTGATATACTGTGACGATCAGGAATCATATTTAAAAATACTGTGAGATTTAGACTCTGCATTTCCAGTATCTTACGATAAATTTGGGCTTTGCAAATAATGGTACAGCTTTAGCTGCCTTGGCAAAGAGTCTTCAGTGTGGACAGGCTCAGACTTAATGACCCATTCAGTTGACTCAGAGACTGCCAAGACAGATGGACATTAACACTAATTATGTCAGGTATGAAGGACATTCCTCCTATTGTCAGGCATCTGGCCAAGTTCTGCAGCTCCATCTTGTCATATAGATCAAAGGAAGGCCTGTCCTGAGTAAGACAAAGTGCTGAATGGCTGCATGGACTGAGTTCAGTGGGACCAGAAGCATGGAAAATATGTAAGATCTTGTCAAAATCTATCATAGAACTTCTTTCTGGCATTTCAGTTAGGTGGGCAAGGATTGCAGTAATGGCCCTGTCTGAAAGCAAGAAATCTGCATTTGCAGATCCAGGCTGCCATTATTTTTACTTTGTCATCTAGCCTTGTTAGCCACTTCAGTTTAGTTTTTTTCCCTTCAGGTGCTACTCAAAAGCAGTGCCTGGATGCTTGAGAGATAATGGATAATTTCCACTGTGCAAGTCTAATTTTTGGCTGAAAGAACAATTTTTAAGCCATACTCTCTCTCCTCCTTGTAGTGGAGTTTGTATTAAGTGGCCTGGAGGGGCCTGGCAATGCTATTAATGACAGATAAACTCTGAAGGGCAAAGCAGTTTTCATCTTAATTAACTAAACTCCTTCCCACACTGTTCCTTCCCCAAACAATGCAGGCAGGTTGGGGCAGCTGCTGACCAAAGTGGCATGAGAGACACCATGCCAGACTGCACCGCAATGTACTGTCCAATCTGTGAACATGCAGATAGGCAGCTAGTGGGAGCTCAAAAATCACAAGATGGTGAATTCCATAAAAATCCTGTCACCAGTTGCTTTGTTTTAAGGAGTCAGGCAAGTGGGTAAATAGACACACACAGTGGTAAGGAGGAAAACAGATGAC
This sequence comes from Microhierax caerulescens, assembly GCA_035590215.1. Lineage (NCBI taxonomy): Eukaryota > Metazoa > Chordata > Aves > Falconiformes > Falconidae > Microhierax > Microhierax caerulescens. The sequence goes on from JAVJGJ010000037.1 coordinate 109,372,897, forward strand.
CATTCTAGTTCTGCTTTTTTAAACATTATAGCAGATTGCTAGTTATGGAAGAAGAATGTGTGTCATTTGTAACTCCCTTTTAAGGGCAAGCAGACACAAAAAAGGTTCCTGAAGGGACACACTTGTCTTTGTAACAGTGCCTAGGAGCCCTCCAACCCCAAGGTTTTGGACCCCTGGCAAAGAGACAATGAGAAAAGCCAAGGTGCAGTGCTGCAGAGTGAAAATAACAGGACAGAGACACCCTTAATGATATCCACTGTTAATTATGATGCTTCAGAGTAAATTGGCAGCTGTTCAGTCAGGTTGCTGAACACATCAGCAGACAGTTGACATATTTTATATGACAAGTTATACTGGAAAATAAAACACTACAGACCTTTCAAGGTTGCTGCCTGTATGTTCACCTCCTGAGTGCTGTGCTTAACAGGATTTACTTGACAGAACTTTCTTGCCAATAAACCTCATTAGCTGGCAGATACTGAGAAAGAAAAAAGATGCTATTTTCTATTAATTGCTGGAGGATAAAAATAAGAGAGAGGTGAGACACTTTGTACTAGTGCTGGAAATCATCCACCCCAAACAGACCTTTCCTAGCAAAACCAGAAATGTGTTAAGAGAAACAATCTTGCTATGACTACTACCAATCCTACTATCACTACCAATTTACTGCCCTCTCTCCTTTGCTTTGATTGGGATTGCAGGTTGGGTTTCAAAGTCTTTATGTTGAGAGTTGATCTGTTTTACTTATCAGGCCATGCAAGTGTGGGGAAGAGCTGTGTGTGCTATGTGTGCTATGAGAGCGCACTGCCTTGGAGTGGAACACAGACACTGCTCCTCAGGCTTCTCTCAGTTTCCTCCTCTTGTTTTTACCATATTTGCCAGTGCACAGCCATCCAGTAATTGCTATGGTGATATGAAGCTGCTTTCCTTCAGTAAGTGGGAGGAATTCAAACTCTTCTATGGCTCCCACACGCTTCTTCATCTTGTATCCTACACACAGCAAGGCAGAAACATGGGTCTTAGAAATCACAAAGCAAGGACAGACTGCTAACAGTAGAAGTTCATAAGAAATTACTTGGGTAATTGGAATAGTTGTTTTTTTCCTTTCTGAACCCCTCAGCCAGCCCATGCATTACTTAGAGCTTGGTAAGGTGCCAACACGATCCTTCTGAGCTTGTGCGATCTGAGGGAATCCCAGCAGAAGGCTTGTTTTGCTGCAGACCAGACATCAGCTGTAACAGCTGCTGCTTTCCATGGCAGCATCTTTCTAATCCAAAGCAGCGAGCTTTCATTTCCTTCATTAGCCACATACTGAATATTCTTCTCCTACTTGGGCATCAGGGGCTATGCAGTATCTTAATCAGCAATGAAATAAAAACGTCACAGTTCTAAGATTACACCTTGAATTGCTTCCCCTGCTCTGCAGAGCTCAGTTAAGTCATTATTTCTGCATTTTCAGACATGATCCTGTGCCTCAGTAGCTGAGAAATGTGTCGTTGCTCTCTTACCAGTAAGGCCAGCTCCAGCCGCTCCAAAAAGGGATGCCATGACAGCAATTCCAGCAGTCGAACCTAAAGCAGCCGCTCCAGCAGTTCCAATGATAGTAGCAGCTCCTGCAGCAACCAGTGGGGCAGCAAGACCCCCTGTCAAGCCTGCAGATGCAACAAGCAATATCACCAAACTGGTACCACTGACAAAACACAAACAGTCATTTCCCTGTGCTGTGTGAATACTGCCAATGCAACTAAGAGTACAAATTATGATCTTTTTTTGATCACCATTGAAGGGGCTTTCTGAGACTCTCCCCAAGTCCTGAATCTCTGCACAGATCCTTTGACTGACTTCAGTACAAATGAAGAATAATTTAAAAGTCAAAGAAAGCATGTGTGGTATGCTGGGGTGAGCTACGCCCTATTTGCTTAGGAAACATTGATCTAGTCTCACATTATCTTGAACTGAGAGCTGGAATCTTCTAACAACACAAGAGCAAAAGAGGAGAAAACATTTTTTAAGGACTACAGCCTCAGTTTAATACATCCCCCAGCCACTGAAGCTAACTGGAATAACTTTTCCAGCTAATTCTTTCAGGTTTATTTTTGTGTGGCTGAAAATACTTTTCTTGGATTTGGTTTCTTTTGGTGTTAGTGGTTTTGGTTTTTTTGTTTGAGGTGGTTTTTCGGTATCTTAAGTGACATACCACCTTCAGCCTAGCAAAGAAAAGCAGTGAACTCTTTTAAAATTAGAGCTTGGGCTAAAAGGTATGATGGCTAGTGCTGTGCATGCAATTTAGAGGCAAGTCTCCAAAATGCCTAGGGCAAGCCTCACCTATCACTGTTCCACCCCCAACAGTTGCCAAACCAATCAGCAGGTATCTCTTCAGCTTTTTTCTTCTTTCCTTCTTTTTTCTTGATACCTCTGCAGTTCTGTGGGGGAATTAGAAGAACAAAAACTGACAGAGAAGCCTGACAGATAACAGTGCTACATCAGAATCTGCTTTTATTCTCCTCGGTGTAATTTCCCTACAGGGAACAGTAAAAAGTAACATGCAGGTGTGGACTGTGACAACACACACAGATTTATGAGTGTGGACATAAACCCACAGATTTAAATTGAAACAATTTAATTGCTGAGAAAAGCCAACAGATGTTACTTACTTGGAAACCCCTTCCTAATGGGGCTGAAGCTTGTAAATAAAAAAGAAACAAAAAGTCAAAAGCATTTCAATAACTATATACTGCCTTTGTGTCTTAAAAAACCACAAGCAAGCTGTGGTTTCCACAAGTGGAAACAGGGAAAAGTGTTTGAAACAAAAGGGAATAGGGGTAATTTGTGCAAACAAACAAAGAGATGGAAGTAAACTGTTTTCCGGCCACAGGGTTTACATTGAGCCACTTTCTAATTGCACATCACAATATAATATAATGGTATTAAACACAGTCATTAGTTCATTTGTCTGTGTACATTTAAGCTACATTTTAACAAGCTTATCAGAAACAGGTAACTACACCTAAAAGGAACCTCTTATTAGCCACTACTTGTGGCTTGTCTCCGCTGTCTTTGGTTTCTCTCTTACAAGAAATACTTCCCACTTCAGAGGAAAGTGCGAGAAACAGAGGATACTGGAGTAAGTTGTTTACAGAGGAAGGTTCCTTCTAGCCTGCTTACGCAGCAGTTAATCTGGGCCTTGAAACATGAGAATTTATCTTGCTTCCAAACTTGGATATTTTCCCTCTTAATCCTAGCTTAATTGTGGATTTTCATTATCCAGATAATTGCCTAATCCTTCCTGGAACCCCCTAAGCACACTGTAATTTTGATAAAGACAATTTTAGACGAGTCCCAAACAATATGCAGCTTTGTAAAACACAGCAGGAGGAGAATGAAGCACAGTGGGTGAAATCCCCACGTCACTGAAGTCAATGGCAGAACTCCCACTGACTTGCATGGCACGGAGACTTTGTCTCCACAGAGATCCTCTGAAAAAACATGGTGTATTACATTGGGCAGCTGCAGACATAACTGTCAACAGAGAACAGCAGTGCGGCCTGCAACGGCTACCTCATCAGCAATTTCTATATAACCAAGTCCACTTTCTACAACCTAATGGTCAAAGCAGTATTTGGATGTGCCCTAGTTGGTGCATTCAGTCCCCAGTCTGAATGCCTGGCTTTGGAAACAATTGCTGCTGGAGTTCTTTAACCAAGTGCTGCAGTCTGACTGTTAATACCTCAGCTGGCAATATCCAGCAATTTCTGTTCTACAGAGTGGTTCATCAGCTTTTACAGTCAACATGCTGTTGTCTCAGGCTGCAAATGACATCAAGGGAGCTGAAATGTGGCTAAACTGGCTTCAGTTGCGATAATGAGCAATTTGAGTTATGTGGGTAGAAAGATCGTTTGCAGCTAAATCCTGCCTGAAGATGCAGTAAGTAAAACAACTGTCATGAGAAGTTTTACCTGTCATTGCTTTCCTTCTGTAGCTGCTAGCAACTGCTTTTGACAGTTGCTTTCCTAATAGCTTCTGCATTACAATTATCGCTTGATTACTAGACTGCTTTTTATGGTAATTAACTGCCTCTTCTGGTACTTCTCTACCCTCAGTGATCTTTGATGTGCAGCTCCTTGCCTGAACCACAAATTATGTTCAGAGAGATTTTATAGGTGGAATTTCAGGACATTTTCCAATGATGAAAAGCAGCAGGAGTGTAAGTTAGTGAACAACTGATACCATGTCTTCCAGTTTCCTACAAAACCGTGTACAAAAGAGAGGTCCACACCTGCAAGTCAGAACACATTTGGTGCTAGTAATATGGATTTAAGTGTTTGAAGCACTGCTCTATAGATGACTGTACATTTAACCTTGCAGGTTCTGGGCCACTGTCCAACACATCCACAGCAGCAAAGGCAGGAACAAAACCTCCTGTTAACAAATACCAGTAAAAATCACCTATGAGGCAGCTACCAGAACCCTGTTTGGTTGTTACTGTTCCAAAACCTCTTGCAGTGGATGGTCAAAGCTGGAAGCATCCTAAGCAGATGTTAATGTATTCCCTGCCCACAAATGTCTGTGAGGTCAAAGCGGTGACAGGTTTATATTCTGCTTCCTTTCCCCATTGACTCCTAACTTTAAAACAAAGGGTCATCGATTCCCCACAAATGTCAGCCTTGTTTTAGCACTGCAGTAACAAATGTGTTTGCACTGCAGTCTTGGACTACTCTCACTATAAAGAATTTCTTTTTTCCTTTATCTAACAGGTATTTACTTCCATGGCTGCAACTTGGGCAAGGAACAAGATTGAAATCCATGGCTTTCACCACACCAGATATGCACAAAAGACACCGGGCTAGCTGCAATGTTTGCAAGCCATGCTTGTAAGTATGCAGCATAATTCTTCAGTTACTTTTGCCATTACCAGACACACTGCTATCTTTTGGGGTTGTGCTACAGGAGCCGCAGTCCAATTGATGCAGAATTAAGTATTGGAGCATCATCTTTGCAAGTGACACCTCACCCTCGGCATTGGTGCTCTGCTCTAAAGGCTCAGGACTGAGTTTGCTTCCACAAAGCACAGCAACAGCCCCCATTAATACCAACCCTTGCTCCTGCATGCCAGATTTTGCGCTGTTTAGCAGTCCCTGATCTTTGAGATTATTTTGACTTCCCCTTTTTACAGTGCGCTATAAAGTTAAGCTTTATTGAAATAATGCAAAGATTCCATGCTGGACCCCACAGTAATGTGTGAACTATACTGTGTCAGTGATGTTGATTAAAGCCCTTATTAGCACTCAGGTTAATCTAATAATCTGTTTGCTGAGTTGACAGGTAAAAATAGTAAAAGATCCCTTGAAAGCCACTATGGACACATTTACTGTCCTACATATTACTAAACCTTCACATAATTCCTGCCTGATAAGTGGAATATAAAAATATCATATTTCTTACAGATACCAACTTTTTGGCTGTTTCACATCTAAGAAGTAGTGACTAAAAGAATTAATCTCATATTAATAACACAGAATTAGGAGTCAGGTCTGTAAGTATCTAAAGACGCAGATTGTTGCCCTTGGAAATCCACCTTCAACAGGAGTTAGACAGCTGTCTCTTAAACAGGCACAGAGAAGGACAGATTCACAGCAAATGAGCAGCTGAGGATCTAATCCTGATGTTTACAGGAACTTCATTCTGCAAGAGGCAAGTCTAGCTGAAGAATACTGTGTCAAGAGATAAGAGACACAAGATCTTTGTGATATATTTAAGCATAATCTACCGTCTAGGAGAGAAAACAGGAACAAGGAAATGAGGCATCTCAGTGTGGAGTAGCCTTTACCAGCTTGCAAGGTTGGCTCTTGGCTCTGATTTTAAGAATGCTGAGCTTTCCTGCTTCTCAGTGCAGCTGAAGGGCTGTGAGGGCTCTGCAACACTAATCAAGCCATAACTGATTATGCTAAGAACCATGGGGGGAATGATCAGGAACTTAGGAACAATAATTTCTGTTAAGTTTTCAAGCAACAGCAGTGGTTTTTCATCTCACAGTCACCCCAAATGTTCTTACTCTGACTCTTCCTCTTTTTGTTCCTTCAGGCTCTCAAGCAGAGATTCCTCCAGGACTTCCAGCTCCTCCAAGGGGATTCTCAGCAGCCGGGTGATGTGGCAGATCAACACCCTGGCTCGAGCATCATAGTACCCTTAAACAGAAGGAAGCCCAGGAAATCAATCAGTCTACATCACACCAGATTAAATAGTGAGTGGCACACTCAGCTGTGCCAGAGGACACACGTCACATACAAACACAGCTCCTTCCCTCAGGCCCTCTTTGTCTTCCATGTATTTGAACATGAGTCCTATTATCTAAAGAGAGCGATAAATGGAAAATCCTTCTTCCCTGTAAACTTCATCCTACGAATAGTCACTGCACCAGGTAATTGCCTCTAGGGCAGAAGGATCTCAAATCCTTTGGTCTGCTTCCTCTGTGATCAAGGCCTTTTGGCTCTGGGTAGGCTGCGTCTTTCTTCTCAACAGAGAAATGCTGCAGCAAGACCAGTCCTAACTGGAAATATCAAATATATATCGGGGTAACATGACACAATACACCTCAGCTATGCACCAATGCAAGATACAGTATTTTTTAAAAATGCACCTCCATGAAAAAGGTTTATTTCCAATTCATCTTGTTGGCAACAAGAGGCACTCTGGAGTTTAAAGCTATGCGCTGGCTCACCTAGCAGCATCGCTGACAACTGTTTGCATGTATACTTCACTGCTGAAGATGCAGGAGTGGACAGCACACTCAGACAATGCCCAACAGGAAAAATTATTACTCCTGGGCTTATAAGCAGGTGTTCTTAACAAAAAAACCCCATTGTAAGTGTAATAGATTTTAAATTATTTGTGCCATCTCTTGATTTTTTTAATAAGTTTCTCTCAGTAGCACCTGCTGCTTCCTGAGGGCAGGCTTTTGTAAAGGGTTACAGTGTACTCTGGGATGAAAAACCCCTTTTTCAGGGGTGGGTAAAGATACCAGCAACACCCAACTACAAAGTGTGTTTCTGAGCACACACAGATCAAATATGGCATTTCGTAATCTATTAAGTTTATTTATTTAGCCCCATCATTACCAAGATACCAAACTACTTGGGTTTAGGCAGGCTTTAATGACACCACTCTTAAGATCTGTGCTTAGTTGAGAAATAAGGATCTTCACTTCAGCCCTGATATATGCCACATCTTGCAAGCCCAAGCAGGTGTTTTAACAAGTAGCCTTCTTGCTTCCTGTCTGCTAACACACAACTTAGCTTTTTACTTAGCCAGCTTGGCAGTAAGTTAGCAAGGTTTGAAAATATATTTCTTTTAAATTCCAGCTTAGCAAAATAAGCAGTTTTGCAATGACTGACTTGTCAATTTTCCATTAAAAATAAAGCAAGAACAAAAATGGTACTTTGTTCTGCAGTGAAACAGGCTAATCAGCAACCAGTGAGTTCTTCCCTGTGAGGACATGTTAAAACACAGATATTTAAAAAATGCAAGTAGTAATATAGAACAGGCTTCTTTTAGAAATGAACATTTTGTTAAGTAGGCAGTCTTTATTCATTAATTTAATTAGACTAATCCATGTTATGGATTGTAAACCAGAATATTGTTTTATGTGTAATATAATATATGTGTAAAATCACATTTATTTATAATAGGCATCACAGGACACTCTGGAATTTATTCTGATTTTTTTTTCTTTTTAGGCAAATAGCAATCTGCAGAAAGTTTGCTAGGCTGAGATTGTTACAACAGCTTTACTGCCTTCCTAAAGGAAGGAATTGCCTGCTCCCCTAGAAACACTTGAGTAGAAACACTCCATTCTAGGTATGTCAGTTCAGAACTTTTCTACTATCACTTACATTTGCAAGCCAATGCACAGCATCCAGAGGCAAGGAGGTGAACAGTTGTTCAGTTTTTAACAGGTATTATTAATCATTCTTAATATAACAGTAGCTTTTTCTGTAGTGGACACAGAGAAAAGAGTGTGCTGCTTTTGCCAGAAAAGATGCTAAGATAAAACAGCGTGGTAACTTGAGCTTTTTGAGCGTTTCAAAGCATCAGATGTAAACTCAAGTACATTATTCTTATATAGAACAAATGTAACCTTAAGTAAACTTACCATCTCTAAGAGAGAAGGATAGAAGGTCCTAAAAAAAATAATAAAATTCAAGTTAAAACTGAAGATATATGTCTGGAGGTATCAAAATGGAGGCCCGAAACCCCATCAGACCATGACATAATTACTGCAGCATGTCAGTTCATAAACATGGGAAGTCAGCAAGCTACAATTCAGCAAGGCAGCACAGAGCAAAGCTACATATTTCCAGTACAAAACTCTCCACACACAGGTCCAAATGGCTGGATGGAAGTAGATAATGCTTGGTACATGCTGAAGCAACCCATATTTTTTGTTACTAGCAACTCTGTTGCAGTTGAAAGCACCAAAGCAACACCAGATGTCACAGTTTGGAGAAAAGAGGTCTAATCTTCCTACCTGTCTAATGCCTTCTGCTTACTATATAGTCATATATATATATATACATATTTTCACCATGAGTGACAGGTTTGAATGCTAGTCTAATGGACCAGTGGCCCCTATTTTCTTTGGTATTCTGGACATTCATAGCTCCAGGCAGTAAGGCTGAACTGCCATGAAGTTGTTTTGGATTAAGTGCTCAGAAACAGAAAACTCAGAATTTATAGCCATCTGTCAAGACTGAAGGACTTGACTTCCGTGTTAGCTCTTCACTGTAAAAAAAAAAAAAAAAAAAAATAGTTGAAAAAAAAATCAATCAAATAGATGGTTTATATGGACAAATCCATGAAAAAAAAAAGAGGCCAGTGGTTTTACTACTGTGTTCTCCTCTTTTTATTGTCACTGGACAAATTTTAAGTTCTTTATGTAATTGCAACACTAAGCACTAGCTCAGTGTAGCTACTTCCTTCTCCTACACACAAATAAAGCACAGCTGAATTTTACAGGGAATCCTTCAGCCATTTGGGAACACAAAAAATGCAGCCAAAGATGTAGGAGGCTGCCAAAGAGTTTATGATTATTAGTCCCATAAGCTCCTAAGCAAAATTTGTATCATAAAAATGTCTCTAATCTTTTCCCTACTGCATAAGAAATGTAGAACGGAGAACAAGCCATCCTTAACCAGCTCCTCTAGAAGAGGAGCAAACTGTAGATACAAGATAAGTGCCTGGACTCTTAAGTATCATTTTAACCTGAGAAAAATTTGCTGTTTCATAAAGGATAAGAGCTTTTGCATAGGACTGGAGAAACCAAAAGATCAGGGCAGCTTAGCTCCCACCTATGGGTGCTTTTTTACCTGGTACAGTCCCAGAACCTGCTGCCTAATGTTTTCACACACACAGGTCTACTGCTGAGTATCTGGGTGGCTGTTCCTATCCACAGCAAAGCCTTCTTTTGCTTGCCTGTCCTGCAAATCCTAATGGGATAAGGATTTCTAGAAGATATCTGTTGGGCTGGGCTCTGCACAAAGCAGTCATCGCTGCTCCTTCATCCTGCATCTCAATGGCCAAAGCACTCACCCAAGAAAAGGAATATCCTGGTTTCCCATCACCAGTCTGTGAATAACCCTTTTAAGTTTGTCACCGAATCATGTCTCCTCTGTTCCCCTAATCACCACAATGCAGAAAAAAAAAGGCTTCTCTTCAGGTCCGGCCATGATTAGTACCCTGTACATGCACACACGCTGCAGATTGTTCCCCAGACTGGTTGGTTGGATGTGAGAACTAGAGACATTAATCCTCACAGGCAGAGAGAGAGAAGTAACTCTGGTTTCCCAAAGCTCGAGTATTGTGACTACGCAGGTATTAGGTAAGTGGGCACCATCACCTCCTCCCCAGCTGCAGTTTTAGGGGGAAGGGTTGGCACAGAGGTGTCAAAGCCCAGCAGAAGGTCCAGGGCTGGGAGCTCCAAGCAGAAAGTTGACGAAACAAAAAGCCTGAAGTCTAGAAGAGGGTGAAGCTTGTGACCTTGTTGCCACCATTTTCCACAGACTAATGATAGCAGCCTCTTGAGCAGGGTTACTGGTTTGTGCAGCAACCATTTGTAGGCAATAAATTTTCCCTGTGTATTGCAAAGGGAAGTGTGAGTGTTGACTCAGGTCCTGTACGATATGACCAGTATCATCTGCAGCACCTAATATCAAATAACCTCTTTTAAAAATCTAGCCTAAGCAGTTGCATCCATGCATTTCAAAAGGTGACAGATGGATACAGGTAATTAGGTGATAAACTGGAACTACTGTTTTTATGGCATCTGTGCCAATTAGCATTCTTAACTATTACTAATTGGTTTAGGCTTTCCACATACTGCTGTGCAGTCATCTGAATTCAAATCAGCATTGGTTACAGTAGTTCACAAGTAGTATGTTTTCCTCCTCTAAGCAGCGGTTCTTATATTTCAGTCTTATTTTGAAACTGGAGTTTTCAATCTCCCTGTGAACTCTGTGCACAAGACTACCACCCATATGACTTACGTAAGAAACCTTACACAGAAAGGGAAGCAATCTTTATTTGGAGTCTTTGCCAGCTTTTAATGAACTGCTGCAAGTTCAAAACCCATTTCCTCAACAACAGAGAGCATCCAATCTGCACTGCAGTGGAAGAAACTGTATTGTGTGTGGAAAGACACAGGAAAATGGGCATTCAAAGTAAAAAATTCAAAGTAAAAATTATTCATAATAAGAACTTTCAACATTTTGTCATCTATCATCACTTCTTCACCTCTTTTTGTTGCACTGCCTTCTTATACCGCACCCACAGCCTGTGTGTTATAACTACTGTCCTTAAAGGATTCAGTTAACTAACGTTTGCCTGTATTAGTCATCTGCAATGAATGCAAACAAAGATAAAAATCCATAAGGCTCAAATTTTCATTGAATCAACGCTGAGCTCACCTCTAATCTCCTGACCTCATGTATCCTCCCTTCAGCACCTTCAAGATGGAGGGCATTCAAAAATGCAGGTGTTAGTGCCAACAGGACCCTGCCACTCAACACACTGAGCAATTAAAGTGTATAGTTGTTATAGGAACAGTAAATGTTGCGTCAGTAGCAGCTGATTACGAAGAAGCAAGAGCACCATAAATCAACATATCGAGAATTCACAAAGCTTTGCGCTGTAGTTTGTTTATTTTCAGGTAAGAAGGAAAAAGCTGATCTCAGCTTGATACGCTGAAATTTCCAACATGCCAGCAGACTTTCCCAAACACACTTTGCAAGCCTCTGCTGCCTTGCTCTACAAAAGTCTTTCATTCTCTCTCTCCTTTGACAAAATCAATCACCTTGCCCATATACAAGACTGCATAAGGCACTGATGTTGTGGCACAGACTGATAGCTATTCCTGATCTTTGCTTTTAACTAATCAAAGAATTGTTATCTACAGCTTCTGTATTCCACCTGAATCCAGGTGATAAGTGCCTCAGTTCTCTGGATCAGAGCAAAATACCGCGCCGTCCTGCTGATTTGGAGCCAGTTTTGTAAAAGCGCATGGAGCCCTTATGCAACGTATGCTCAGAGCAAGCACAATCTAGATTTCACCAAAATTTCATCCTTAATAAATGCAGCAGCAATTCAGGAAGACTTGCCTAAATCTAGAGAATCCATCCTGAAGCAGAGAGAATGAAGTTAAATAACCTGGGAAACACCAAGCCAACTAAATGCAGAAAGAAGCAGGTGTGGATTTATTGATTTTAGGCAAAAAACATCAAAACAGCTGCTTTTATTTTAGAAGACCTGTCCTAATGTATTAAGTTTAAGATTCTCTGTTGCTATATTCATACTGTTACAGGACTTTGAGCATTGTAACATTTGGATGTTTGGAGCAGATCCTCTGAAGCCTTTTATGGACTGACTAGGAGACAGGAAAGATGGCTGAAATAATGGGAGCTGGTCATGATGACCAAGGAAGTTCACTCCTATCATATTTTTCCTTATGCAGTTGTGTTCTCACATCTCCTCTTTTGTCAGGCCATTGCTAAAGGTGAGTGTGTGCTAACTGTTACTCAATACCAGAGCACTGTCTGCACAAAGGATGTCTCGTTTTTCCCTTGTGTGTAGCATAAGGCACAGGGTGAGGTGACAGTGGCTACATTATGTGTGGCATCAGTGGTAGCCTACCGTGCTCTCTGCCCTGCACCACATGATGTGTGGCTGGATGAGCAGATATCTTCCCCAGCTGAGACTCTGCAGCAAAGGTGAATGCCACTGAAATGCTTCACCTCTTTTATCTTTATGTCAGCTTTTACATCAGAACATTATGAAGTTCCAGTCTCACTAATACTTCCTTGGTGAAAGAAAATAAAGTCACAATAACTTATTGCCTTCCAGTAAAAGCTGACTCTGGAAAAAAAGACTCTGGGAATTGTGCTGTTTGGAGCATGTATGTAGAGGTGTTTTGTATTACAGCTATGGTAAAGAGGCTTTTAAGCAAATTAAAATTAGGTCTATCATGTTAAGTGTTGCACCAAAATCTATGAAACACACATATGAATCAAACCCACTGCACTAATACAGTCAAAGTAAAAAGTATAACAGTTGTTTTGTAGAGTGAAAGCATCAAAGACACAAAACATTAATTCAACAGACAGCAACCATGCCTCGTGTTTATCACTCCCACAAGTTGTTTATGGAGAGACCGCCAGTCACCCACACAGCTGGTCAGAAATATATGCATATCAGAAATACTAATTTTACTTTCCTGACTGTACAAACAGAACCTCAGTTGCAAACAGACACATATGACAAATCTCTCCTGCAAAAGCAAACAAGGGTGAGGGGAGCATATGAACTTACTTGGGTAATGACAACTGGATTTTCTTTCAAGGTGGGATCCTTCAGCAAAATCTGGGCAAAAGTTTCTGTGCCCTCACCTCCTAAGCCACTAGCAAATGCTGTCATGGCGGGTAAGACAGCATCAGGCAGGTCCAGCCATTTCACAAAGCCCTCAATTAATTCCATCCTGAAGGACCTGTAAGGCAACAGTCACAGTTTACGCTCTGTAACTGGGTACTTTCACAAGCTGTGAGTGGTCCCTGGTTTCAAATGTTGATCTGTTACTGTTCACACAAAAAGCAAAGCATTGTAAGAATTTGGCAGGTGAGTTGCTACACAAGCTGGCTAAAAAAACAAGCGAGCAATCTGAATGGGGCCAGACCTTACTTCAATGCAGGCTGTGAAGTCTGCAGTATTAAGGGATGCAATTTGTGCTGAAGTATAAAAGTCTTAAAAGGTGTAAGAAAGTCAGTACATTTAAGAGAACAACTAATGTCAAAAGGATCTTCCACTCCCCTAACTTCAGAAGACCCCATCCAGAGTATGAAACCAGCTCCATCTGAGCTGCTGCCCCAAAGCCACCTCCTTTGCTCACCCCCTGCCACCCCTTGTAGTACCTTTGCTCTTCTTCAGGGAACAGCGATGCTAGGGATATCCCACAAAGTGCCGCATAAGCAAATCTTCCCGGTTCACCCAGCTGCTGGCCCAGAAGCACACATGGTTCCTTTTCACCTGCCTGTTCAGCCTTGCTATGCTGTTTCGAAGTGCAACCTTTCCACTTCTCTTCTGCAGCCATTTTTACCTGCAAGTTCGAAGAGGAAAAAGCAGAAGAAAAAAAAACATCCAATAAACAGCTGGAAACCAGGAAGCAAGGAGACAAATCGCCTTTGATTTTTCACTGTCACACTTGCTGTCAGTATTAAGACAAGTCTGTCAAGGTCCAGCTTGCATATCCCCCCACAACATGGTACTGTGACCATAGAAGACAACAGGAGACTTCCTCCTCACCAATTCTCAAAAGTTTTGCACAAAATGAGCCAACAATACTTCACACAGTGAAAAAAGTCCTCTTCAAGATGCAGATTGGGCTCCAGTCAGGCATATCATTCACATGTTTACTGCAAAACTAACGTGTAGAATAAAAGCTCTGCACCTGGTGCAGGGACCAGTACAGCTGCCTGGGAAATAATTTGCCTCTCTCATCCTCAGTCCAAATCACTCCTCAGTTTATTTTGCATTAAGAAAGTTGAGTCCAGCTGCAGCCTCTGATGAGAAGGCTTTTTAGCATGTCCCATGGACATTGCTAGGCTTTGCTTGTAACATTGTCTCCCTTATACAACCTGCCACTGCTTTTTCCCTAAACATAAAATCCCTGCGCCGCATGGACATAGAGCTGGGCCAAAATATTATTTTTGAGAGTTCAGATGTGCATGCTTCCAACCGAATGGCTTACAACTGCTGCCCAGAGCTCCTCTGATTATACAAGCAGCTGACAAGATGACTGAAACCAGACAGATGTGACAACAGCTCATTTCACAATTCAATGTGGGTAACAATCTGCTCCAAAGCTCACTTACATCACCTGAAATTTCTACTGACTTCATCAAGATTCAGTCAGTTTCTATGGGGCTCAAATCACCTATTTTATTCTATACTTCATATTTAAATGTTTCCTTTTTTTCTGAACCCTGAAGAAAAGAAAGTGCCTAAGTAGAAATTAGGAGCCCATGACACTACAGCTGAATCTCAGAGGATGCAGAGACCATTTATGGGATTGTTTTAAAAGTCCTCGAAGAAATAAATGTAGCACAGGATCAGCTCTTTTTAAAGAGATTTTTTTATCTGGGTGTTGTCTGTCATGGTCTTCCAGGAAAGGTATCTGTCTTGCCTTCCCGCTCAGAAATTTATTCGAAGCGATCTGCATTGCTCAAGCTTGCACTATTTAACTGCTGATGTATAAATGTAAGGAAAACTCATCACTTGAGGGCTGATGGTTATCAAAACTTGCACCTCTCCCTGGGGGAGCTCAGCCCCCCTGCAACAGGTACCTCCTGGCGTGTCAGTGGCTTGAGCACACGGGTCTAAGGCATCTTGGTGTGTTTCCATGGAAACATCACATTCCAGCAACATGGGAGTACAAAGTCCAAAGGAATAAACTAACTCTGTTATTTCCGTACCACCCAGAGAAGGGAAGGGCTGGATTATGCTTCCCTAGGGAGAGCAGGTGCCTGGGATCAGTCTCAGCCCCAGCACCAGCCTCAACACACAGCAGCATTTATGCTTGCTGAAGTGCAGCTGTAAAGGTGGTGCAGGATGTGCCTCTGTGCTTTCCAGACCTTTCTAACAAAATCCCAAAATGTTTTATTACCTCAGCAGCTCCAAAGCCCTCATTTGGACTATGAAAATCCATTTCACATCACTCATTAGGCTCTGATCTTCCTAAAACATCCAGACTTATGGACACATCCAGACTTATGGACCAATTTGCCCAGAAATAATGTAATTTACAAGTTAGATAAATAACCTAGCTTAAAGTTTCAATAACTTTGCAAACAATTACTTGGCATGTCTGCTCACCTCTGGACACAGACCTATGAGCTTATTATAGGAGACAACACTGAAAATAAAATGTCCTTCCCTGCTGTGATAGATTTATTGATTTGTTAACACAGGCTCATGTGAAAAGTGAAGCAGCTAAAAAGAATCCAAAAACAGTACAGCTGTTTAACCCTGTTTCCCAATAACACAAAAGATATGACCAATTGTGGAGCAACATTATAGTGGCTTCTTGCATGCAACTTTATTGCCATTATCCAACAAATAAATCACAATGCTGACCATCTAAAACAGGCAGAGAAAGTTTTGAAAGACTTTGAAGGTGCTCTGATCAGTACGCTCAGTGTACATCCCTGGACACAGGTATCTATTTCTTCGTAAATGCCTAGGAAATAATGGGTTTGGATATTCAGATGTGCAGCATAAAAAAAGGGCAATATGTGATTCAGTAAAGAAACCTCAGGCCAAGAAGTTCTGCCACTAAATTCAAGAGGAGGGAATTGAGAGCTAAAAATGTAACTCAAAAGTTATTTGCAGCTTATGGCACTGGAATTCACATCTCTGTCTTGAACAATGTGATTCAGCGTTGCCATAATCCGAACCGTCACTTGAAAGCGATACTTTTTTACCACTTCCAGTGCTCACTTTTCATACAAAGTCCTTTGTTTTCTTGACAAGTGGCATGTTTTATATAGTAGCTCCCGCAATCCTGTTTGGAAAGCAGAAAGACAACCCTAAAGATAATCCTAATCTAAAACTGTACAATACACATGTGCTCCCTGCTGCTGGAAGGAGAAATACAGAGATGCTGGCATTGCATTCATCCAAAACTATGACAAAAGCGGCCAAACCACTGATGTGTTAATCTCCAAGACCCTCAAAAATTAATGAGGCATCTCATTAACTTCAGAGAACTAGCTATAGATAATTATTCAGATGGGGCTGGCCAAAAAGTCCCTTAGTGAGGCACACTGAAAGACAGCACAGCTGAACTGTGGTTAAGCATCGGACACAACAGACTATGAAAGTATTTGGGCAAATGAGTTTTCTTGGGGACCTGCATGTGACTCCAGAGCCACACACGTGCTCACATGCTGGCAGCACCATGTGATATTAATCCATAGATATGAAGTACGAACACGGAATGCAATTAATTCAGTCCTGGATAAAAATCACATCTCGCTGCAAAAACACACGAATGTGATACAGATGGCCACCACAGAGACACGTGCTAAATGTAAAACAGGGCTCAGAGACTGAGGGGATGGGGAAAAGCTAAAAGTTTAACTAGTTGCAAAACAGAGTGCGTGTGATTCGGTTAATCCAGACACTTGTAGCAGCAGTGCCAGAGAAGCAATGTCATTACACAGAAGGTGGCAAAGCTGTGGAGAGGGATGAGGCCAGCAGGGAGAAATCACTAGCAGGAAAATGTGAGGGGAACACCTCAGCTGGGAAAGCTGTGAGGACCAACACCTCCACAGCTGCTGATATTCACTTCTACCACACATCCTGTGTGGCTGACATCTCTGTTGCTAGAATACAGGCTTTTTTTTTTTTTTTTTTTTACAGAAAGTAACACTTTTGATAACCACTGAGGAAAGCAGTCCCCTCGGAGAGCGGCCTGAGGAGAGGGGTCCCACCTGAGGAGAGGGGAGCAGCCTGAAGGGTCCCACCTGAGGAGAGGGGAGCAACCTGAGGGGTCCCACCTGAGGAGAGAGGTCCCACCTGAGGAGAGAGGTCCCACCTGAGGAGAGAGGTCCCACCTGAGGAGAGGGGCCCCGGCCGCCCCCTCAGCCCCACCCCAGCCATTCGCAGCCCCTATCCCCACCTCTCCCAGCCCAGCCCCAACCTACTGCCGGACCGGCCTCAAAGAACAGCTGCCGCTCTCTTCCGCTTCCTGCCCGTCCCGCCCCCGCTGCGCAATGTGCGGTATGGTAGGCGGGCTGCGCAGGGCGGCCCCGCGCTCGCCTACGCGATCGGCGCAGCGCGGCGCGCAGTTTGCGGAGCCGCAGCGGGGTGGCGCGCCGGGCTGAGGTGATGGTGGCGGCGAGCGGGTAGCCGGCCCCGCGCCGGCCCTTTCCCAGCTCCCGGCCCCTTCGCGGGCGTGGTGGTAGGCGCATCTCCACCGTGAGATGAGTATAGAGGCTCTTCCCTCGCTGCCCGCCATTATCAGCGGTCTTGGGCCTTGTCCGCCGCATTGTTGGCTCGCAGGGGGTTCAGGTCTACCTGGGTACCAGCTCTTTTGCTTTTTTTTTCCTCAAGTCCTTTCAGTCCTAAAGCCCTTTTTCCTCCGTGAGAACCTCTCCATCTCTGAGGGAGGGTTACAGAGAGGTAGGCATGTGCGTTTCGAGAAGCAGCTCTCAGGTTCCTACCCCAGGAGTTCTCTGCCATCTCCACACAGGACAGGTTGGTGTCACTGGGGGTTACCCTGAGGAAGGCTAAAGCTTTAGTGGTGTCTTGAACTTTGTGCTGTATTAGCTGGTGGGATCCCAAAGCCATAGGAACAGAAGCTGAAGTATGCGTGTGTATATATATGCACTCATCAGACCAATGTAAGGGCCATGTACGTATTGTTGGTAGCAGCAGGGTTACTGGCACAGTCAGCTCAGGAGGTTTTGTGCCACTGTGGCTATTTGGCCTGGCAGAAATCCGAATACTTTGGAGTTAGTTCAGCTATCCAAGCATAATGCTTTTGCATTGTGTTTTTGGGGTTTAAGAAATGCATTTGCTGCAAAAGCAGTCTCCAGCTGGAACCCTAAGTGCAGTGTGTAGTAATCCTCAGAGAAATCTGTATTTTTCAGGGGGGGAGAGAGCAGTTTTTGTTTGTGACAACGTTTCACAAAAGCAAAGCTGGTTTTGGTTGCTTGATAGCTGGGGTAACTGATAGATACTTTACAACATGCTATGTGGGACTGACTTATAAATAAATTTTTAAAATAAGCTGGGTACCAATCTGTTTAAAAGATGATTTCTCTTTGGCCAAAATCTTGTACTGGTTGCATGGTACTATGTTAGACACCCACCTCCGGTGTACTCGCACAAGTACTCATGTTAAATATAGGTATTTTCAGCATCATCATGTAGTCATTAAATGTGACACTAAAGTTCAAAAGGTAAGTTCTGCTGATTCCCAATTAGGGTGCAGAAGGTATCTGCTTCACCTGTGACTTTACCTCACTTGAGTAACTGCACAACACAACAGACAAGTTGCAAATGGTTCACAACAAGTAAGGAATCACCTGGGCACAAATCTGTGCTCCCAGAACAAGATCTGCAAATTAGTTTCTTGTAGATTTGCCAGTTCTGTGTTTGAGGACCTAAAGTTCTGTTTGTACTGAATCTGAGCGGTGTGGAAGTGTGAAATGTCTTATTTATTCCATGTATATTTTTGCCTGTTTGTGTGGTAATGCAAGAAGAGATGTTAAAGTGGACCAAACCGAAGTTGAGTGGAATGACAATTAGGAGTGAGTTTTACCAGATGTTGTAAACTTGGGATCTCATTATATAGTTTAATAGTAATCAAAGCCAGCACAATTATGGATAATTTAAAGTTCTGCAGAAGTGAGACTTCTACATCTAACAGTAATTTAGAACACCTACGCTCTAAATTTTTCAGACACCTGTCTCATTCTTACATAAGTAACTAGTGACTGTGGTGGGTGATGGAGGTACTGTTTGTTGAAGAGAAGCCTGGGAAGGGATTGGGATAGGAAAAGTTGTGGCATTTGGAAGTGTCCTGTGGGCAGAGGGGCAGTGCAGAAGCACAGCATGACAAAAAGATAGGTGTATTTTTTAATTGAAACTCACTTGTGTACATTCGTTTACATACATACATCAAAATACCTTTGATGCTTCTGGTCCAGGATTCTGTCTATACAGACTATATATAACCTTTAAATACTGATGTTGGGTCTTACGATGCTCTTAATGCCTCAGTGGGATTCTGTCTTTGTAAATCCCAGTTCTCAGATATTTATGCAGTTTCTTGGGTACAACTGAGTATTACTGCCTGGGCCCATTTCTCATTATGAACCTCTCTCTTTCAGGCTGTGGTGTGTTAGCCTAATCACTCTCTGAAATTGGGAGCCAGCTAGGTAAGGTAAGCAGGGCAAGGTAGTTCAGAGCTGAAACTTTCTTTCCAGGAAGACTGGCATGAATTAAATCTGAGTACAAAAAAATCCTTTCTGTTTTGGAATGGGAATACAATTCTGTTGGCCTTTTCTCCATAAACTCAGTTGCTGCTTCAGAGGTTTATGTTGTCATGGAGCCTTATCTTGTCAGATGAGAATCACAGCTGTTATAAAGATATCAGGTTCTAGGGCCTAATGACTTCCACCAACATCCATGAACTCTGAATCAGCTGATTGTTAGTGGCTCTCAAAGGCTCAAGAAATGATTCAGTTGAACTGCTGAATGCAAGCTTGGAAGCTGCTGATGCAAAGCAGTTGGGGTGGAAACCTAGAGTTCCATGGCTGATAATCTTACTGTATAGATCTATAGGGGTTCTTTCAGTGGGCCAATCTCTCACTGGTAGCCAACAGTCTTGCTGCTGTATACTGCCTTGAGGGAAGCCCTTCTCTGTTGGTGCTTTTTTTTTTTTTTTTTTTTTTGGCACTGGAGAAATTAGTGTAAAAGAACTTGAATGCACCCTTTTGGAAGGACAGGGTGATACATAACAAATGGGTTTTTCCTGTTTGCATTAATTCTCTGATTTCATTTGTTCACACCCATGTGCTGGAAAGGCCACATGGGCTGGCCAGCTCCGTTGTGAGTGATATGGAGGACAAGGGACACTGCCTCTGTATTCTTAATTATATTTCATTTTGTTATGTCTCTTAATTATATTTCTTGACTGACAAAGGCAAACTGATACTGAGTTTGATGTGTACACCCTTCTGGAGGAGTTTGATATTTTGCTTGGTCTCTTCCCTCAGGCAAAGTTCCCCAAGTTTTATCTTTTTGGTTGGTTTTTTTTTTTCCTCCCCTAGTTGGGATAATGTTATGGCTTTAGTCCAGTTCATCTTTGCCACCTTATCTTTAGGACAGTCTGTTTCTTCCTTGCTATCTAGTCGTTTGAATGAGACCAGTGTAGCAATTAGCACGTGATCTTCTTTTAACACTTCTAGCTAATTCTGATGCATTCATGCACATTACGTTCAGGCCAATATTAATACATTTGCTACAAACCTTTACAGTACCAGCCACCCACTAGTGCTGGTGAAGGGAACTCAACAAGAAAATTGTCTATGAGCTGAAAGACCTGCCAAGAGTTTCTAAAACTATTTTCAGTAAAGCTGAATAACTGTTCCAGTCTTTGTATTTGGAATAATACAGTATTTGGGTTTAAAGTTACCTGCCTTTTCCCAATTGAAGAGCTTTTTTTCTGGTTGGGTATTACCAAATGTTACTATATATGTACTCTGCAGTAAGCCAGTTTCTGTCCAAATATATGAGAAAACCCAAAGCTTTTATTTCCCTTGAATGTTTGTGTTTTGGGGCAGAAAACAGACCTGTTTTTTTCCAAGGCTCTAGGAGAAGAACAGCTCCTTACCCTCTTAGTCTAATCTGTTTTATCTGCTGGTGAGACACTATGTATATTTATATACTGAGCAACTGGAGTACATCAGTTTCCATTCTTATCGAACACAAATATTTACCCCAGGCCTGATCCAAGGTCTCTTGAGATCCATGGTACTCTTAAAAATGTAACTTAACTAGAGCAAACTCCTAATTTTTTTCCAATTTAATTTTAGTTGGGTTATAGGGTATTCTCTTTAGCAACTAAGTATTTTTTTAAATAAAGGAAAAAATCCAACACATTACTGCTTTGCTTTACTCACCAGTTCAGTTGTGCAGACTCCCTAATATACTTTCTCAGCTGTAGTTCCTGTCAATGAGGAAACTGTGAAATGTTTTGATGTGAATTGTCAGTGAGGAATTGAAACACGGAAGTCAATGAGTAATTAATATTACTGAACTTTAATGGACTCATTCCATGTAAAAATAGCAGATGTGGTACGGCATAACAATTGACAGGTTTCTGTTTATCTCTGTAAGCATCTCCGGGGCAATGTTGTACCTAACATGAAGAGGGCAAGAAGAGAGGCAGTGCAGGTAGCCAGAGAAAGGAATTCAGGTGAGAAGAACCATTTCTGTGCTAAGTAACATGGGGAATATTGAAGGGTCATGAACTTTTAAGAGCCTTACCCTTTGCAAGCCACAGACTCAAGATCAGGAGTGTTGATTTTGCCTTCTCTCCATTTTTGCATGTAACTTAAAATGGCATCAACCAACATCCCCTTTTCCCAGTCCCTTTCCTGTCCCTACCAACAACCATTTGGGCAGTGATAGGGATTAAAGTGATAATCTGGGTTAAACTACTCTCTTCCACTGAGGCTAGGCTAAATTTAGCAGTCTCATTTCCCCACATTGTCACAAGAAAAGGTGTACATGTGCAAAGAGACTGGGAAAATACAACCACAGGATTTTCACAGGACATCATCTGTCAGGAGTTTCAGATAATGTTCTGAAGTGCTAATCGGGAGATGACACAGAGAAGAGCAAAATGACAAAAGCAAAACAACAAAATTATTAGTCTGGGATAAAAATTGTGTGGAAAAGCTACAATTTTTATCTCATATATACCAACATATAAATATTTGACTATATTTCCAGTAATGAAAATTAACAACTCGTTGCTATTGGGCCAACTTAGGCACCTGTTGAATTTATTGCGTGAATGATTGTTTTCAAAGTCCAGTAACTGACTGGCACGCCTAGGATGCAGCTTTGCAGGCAGGACCGGTCCATTCTCGGCAGCACAGGTTATTGTTTCAGGCAATGGCAGTAATGTGGGTCTCCTTGCGGCAGGAGGTGAGCGAGTCCCTGTTACACCTCCAGTAGAATTTAGGTGTGCAGCAAAGCACCATAGACAGGACCAACCCCAAAGTCAGCATGAGACAAATTAACCATTTTATCAGCCCAGAGTATATGAATGGGAGGATGAGGATAGTGAGAATGACTACAAGCAGCAGGAGCAGCACTAGTCTCTGGATAGCCAGTCTGTTGTCCGCTGGAACATTTTCATCTCTGTGTAAAACATCTTGGGTGGTCAGAGTCCAGCTATTTTTGTCCAGCCCTATGGCTGAGTTGTGTACCTCAGGATTTGAATCTGGGTTTTCCAAGTGCTCCATGATGTCTTCTTTATTTTGAAGTGTGCGGATGAGTCCTCCTGACACAAAAGTGGCTTTTCTGCACAGGGGGCAGGTGATGATCCAGGTACTGTCTTCTTTCCTGAGGATGAGCTTGAGGCAGACTGCACAGAAGGCATGCTGGCAGTCCAGGAGCTTTGGTACTCTGTAGATGTTGTACTTGTTGAAGCAGACTAGGCAGTCTGTATCAATAGATGTTGTGGTTGGACACTGGTGGTTCATTTCAAAACTGCATGCTTCAGGAGGGTTTATGTTCATTAGCATAACAAGAGGCTTTGAGTTTGGGCAGTCTCTTTCAGAAATTGCTGGGTTAATGGCATCGGGACCGTCTTGCTCTGTGCCTGAAGGTGTCTCAACTTCTTTAAGATGTTCTTCCGTGAATCCCAGTGCCTTCATGTCGGCAGCGTTTTCAGTTACGGGTCCTGCTCTGCTCATTTCTGCAGTACTTTCTGCAGCGAGCACAGAACTCTCCTTGTCGGCCTGAGGTACTCCAGGAGCTGTCGAGCTGGTTCCATAGTTTGGCTTGTCAGTGGATTTCTCCATGGAGATAAACCTCAGTGCAGTTTGTCTTCCCTTAGCTGAAGGATTTGCTGAGCTTCTGGCTCCTTATATGTGTTGCTTTAGTTCTGTTATATGCATGATTGATTAGTGACAGCTAGCTTTAAGTGTGTTGTGCTCTTACAATACGGTGCTTTTATGAGACGGGGACCTGAGTTAATCATTAACTTCATGGCCAAGATGTTTTACAACGACTGATAATATCACTGAGCAACTTCTGTCCGGAAGCAGACCCCATGGCGTTAGCAGACTGCAGCTTTCTTCACTGTGGTAGCCAGGCACTACCATTATTAAATTAGTACTTTATTTGTTGAAAGCAATTTCACTGGTCTCTAAACACTGCTTTGCTGGACAGGAACAGATTCAGAGGAATCATCTGATATTAACACTGGTGTATTGGGTGCAGCACTTTGATTAGAGAGAGCGTAAGTATTACCACTTTTGGGTGCTCTGGCTAGGAAGTCTGTTCTTGCTTTAGCAATACTCACTACCCTCGAGCTGGTACCCTACAGCACAAAGTAAAGAACGAGATTATTAATGTTGATCATTAAATGTCTGATTATTATCAACTCTTTTATCTTAGGAGTGTACCTGTTGGTTTCAGTCATCAGTAGGCTTCGAGGTGTGAATTGAAGCATGACTTAGGGTCTCACACAGTCCATGAGAGAGAGCTGGAAATCAAGAGCAAGGTTAGTGTCTTGGTAGCACCATTTTCTTTTTTTGTGGTGTTTGAAGGACAACCTCATGCACTCAGGAATGCCCTTCTGTTAGGTGGTTTTGTGAATGTTCGTCTCATCTGGAAAAAAAAAAAATGCCTGAACAAAATCCCTCAGTCTCTTAATTTCTTTCTACCTTCTTATTTGAGGGGTAAAATACAGATGGTTTTCAGGAAGAATCCTGTGGAAGGAAGGAAGGTGGAAAAGGAAGGTTCACTAACTCCAGAAAGATGGACTAGGTCAGCATTACCTGTAGAAGACAGGCAGTACCAAGCCAGTAGCCTGAAACGCACCTGAATGCTCAACCTGTCTGTGTTACCATGTGCCAGCCCCTCCCTCCAACAAAAGCAGCAGAAATAAATGAAATAACTGCAATTTACGAGGGCAAGGAGTTCAGGAAGACTCTAATCTCATGAACTTGCTGATGATGGGGAGAAGAGGTGGGAAGAGCCTGTTCTTCTTTGCTAAGAAATAGTAGGTTTGTTGTAAGCAAACCGTAAAAGTATCTAGGCGTTCCTGCTGCATTTCTGCTGATGTGGCATATTGCAGTGTTTGATGGACTTTGGGGTGACCCCAAATTTTAGGAGTCTGAAGAACTTTCAGTTGCAGAAGTGGTACTTGTACTTGAAGTGCAAGAACGCCTGGAAGCAGGTTCTTTTATGTTTAAAAATAGGAGAATTTTCTATTGCATTTCACATACCTCTTTATTAGGAAGTTAATGCTGTAAAAAAAGTTCTGAGAAAGTGGAAGAGAGACCTGCCATTTTCACAGTCCTTTAGCAGTTTCAAATTTAATCTGTTAGTTCCCATGTCCAAAATGGAAATGTCTTATAAAATTATTGATTCTTGATTATTAGAACAGTATGAAACTGTCCTGCAGATGTTGGGAAGCTGGAACAGACACCAAGAGGGGCAACTACACTCCTAACTTCAAAAGTTTAAAACGAGGTGGGATGAATCCATCATGCCTCTGTATCCATGTGCTGTCTTCCGACAATGGGTGGGAGTGATTTTTGCGTGCCTTCCGACTGTGTGCTCTGGAAACTCAGAGCTGCTTCGGAGGCATGGTTGTCTTGCTACAGATGTGTGTCAGCAGCAAGGACAAATCGCTTGAGGAAAGGGGGAAGCCAAGGTCCTCGTGCTTCAGAGAAGCCGTTATGGTTTCCTGGGCTGCACTTTACTGCTATACATTATCAGGGACGCCAGGGGAGGATGTGTGTTCTTGTGTGGGGGCTCAGGAGGCTGCAACTGCAATTTGCTATGGTTTCAGCACTGCTGTTCAGCGAGCATGTGGTCTCCCTGCCCAATTTTTATTGGTCTTAGTGGATTAAAAATATCTCTTTGTAGTTGTCCTCCATTGATGAAATTTTCATCCAAGTGTCAAAGGACTTGCCCTAATTTTGACTCAGTTTTGTCCTTGGTGTCACGAGTGATGTTCACTGGCTTGCATGCAGGTTGTACTTACCTGAATTGCTTATAGCCCTTTAACGCTACTTAGGCTAATTACTGTTTCATTAATCATTTGCAGTCAGTTTATATACTCATCCTGCTTTCCTGCTTTTAGTGTGTTTGCATAAGAAAATATGTTTCTATGGAATGTTTCTTACGGACTTGTTTATGACAGGATATGGATATAAAAGTGTAGTCCTGTCATTTCAGAGTAAAATCCTTGCTTGCCTTAGGGCTTTGAGCAAAATAATATTCAAAACATCTGAGAAGGTGCTGGTGATAGTCCTGTGAGCTTCTTCCTCTCTCTCAGATTGTTCTGACTCTGAACAAGAGGAACTTAAAAAATTTTATCTTGATGTGAAACCTCTCACTGTATTTCCTGTTACCCAGCCTAAGTACGGGTGAAGCAGAGAGCTATTGTAAACAGGCTGTCGCTTTCAGATTTACACTACCTCATCTGTGGTGCCAAGGAATTTCTTATGCTAAGGTGGAAAAGGAGGTTGTGTTGTGGTGAATAAAGCTCCAGCTGATGGTGCCTTTTGTGATCTGAAGCACCTCGCAGGAGAATCCTGCCTGGCGATTTTTATCTTGCCTTGTTAGTTTGTGACGCGCTTCCATGGCACGTCTGTGATTTTCCTGCCAAGGGAGTTGATTCACTCGTTCTCTCAGGGCCTGGTCCCAAATTTGGAGTGTTTCCTTAGCGTGCATCATGAAGCCTTTTGGCTGTGCCTTCTGAACTGAGAGTGCTAGGAACTGGGCATAAATTAAGAGTGGTAGCATCAGGCAGATTCTGTTGTGATACCTGCAGAGAAAAGTAGGGGGAGGAAAAGCACAGTAGAGGGAGAGAATAGATGGAAGGGGCAGCACGGGGAGAGGGGGCAGCGGCGGATGGCCTCTGTGGTTGCTGTGGGAAGAGTGGCAGCAGGACAGAAGGGAATCTTGCCCTGAAAGCCGAACTCCGGCCGAGTCACTGAGTCACCAGCCCAAACCTCTGCGGGGTGGAGTAGGTTTCCCTCTGTGCTTGGGGAAATGGGACACGAAGCTTCAGCATATTACACATATTAATTTAATTAATTTTCACAGTTTCAGCTCTCCCGTGGCAGCTGTCAGCCACGTTCTCGTGGTGCCACCTCGCGGGTAGTCACATCTTCTCATCTCTTTTCTTTCCTTTTCAGCTCACCCCGGAGCGCGGATCTGGTGTGGCATGGTTACGGTCTGCAGTAACTCGCTCTGGCGTGTGACAGCAGAAGGCGGCCAAAGCAGCGGCTGGGGGTCGCGGTGGTGAGCTGGGGCTGTGCTGGGGCTGCTGGGAGAGGCACCGGGGACTGTGGCCATGCCCACGAGGAAAAGCCCCTGGACAGAGTGTAATTAACAGTGGAAGCCAATGAGGCGTGGAACTTGCTACCGTATCAATGATGCTCGCTGCACCCTCCCAGCCTCCTCCCCACCGGTGCCCCATCTCCCAGCTGCTTCCTGCACGCTCCTTCCCTTCATAGCTCCCATTGCCTTTGATCCCTAAAGCCCTCTGCTTCCCCCAGCCTCAGTTTCCCTCCCAGGACCCCCTGCTCGCGCCTTCCTTCCTCCTCCTGGAGGAATCCGCCTGGCGCGGGCTAGAGCGGCGGCGCTCCGGCCGCTCCGCGCTGCTCTCGATGGTGGCGCGGTCACGTGAGGGGCGCCCGGCGGCGCAGGCGCAGTGATGCCCGGCGGGGATGTCCCGCAAACAGGCTGCCAAGGCCCGGCCCGCCGCCGGAGCCAGGAAGGTGCGGCGGCCCCGGCAGGCCCCCGCCGGACCGGCTCCCGACCACACACCGGGCGGCGGGGGCCTCGCCCGGCAGCTGCGAGCCCTCGGCCTCAAGCTGCGGGAGGTGCCGGGCGATGGGTGAGCGCCGGCTTCCTGCCCCCGGCGGCCTTCTCCCCGGGCGGGTGGGCAGTCTGTGTCCCCGGGAGCTGGGGGCCTTCCCCTTGCGGCCGAGTGGAGCTAGTGCTCCGCAGGCATGGGGGCTTCCCCGCTGGACCCCACAGGGATCAGAGGGCTCTGCTCTGTGGGTGTGCAGGGCCTGGTCCCCAGAGGTGCTGAGGGCTCTGCTGGGCCCAGGCCTGGTCCCCGGGGGCGCTGAGGGCTCCACTGGCCTGCTGAGCAGAACATAATTGGGTGAAAGAGGTGTTACAAGTCTGCTGACAAACTGCTTAGTAGATCATCGAGTTGTCCTTTGTCACATTATGTCTTTTGTCAGTTTAAGACAGTTTGGCCTAGCATCTTACCACCCTTGACTTACCTTCTTGGAGCTGGGGACATGTTCACTCAAAACCTTATGTTCTTACCAGCAATTCTAGTAGCAGCAGCCATTTAAAGTACAGGTGCTACTTCACATTCATATCCTTGTTGAACTTAACTGGGCAAAAGGAGCACAAATACTTTCCTTTCCCTTTATCACTGTATCTTTTTGCTGCTACGCCAGTTGTTGGTTTAATGGTGTATGTTAGCTGTGTTTCACACATGCTAACTGGCGGTTTCTCTTTCGGTAGCAATTGTTTGTTTCGGGCCCTTGGTGACCAGCTTGAGGGGCACTCGCGGAACCACCTCAGACATCGCCAGGAAACGGTGGATTACATGATAAAGCAGCGGGAGGATTTTGAGCCTTTTGTGGAGGATGACGTGCCCTTTGAGAAACACGGTATGGTCTCCATGGGATACTAGTGGAAGTGTTACTGCTTAATGTGATTACATCTCATTTGCATATCTTCTTACTAAACAGTTCCTTACTCCAGGACTACGTTAGGGCTTCTCTTTAGTTTAGAAACTGTGAGTGTACCTTTCTGTCTGTTCCACAGAATGATGAGCTATTAAACTTGTATTAAATTGATATTGAAAATAGTTTAAATTTAGGAAAAACTTGGAGAAGGAAAGGGAGGCAAAAAAAAGCCAAGAAGTTAAAATTTGATGTTTTCAAAAGGAACTTGCAAAAATTGCCTAGTTCTTGAATGCTGGTGAGTGTCAAGTGGCTGATTTCTTTGGGTTTCTTCTTCTCCTTGACACTTGATATTTTGTGGTGGTAACACAGGGGAAGATCCAAAGCAGACACAAATACATCTTTTTTTCTGACAGCTTCGAGAATGTGCCAAGTACCATGCAGGTGATGCATGAAAGTGGTTTGGTCATTTAGTATGTGGCACTCTGCCTTCTGAGCTAACACACGAGCTGATGGCCTTGCATAATCTAAGGGTGTACTGCATTTTTTAGAGGTTTCTATGGTTGTTTAAGACTCATTAACTTCTGTCGCTGCCAAATTTTTGCTTCAGCAGTCGCTGTTTCACAGTTGGGATTTTCTTTCCAGAATTTCTTGGGCTTGTGATGAATTTTTGTTACTCACTATCCCTCCAGTGCTTCTGGAACTGCCAGAAACTAGGTTTCCAACTCTTCTGGATGTTTTTTCCTTTAGTTACCAATTTGGCCAAGCCTGGTACCTTTGCTGGCAACGATGCTATTGTGGCCTTTGCAAGGAACAATCAAATGAATGTGGTTATTCATCAGCTTAATGCTCCGCTGTGGCAGGTGAGAAACAAAACTTCTATATTGTGGCCTAATTTTCAGCTGATGAATACAAATTGTGTTGAGACTTCCTGATCCATTACAAAAGAGCAATCAGTAGCCTATAGTGTAGAGTTGTGCTTGCTTTTTCAGCCTTGGGGGAAAACACTACAGGTTTCAGCTAGGAGAGGGAATGAAAGAAAACAATGAATGTGTGAAAGATAAGTATGTGGAAATGGAGCAGCATGTTTTAGTTTGTTTTTAAGCTTCATTGTTGTGTTTCTGTCTCCCTGTCTTCTGAAGATCAGACTTCACATGAGGTGACTTTTCTGATAGGAATTTGAGCCAGGTTTAAGGAAACCTGTACCATAAGGTTCAGAAATATGGAAGTGCATGGTATGGCAGGGCAGTCCCTGTGGTGTGTTGGAATGAAGCCCCATCAGTTCTGCATGGGATTTGGAATGAGAAGGTTTCTGACAGTTAAAACCTTGAGGTGGTGTTTAATCAGCTTCTGGAAAGGACTGTGTGGTCCCTCCTGCTTGCTTTTTTTTGTTGTTTTTCTATGGCAAGTCCACCCTGGAATGGGTCCACGCTCAATCTCTGCCTGTCCATTGAGCAAGTGAGAACCTGTATTTAAGTCAGGATTGTTTCTGGCCACAATTTACAGACAGAACCAATGAAGTATATAGATTAAACAAGGCAATAAAGATAAAAGACCAGGTGAATGCTGTCAATGGTGTCTTAAATACATTTGAAACAGTGTCAGGTGGATTCTTGAACCCAGACGAGTTTAAGCTCTTATTTATATGGGCAGTAAGACAGCTAACTAAAATCCTCAACTGCTTGACTTGCGAGAGTGAGCAAAGGTAGTGACCCAGCAGGAGAGTTCATGGGGGTGCGGTTCATGTTTTGTTACTGTTTTGAACCGGATGCTCACCTCCCTGTACTTAACTCCTATCGATATTTTGTATATCCTTTTGAAAAGCTTTAACTCTTTTTCCCCATTCATTGACCTTTCCAGGGTTGTAAACACAGAGTTTGTGATGAGGTTCTGTTATGCCTGAGTGTAGTCTTATTAGTGAAGGGTTGTCTTAGGCTCTTGAGGATGGTGTAAGGTAATAGTTGTAATGTAAGGAGTCTCCTGCCCGCACAGAGGATACATCAGGACACTGAAGTAAGTATAAGGTGTCACAACATGATGACAATGTTAGCAAGTTGTTAGGCTTGACTAATGCAGGATGCCCTTTTCTCTTGATTTTCTGTATGTTGACCTACTTTCCCACCCCCCACCTCCCCCTTTCTTCTTTGGAGCCCCAGCAAAACTTTAGAAAGATGAGATTCCAAAGAGAGCATTTCCAGAGAGGCAGGTGAGCAAGATGCTTAAAGCAGATGGTGTGAATATCTCCTTCCTCTAAAGCAGATGTGAGTTAGCCTTTAATTTTGAGAGAACCATTTGTATCTGGTACAGCTAAGCTGGAACGATGTGAGCAGAAGTGTTCAGGACCTCCAGCTTGTATCTCAACCTTTGGCCTAATCAAAAGCTCTTTGGAGGTGGGCATCTCTGCGTGGACATTTCAGGGCTTTAAACACCCTTTGCCTTTTTTGATAGTGACTAAATGTAGAGCTTCAAGTTAGCTCAGGTGTACAGGTTATTTTATTGGCTTTTGGGATAACTGCTTACCTTTTTTCAGTGGTTTTGCTTTTTTTTTTTCTTTTTTTTTTTATCTGCAGCTATCTTTTATTTACATTTCCAGTGTATTGTGGAAAGAGCACACAAAAAGAGGCTTCATTACTGAGAGCTAAATTGGGTAATTTTCAGAATGATCTTTAAAGAGCTTTGGGATTTGTTAGGTACCCATTCAGGCTCTGGCCAAGGAGAGATGTTGAAAAAAAATCTTGCTGAGTTCCAACAAGTAACAGGATAAAAGGCAGGAGTTAAGTATAACCAAGTGTTGAGTTGGAACCTAAAGGTGAGCAAGTGTGAAATAGATGGAGAATCTGTGTTGTGAAATCTGAAGTCATTAGTGCAATGCAGAGTGAAGACGTGGTTGAAAGGTGACTTGGTGTATATTCCCTAAGTTAGGATAAGCTGATTGAAAGACGTAAAAGGATTGAGAAATTGTGGAGCCCTAAAGCAAGCATTTGTTGTCATTTGCTTACTGACATCTTCTCCAGAAAGGTTGTCAGATCTTTGAACTCTGGCTTGACAGGTAAGCAAAGGAAATCTGCAAATGCAGGTAATTTTCTGCATTCCTTGTAAGAGTTGGAATGCTGTGTAGCTTTTAGCTAATAACTTGAGACACTGGTGGTTGGGGTAGAATGATTCTTGCATCAGTACAGATAATACTCAGAGCAGGAATTTTCTACGGAAACCGTTGTACTTGGTGCTGACAAAGCAAAGGAACGTTTGGTGGTTAATAGGGCTCCTGAATCAAGTTAGTATGTTTTCATGGTTTGGCTTTATTTCTGTTAGTCTTTCTTTAAATAACAAAACATAGCCACTTTGAATGCTAACTGTTAAAACAGCATCTCGTCCCAGCTGCTGAACACCACTAGTCTGGGTGACGTGTTTCCACTATGGTCATACTGTGGACTCTTTATTTCCTTCATGTTTGAGGGGAAGAAGGCATTGGGAGAAGAACTCAGTGGGAGTTGTCACTGAAACTGGGCCTGGGAAAGGCAATTAAGAAAGCTCACAGCTCCTATGGAAAGTTTAGAAAATAGTTTAGAGCTGTCCACTGAAATATTTTCATACCATGTTTTGTTTGTTATGATGTAACTGACCCAACGTTGTGTATTTGGTTATCAAATATGGTCCTTGAGACAGAAGCTCTGTTGTTACTGTAGGCACATCTGGATTATTAGGTCAACTCTTAAAGATGCTTCAGCAGCTGCGTACTTTGCTTCCAATCACAGTGTTTTATCATTGCTTAAAAAAAATACTTTGAAAAACATGATGCTGAAGTTGATTCCAAATCCTCATTTGCAATTTGTTTCTTTTATTTAGATTCGGGGCACAGACAAAAACAACGTGAGGGAGCTGCATATTGCATATCGTTATGGAGAGCACTATGACAGTGTGAGGAGAATCAATGACGATTCTGAAGCTCCAGCATATCTTCAGATGGAGGTTGGTTATGGCAGAACAACCAGAGTCAGCTGTGGGTAATAAATAAGAGATGAAAGTTTACATTTGGTTTCCTTTCTCATTTGCAAACTGAGAGTTTGGTCCCTGTGCCATGCTGGGCATAGGAAAGCCCCTAAGGTCCTTGTAAGTAGTGCTGCCTGCTGTCCTGAGACAAGCTGTGAAGTGTTTAAATTACAGGGCTGGAAATCAATCCCAGATCTGCTGCTGTGATATGAGCTGTAGAGGTCTTGAAGCAACCTCATCTAAATTACATATTTGTGCACCTTGAATGCAGAAACAAAGGGATGGGAGGACAGAGCTGGAAAGGCAACAGCTGGATACAATTGTCCTCTTCACATCTCATTTTTTCATGTTAAGGAGTAAGCTGTTCTGTCCTTGAGGTTCTCTGCACACAACTGTGTAATGTGTATTATTGTAATAAGAGAAATATTGCATTTAAAAAGCCAGTGATTATTTACGGGTATGCACAATTTTGTAGTATGTGAGAGCTTGCTCAGTAGCATATGAGTCGTGGGAAATGGTCAGTGATGATGAAGTTACGCAATTTCCAAGATGCTTTGGCAGAGGATATTTCTGAGACAAGTGTGCCATAATAATTAAATTTATTATGATGTCAGATGTTTTTTTACTGCATATCATGAAATCACTGCATCCTTGTGTGATCTGCTGGGCTTTGCTTTTCTTGCAGATGCTTTGCAAAAATGATTCAAATACGGAGGAGGAAGTGAAGCCGCAGAAGGGTGACTCTGAAGATGAGATTGAAATTGAAATGGATGATGCTGTACAAAAAGTGTGTAATGCAACTGGATGTTCAGTAAGTATTGAGTAGCCTTTTTGTGCTTAATGTTCAAACCTTCTTGATACATGAAAGTTGCCTTGGGAAAAATTGTAAAAAAAATACTCGTCTTGGATAATTTCAACACTGCAGCCATAAATCCGGATGCGTTTCATCCTAGACTCAACCCTTAAATGCAGATGAAAGGTTCTCTGTGTGGATACCTAATAATTTTGGCAGATTTGTCTTGCAGCCTCTCAGAAAATTCACTTTGAAATGAATTCTGTAAGATTTGAAATCCTTTGAGGATGTCTGTACTTGAACATCCCAAGTGACTAGGTAACTTGGCAGTTGTCATTGGGTAGCCTGTGTGGTTCCTGCAGACTGAAGCAGTTCCCAGTGAAACAGTTAGGCTGAAACAGCACATTTCTTTTTGCTGGTATCTTCAGGATTTAGTCTTTTTTTTCCCCCTCACCTTTTTCAGAAATGGAATACAGACTAATTGAAAGCAGACAGCAACCCCTTCTCAGTGGTGCAGATGGTTGTTAAATCAATGTATGTCAGTCATTTGAGCTCTCTTCAGTGTTATCTTTCTCATCTTGTGGACAGGACACAGATTTAGTAAGCCAGATTCTGGAAGTGGAAGACTACAATATAGAATCTGCAATATTTGCCATCTTTCAAGTGAACGAAGTGGAAAGAATCAGTAAGTACACAGAGTTTGTCATGTGATGCTTCAGAAGAGCACTGTCTGACGTTAGTGTTCACTGTAAACAGCAGTTCAGCAGGGACAGTAGGAGTTGGAGCTTGCTGTTGGCTGTGCTCCCGCCTCAGCCTTTCTGTGCTCAGGCAGGTTGTTAGTGAGAGCACATTCAATCCAGCTTCCAAAAAAAAACACTGTTGCAGAAATTATGGCAGAAGGAATTGGCTGACAGCGAGACTGCTTCTGCATAGAGTGTGTCTGAGAAAAAATTCTGTTGTTGGTAGGTACTGAGGAGCAGCATGATCCCCTGAGGAAAGATCAGAAATCATGTAGCAGAACTCTGTGGGAAGAAAATGGAAGTGGTTCAAGAATCTTGGGAAATCGGAGCTTGCGTCAAGGTGAAATAAAAAACAACAAAGGACAGGCTAGATCTGATGAAGAGAATCGAGCTAGCAGAAACCCAAAGGTATGTGAAGTGTGGTCTGGCAGTGATTTGCACACCCTTTCATGATTAGGGGAATGCTTAGGATTGCTTAATCAGCAACTGCCCTCTCCTTTGAATTAAAAAGAGCTTCTGCCAACTGGATTTTGTTGCTGCTACAGCTGTGATTTCTCAGATACAAACACTTAATAGTGACATGGCACTCTTCCCAAAATGATGCAAAAGTCCTGATAAATAGTTTGGAATAAACATTCTCTGGCCACTGTTTTGATATCTGCTTGTCTCCTTTACAGTGTATTATTTTTCCCCAACTGCACAGAAGAAAAAAAAGTGTGCTTTCAACTCTGTTTTCATCCTTCCCTTTCAGGTATCTAAGAAACAAAAGAAGGAACAGCAGCGTGTGGAGAAGAAGAAGCGGCAGGAAGAAAGGCACCGACAAAAGGTCTTGGCCAACAAGAGTAACTGTGCAGATAGCAGCAGGAGAGACACAGACTCAACTAACCACGTCACCTTGGTGAAGGCCATGGCAGCCCTAAACATATGAGCGAATGTTCTGAGTGCCTTGGTGAGAAAAGCAAATAAAACTGATGAAGACAAAATTCCCCTTAAGCAAATCTCCAAGCACCTGTTGTTATGTTAAAATCTGTTTCTGCAGAGATCTCCAAGCGTCCGTGAGCTTCCTGTTTCTTCAGTTTTGGGGCAAACAGTTACTTGGTAATTCTGCATCGGCTTCTGTGTGAGAAGAGTTGTTTGAACATAACAAAATGTAGAGACTTGGTTTTATAATTTTGGAGTTAGATAAAGGTGAGAGAACCTTTTCTTCACAAAGCAGTGTCAGATTTGCTTTGTCATCTCTTGATTTGCTTAGATTATTATTTTTTATAGCAACTTTTTACTTGGTTTTGCTTGGAGGAGCTTTATTTTACTTTGCTGTCAGGGAAAGCTTAGCAATTGTCAACTCAGGAACACGCTGAGTGGGTTTTGGGGTTTTTTTCTATTTAAATTTAAATAGTGTAAGTGAACAGAATCCCAGAATCCCTTCCAGAGCTAGGTGTATCGGCCAATACCTTATCAAACATGACATTCCTCTTTTCTTTCCCATGGAAGGATGCAGTGGTAGGTTTTTAATCTAACTAGAGAATGCAGTGGTAAGTTTTTAATCTGACTAGAACTGCTTGTGTTGCACTACACCGTTCTGGAAGTGATTAGTATGTGAAGGGAGAATGGGATTGCTGCATCCATGTTTGCTTCTAGCTTAAGTTTGCGATCAGCTCATTTGCTAGCTGATGAGACCTGTAGGGGAGAAAAAAGAATAATAATGCCAATGAACTCATGAGACTACAGAGCCAATTAATCCAGTCTGGTGAAGTTGACCTCATAAAATGCAACCTGAGCAGGTACGAGATTTCTGTTAAATGTTGTTACTTGGACATCTGGAATCTCATCTCCTTTGCCTGCTCTGGAGGTTTTGGGCTACTCGAGAGCTTTAGTCCAAGCCAGGAACTTGATAGCCATCAGTCTCCAAATGAAATTAGTATAGCCAAAGGATCAAGCTTCAAAGTAGCAGTGATCATTGGGAACCCTGCCTGCTTCACTGTTCATAAATCAAGGTTTTTCCAGGGTAGGACTTTTTTCATCTTAAATTCCTCTTTGGTAAGGTCACCAAGTACTGTAGAAGGTACAGCTTGAATCCTGTGATGCTTTCCACTATAGGACTGTGCATTTTGACTAAGCGTAAAGGGCTGTGGGACTTGGCCCTTGATTTATGGTTTGCAGTATTTCAGCTTCACTCAGGTTTTTGGATTTGTATCAAGCACATGTGCACTTACACAGAAATAGATAACAGGAGACATCTCATCAGCCAGGCCAGAGATGAAATAGATTTCTCGAAAGTAAGGAATGTTGCTTTGAAAAATCTATTCATTCTGTGAAGTTTCCAAATTAGCACAGAAATATAAATGCCTTTTTTTTTTTTTTTTTTTGAATGAACTGTCAAGATCTGAGCTAGTACCACTTACGCTCTGCTATTGTTTATCAAGAGTATTTGAAGAATAAAAAGAAAGGAGCTCCACTTCGAGTACTGGTGGTATAACAGGCTTTAATGCTGCTGAAGCAGTTCTTTTGGTTCCTGTAATGAGCTTGGTGGAAATATAAAGGCTAAAAGCTGCTGTGTATTACTTTTTGGTGGGACATAGTACCTGACCAGTGAAGCAGTGGATTCTGTACTGCTTTAGGTGTTGGTGGTAAATGTGAGTAAATGCTAGAGGGAAGTCTGAGTAGTATTTCATCATAGGATCAGCCTTGAATTCACAGTACCATTGTTGAAGTGGAAAATTACTTTGGTAAAATCCATTTTGTGCCAAGCTTAGACAGCCTGTTGTTAGCAATGTTGCTTCCCGGAATTCTTTTTCCTCCGGACAGTCAATTTTAGGGGAGTGGACAGAATGGCAAGTCAGAGCTTAACAGGGAGAAAGTAGAAGTCATTTTGCCGGTATGCTGAGTTGATAACAGTGGGCACAGCAAGACAGTTCAGGTTAATGTGTCACCTCTGTCTTGCCCAGCTGTATCTTGATTTGAAAGGTAAGTGTGTTCTGCAGGTTTGAAAAGATAATAAGAATTTGCAGTTGTGTGCTACAAATAAGATGTTTGATCTCAATTAAGTGCTTTTTTTTTTTTTTTTTTTGTGTGTGTCTTCCTGA
>JAVJGJ010000037.1:109423079-109448130 GCA_035590215.1 Microhierax caerulescens
CCCAGAGAAAATGGGGGGGGCTGACACTGCCACCCAGCTCCCCAGCAGCATCTCCATCCCTCTGGCCCCCAAAGTGGTGCCAGGTGGGTGAGGTCTTAGAAAGCGAGTAGATGCAACGGAGAGGAAACTTACTCCCAGCTCAGTGCAGGAGAGCGTTGCGTGTTTGGGAGAGGTGGTGATGGGGAAAGACTAAGAAATCACCAGCCTGGTCCTCATTTCCATGGATATAACTGCATGGAGAGCTGTGGGACAGGTGCGGGTGAGGACACTTACCCCAAGCACACAGCACAGCGAAGGTGAGGAGAGACTTCATCTTTTTGACAGCCCTGGGAGAGGAAACCAAACCATTTCCTCGTTCTGTCAACCACTTTCTTGTTTGCTTCCCTCCTTGTCCAGGGCAGAGATGCTCCCCAGCTCTGGGGATTAGGGCAGATGAGCAGGGTGAGGATGTGCCCATTGCCGTTGCTTTGGCACAAAGCGCTGCTGCGTCGGGGATGGGAAGCAGAGGGTTGGGAAAAAAGCAAAAGGAAGGGAAAGGAAGAAAAGTTGGAGGAAGGATCAGCCCTGGAGGCTGCGCCCCGCCGCTCTGCCTCTGGGCTGGCACCTCAGGGAGCCTCTCCTTTGCTCCTGCTTTCCCGGCATGGACCTCGCTCCCTGCTTGCACCACAGCTTTTGTTGAAGTAAGAAAGAGAGGAGAAGCCTTTGTCCATCCCCACTTACCTCAGGAAAGTGGCCACTTGCTTGCAGGGCCCCGCAGCCAGCAGGGCTTGCTTTATATAGCGTTTGCTCCCCGCTGTTGATGCTCAGCTCCCCCAAATCTCGATGACTGGGCTTTTCCGCAGGGGAGAAGGTGCCATCCTTCCCCTTTACAGGAATGCAAAAAATCCCCCTCAGCACCCCGGCACTGTACCCCATGCACGGGTGGGCTGAGCTAGCAAAGCAGTATCATTTCCAGCCCAAGGAGGAAGCCAACACTCTGCTGCCTACAAAGATGCCCGAGGACCTTTCCTCTGCCCCCCCCAGCACCATGGCGCTGTATCGGGGTGGGGATGGGAAATAATAGCCCTGACTCAGCTTTTGCATCCCAGCAGCTGTGGGTGAAGCAGTTTTGGGGTTTTCAAGGGGTTGTACAGTTTGGGAGCTGCTCAGGGTGAGTTACCAGTTCTTTGAGAAAAGTATATGGGCAGCAATAAATGCATCTCTAAACGCGCAGTTCCCAGAAACACGGGCTTACGCAGATACCGAATGATTAAACGCTTGCCCAGCGTGAGAGGAGAATGAAACAAAATAGGTTCTTTTGGATGAGTGAATGCAACTTGTCTTTATTTCCCTCTGTATGATTTTTCTATCTCCTTGTTGAAGCCCCTGTGCAGAACTCATCCCTTATGGAGAAATAAGCCACCAACTTCACTGCCCTCCTAAATTAGCATCTGCCTTGGGATGGCTAAGGCTTTGACACCTTCCCTCCTCTGCAGATCACTACTCTTTAGCCTTGATTTTGGCTCGTTTGTTTACATCAGTGTGACAGGAGGATCTCAGATCCTCTCCCACATTTTCCCACTTCCAGTATTCCTGTAAAAACACCTTTTGGTGCTATCTCACCTGCCCCTTAATGCACTGGTTTTTTAGCTCCAGGAGCAAGTTCAGCTAGCAGGAAGGGGTGCTGGGAGAAGCCAAAAAACAACTGCCATCAGGGCTCACTGCTGTGGAATTGTTTTGTTAACAAACCCCAGGGAGTTTTACTTGGTGGCATTTATTTGTCCCCATTGCTTGATGCAAAGGGCTTTTCCATAGCTGGGGACCCGGCGCAGCGATACTGCTCCAAGTGGGATAGACTTGGTGATAGACCTGTGAATTCCAGCTGCTGCTGGATCTTTGGCTTTTCCAGGTGGTGGATGGGACCATGGAAATATTGGGGTGTCACACAGATGATGTGGCTAAGCTGTACGATGCAAAAGTGCTCGCCAGACCCAGCAGCCCAGACACCACCATCACAATGCCTCAGTCTCAGTGGCCCTTACAGAAAAACACCAGGGAGAATCATTTTGAAAACCTTTTATTATCTGTGGGAAATTAAATCAAGATAGAAAAGAGAAGAGGAAGGGACACAAAAAATGGAAGTTGACGTGTCTTTATGGGAAGTGGGGGATCTCCATCTGTAACGTGGACACCCTTCCTCACCCTGAGCATCACCTTGCAGGGAGCCTTGCTGGCTTCGGCTCTGTTCAGCCCCCACGCCAGGCTTTTCTTGCCATAGCAATGGGGAAAGCCAGTCAAAATCTCTAACGTTGTGCACAGGTTTCCCCTCCTCAGCACTGGAGCTTACTTCCTCGGCATTTCAGCTTGAAATAGAAGCGGTAGGATTTATTGTAGGAATGCAAAGTGCTCGCAAAGCACGAAGTCACTGCCTTGTCACATAGGCAGGTCTCTCTCTTGCACCAGCTCTGCTCATCACCTGTGAAGGGAAAGCACAGTGCTCTGCAGTGGCTTTTCTGGCTTGCATTCGGTGATGGAGTCCCCTCGGGGCACCCCGATGCCTGGAGCTGCCCAGGGGAAGCACAGGAGGAAGCATGCCCCAGTGCTTGCCCTCTCCAACCTGCCCACGTCCCTCGCAATGCCCATTTATTTATCGTATGCTGCCCCCTCCCATGCGCACCCACCCGGGCATCAGGCTGGTTCCATCCCTGGGGTCACCCTCCTGTGTGCCCTGCTCTGGGGCTGGGGTGTCGCGGGGAGCAGTGCTGGTTGCCCACCTCTGTGGGACCCCCTGCCCATCGGTACTTACCGCAAACAATATCTCCATCAGCAACGTCGAAGTGGTAGGGGGTTATCAGGGGTCTGCACTTGCCCTCTCTCAGCTTCCTGTAGCAGCAGTCGTGAGTGCGGCAGCACCTGTGAGGGGCACCACATCAAACCGCTGCCTCCAAGCCCCCCTCCCCATGATAAAGGAAGGTCCAGCTTCAAATCTAAGGTGCCCGGGAGGAGGGGGTGACAAGGCAGCAGCAAGACATGGCTGGGGAACGGTGCAAAGCCCCATAAGAGCACAGCAGCGCCAGCAAACTGCCAGCGAGGAGCTTTGGAGGGACCCCTGCACACACCGCAGCCAGGCAGTGATGCTTTTCCAGGTACTCACTGATCGGTGGCGTCCACTGGGGTCCCTCTGCCCCCGATGCCGCAGAAACACCCGTACCAGCTGTAGGAGAGCAGGGCACTTTTCCCCGTGGCCGACTTGATCATCCGCTCCAGCTCCAAAACGCTGCCGTGACCTGGCACCAGCCCTGCGGAGGGGCAGAGGGTCGGGCTCGCGCCGGTGCACAGAGAGGGGGCAGGCAGAGTTCCCCAGGAGGAATAAATAAGTCTGGTGTGGGCTGGAAATACATGCTTTCGGGCATGTGAACCATGGGAAGCCCCCCAAACCCCCCTCAGGATTATGTCTGGTTTCTGCAGCTACCTGATCCCGTCTGGCAGAAGGTATTCCTGCTCTCTGTACAGGCTGTGCCATGCCTGCATCCTGCAGCTGGCAATGCCACATGGCCAGGATTGCCTGTGGGCTTGGCACAGGCAGGAAAGCAGGTGACAGCAGGCTCCAGGGCCTCTTAAAATAAATACAGATCTCGGCATCCCAAAGCCCCACCGTCATGAGGACCTCCAGGACCACAGCAGTGCTACACGAAGCATTAAACTGCAAAATTTAAACAAAACCCTAAATCGTGCATGAAAACTCTGGGTTTGTGCACCTCTTTTGCCATGCAGATGAGATCCCAGCCTGGCCTGGTGAACCAGGGCACTTACCACAAGCCAAGAGCATGGCAAAGAGGAGATTCTTCATCCTCAGGCTGGCCCTGGAGGAGGAAACGACAACAACGGGTGATGAGCAGCACTCCGGGGGCAGGACTGACACTGTCCTCAAGCCCCTGCCAAGGGCATGGAGTTGGTCGGGTGCACCCAGCAGCACTGCACGGTGACGTTAGTGTCCCCATGGAAATATGGCATCCTGAAGGTATCACTGTGCGCAGGTACACACAGCTGACTCCTGATGGAGCCTCTTGACTCCAGTTTTGGGATGCAGCGCTTGGCAGGGATGTGTACAGGGACACAGTGGTTCTCCTGCCTGGGGCTGATGGAGAAGCTCCTCGCCTGCAGCCTCCCGCCGCTGCCCCACGCGCTGTCTGATGAAATAACAGCAATAAAATCCCCCCTCTCCTTACCCTGCCTGAACCTCGCAGCTCCAAGACTGCCGGCTCGGCGGGTTTGCTTTATATAGATGGTGAGGCCCACCCCCTCCTCTATCTGCACTGACGCCGCTATTCATTGCAGAGCAGGTCTCACTGAGTGGCCCCTCAGTGAAGAGCAGGTTTCCATCCTTTCCCTCTGCCAGAAACAAGAGTTTCCCCGCAGTGGTGTGCCATCAGCGTGGCTGGCATGATGCTCTCTCCTCTGTCTCACTTCTGCCATCTCCATCTCGGGCCAACGCAGCTCCCGGATGAGGCCAGCCGAAGTCTTGGCCATGGTTTTACAAACTGCGATTTAGTGGCTGGAGAGTCAGGACAAAAGCAATTTACGCCCAGGAGGTGCAGAGCTGGCACCGCAGAGGATGTTGCATCCTTGCTCCAGCCACAGAGGTGGCACTTTGGCCTCAGTGTCATCTCAAGCAGGCACTTGGTTTTGCTAACTCACACCCTGCATCCTCAGAGATAGATTCTCTTGGGTCTTTCCCTTGCAATTGCCCCCCCAAATCCATGTCTGCATCTGAATCCGGCCAAGCCAAATTGCAAGGGGAGGTGAAGGGAGGGTGACAACCGCTGAGGTCTCATTCCATGGGTCTGTAGTTTTCCAGTCCTGCCCTCAGGGCATGGGAGACTCCAGGAGTGGGCAAGGGGTCTGCCAAATTAAATCATCAGCAGCAAAGGCTGGAAACCCCATGGAAACCCAACTTGGAATGCTTTTTGAATACAGTATTTCATCACCATAACTAAGACACAATACAAAGACACATGGGAAGCAGAAAACTGGAGGAGATAAGAAACAAAAGCTGCTATCTCCCATGTGAAACAGCAGGGCAAAACCACACACAAATGGAGGGTATCAGGCAGGTATGCAGGGCTCCACCCGCTGCAATTAACCATCCTTCTAGGGGAGGGAATGTGGGGTGGGGCGGTGGGATTGTAAGAAAATGGCTCAGGGGTCTGTATCCAAGAAGAAAACACCTTGTGGAATTTCTTGAGAGCCACCAAAGCTGCTCACTGGAAGCAATGTCGCCTCCCGGCTGTCCTCCAATGCTGGCAGAAATGGCCATCCAGGGGCTTTTCTTCCCTCCAACCTTGTATTTCCTGCTGCCAAGTGGAATAAAAAGCCATCCAAGCTCGATAAGGAAAGGATGAGGAGCGGCGTTTGCCTGCCTCCCCACTCAGGCGTGCCGAGTGGCTTACCCACTCTCCATCTGCACAAGAAACCATCTCAGAATGCTGTGATGCAAACCAATGGGCATCACGCCGACACCCAAACCCTCTGCTTTCCCCACCTGACTTTGAAAACCATGGCATCCCTAATGATTAAGTATCCCTTTCCCACTTCACCCACAAAAAACTTCCATTATGGAAGATTTTCCCTGTTGTGTTCTGCGCTGCTCGTGCTCACACGCTTTGGCCTTGCAGGTCCTTGCCCTTCAGGGCAGTTTTGCTGCTATGTTGGCCCCAATGGTGAACGATGGATCTGATCCCTTGGGTTTCACCATAGAGTTTGGCTAAACCTGTATGAAAAGCACCGTTTGGGGGCCTAAACAGAGACCAGAGGGCTGGGATCGAGCAGGTTGGCGATCCCCTTATTTTAAACCGTCCTGCTCTACAAAGATCTCATGAGAGTGAGCACCCCAAGTTAAACCCTCTCTTCACAGAGCCACAAACCCTAGGGCTTAAAAACCACCATGGAAGTTACTATTCCATTGGAAACATGAAACTTTTCAGCCTTTCTGTGGAGCAAACAAAGAGGGGTATCAACATCTGTGTGTTCAGGGACTTATTGAAATGTAAATACACCTGGTGCTTTGATCTGCAAAGCTTCGTGTCTTCTGTGCGGTGTTGCTCAACATCCTCTGGATGGGATGAGCTGATATGGGACTATTTTCTTACCTTTTCAGCGCACAGGTATGCCTTGATCTTCCCCCACCTGCAGGG
This sequence comes from Microhierax caerulescens, assembly GCA_035590215.1. Classification (NCBI taxonomy): domain Eukaryota; kingdom Metazoa; phylum Chordata; class Aves; order Falconiformes; family Falconidae; genus Microhierax; species Microhierax caerulescens. The sequence goes on from JAVJGJ010000037.1 coordinate 109,429,253, forward strand.
TGGAGATCCCCGGGTTGACGGTAGATAAGTTATTTATTGCTCATTTCTTGCTGCCTTTGATGGGCATCTGTTGGTGGGAGAAGCATCTGGTTAACTAGAAGTGGGTTTAAATAGGGATTAACGGGGAAAGATGGAAATGTCAGCGTTATGTGGGGTGTTCCCACAATGAAAACTGACTCAGGGATCATTTATAGTCTGGGGGATCAGAAGGACTCCCCCTCCCTGTCAGCAGACACCAGGGTGCCAAGCTTCCAGGCACAAAGCAAGCTGCAAAGTCCCCCAGAGGAGTTGTTTTAGGTCCCTGGATGATCTTGTGCATGAAGTGTAGTTTTAAAGGTGTTCTCATCAAAACTGATGAGTTTGATATTTATTTGTCTGGTCTTATTCAGCAATCGTTCAGGCGAAGCTGTTCAATCACAGTATCTTGAAACTCATGCATCAGGGGGGTTAAAACCAAGTCCTGTTGCTCTCATTCTGCTGCCTTTGCTCTGGACAGGGTGTAACACCATACTTTTAAACTTTCAGGGTTAAAAAAAAAGGTTTTCTGTATTCAAGTGGGGTGACAACTGCACAGTTTTGCTTTGGGTGGGATGGGGGAAAGAGAGCCCTTGCAGGAGGGATGCGGACAACCTCGGTATCACACTCAGCTACAGTGTTTGGAGCAGATGTGTGGGAGACAGCCCTGCTGCCACCCCCTTGCTCACCCCATCTCCTTTGTGCCCCTCAGGACAAAGCCTCCGGCCCCACACAAGATGCTGGGGCTGCCCCCCACCACCTTCAAGACCCAACACTGCAGCCTGTTCCTTCACAGAGCCCACTCGTGGACACCACAGTCATCCCCTGGTCCAGGTATGTCCCTCCCGTCTGTGCCAGCATGTTGTGCCCATCCCAGGCCTGGTTACATCCCTGGGCTCACATTGGGACACCACGACCATGTCCAGGCCCACACTGTGACACCAGGGCTGTCCCCAGGCCCAGTCACATCCCCTCAGCCCACGCTGGGTCACCAGGGCTGTCCCCGGGCCCAGTTACATCCCCTGGGCCCACAGTGGCACACCACGACAACCCCCTGGCTCACACTGGGACACCAGGGCTGTCCCCAGACCCAGTTACATCCACCAGGCCCACACTGGTATACCAGGGCCACCCCTGGGCTCACACTGGGACACCAGGCACGTCCCCAGAGCAGTTACATCCCCCGGGCCCATACTGGGACACCCACACCAGTGTGTCACGGCCGCCCCTGGGCCCATTCCACGGGCCGCTGCTGTGTCAGGGCAGCCAGCCGGGCAGCCCACCGCAGCCTCACTACGCTCCAGGACCCTGGGCGCGGGGACCAGGAGCCGCCAGCATTCGGGCCGTGACATGGCGGCTGGAGGACCGCGCGCAGCGGCGCTCCGGCCAGTTCGTCTCTGTGGTGGCGGGGCGGGATCTATCGCGCGACCGGAAGTGGGGCGATCGCCATGGCAACGCGGCTGTGTTTGCCGGTGGGCGCGGGCGGCCCGGGGCGGCAGGTGAGGGGCGGCAGGTGAGGGGTGGCGGGGTCGGGCTGGGGCTGGGCCCGGGCCCGGGCCCGGGGCCGGGGGGGGGGGGGGGGGGGGGGGGGGCCCGGGCCCCGGCCCCGGCCCCGGCTGAGGGGCGGCTGTGGAGTTGGGTTATAGGGCCGGGGCCTGGCTGTGGAGTTGGGCTACAGGGCCGGGGCCTGGCTATAGGGCCAGGACTAGGCTTAGCTGGGGCAGGGGCCAGGGTGGGGCACTGAGGGCTCTGCTGGGTTATGCTGTGCTGAAGGCTAGGGGCTTGGGGTGCCTGCCCTCCCAGGCCCTGAGGTCACCATGTTTGGGGGCACTTGTGGGTGCAGCCCTCCGTGACTGGAGTTCCCCATCCCAATGGAGGCACCCAAATGTAAAGCAAGCCATATTTAAAACAACTCCTCATAGTTAATCTCTAATATATACTGTCTGAAGCCGTGCAGGCCCTTGCTCAGTAGGGTCTCACCATGGCTTTGGTCGGGTTGTTTGCTTTGGGGTTTTTGTTTGAACTGGTGGTGTAACTGGTGATACCTCGTAAGTGCTCTGATGCGCTTGGGAGTTCCTCTTCAGAGGCTGCTGAACTATAGCTTGTTGCCTTGGTGTTTATTTGTTAGAAGCACTAAACAAAAGGCACACACCTTCCTCCTTCCCACAGGCTCCTAAGTAACTCCGATGAGTCACTTGGGCAGCGTGTCCCTGTCCGTAGCTCTGCTGGAGGCTCACAGAGGGACAGATCTCTCTCTCCAAGCAGCTCCATACTGGAGCGGGTCAGGGCACGCCTGTGTGCTGGGACTGGGCCTTGGCTATGTTCGGTGTTGGCTTGCTGAGACTTTCAGTTTCACAGAAGCAGAGGAGAAATCAAGTTTAACACATTACTGGCAAAAGGTTGTGGAACAACAGCAGTGGCTATTCCCTTCTGTTTGTTTGTTTTGGGGTGATGAACAGGAGGCAATTCCAACTTTATCATTACTAGAGAATGCCAGGGGCTTAAAGTTGATGTTTTCTTTTTCCTCCTTGATAAATCCTGCTATGCAAACCACAGAAAAAGAATAGATGCATGACCCTGTTGCACTTCTAAAAAATGTTGTTGTAAGGTTGTGGCCTGGTTGTTTGGGCTGTTGGACTCCTTTGACCTGATAAAGTACACGTGGTCTGAGCGCATCTTAAATTGGGGAACACAGCAGAACATGACTTCGTCTTTAACAGGGGGTTAGTATCAATCTCTGTTAAGCAGCTCTTGGTCACAGGAGAAGTCAGAATGGGTTTCTCTGTATTGAATCAGACTTAATCAATTTCAAAGGTCTTCAGAGCTTTCTAAAACGTGAAGTGTAGTGAATCTTACCCAAAAGTCTGCAAAAGGAACTTGATCTGTCACTGCAGGACCAGCAAAAAGGCCAGATCTGTGCTCTGAAGTTCACTCATCTCCCATTTTCACTGAGTGTCTAGCTTCAGAATAAAATGCTTCTGTTCTTTCCATCAAAAACTTGTAAGTTGGGAAGGGCATAACTTCCTGATGCTCTGGGTCAACTTTAAACAATCCCTGACAAAGCCAGCACCTATAAATACACATATCCCACTGTCTCTGACTGAGCTGTTACTGAACCGTAGGATTGCTGCCTGCCTGCATGGTGATACACCAGATTTATTGCTATTATTAGTTGACATGCAGCACAAAAGTGGGAGCTGTAGGGAGATTAAGCTCCCTAGAAGCTTTCTGGCTGATTCCTGTAACTTTTTCCTCTGCTACCCCATCCACAGGTGCCTTGAGAAGCAATGGACGCAGCGGCTCTCCTGAACTTAGCACCATTTCACTTCTACTTCCCTTCAGGCACAGCACCTGCTTTCTCGTGGACAAACACCATCGACATGCACGTAACCAGGCCAAAATCTGCCAAGGGGCGCATGAGGCCAAGCTTCAATTACTCTCAGAGCGTGGAAGCCTGTCCTTGCCGAGTGCCATCTTCCCCGCCACCAGCAGGTCCTCATGAGTTAGTTCACAGCCGGAGAGCATCATTCACAAAACCAGCATTCCCGTCTGGCCATGTGTCTCCTGAGGAAATCCCAGAGCTCCTGCAGCAAATACCTTTGAGGAGCTCCTCTTCCCTGAACAAGTACAGGGTGCTCCCCTCTATTGGCTGGAAAGGTGTAGGGAGTGGCACTGTGGATGCAGTGGCTGAACAGACCAACCGGCTGAAAGTGAACGGGGAGCTGGAGGACACTCCAAAAATCAAAACTTTTTCTGGGGAAGAAGGATCTGCCAGCATATTGCCAGAAAGCAGCGTCCCCAATGAAGAGAGCTCGCAGGTGCAGAGTCCCCCCAAAAAGCCGGGAATGCAACTGAGGCAAGAGAGCCCTTTGATGCTGAATGTAAATTTGGAAGATCCGCCAAAAGAAGAGTCGCACTTGCTGCTCGCTATTCGATCTCCCTCTGGTCAGAGATTTAAACATCATTTCAAGCCCACTGACAGTCTCCAGATGGTCCTTGCTGTGGCAGAACAGAAGATGTCAGCCAAATACAAACACTGCAGTATTGAAACGATGGAGGTGCCTCGAAGGAGTTTCCCTGACCTTACAAGGTCCCTCCACGAATGTGGGATTCTCCACAAGTCTGTGCTGTGCATCCGCCAGAAAGAGCAGCACAATGCAGATCTTTAGGCGCACAGAGACGCTGCTGTGGGTCTTTCTGCTGAATGGGATGCATTACTTCTTTCAAAAAACTGAGTCTGATGTTTTCTGGGCCTATTTCATCTTGCCATCTTCCAGAAATTCCCCTTGAAGCGCGCTTTGTGTAAATGTGTTGAAACAATATTTCAAGTGTATATGCCTGCTACAAAAGTAGCATCTTGTTTCACCTGTGCCATCACAAATTGCAGCCTGAGCACCACCAACCTTTGGCCTTCTGGGTTTCTTGAAAGTGCTGATGATGTTCTTTGAAGACTGAAGTTTCTGAGACCTCTCCCCATGTCCTTTTCTATTGTATTGGGAAGGTACCACTTCCCAGAGTGGATCTATGTGCAGAGGCACTTATGTGGGAAGGCAGAAACGAAACTGTGTTATTCTGGAGGACCATCTTCACCTTAAACATCTTCTTGAGAGTGACTGAAAAGGAGATCAAATCCACAAACCATCTGGAAATAACAGTAATTACACATTAATGGATTACTGTGAAGTATTAAATTGCCAGACCGATGGTAATACATCTGTGAGGGCTCAGCTCTTTCCGGATAACCTCAGTGCAGCTTTTAAGAGTGTGACTACACCACCTTTTTAAGAACAGCTAGTCATTATTTTGGCTGTATTGGTGAGCAGCAGGATTTGCTACTTAGTTTTCCTTCTCTCATTCAACTTGTGCTCCATAGGTAAGAATAGATAGATAGTTAAGGTGGGATGTTACGTAATACTTCCATTTAATCACCTTTACACTGAAATGAGTGAGTCCGAGCAAGCAAGGTGCTGCTTTGAGAAATTTTAAATAAAAATATATTAATTGGATTTGACCGAGGAATTGGCTTATGCAGTAGACTGTTTTACTATGCTACCATCAAAAAAGGCTGGTAGGGTAACCTGGCAGGTTTTAGATAAATACAATGTGCTGGTGCTAAAAAAAATCTACGTTTCTAATGGAAATACATACAGTTCAAAGGCAGTATTTCAATCTACTAAAAAAAATGGACAGCTTGCTACACAGATGAGCTAGCTGTAATATTCGGAGGTAAACCTGACTTTTTTTTTTACCTCAGTGTAACTGGAGCAGCAGTAGAAAGCTGATGCTGGTGTTGACCAGGAGTGTAGCATCTCATTCTAAAGCCAAGTGTTTGGGGTCCAGTGGCTTTATGAAAATGGTACCTGATGGAACAGCATTGCCTGCTACTGTGGGTGATGGTAACTGTGCTGTGGCAATCCTGGTGTTCAGGGAGACCGGGATATCGAAACATATGGGGGCTTTTAATCAAACCTCAGTGGGGAGCAAAGCATTTCACTTTGTTTTGGGAGCAGGAACCATTTTCTGTGTTTCATTTGGTGTTAGGTGGTTAATTCCCTTCTTATGATTTTGTGTATACTGTGTTCCTTCTCCATTTCAGAGTGTTTTCATACTGTGTGGTAATGTAATCAATAAAACCTTTCAGGCTGAAACCTGAACTTGGAATGGTTTATGTGAACAGGAGGTTTAGCCATCACATATTCTCTTAAACAAGAAATGCTGTTAACTTGATCGCAAATACCTCAGGGACCGTCCAAATCGGACTTTGGGACAGTCAGCTGCCATTCACACCACCTTTCAAGTGCCTTCCCGGAGTTTTTATCTCTGTCCTCTATTAAATACAATATTGCAGCATGAAGGAAGTGCTTTGGATCGGCAACTGCCTACTGCTAACAACAGAGACAGGGCGACCACCATGCAGGCTTGAGAGCATACAGGGCTGATGTTCTTAGTCTTCTGTTCTTGGTTAAAACAACTTGGATCACAGTGGACAGCACTTCTTATGCCGGGGGATATTCCTCCTGAACATCTCCATCTAAGATGAAGCTGGATGAGTTTGGTCCTCTAACAAATTTACCCCAGGGTACAGCATCTCCCAAGAGGTGCATTTTAATGATTCCCCTTTCTAAAAACCCCATCAGGCAAGTGCAGAGCAGGGAAAACATCTCTTTTCTCCCTGCATTGTCCTTCCCATCCCTTCAAAAGTCATCTGGGCATGCAGGGGATAATGTTTTAGCAGCAACTCTGCCAAGTCCAGCACAAGAAGGAAAAGAACAGTATTCATGTGACCTCATTTATTGTGTGGTATCATTTAACAAGCCTCCTTCCTGGGAAGCTTTTAAAAATTTCAGCATTAAATCAGATTTAGTTCAGTCTGTCACAGGATGCTTTGAGAAGGTCATAAATAGAAAAATCATCAGGACTTCCAGCTGGGAACGTCCTTACCTAAGGCTTTTAAACAACAACAAAGTATTCAAGCAAGAAATTAGCCAAGGCATTGTTCAGTATGTGTTCTTTATTCCAATTAAAAGTACATTAGAAACAGCACACAGGACCAGCAGCAGCTTTCATGACAATTCAACCCAATACTCTGCTGTCACGAGGTCATTCAACTGTACTATTAAAGTAGGTGATTGAAACAAGTCTTCCACTCGACACGCAAGCACTCACTCACCTGCCACTTTAAATAGGTTTCCAACAGAATAAAAATAGATACACCCCAGAATACAAAAAGTTTAATTTTAACAGTTGTTTTTTTTTTTTCACTAAAGCCTTTATACAAATTGATAAAAGGGTGCACAATTTCCTAAAATTTTAGGTACATTTTAAATGAGCCTTTTTTTACTTGGTAAAAGGATCCATGTTCCTGTCTTTGAACAGAATATGATGGCCAAAATTGCAAAGAAAAAAATTCCTAGTTAAATTTACAATTTATACATTTGTTTTGAAGTGATTCCTGCACCGAGTAGCAGGCCAATGGCTGCTCACGCACGTCCCATTTTTCCCCATAATGTGCACCCTACGTTCTAGTTCAGGAGCCTCCTTCTCCTGGAAACCGGGCTGGGGGAACAACCCACAGGCTTTCAGCTGCGCGCACGAGAATGGTCCCAACCGAACTAAAAGCCCAAGCACAGAAGTTACAAATCATTCCTTCTCCGGCAAGGATCACCCTGGGGCGAGGGACTGATGACCTGTTTTGCACTACGAGCACAATGAAAGTGGAGCGCTTCCCGTCTGCAGTTTGGCTGAGCAATTTAACTCAAAACTCTTGATACTGAAACATACTGTAATAGGTAAATTTGGTGTTCAAAACGTCTTTTCTTTTGGTCAATACAAGCTACCATGATTATTTTTTTTTCTTTTATTCCTATTACTGATTGATGAAGCCCAGCAGTACTGGATGTTATTCACGTGGAGCTTCACAGCAGCATCTTAGAACTGGCACCACCTGCCTTAAGGTGACTGACCCCCACTCCAACAGTCATTAGCATTTTATGGAGGTGAATTTATTCAGAAACTTAATTAGTACAGTTCCCTTCATACTGCCCCTCCCTCCCCACCCCACCCACCTACACCTTGGTGAGGTTACACGCTTCAGATGAACTTCTAGAGTACATACTTAAGCACTGTCACCACTGCACTGCTTTACGCATAGTGGCCATTATAACAAATCGAGGACAAATTAAAAGAAAATACTGCCCAGCAAAAGCAACACGGCACCTGTGTTTGCAAGTATGAGCTACTGGAGACATCCTTAGGACAACTTACGTAAGGAAAAGCAAGGCAAATCCATCAGGAAGCCAGAAATGAGTCTGGAAGAGCTCAAGGGAGCGCCAAAGAGAATGACATCCTATTTTGTACAAGTTGAGTATTTAGCCAAAAACCAGCTGCCTTGTTTGGTTTTCTGTGGTTTGTTTTTTTTTTTCTCCTTTACTTATGTCCATTATATATTCAACTGTTGAATTTTAACTGATCAGGTTAATGCTGAACTTCATTTCAAATTACAGGCTATAAAGCTTTCTCCTTGTTTTGTTTTTTAAATTTGTTTTCAATAATTACATATTGCCCATTGTTTTGGCAAGTGTATTTCTTAGAATTCAAAAGATCATCTTGTTTTAAGGCTAAACTAAGAAATGTTAAAAGCTTCTGTAAACATTTCCTCTTCCTCCCCATAGTTGCACAATTTGAAGTCCAACTGCAATTTTTAAAATGAGGTAATTTTTGTGTACTCATATCTTAAGAAAGTCCTTTGTGGGACTAGCTGAGAGGCGTGCCAATCTGAACGCTGATCCAATTGTAGTGGGAGAGCTTCCACAGCAGGTTACACACCAGTTCCAGCAGCTGTACTTCAGTTAGTTATCTTCTCAATTTCATCCAAGTCGTCAGTATCCAATTTGTTTATCTTTTTGTCTGCAAAAGATGAGAAGTCAGTCAGATTTCATAACACAGAGCAGAGAAGGGAAAGCTGCTTTCTTCAGCTGGTCTCAGGGAGTTTGGGTTTATCTGTGAAATGTTCAGTCAGGTTTTAAAACTATCAAGTAAAACTTTTATCAAAGCCCCATCTGGGTACTCAAACGTTACCAATCTCTGGAATATGCATCTTAAGGACTATCCAGGCACCCAGCAAACAGACAACTTGACTTATTTCTGCTCCCATCATCTGTAGCAGTTCGCAATCCTAAGTGACGTGATGCAAAATGCAGCTGATGTGCTCTTCTGCAGTCAGTTTAAGGCTCAACAAATACCCATCAGGACTGCTCAGTACACAGCTAGTCAAAATTCTGCAGAAATAAAATCTAATTTTAGAGAAAAAAGAAAGTCTGAGGGTACATACTGAAATGCTCCTGGATTCTGTTGAGAATATTCATGCTGTGCTTGCTGTCCACCATGTTAATAGCCAGTCCTCGCTTGCCAAAGCGACCTGTACGTCCAATCCGGTGCAGATAAGTCTCATTATCTGGATTTCCATCTTTATCCACAGGAAGGTCAAAATTGATAACAACAGAGACCTGCTCTACATCAATCCCTGATAAAAAGAAAGCATCAGATGATACATTTGAACCAGGAACAGCCCCCTCTAGCCTGATGCAGCTGGTTCACCAAAGCCAGGTTACCAGCAGCAGCACTTACAACAGCTTTCCAAGAGCAGCCATGTGGCTGCCTCCACACTGAGTCAAGAGTTAAAAGCCAGTCTCAAACTCTGAAATGGATCTTTTCCACAATATCCTTACAGGGTACTTTGAATTAAAAACTATCGAGCTGTTACAGCAGAGAATCCCACTGAAACGGCCAACAGAAAAGCAGTTGGGAGATGCTGTAACTTAAAAATTTTGTAAGCTCTCCTCCTCCCTGAAGCTGTAAAGTCCTCTTGGTATTTGGTTTTTGTTGGGTTTTTTTTTTTCCCCAAAGTAGTTTATTGTCTTAACTGTTCTAGGATGTCAAATTGCAACACAAATTCCTGCTGGAGTTTGCTATGTTTCAGATTTCTGTATTTCAGCACATGTTTATTTTAAACACTGAGGTCAGCAGTACAAGCCAGGCTTGGTGCCAGAGGCATAAAATTCTCATGGGATGGACTTTTTCATCTCAAGCTGTGGGATGCCTGCAAGGAGCCCTGTGTTTGCCGACAGGCATCTTTATATGCATGGACACAGCCAGCATCCCAGGAGTCCTGGAATTACTTTAAGGACTAATTTGTCCAGACTGGAACACTTGAGGATTCAAATGCTTTCTGCAAGCTGGCTAGCAGTATGTTATCTTAGGAAATGCTGTTTCTGCCCCTCTCTGGCGCAGCTCTGCCATGCCCTACCTCTGGCACAGACGTTTGTGGTCACCAGCACCTTTTCCTTGCCCTCTCGGAAACGCTCTATCACCGCAGCTCTCTGTTCCACCATCATTTCCCCACTGAGCAATGCCACCTGATGGCCTTCCTTCGAGAGCTCTGCTGCCAGCCAGCCGGCTGTCTTCCGAGTCTGAAACACAAAGTAAAGCCCAGCTTTGGGAGAAGTTTTAATGCTGTAAAGCAGAAACAAATCTCTCTGAGGTTGACTGGAAGCTCCGTGGGTGCTCAGTTTTTATATCTCAAAAGGAAACAGCTGCCAAGTGCTGTGCCCACCCCTTCCTCATTACAAACTGTGCTCCCAGCTCTCACACCACAAATAAGAAAGCGTGCATCTGCCACCACAGGAACACTGTTTAAGAAAAGCACGCCTTTGTGCTCTGCTCCCAAGCTTTCACTCTAAGAGGGAGTTTTGCATTACATGTGTACGCTAAAAACTCACAAGCATTGCCAAGAAAACAAAACTACTCAGCTTGGAAAATGGCAGGGTTAGAGCTGAATGTAGTTGTGAAATCCCACAGAGGCTCTACGCAGTCTTGAATTAAACAGTTTCCAATTTTGATAGTTTTTTTAGCTCTGATTATGTCTGATATTATTACATCTTGAGACAGGCTAAAAGCAGACCGCTGCAGCAGACTCCAAATACAGGTTTTATCCTGCCTGAGCAAGCTTGGCTGTTTTGGTGTGTCAGGACTGTTTTTTTCCTAAGAGTTACTACAGTGGCTTCCAGAAAAAAAGAAGGAAAAGAAGGTCTCAGTATGATTCACAGGGAAAGCCCAGAGGTATATCGCCAATTACCTGAGGGAAATGGAGTCCCAGGAAAAGCTATGTATCGGCAACAGAACTACAAGTCTTTCCCATCCCTCATTCTGCTCTATTTTCATACATTTTCCAGCCTCACTTTTTTTTTTTTTAGTGGATCTGAGTAATCCGAGTGTTTTGAAAATTGTGCATTACTCTGATCTTTGACTCAGAAGACTTCAAGAATAAAAATTACTATTGTGCTTTCCTGGATGGACAAACCCAGGATGGACAAACAAACTAGCTAGGGTTATCACAACTTGCAAGGATTTCACTCCAAGAGGGACCAGAAAAGCCAAAGAAAAGGGCTGTTCCTTCTGAAAGGAAGCTGTTCTTTCTGAAAAGTGTGCCTGGCCAGGTTTTTAGCACTGGCAGACACTAATGGGGCTGTTGGGACTAATGTTCCCTGAAAGGACTCACATGGCAGAAGATCATGGCCTGGGCAATGGTGATAGCACCATAGATATTACAGAGAGCCTGGAACTTCTCATCTCTGTTATTGCACAGAACATAATACTGCTTAATAGTGTCCAGTGTTTCCTCCTCTCGCTTCAGTTTGATAATGTTTGGGTCAGGAACAACTTTTTGAGCAAACTTCCACACAGAATCCTCAAAAGTGGCTGAAAACAGCAGCATCTGGCAGTCCCTGGGGAGCATTCTGCAAGAGAGAGAGCAAAATGGGCAGGGTTCCCATGCAACACTGTCACCCCCCTGATATCCTGATGGGATTAATGCTATGGGCAAAGCAGAACAATAACCTCAGAACCATTTATTTCAGTGGCTGGGAAGACGCTAATCTCACCAATGCCTGATCGTTCCCTCATAGACCAGTGGCATCCAGACTTGCATTCTTAAAAATTAATAAACTCTGCTTCAGGAACAGACTTTTTATTCTGTAAGAAAATGAAACTACTTGTCATCCCCTGACATTCTGCCTCTATTAACCATCTGGGTTAGAGCTAAATATATCATTTTAATCTTGTTGCTTGATCGGTGAAGGCACTGGTCAAGAATCTAGCCCTGCTGTCCCTGTGTTACAAAATAGCTACAATCTGAAAGAAACAAGTATCACCTCAGGCAATGCACAGGGAGGCCTTACCTCTGAATGCGGATGCTCTGGTCCTGATGGCCCTGGGTTGCTATCATCACATCAGCCTCATCCAAGACGAACACTTTGATTTTCTTGGGATCTATGAATTTCAGTTTGGAACACCAGTCCAGCACAGTGCCAGGTGTGCCGATTACGATCTGCTCAGAGATCTTCTGACCTCTCTCCACTGCCGAGACAGAAAGGAGGTCTTTTGTAAGGTGGCTGTGCAGACAGTGAAACACTTTGCCCCTCTCCAAGCTAGCCTATTTCACCATCCCACTGCTCTATTGTTCGTCTGTTGTGTTGCACCCAAGGAAGATCATTTTCTCATTCACAGTCTGTTTCTTTTTTCTTTTTTCACATTTTCTGTTTCACCTTACTCACATTTATTGCCTCGGACAGCATATGCAAGTTTCAGCTCTGGATAAAACTTTCCCATCTGTTCAATCACTTTTCCCGTTTGAAGTGCCAGCTCATATGTTGGGGAAAGGCACAAACACTGGAGGGACAGAACGATAACGCGTTTGAGATGATCAACATCCTGGGCAACACCGTCACACTTGCTTTCTAAAATCCTTACTGATGTTTTCCTGGAGACGAACACGCGAGCAGCAGAACAGTTTCTGAAAGCTCTGCATCCTGAAACTAGGGGAATGAGTTGAATCGATGCAGTCACTGAGCTACCAGCTTTCTGTGTTCAATTCTGCTCCTCAGAATCGAGAGCGCAGATACTCTGCTGGGGGACATATATGAACAGTAGTGACAAGGAACCTAACACCTAGAGATAAGAACAGCATTTTTTAAGTAAAGAACTCTAGCCTTGGTAAAGCTGCTCAACTATCTCATAAGAAAAATGGGTTTAACAAGCCCCTTTCCTGGCACTGTCTGCTCTACTGCCACAGGTATCTTCCCTTCCATCCCAAATTCCACTGCCTTAACCCCCTCCAGCCTGCAATATTTCTCTGTTTTAATTTCTCCCTGACTTAACTCCTCACAGACCAATGGCATCCTGAGTGATGCAAGGGAGGGACTGATAGGAACGGGTTGTGAGCAAAATCCACGTCTTCTGCATTAAACACACTTTGATATATCCCCAAATCACCAGCCCCTGCTAAGCAGTTTACAGAAACAGAGTATCAAAGGTCCCAAGAGAAGCCCAGCCTCTTCACTAGGCGGCACTGCACCACCCCTAACCCCCCAAACCGTCACATCCTGGAAACTTTACCTGTGGATACTTGTTTCCAGGTTCAACTCGACTAAGCATGGCCAGGACAAAGGCAGCTGTCTTGCCAGTACCGGACTGAGATTGTGCAATCAAGTTCTGTGGGCTGCAGAACATCCAACAGATATGAGCTCAACCAGATGAACCACCCGGACAACATATTCGTGGGGTTGAATGATAAAGAAAACACAGCGAATGGCTTTTTAGTACCTTTTAGATTTACCAGTGCTCTGGACTGGTGCCTAATTTGACCAGCTATGCTCCACCGTGCAGAAGTTAGCTTCTGCCCTCTACCAACTCTGTCTTTCAGCACTACCTGATTATCTCCTTTATGAATGAAAACTGTAATTAACTGTCAGTACTTTTCCATTTCAAACATCTCCCCCTAGTGTCTCAATACTTCAGACATTTCAGCTCAGGGGCACAGAGAAGGAAACCAGCCACGCAGGCAATGCAGCATGTCAACTACTCCCACCCACCCAGGATTTCTGGAGCTACGTTCCATAGCGGCCTCATTATTTCTCCCCTACACTGACTAGGAAAACTGGACTGACCTCAACTGAGCACCGCAGCACTGCACGTTCAGTACCAGCCCTAGGAAAAGGACAAATCTAGGGCTGCTGTCACATAACTCATGACCACAGAAACACCGTGGCATGGGAACCCTTTCACCACAGCCCGGACAGCTTCCCCATCACCATCCTCCCACCCAAAGTTCAGTAATAGTACATTAAATCTTTCAAACCCTTCCTATACTGGAAGGGAGTAGAAAGTATGTGTACATACGGTTCAGCAAGCATCATGGGCAGGGCATTCTCCTGTATCTTAGATGGTCTGTTGAAGCCCATGGCATAGACTCCTTGGAGGAGCTGTGGTTTCCTGAAAACAGAGGAGTTTAAAGTACATTTGGTTTTCATTTGTGTACAAAAAGGTGAGAAAAAAACCCTCGCAACCAGACCCAGAGCAGCTCCTTTCTGTGTACCCACTACAGTCGCACCAGTGAGGTGACTGTGATCAGTGCCTGGAAGCTACAGCTAGTGACAGCAGAAAGTCTGGAAAGGAAGCTTTGCAAAACCCTTGATTTAGTAACTCAGCCTGCATGCCTGCCTTTCATGGAAAACCTTGGGTCACAGCTCTAAGGCTAGCGCTGGGCTTCTCTTTCTAAAGCAGCTTTCCAGACAATCCTGGGAAACCCAGAGCAGAAAGTATTAATCCTGTCCTTTAGGCCAATCCCTCTTCCTCTGCCATGCCTAATCTCGGCACCAAAATTATCACTCCTTGAAGACTCAAATATGGGACAAAGCAACCTTGGTACAGGAGGAAAAGAATGAAACATAACGTCATGAAATCATTGCAAGGACTTCAGGAAGTCGCAGTGGATTGTAAGACAAACTGACATCTTCACACCAGAGTGATACTGGTATAGCACACAAAACTGGTAAAGGACTGGGTAAGCGCAGTTCACTGTGACTGCACCTAGTGATCCATGGGTATAACCCAGCACTCAGACCTCAGCATGTACTGACACTGCTAGTCAAATGCTCACCAACTGCTTTTTCTCAAGGGAGCTTTCTAGTCTCAGCAGATGTTTGTGTAGACAAGGAGATCCAACAACCACCTAAAATTGAGGTTATGGTGCTAGTGAACTCTTAGATGATGACCTCCAAGTGCTTACTGGAGTGCCCTCAGCGGTGCTCAGAAGTAAAGGCTTTCCTTTCAAAGCAGGTTACAGATTTCCTGCCCACCACTTCCCACTGTTAAGAACTTCCTATTCAGCACAAGCATGCTTTTAAAAAATCGTGTATTACTTTCAGATGATGGCTGGAACAAAAGCTCTTTGAAAATATAACCTTGTGCTACTCAGTAGCAAGGACATACAAAGCCCAACTCCGCAACAGTTGCCAAGGATACACCAAGTCATAACAAAATGAAGACTCAATTAGTCTGGCTGCCCCCATCATTAATTCACTTGGATTGTTTAGCTTTTGAAAGATGGGAATTAGTCTAACAGGCACTACAGGACCTTAGCTTTTTTTGTAGATGTTCAACCACTAACATTAACAAAACGAAACGACATCCTGACATTTCACAGTGAGAAGTCTCATCAGCTCTGATTTCCCCGTGGAGCTTGCAAAAGAGCAACGAACCCAAGATCATCAATATAACCAACAACAATCTCAACAGGACAGCCTCTTTAGCACATTAAAAAAAAATATAAATCCATCATGCCTTAAGTACAGCTATCATTGCTTGAAAGCTCCACCAGTAAAGGTCTTCAATAGGAAGGGTCAGAAAATACTAATGTTAGTAGTCTCTCCAGTACATAAATCCAGTATTGCTGGCAGAGAAAAGAGAAGCTTTTCCCTTTGTGCTGTTCAGTGCTGCTGCTGGGCCTTCACAAATAACTATCAGGAACAGAAGACGGTTGCATTCATTACTTCTGCCAATAGACCAAATCTGGTATTTTCCAAAACACTGCGGTGCTGCCTAACACCTGCTCCAAGCATCCCTGCATTTGCTGGAGAACTGGGGGCAAAATAACGATGCCTTCAACATGGAAAAGGTCTCACTATGCAAAAAAACATAACCCCAGTGACAGTGGCCATGGAAGGATAGCCCTCTGTCCTCTGTTCACCTCATCCAGCTTACCACATGCAAACTCCACTGTGCACTTGAAGGAAATTTCATGAAAACCATACATTAAAATTCAGAAAAGTGTTGCTAGAGCTGGTTATAGAAAGCAATGCTAGCTCTACACAGAGCAGGAATTAAAATGAGCTTGTTTCAGATGGAAGCCTTCACAAGGTACCAAGAGAAAATAGTTCTCCTTGCATTTAAATAATACAATAAATCATATGCTAATTTATAAATGACAAATTCACAGTAACTTGAAACAGAAACACATGCACTTTTAAGCAGTATCTCCTATGCCACCAGGGAATCTATGGGGACACAAGAGGAGGCTCCCGAATATCTGATCGGCTCCAAACTCACATCTGCTCTTGCAGTTGCACCAAAAGTGAGTCAATGCTGCACCGCGCAAGTTCAAGAACGAGGCTTCCTACAACCGAGTGGGCAAACAATACACTAAAAATACAGCCATCAGGGAGCCTGTTCAGTATGTTCCCAGGTTCTAACAGCTCAACACAGAGAAGTCTCTGGCCCATCCCAGCATTACCCTTCTAGCAGCTTTGAGCTGACGGGCACTTACAGTCGCAGCTCCTCAAAAGACTTGACGGAGTAGAGAGGCGATGTGGGATCCCTCTGCAGCACCTCCACTTGATTTGTTGTGTCAACCAAGTTACTGCGGATTAGCTTGTTCAACAAGGACTGGGCAGCTCTGTCCTCTGTTGATAAAGCAGGTACAAAAAAAAAATGAATCACAACATGTTGCTCCCACTAAAACGCTGTGTTACTGAGCCAGTTAAAAAGGATAAGATGCATCCAAACACTGAAAGTTTCTATTACAGAGCAATGTCATAAAAGAGTCCAAACTTCATGAATAATGGGACATCTATCAAGATATCCCAGAGATACACATTTAATATCCAGGAAGATAAACCAAAGCAAGCACTGTTTTAAGGGGGACCTTAACAGATACAGAACTCTGCTTACTTAAGATAATATAGCTTAGCATCTAACTGGAAGGCAGGACAGGGTTAAAAGCCTCCTAAAGCCTCAGTATTATCTGACATGTGGGCAGACACCTTTCAGGGTTTTTTTTCTTTCTACAGGAAGTTTGAGGACAAACAGTACTTTGAAAGATTCCAGGGCTGAAACACAGCAAGGGCTGAGGATAAGTGAGATCAAAACAGAAGGTTAAACTGTTGCACTTTGAGGTTTTGCTAAAAAAATCTGTTTTCTACAGCCACCTTCTGAAATATTTAGAGCTGATACCCACCTCTTAACAGCCATTTCATAAATGCAACATGTTGGTTGCTACAGCAATTCCAGCTCCAGGTTATCCAACTCCTCCTGTATCCAGTCCTGCCTTTGAGGATACTGCTATCCCCTTATTTCTCTCCATTCTAATCCAGGAGTCTCCCAAGTTATTACAGGACCCAATGGCTTTAAAAGTATTATGGAGGAAGGACATGTCTTACAATTAAGTCCTTGGGGCAGGATACAAGATCATCCATCCTGAGACATAAGGCAGACTTACTTTAAGTATAAATGAAACATATTTCTTTTCAACATTCCTTGTCAAAGCATCTTTCAAGAAGGCACTTACCCTTCTCCTCATCCTCCGTCTTCTCTATGTTGTCATCTGCCTTGACAACGGTACCTAAATTAAAACAGTTTTGGGGCAGATGAGAGGTCAGGCCTCAGAGACAGCCCACACCCGCGAAGATTTACACTTTGAATATTGTGGAGAAAAGCTACAAACAGCTCGTTTTCCTGACGAGAACAGCCCTGCTCTATCGGTGCGCAGAAGAAACCCAAGTTACTTGCTCTCTATGGCCAAACTGAATTTTATCCACCATACCAACAGATTTTACCCACACAGCTCCTTGAATACAGCAAACCACGATCTAAAAAAGCTAGCCTAGCAGAACAAGCACAAAAGCCAGATATTTACCCTACACTACTGTTTAATCTTAACTTTATGTTTCCCTCTTCTGGAATTTCTTGACTAATCAGGAATTTACTATGGCAGCAGCACTCCAAACCCAGTGGAAAAACATTATGTCCTTGCTAAGACCATCTGAGCGGCTGTAACTCACCATTGGCATCCGGTTTGGTTTTTTCCTCCTTCAGGTGTAAACTGCTCAACTACAAGTGAGGAAAAACACAAAATCAGTCATTCCAAAGCTACCTACATTTTACTACTGGCAAGCAAATCCTGAACTTCAATCAAGGCTTCCAGATTCACCTCCAGCTAAAACTGTTGCACATGCCCCACCAAAAACACATGGTCGAAGGCAAATGAGATGAAGTTAGCAAGACGGGATCTATTTCAAGAGTTTTAAGACAAACACAACTTTTTCTAAGCTGTAGCAATGACATGGGGGAAGGGGGTTGTTTTCTGTCCCTGCATCTCTGCTCCCCCATAGCTCTGATGATGGTAAATAGGAGAAAAATCATATTTCTGGCCAGAATGTGGAGCCGAGTGTAGGGCTGGGTGGCACAAGCCATCCCAGGACAAGTCCCACTCATGGGGAGGTTGTTCTCCCACCAGGAATGTGACAGGGACAGAGGCCCCGAGGTTGCACGCAGGTCCAGGGGCTCAGTTAACGCTCTCTCCACACTGAAGTGCAGTACTTGAGCAGCTCAGAAAAGTAAAAAAAAAACCAAAACAAAACCACCCCAACACCTCAAACAAATTTAGATCTTGTCATTACAAAAAAAAATAGAGAAAAAGGGGGGGGGTTGCCCCCTGGAAGCCAGCCTGCAGGCTGGATGAGGGTGCTACTGTCAGGGCTGTGTCTGGATGCAGGGGGAGAGGGGAGGCCAGGGGCCTCCCTACCCTTTTGACACTCGAGAAAGGAGAAGGAAATTTAATAAAATCAAACAAACAAAAGGGCTTTTTTGCTCCCGAAGGAAGACCCCAGCCCCCCGCCCCAAGGTGGTGCTGCTGGCAGGGCCCCACCACGGAGGGGAAGGACAGGGACCTCCCTGCTCTTTTAATACTGAAAACATGAAAAGAGACAGAAAAAAAAATATCAAAAAACCCCAAACAAACGGCAGAAAAGAGGGGGTTTTGCTCCTGAAGGAAGACCCCAGGCTCCGGCCCCACCCCTCACCCCCCAGGCGGTGCAGCCGGCCGGGCCCCGCCACGAAGGAGAGGACGGGGCCTCCCTGCCCCACTGATGCGCCAGAAAAACATAAAAAATGGGGAGAAAAGGGTTTCCCGGCGCCGGCTGCTTCCCGTGAGGCGGAGGCGGCGGGCCCCGGCCCCGCGGCCCCCGGTCGCC
>JAVJGJ010000037.1:109448445-109462616 GCA_035590215.1 Microhierax caerulescens
CGGTGCGGTGTGGGGCTGGGGTCAGGCTGTGCCTTGTGTAATGTGGGGCCTGGCCTCTGTATGATGTGAGGCTGGGGTCCGGGACCCCCCTCTGTGGTGTGGGGCTGGAGTCAGGCTGTGCCTTGTGTGATATGTGGCCTGGCCTTGGTGTGGTGGGGGGGGCTGGGGTCCAGGCCCCCCCTGTGTGGTGTGGGGCTGGGGTCAGGCTGTGCCCCGTGTGGTGTGGGGCTGGGGGTCAGGCTGTGCCTTGTGTGGTGGGGGGCTGCAGTCCAGTTCCCTCTGTGGTGGGGGGCTGGGTTCCAGCCCCCCCAGCCCATGGTTTGGGGCTGGGGGTCAGGCTGTGCCTTGTGTGATGTGGGGCCTGGCTTCTATATGGTGTGGGTCTGGGGTCCAGGCCCCCCCTGTATAGTGTGGGGCTGGGGTCAGGCTGTGCCTTGCTGCATGGTGTGGGGGCCCCTGTATGGTGCGGGATGGGGGCTAGGGTTTCCTGTGTAATGGAGTGGGGAGCGGGGAGCGGGGAGGAAATCACGCCGAGGCTGTGGCATGGGGGAGGGACCCACAGCTCTGTCTCTGATGTAGAGATGTAGGTGAAAAACAAGGTTGTAGGATGAGTCATGGAGGTGTAGAAGTGGCAGGAACATGGAGAAGTCATTTGTGTTCTGTCTCTTGCTGTAGGGCAGGAGCTGGCCTAGACGCGGTATCAAACCTGTTCTTTAAAGCTCCTGCAATAAGGGTGAATAAAAGGGAAAGTGGAATGGAAAGAAGTGTGGGAAAAGCCTGTGGGATTTCCTCGCTACGTTGTCATTCCCTGCACAGCGTTTGTGTTTCCTTGAACCTTGCGTGGAAGGAGCAGCCCTCAAGGAGGGTCTTAATTGGTGTTATTATTGTATGGGGCAGGACTGGTAAAATGGCCAAGCCCTTAGCCATCAGCCAGGAGTTCCTGAGACAGTGGTTACTTCCTTGACTCGATGCTCATCCTCCGTGTTACTGAAGACACAGAGCTACTTTCTTTATTCCCACAGCCTGAAACTTTTCGTCTGAACTGTTATTTATTTCGGTGCCTGAGAAATCTTGTCCACACCTCGTGCAGTTTTGCTGATATTGGTGCATTAGCCCAGGCAGGAGCGGGCCCTTTGCTCCCGCTCTTCAATCACACAATCCCTCTGTGATTACTTTTTTTTCCTCCTTCCAGCTAAAACATGATTATCGAGTATTGCCAGCTGATGCTTTCCCCCTGCCCATCCAATTCAGTTTCCTCTTCAGAGGCATGAGCCCCTCGTCACTCTTGTATGTCAGGGTCCCCCCTCCAGCCACAAACACAAATTTTTGGGTCTGGCAGTTTTATTTGTAGAGGTGACATCATGTTTTTTTTCCATGGCAACTCATTGCAGCGCCCCGGGAGGATGTGGAACACAGGAGCTGAACGCAAGGAGATTTTCAATGGAAAGGGAGCAGGCAGCCGAAAGCAAGTCTGAGACATTCATTCATTAATTAGGGTGAAAATAAAAAGGGATGTGGGAAGTCCCAGAGGCCGATGGGCACTTTAGTTGCAGAGGGAGAGATGCTCGTGCTTCCCAGTTCAATGTTTTCTTGCAGACACACACTCCCAGTGAAGAGATGTAATTGGGATTAGCCCCATTTTAGAGATGGGAGGATTGAGGCGCAGGGAGTGATAGCTGCCCGTGGTTCGGCAGTGTTAGCTGGAGGCAGATCTTTCCAAGTCCTCCTTTTTGATCTTGTACCTGAGCTGCAGTAAATAATTGCTTGGGATTTTCAAGGCTCTGGAGACTGCTGCTGAAGGGCAATTGTGCTGGCGCTCGCAGGTGTTTCTCTGTTCCATCTTCTGTATGTGAAGAAAGACTTTTCTCCGTCAGCCTTTGGGGCAGCGGTGGGTTCCCAGAGTGGGTGCTCAGACCCACGTAGGGGCCTTGATTTTGCTGGGGACTCTGCTGTCATGTAATTAAATATTTGTTCTTTTAAACAGGAAATAAATATTCAAATTAATTTAACATTAAATAGATGCTTAATTCTCCTCATCAGCAGACTGGCTGTGCTAGAATTGGAGATCCCGGGAGGGCAGATGTTGCGCTGTGGAATTTTATTGGAATTAACTCTAGTCCTTACCCACCAAACAGGTCAGAGGCTTTTTGTCCATGCACATACTTGCTCAGAGGAGGCAGCAGTCTCTGCTTAGCCCTGTGTTATCAGTTTTTATCATTGCCATCTACCAACAGAGTGATTTATTTTTATTTCCAGAGCATTCCAGGATGAGGAAAATTGCATATACATACAGAGCAGCACATGGAGATAATGAGAAGTGCTCATTGCTCTCCATCTAGCAGAAGATTTGGTTTAGGGTTGGGATTTTCCTGTGTAATTTTTTTTCTTTTATCATACCCAAACCTCCCAGCCCCTTGACGCAGGCTGTGTTTGGAGTGTACAAACACAAGAGTGCTACACTTGCATACTCATATAATGATGAAGCATGAATGAGCTGAGTTAACGAGCAGGCCAGAAGCTGGGAAAACCTGCCCTGTGCTTGGCCACTGGATGCCCTTGAGATGGTCCCACAACTCACCTGGAGTGGTCCCAGGCATGAAACAGGACTGGGAGTACCCCTCTGGGTGCCTTGATGTTTAGAAATGCTGCCAACCACTGGCTGTGCTCTGACCCTGGGTGGGTAAGCCACAAGCTAAGAGATGGGGCTTCTGATGAGCTTGAATTCTATTTTTAGCTTGTCCTCCCACAAATTTCATCTCATTTACATCCCTGCTGCAGCCCATCTGATTTCTGAGCTGCCACTCCCTGGGAGGTGGTGGCCCTTACCAATGGTGGGGTTTCCTATGCATGACCAACCTGGAGAAGATGAGGAGGAATGAACACTGGTCCAAGTCCCTGGTGAGCTAGTTTGGCACGTGGCAGCACTTCTGAAGGTCGTGTTCATGCCCTTGGTGATGCGGCCTCATCTTCAGAGCTAAATATTAATTCCCTCTAAAACAACTCTCTCTGTTCTCCCGAGGTCTCACATCTGCTTCAGCCTCCATGTTGGATCCTGCTTTGCTTTATAAATAAATATGCCGCAACTACCAGATTTGCTGGTAAGAATCCCAGGATTTCTCCTGACATATGTTATTTTCTTCATAGGAGCCAAAAGCCATAGTAAGCAAACATTTTAACAGGCGCTGGAAGCATGGGACGTGGGCTTCTCGGTGGCTGACTTATTTGTCTAGCAAGAACCATAAATTCTCAAGCTTCAGGGCTTAAGTCAGCCTCTGGGAATTGGGCTTAGGGAAAAAGCTCTTGACTAGGTGTTTGCTTGCAGAGCTTCTTGCCGTTTCCCCTGAAGCACGTCCTTCTTGGTGAAGACAAGACGGTTCATTAGGGATGCCATACGTTTGGTGAGCCCCATGCTCCTGCAACGTTGGACGTATGCTCAGGAACGAGGGGGATAAAGAGAACGGTCTGGGTTCATCTGCATGCAGGCAAGAAGGGAGACGTGGGGGTTACAGGGAAGAGATGTTTTAGCAGAGAGCCTGGTGTCAGTTTAGGGGCTCGGTCTGCTGATGGTGGTGGGCTTACTGCCAGGGATGGGTCTGGTGGGACACTGAAATCAGACATCCTCTGCATAGGACGAGGTGGTGGGGGGAAAACATCTGTCTTTCTGCAGATCACTGCTGTATCAGAGAGCTCTTCCTCTCAAGGGAGACAGTGATATTTTCAGCACAAGCGAGCTACCTGTCAGCAGCAGTGCCGATATCACCAAATTTAGGTACAAGTGAGGAGCTTTACCCATCTGTGTGCTCTGACCCAGGCTCGGTGTCCAGCTCTGCTGTGGGACAGTGGCTGAGTCAGTGCCCTTCCTGCTGCCTCAGTTTCCCCTTTCAGCTACAACTTGTTTTTCCTGCATTTAAGTGTAAGCTGCTCGGGGCAGGGACTGTATCCTGTGCAAGCACATCCCTCTGATACAGAATCGCTCCCCTTTACCTGCAGGGAGGGTGCCCCTTAGACCCCCCTTATGCCCCATGGCTGGGGTCTGCTCGGCGAGGGGCTTTGGGGTGTGCCCATGGAGGAAGGGGTGGGTGAGCCAAGATAGGAACAACGCGAGGGGAGAAGGGAGATCTGTCTTTGGGCTGCAGGAGAGGCCAGTAAGAGGTGATGCATCCTGGTTTTAGGGGGCTTTAGGATGCTTTCCTTTTTTTAAAAGAGGAAGGGGAGGACAGGAGTGCAAGGCTATGGCAGGGAGGGGGTTCTTCCTCTCCCAGCAGCTGCTGCAGAAAATCTCACCCCAGGGAGGCAGGTGGTGGTGAAGGGTAAGATGAGTCTGCATCTCCCTTTCTCTGCCACCTCGCCCATCTCAAGGGCATCTCCTCCGCCTGGGTGGGCTTTGCCCCTTGCCCCTTCCCCTACAGCCCCCAGGGAGCAGGAGGGGAGCAAGGGGAGGAGAAGCCAGNNNNAGTATAAAACTGGGTAAGAATTGGGAACTTATTTCAACAGCTATAGCATACTGAGAAATAAATATCTTCTCAAGCCATTAAAACTCTCAGACGGATCAGCTGGCTGCCAGTGGCAAGCCGGGCGCTCGCTCTCGGAAGCGAGAAACCCTCCCCGGCTCCCTGGGCAGAGCTTCGCCACAGGGGCACATGTTGCTGCAGCCCCTTAGGTAAGCCCCTTCCCCATCCCAAACCCCCATGGACCACCCGGCAGCGCTGGCAGCCCCAGCATCCCTGCCCGGTGGAGAGGGCCCCGGGGAGGGGGGTGAATGCCACAGGTTGCTGAGGTGGCTGTTGTGCAGCGCTCCCCCCACCCCAAGCCCTGGCGCTTGCTCTCTCTCCCTCTCTCCCTCCCTTTTTTTCCTCTCTCTCCTTATCTCCGTCTCTCCGTGTCTTTCAGAGACAAAAGCAGTCTGAAGCTGTGCCTGCCGCCTCCGGGATTTCTTCTGCCCTTCCTGCCCCCCAAGCCCAGCTGTGGGCAGTTGCAGGGGCTGGCAGGAGTGGGTGAAGTTGCTCCAACCCCCCCATCCCCTTCCTCCTCCTCCTCCTCTTCCTCCTCCTCTCTCTTCTTCCAGGAAAGGTAAGAAAAGCAGTGGCTACTCTCCCGTTGCTCCTGCACCTTTTTAGCAGGCTGGGCTGTGTGTGCTCTTCAGGGGTGTGTGTGTGTGTGTGCGTGCGGGCTGTTACTTCCCAAGGCTGTGCACAATCCCAGCACAAAGCCGCTCTGTGAAGAGATCCCTGTCATAATATTTCTGCAGGCACAAGCCCACACTTCGCAAGCTGCTGCTTCCCTGCCTTGCCTTTTCCCAGCTGGATGGTGAGCCCCTGAGCATCCCTCCCCTCCCCAAAATTGTACAGACATTAATAACGACTGTCTTCATCTCCCTGCAGGCAGGGGACAGGGAAAGCAAAGGCGGCTGGATGGGGGGGACGATGCTGGGGGTGATGGGCTTTTGCTCTCCTGGGCAGGCAGGTGGGATATCCCAGCTGTGGACACACTGCTTTGGGGGAAGGGAGGACTGACCTTGGCAGCGTGAGAGGGGACTCTGGTTCCCCCAGTAAGGGCCAAAGCACCAAGAACCTGGCTTGTATTTCCCAGGGCAGGGCAGGACAGGGGTGGATGGAGAAGGGCTGTGCTGTATGTCTCCTTGGCTCTGGATGCGTCCCAAACATGGGGCTGGCTGCCTGGCAATTTTAGCCCAGCTGAAAGGTGTCTGAGCTAAAACCTCCCTCGGCTCAGCCCGTAGATCTTCCATGTACTGGTGCAGCTGCGAGCCCAGTGAGGCAGGGGTTAACTAAACCCAGTATCAGAAATGCTGTCTGCCCAGGGACATGATTGACAGCTCTAGAGATGCAGGCTTGGGGCATGAATCAGGGTTCTTGAGAGCCAGCTCTGGGGCAAGACTGCTGGCCCAAGAGACCTGCCAGGGGTACGACTGACGGTCCCCACAGTCTGGCTCTGCTGGGGCTGTCGGTCACATCTCACCCTGGCGCTGCATCACCCCGGGAAGGGGGAGCCCAGCTGCTCCACTGGGTGCCCCTTGCAGCAGGGGCGGTGTGCTCCCCCAGTCTCCTTACCCGAGGCCTTGGGGTGCCCCCTGGGACAGTACTGCTGGCTCCCAAAAGGATGTGTGCCCCTGGCCAGCAATCCTTGTCACCGCTTTGGCAGTGGGGTACCATGTTGTCACCCCTCAGCAGCTATGTGGTGAGCGTGGTGGCTGTTTTACTGGTTTCCCCAGCAGGCAGGGTACCCCATGCTTGCAGTTTGAGGCCAGGGGAGGCTGCAAACAGGAGCACGGCTCCCGCAGCTTTTCATGAGAGGTTCCCACAGGTCTGCCATGGTGCAGCCACGTCTCTTCCAGGAGGTGCAAGCCCCCCCTCCCTGCTCTGTGCAGGGGCTTGGACAGGACAGTGCTGTGTGTGCCGTTTTGGATGCCATTTGCTCCTTTTGCTTCCTGGAAATATTTCAGGGGGTTCATCCCAGTCCCCTGGCCAGGTTTGAGCCTTCTGCTTTGTGGGAGAGCAGCTGGAGGGCTCCTGCGTCTTAGGCATGATCTGCAGCTGATGTGGGTCAAGCGGACCAAGTCAGGGGTCTGCCAGCAGCGTGCCATGGCTGCTCCTCCAGCCGTGCTACCCCTCCAAAGCCAGAGCAAATACCGAAGTGTGGTTCTACTTGAGAGCTGTGGAAGTTTGGGAAGCACAGGGCTTCTCCTGTCTTGGTTTTGCGAACAGGTGGGGATTGGCTTCCCCGTGGTGGCTGCCCAGCAGCTTCCAGAGATGCTAACGAAGGGTTGTGGTGCAACAAGCACCACGTCACCAGCCAGAGCTGTCTGTCCAAGGCTGTACATCTGTACATCTCAAGGCACGCCGGCTGTAATCATCCTGGCAAGCCACTGGATGTCAGTGTTGATTGATACAGATGAAGCAGAAGGAATATTTTACCCAGCTGCAGAAAACCAGTCATCCTCTGAGCAGTGAAGGATGAGACCCAGGTCTGGCTTGGACCTGGAGGTGAGATTTCCGAGGGAGCTCGTTTGGGGCTGGTGAGAGGTTACAGCAGGGTGGTGCAGCTATTCAGCAGCCCAAAAAATGCATCTGTCCCAAGGTGCGGCACCAGGGCTGGGCTTCACGTGACTGCGTTTGTGTCTTGGGGAGCAAAAGCAGCTGGGGCTGCCTCTGGACATCTGCCCTTCAGACTCCAGGGCACACAGCTTTATCCCAGCTCCCAGTGCTGGTTTGGTTCTTACTGGCCTGTTGTGGGCTGTGGGTGCCAGGGACCCTGTGGTGGTGGCACTGCTGGGACCCCATCCTGCTCCTGGGAGTTGGGCCCTGTGCAGAAGCCAGGCTGTGGGCTCACAGTTTGCTCTGCTCTTCTATTCAGTGCATGAAAATACACCTTAGAAGTGCATTATTCTGCTGTTGTATTACACGTGCTCAAATTTTTTTTGTTACATATGTATTACATGTGCTCATATTTTTTGAGGGCACGTCAGCGCTTAGAGATGCAGGCGGGCACCCAGGCAGCTCTGAGCAGCGTTCCAGGCATCACACCTTCTTTTCAGGCACATAAACACACTTTCCAACCCAGTCCTTTAAAACCCAGTCCCAAGCCTCAGCCGTGTGTTGGGGCAGGCACCTGCAGCCAGGTGTGGTGGCTGCTGCAAGCTCTGGGTGAGCCTGCGCTCCGAGTCACAGACCTACACACTCCACACGTCACCAGGAGCATCAGTCTCCCTGTCAATTCTGCACAGAATTTGGCCGGGGGCATAACCTGGAGTGGGGTGAGCATGCTACCAGCATCGCTCCTTCCTCTGTGCCTGTGAAGATGAGCAGATTGCCAAGGAAAAAGCATTTGCAAAGCAAGGAAAAAAACAAAACAAAACAACAAAACCACGGTAGCATCCCGGTGTGCCAGGTCCTGAGCGTGGCTGGCCAAGGGACAATTTCTGTCCCCAGCCCTGAGCTGCTCCCTGGCTGATGGAGGTATGGGTGTGGGGTATTTTTGGTGATGCAGCAAGCTGTCTGAAGGTATTCACCAATGTTTTCCCCTTCTCCTCCTGGGATGCCAAATGCAGCGTGAGGCCGGGGGTCAGGAGGCATCTGGCCGGGTGGGTGACATGGCCCCATGCCTGCTGTGCGCAGGAGACAGGGCACATTTGGTGGCAGTGAGGGGATGCACTGAGGACTGGGTGCATGCAGGGATGCCCCACCGTGGCAGTGATGCTGGTGGTAATTTTTGGGATGTGGGGTCCTGCCAGCTCCCATCCTGAGGATCCAGCGCCACGACCTGGATAGAGACCGAGTGCAGGTGCCAGAGCAGCAAAGGCAGGATGGAGAGCAGCGGGGGCAGGCAGTGGTGGGCTCCTTGGGGGGGGGCACAGGAGAGAGATGCCAGCTCTCCCACTGCTGTCCCCTATGCCACCCTCCCTGCTCTCCCCTTTCCACGCTGCAGTCACTTGATGGCGTTGGCAGCACAAGCTGTGCGGAGCAGCCCCTGGGCTGTGCTGGCAGCAGCCCCGCTGCCTTCCAGCCCCATCCAAAGGACCTTCTCTGGGAAGCAGCCAGGAAGAACCCTCCGAGCCCTTGCTGTCCTTGTGGGGCAGTTTTTGCAGCTGGCACAGCAGGCAGGGCTGGTGCCGGGCTCTTCGGAGCCATGCCGGCGCTGCTGGAGAGGTGCAACTCTCCTGACTTGCTTTATACAGGACTTGGCAGGGGCTCTGCGTCCCACCAAGGGTCCCTCAACGCTTGTGCTGGCCTGGGTGATGCCTGCTGGCCGAGCAGCTCCCATGGGAGGCATGTCCTCAGTCTCCCATGGGTGCAGGAGGGGCTTGGATCTCAACCATGCCTCTGCTATAAGACTCTGCAGCCAGGAGAGTTGCCAAGCTGAAGCGTGGAGCCTGAATTCACCTCTCTGGCAATCCCATGAGGAGTTCCCATTGTGCCTGGCTGATGGAGAACATCTACCCCTTGTTATTTTTTGCTTGCTTTCTTCCCTGAAGCAAAATAATTCCACCTCCTTCTTTCCTCATCTGGCTTTTAATCGCTTCCAGGTATCTTGATGGCCTTTGCCACATCTCAGCAGCCAGCAAGATGACCTTTGTTATCTCTCCCTGTAGCAGGTGAACTCTTGCCAGCTCCTGCCTTTACGAGCCCTGTTAGTGTGGCTTGGAGCACCCCAGTGTGTGGTGGCCTCCCCTGGGCTCACAGAAGAGTCCTGTGCTGGAGCAGTCGAGCTGGACACACTCCTGCATCTCCTGACCGTGCAGGGCTGCATCCCTCTGGCTGCATCCCCCACCTCCCAGAGCAGCTCCAAGCATGAGCAGTGCAGGGAGAGGGGGGTTAAATCGGGAATGGCTGAGGTTGTTGGCAGGGATTCAGGAGTGTGCCTTGAGAGTACTGCCTTCCATCATCCTCTCTGCTGCTGTTTTGTTTGCTTGGGTGCCCTGCTTGCTCTCCTTTGCTCTCCCTTTTTTTCTCTCTTAATGCCGTTTTCCTGCCCAAGCACTCTTGGAGCTTGTGGCCTGGATGTCTGCCGTTCGCATCTTCTGCGGCATTTGCATAGAAAGGTGGTTTTAATAACGCAGGACTGCTAGGAAGTGAGAAACTGATGTATTTTGCTGCTGTTGGCTCCTCCTGGGCCTTGTAAATCATTGCACAAAGCATTGCAGAGCCAGCCAGGGAGAACTGCTGCCTAGCAACTTCTCCTGATGCCCCAGGGGAGCTGGATGTGGCCCCAGAGCTACCTGCAAGGTCCCCTTTGAAACCCTGGGTCCCGGGGGAGATGAGCTGGAACAGAGAAGAACTTGCTGGGGGAAAAAAGTTGAAGTGTAATTGGCAGAAGTAGCCACTTTGCATCTGAATGTCTCCGCTAAGCAAAGCGGAGGGATGAGTCAGCCTTTGCAGAAGGGCTCTGGAGGTGAGCCCTGCCGGGGTGGGCAAGGGGGAGGAGGGCAGGGGGCCTGCCTGCTCGGCCTGCCTGCAGCTGAAAGGAAAAACTCTCAGCATCATAGGCTTTTCCTGGAGAAACTTGGCAGTTTGGAGGCTAAGGAGAAGCAGGAGGGCCAGAGTAAGATGTGAACCTGTTCTGCCCAAACTCAAGCAGCAGGCAGGTGCGGGAGCTGCTGGGATGCGTGATCCAGCACCCAGCACTGACCTCCGGCTGCGCATCCCCTGGCAGGCAGGTCCAGTCTGAACCTCCTCCCTAGCGCCAGCTGGGATTTGGTGTGTTTGCCTTGTGTCTTCCCACCAGGGTCTTGTCTCCATCCCCACCTCCACCGCTGGGGCCGTCAAGCCCAGGTCTTCTCCAGGGGCACATGAGTGGTTTGGGCACTCATGACTCAGTCATTCTCACCCTTCCAGCTCTCCCCAGCTCGCTGCGTGTGACCCCACCATCGCCGACAGACCCCCACAAAGATGCCAGGGCTAATTAACCAGACGACCCACTCCCCGGTCCCCCTCACCGCGTCGGAGGTGACATCGTGTGTCAGCGGCTATGCCTTCGGGATGACAGCCTTGCTCACCTACTGCAACCCAGAAGCTCAGGCTTTTGAAGGCGAGTTTCAAGGGGCAAAGCTCCCAGTGCAAGAGCTACTACAGGAGCTTTATAGCCAGGGATATCGCAGCACCAGGTTTCTGTGTGTGCCTGAAATTTGTAGATGCTTGCAGGAGGAGTAACCAAGTGTAGTGAGTCTGCAATTGTACCCTTCACAGTCCAAGGCTACAACTTTTTAAGCTGGAAAAATCCCACGAGCATGCGGGGCTGTGCCAAGAGGGAGCTGCCCTGCTGCCATCCTGGCTGTTGGGTCTGGGCAAGTGTTTGGTGTTGCTAAAAAATCTTCTGGCTCTCAGGTCTCTTTGTCTACCCCTTGGATGAGTGCACCACCGTTGTGGGGTTCGAGGCTGCCGTGTCCCAGCGTGCCGTGACAGTGCAGATCAAAGATAAAGCCAAGATAGATGACATGTATTTCAACAGCTGCAGCCTCCCTGATGGAAAAGCTCGTGACGGAAGCGGTGAGGGGATCGGGGGCGTTTTAGTGAACGTGGGGAAGAAAAGCAGGAGAAGAGGAACGGGGAGGTGGCAGGTTGTCATATGCCATGGCATCGAGGGGGCTTCTTTTGAAAGGCTGAGCCTTGGTTTGTGGTGCTCGTGTCCCTGTGGTGTCTGCCAAAAGTGGCAGGCTCATCTAGTTCGGAGAGCTTTTAAGAGAAATACCGATGTGTGCAGTGAGGGCTGGTTTGAGCATTTGATCCAGGGCTGGGGTGGTCATGGGAGACCTGGAGAGGAGCATTTTCCACAGTTTTGACGCTGGTGTTTCCCTGGTGTGGGCCTCTCTCTGTGCAGGAAGGATCATGATGGATGAGGACTTGGAGAGGATTGGTTTTGTGGCTAACCTGGGCATGATTCCTCCCCTGGAAAGCGTCTCCATCTTCATCAGCACCTCCTCTGAGCTGCAGACACTGCCCAGTGGGGCTGTGAGGGTCCTTCTGCCAGCTGTGTGTGTCCCCAGGGTCCCCCAGCCTAGCCTGGAGAGTGCCAGCAGCCTTTCCAGCCACCAGCTCCGAATGTACGAAAACCCACGGGGTGGGCTCTGGCTGGGACTGAGCTGGGGGGTGCAGGGTTGGCAGAGCAGAAACCTGCTGTTGCTGTGGGAGGCTGGGGAGCTGCTGCAGGCTTTACCTTCAGCAGATCTGCAGTCCCTGGGTGGATATCACATGTGCACAGGGGTGATTTGGGTTCATCTCACCAGTAGGGAGAAGCACTACTGTGGATTGGGGAGCCTGGAGCATGGGAGCAGGTTCTGCCTGGCTCAGCTGCTGGAGCGTGAGGCCACCAACCCCTTTGAGTACGAGTTCAGCTTCCACCTGGAGATCCGGGGGCCGTGCTTGCTGGCAGGTAGGAGCATAGGAGCACTGGGGCTGTGCTGCTGCACCAGGCTGGTTGGTCACCTCCTCAAGGCAATGTCCACAATCTTCCTCCTTCTCTGCCCTGCC
Source organism: Microhierax caerulescens (assembly GCA_035590215.1). Classification (NCBI taxonomy): domain Eukaryota; kingdom Metazoa; phylum Chordata; class Aves; order Falconiformes; family Falconidae; genus Microhierax; species Microhierax caerulescens. Next base: position 109,460,427 of record JAVJGJ010000037.1, read on the forward strand.
AAAATGTGCAGTCTGTTTTGGCAAGTTAACCATGCTGGGGTGGATTTGCCATTACAGTGCTGATGTTAGCGTGGGGTGTTGCTATGGCAGAAGCATTGCACGGTCCGCTCCGTTCCTGTCCTCAGCCATCTTGCTATCTCTTCTCCCTGGTCTTCCCCATCCTCAGTCCGTAACCACACCTCGGTTTCCCCGGGCAGGTGTGGAGAGCCCTACGCACGAGATCCGAGCAGACGCTGACCCCTCCGCTCGCTCCGCCAAGAGCATCATGATCACGCTGGCCAACAAGCACACCTTTGACAGACCCGTGGAGATCCTGATCCATCCAAGTGGTAGGTGGGCTCTGTCTCCTCTCTGCTGGTCTTGCCCCTTCCTAGGACCCTCCCCCATAGTGCTGGAGCCAGCTTGATTAGCTCTGGTTTTGCAAATATTGTTAAGGGTTAGGCTTTCTAGGAGAGAACCCCAGACCCTCGTGAGGTGGCCCACGCTGCCCAAGCTCAGATGTAGCGCTCTGTTTCCACAACCTGCATCTCTGCTGAACCTGAAGCTTAGCAAAGGCTGTTTTTCACCCAATTCTCTGCATTTCCAGAGCCCCACATGCCTCACATCTTAATGGAAGAAGGTGATATGACACCTGCAGAGTATGAACGACACCTGAAGGGGAAGAATGATTTCATTAAAGGCACTAAGAAAGACCCCAGCGCTGAGAAAAAGGTGAGAAGCAAAAGCTGCAGGTGTTAGCTGGGGCTTTCCGTGGGACTGGAGCTGAGCAAGCACATGATGGCTTGTTTGCTTGCAGTACCAGATATTGCACTGGTCCAATAAGCTCTGCAGCATCCTACCTCGGAGAGGGGCTGATGTGGAGGAAGAGGGGAAAACTCTGCAGTGCATCTGGTACACCGAGTGTGGAAGAAGCTCTGAGATGGTTATTGTGTGTATAATTAGTACTAGTCTAGCATAGCATAATTAGATAGGTACATTGTTAGAGCATTAATGGTATTATAATTATTGCAATGACATAGAATAAAATATTCTTTTAATTGCTCAGTAAATGTTTACTGTTTCTGGATAGCTGTCAGAGAGAAATAAGTGATTTTACTTGGAATAATGAGCTGAACTGAAGACAAGGTAGGAGAAACTTCTCTTTGTTCTGCTGATCAGCAAATAGAAAAATATCTGCTCTGGGATTTGTGCCTCATCTTTGAGCAATTCTGAAGCAGTGAGTGACAGCCTAGCGCTTCTGAGCTGCCATGTCAGTGTGTCTGGGATCACTGAGCAGGAGTGGACTGGCCCGAGCCCTCTGAATTTCCAGGGTGGGCATCTTCACCTAAGGCAGACGTCGCACTTGTGTAGCCCCAGCCCTGGGCGTACTGTGTTGGTTCCCTGGCTTACCGCACCTACCGCACTGACGTTCTCATTTGCGACCGGGGATGCTCATTTCCCCTTAAACTCCTCCGTGTGCCTGAGCCTGGGTGCCCACCTGGCAGACATCCCAAACCTGCTGCAGAGGTGCCTCCCTGTGCTGCTGCGATTTCTCCTTTCACCGGAGACACATCGACCCTCTTCTTATTCCTTTTGCCCTTCGCATTCTTTTGCAGCGCGATGCAGGATCAGGACTGCGCTTGCTCGCATGGCAGGCGTCTTCTCTAATTGTGTTCAGCATGCGGCAGGTGGAATGAAATGAAACTCCCATGCTACAGCTCAGATGGCTCTAATTATTTCTGTGTCTTTAGCACGTCAAATTATCTAGGGGGGGATCATTCCGGAGCCATTTCCTTGCAGGAAACCTACCTCTTTGCCCCAGGAGGACTGGGAAGCAACTGCATGGGGAAGGGCAAGAAGCAGAGAAAATGCCCTGAATATCTGGGGTAAATGATGGGCTGGAATCGCTGCTGCTCAAAGCATGACACTGGGCACTTTTGGCTTAAATTAAATTAGCCTAGAAATTTCAGCATAAATTATAATTAATTCTCATCCCTTGGTTTGTTATGCAAAAGCCTTGGATGCTCGTCAGCCAGCAGGGTGGTGGGGACAAATGCACACTGGAATCGAGTCCTGGTCAACAAGAACTGATTAGTTTACTGTAATTGGATAACGGGTGAAGGGGAACAGAGGGGAGGGGAGGCGAGCAGGAGAGATGGTGCGGGTGAGATGCTCGCTTTTCTGGCTGACCTGTAGCAGCAGCTCTGAGGC
>JAVJGJ010000037.1:109469318-109493895 GCA_035590215.1 Microhierax caerulescens
CAGCCCTGACGACAGTCTGGTCTGGTTTCTCCTCTGCCTCTTTAATAAGGGGCATGAAACAAAAGGAAAGTGTAAGAAAACCTTACTCCTCTTTCATCCCTCAGACTTCAAGGCTTATCAGGGAAGCTGCTCTGTGGGTTTTTTCCTGTATGGAGGTCTCACTGCTTCCCAGCTGTGTAGGGCAACCCACCCCTCGCTCCTGCAGAGGCTTATGGTGGTGGGCTAAATGCCGTTGGAGTCGGAGCGTGGTCTCGGGTGACCCTGGCAGGCAGTGCCCAGCGCACCACTGAGTCGTGTGCGTGGCTCCTGTCTCAAAAGCAGATCAGAGCCTTATTGAACAGGGGTGTGAGGCTGACCTAAGATTTGCAGCCAGCTGGGGACTAAAAACCTCTAAGAGAAAAGCCCCTCGTGCAGATGCAGTTTGCTGCTGAAGGTGGTTTCTTCCTCAGCTATCCCCTGCCCTGGCTGAACGTCATATCCCACCTGTCTCCATCCCTCCTGGCTTCCTACCGCATTCACCCGCAGCAGGCACTACTACCTCCTGCCCTTCCTGCCCAGGCTCCAGCTTGGCTCTGGATTTGCAGCTTCAGCCCAGACCAAATCCTGGCTCACTGAACTGGGAGTCAGGGGAGCAGCCTCGCCTGGCTGGTTCCTCCTTCCTTGAGAAAACATTTGTTTTAATTGTGAGCAGAGATAATTATTGGGGTTTTGGTCCTATTGACCACAGAGACTCAGCAGGGAAAAGAGCTGAACTGGCAGCAAAGCAGATTGTTTGTGTTTGCAGAGGAGGCAAGGGCTTGGGGTCCTGCTGGGGAGCCCCCGAGTGTCACAGCTGAAGGCTGCTCTTGAGGGAAGGGATCTGAGGTTTGTGGAGAAGAGGGGGCTGGTGCTTCCTGACCCAGCTGCCTAAAGGAGGAGCTGATTTATTTTCCTCCAGACTTGCTGGACAACTGCATAGCAATAGGAGAAAGCTGGGCAGAGCCTTTGCCTGCTGGGAGTGGGTGAGCTGAGTGGGGCTGGGGGGTGAGATGGCTCGTCCCCTGGATCCTGATGCTCCCTGTCCCTTTCGCAGGTGCTACAGCTTCGGCATCGGGCCAAACGCCTGCAGGAGACTGGTTCTGGGGCTGGCTACCGTGTCCAGGGGCATCGCCGAGTTCCTGGCAGAGGACGAGAGGCTGCAGCCCAAGGTACGGCTGCCCGCTCCCAGGGGACCGCCTTGGAAGGCCCCCGCGATGCTCTGGTTCAGCGAGGGGGAGGCTGTGGTTCACTAGTGGATCTCGTTCCCCATCCTGGTGCTGCCTTTCCAACTCCCACTCAGCAGCAGGTGGGCGAGCGGGAGGGGATGAAAGAGCATCTTCATCTCCGGCTGTCAGAGGGAGTGGGAGGGTGTGTTTACCCTCTGCGCGGGGATGGGGAGAAGCGATAGCCGCGATACAGCAGCTTTAGCTTCAAAGGTAGCTGCTGCCTCAGACACTGGCGAGGGCAGAGGAACCGGCATCAAAGCAGCCAATTAGTTTTGAAGTCGGGCTCAGCCCTGGCACTGCTCAGATGAGAAGTACCCAGGGTCTGAGGGAGAGGAATATGCTGCAATAGCTTTGCCTATTAAGCCGTCTTGAAAACAAGGGGGGGAGCCTCTTCATTTCCACTCTCCCTGTGAAGACTGAGTAAACCGATGTGCCTCAAATACGGCGTAAGAACAGCTCTGTCCCCTGGTGAGGGCACGGTGCCCAGCCTGTCATCCACTGGATGACTAAACCGGGGAGAACTGGGTCTTTAGCTCTGAAGTATCGCTGAAAAGCTGGCCCCTGCGTTCTCAATCTCAAAAGGAGAAGTTCAGCAGTCCACCCCTCTACAGGAACCTGGAGCACACAAAAACCTCTCTAAACCAGAACGGCATCAGCATTTCTGATGTAAATTAAAAGCAAAGACAGTGAAGGGAAATATGTGATTTTTTTTTTTTTACAGAGCTATTAATAAAGAGCTTTGCAGACTGTGCAGCTTGGTGCCTTCAGCAGTCTGAGGCATCAATTAATGGCCTTATAAAACACAGCTTGGTGTCTTCCTGAGCCTGGGAAAAAGCAGTGAACAATAGAGAATATCTGAGCTGTTCTGCCTCTAAATCTGGTGTTCTCTTCCCCCGGTGCACAGAGAAGCTCTTGTAGATGGCTCCCTGGTAGGTTTGTTCGTGAGATGTTCACGGATATTGGTCTTCTCCACACGTGTAATTGGTAGAGCTTTGCTATCTCCGGCAGTGGCTTGTGCCAGCAAGGACCTGTACCAAAACCAGCAGTACTGTCAGTCAGTGCGTGGGTGTCCTGGGCTTGGGGCAGGGCTAGGGCTCAGACAAGTGAGAGTTAACAGCTTTTCCTGGGTGCTGGGGGGGAGCAGGGGATGCTGCCTTGCACCAGAGCAAGATACCTCTGTCCTCAAGCTCCCACCTTGCTGTGAGCTGGAAACAGGCGGTGTGAGATCAGCTCTGTGCTTTATCAGTATCTGTCTGCTCTGCTGCCCTATAACCGTGTCAAGGGGCCGGGGGTGCCAGGGTGGGTGTCGGAGGAGTCTAAGAGGGAGCAAGCTCCCGTCTAAGGTCAGGAGAGGGAGGAATCAGCTGATGGGTTTGTTTGGGGAAATTTTCCCCTTCCCTGTGACACATGGCACAGACCATGGCCAGTTGCTCTATGACTTCTCCCCCTTGCTTTCTGCCTCAGATGCTCAAGTCACTGAAGAAGGCTATGGCCCCGGTCCTGAGTGATGTGTCCGTGGAGTGGGTCTTTCCTGAGAGCACCGAGGTGTTAGTTTCCCCTGTCAGCACCAGTTGCCTCTTCCCTGGTGACCGCCTGGTCAGCTACGGCATCATCTGCGACACCTCCCCGTACATCTCCAACCCCCGATCTGTGAGTGCACACTGCGCTGGCTGGGGGGCTGTCCTGGAAGCAGAGCAAGCCAGCGTCTCAGCTCTTTGGGCACGGTCGGGAGGCATCCCTTGCTTTTTCACTCTGCCCTCAAGGGAGACGGTGGGTGAGACATTGGGGGGAAATAGGAACTTTGTGCGGAGGGTGCTGGAGCACCAGCACTGGCTCCTTCTGGCTGGGAACCAGCTGATGGATGCAGTGGTAGGACCTGTTCCCTCTCTCTGCTTTCTCCCAGGACAAGAGGCGGCGTTACAGCATGATGCGTTCCCAGGAGTCGGGCAGCTCTGTTTTCTTTCACTCCCAGGAGGAGGGAGCAGGCGTGGAGAGCTGGAACCACTCCAGAGACTCAGAGGGCTGCTGCCCCGCCGATCACTTGGTGGTGGGCAGAGATCCCGGCGGAGAATCCGACACAGACATCGGTCAGATTTTCCTCTGTACAAACATGGGTGTGATGCCCTTGTCTTTCTAATGAAGCTTCTGTCACTTGCTCTGCTGATTTGCTTGTCTGACAAATAAGTCACATTGGCTGTATCCCTGCAAAGCACCGGAGGGGTTTGCAGGAGGGGTGACAGATCTCCCAAGGCTCGGCTCGAGTGAGTCTGTTTGGTTTGGATGCTTTATCCAAACCTGTCAGGAAATCAAGGGAAGCCCTGGAGAAGTGGCTTCCCCAGGGATTTTCAAAGCAGCTCTAGCTTTGGCCACATAATTATTTACAAGCTTCCCAAGCTGCCCTCCAGTGTGCGGAGAAGGAGAAGGGCAAGCAAATGGGTAACCCAGCTAGACCATCTCTGCACCTGCAAAGCAGTCACTTCCCTGCCAGCCCTGACATTGCTGTTCAAGGTCAGGAGAGGCAGGCAGGGGAATGGATCCAAAGGCCTGTCCCCAGGGTGTCCCCCCTCACCATCACAGCTTGGCTGGGCACTTGTGTCAGTAGCGTGCGGCATAAAGCAGCTGGTGGCACCCAGCGCTGGCTGCACCGCCATGCGACAGAGGAACCTCTGCTACTCATGGAATGTTCTTCCCTCAGATTCAGAGAGGAACTGTGCTGCGCATCCCCTCAACCTTGTCAAAAGCGATGAGAAATCACGCCTTTCCAGATGAAATTTTACTCTTGCTCTGACATGAGAATGTCTGCGCTAATGAAATTTCATTAGTAAACCCTTTGTCTTGACTTCTCCAGGGAGGTTTTGGGGAAATGCAGTCAGACACTTTCTGGCTGAAAACTGCTCAGAGAAGGCCTCCCCAACCTCCTGACATCCTCAGGAATTTTGAGTGTAGGCTTTTATTTCCTTTCATGGTTTCCTTGCTTCACTTAAAACCATGCAGGGCTGAGCACCCACAGGGGTGGGCTCCCCACCACCCACCGTCAGCCAAGGGGGGATGGTGCTGGCTGGTCCTGCTCTGGAGCAGAGCTGATCCTCTCTCCCATCATGCAGGAACAGACATGAAGGCTTCCTCCAGGAGACGGGCGTACAGCACGACCCAAATCGCTGACCACGAGCCTTGCAAGAAGGTGCCCACGGCCAGTGATCCCGGCACCGCTCTGGTGAAAAACCCCCTTCGGAAAACCCACCTGCAGGACCTGCAGCAGGTCAGCCCCGAGCCCTGGCAGGTGGATTTTCAGGTATGTGACCCCCAAGAGGCTTCGCCTGCAGGTGGAGGCCAGTGTGCAGCAGCAGGAAAATCTCAGATGCAGAAGGAAAGAGCCTGGCTCACACTAGTTCTGATATATATCTATATATCTATATCTATAGATATAGATATATATGTGTATCTGTGCTTTGTGCTGCAGCACATCACAAACATGTAGGAAACGAGCCAAGCAGGGAGCAGAGCACCATCCTGATATCCCAGAGCTGTTCCTCCCCAGGGGAGCCCAACTTTTCTTTGCTAAGTGCCTCTCCCCTTCCTCTGAGTGGCCTGAACTCTACCTTGCTGCTCATCTGATCCCCAGGCTGCTGCTTCCTTCTTACTTCCCTCGAGATTGGCCATGCCATGCAAACCCTCCTTAGGGCTGTAGCACATCTGTGCCCTGCAGGGAAAAAGAAATTCCATGCTGAAGCAGATCCCCGCGGCTGTAGCCAGAACTACAGCCATATGAAGCGCCAGGCTGGGGCATGGACCCGTGTGATGATACATCTGCTGGTCCATGTGATGTCCCCTGCCTGCAGCAGATAGCAGGTGACGTTTGGGAAGATTTTCCCTCTGCTCTGTGGAAGGGTTGGAATGGTTTTCTCCCATTCTTGGCAGTGCCAAGGGATGCTGGGATGACCAGCAGTGCTTTTGTTCCCATGGAAACTCGGAGCGGGATGTCTGGGGCTTTCGTTTGGTTTCTGATGCAGGTTAGAGATCGGCTGGGTGAAGCGGGGCTGGAGGTGAGAGGAGGGGTTGAAGGGGAAGAAGGGTCAGTGCTCCGCAGGGAGGAATGAGACCTCTGCCCGCCAGCTGCAGCAGTGAGGGTGGCGAGCAGCATCGCTTGATGAAGGGCGGGCAGTGGGAGGTTTTGGGGGTACCAGTGACCTTGCCTGCATTGCAAAGGTCCACGGAGCATCCTCCTGCCCATAGGATGCTCAGCATGAAGGCAGGGGTGGAAATGACTCCTTTCTGGAGGGCAGTAAACGGTTAATGGCATGCATCCTGCCTGGTCTTAATTAAATGCAGCCTGGTTTTGCTATCCTTCTGTGCTGGGAGGGCTCCCAGCCGCTCTCTCAGCTCCCAGTCGGGCTGCCAGGGCTTGACATTTTCAGGGGTGTGAACGTGAGCCCTCAGCTCAGCTCCACGTGCGCCGTGCTGGGAAGGAAAGGTCAGTGCTGGCAATCAGCAGCTTAAACCCCCAGCTCTGTTCCTGGCTGGCTTCCTCCGGCTGGGAGGAGAGCTGGGGCAGCAGAAGGAGCAGGTTTTGAATGGAAAGGGTCTGTCAGGGGGTTCAGTGACTGGCTTGCTTTTAAATATCTCAGTATTAGCTTGGTAAATAGCTCCTGGAGCTGTCTGCCTCCCATTTTTGCTGGTGGTCCCATAGAGTATCAAAACTGAGGTGGTGATGGAGGCCACGTTCCTGCCTGCCACCCATAGAAAGCATTTTCCCATCCAGCACTGAGGTCCACCACTTCTTACCACCTCTGTCCCTTGCTGGTGCTGTGCTAGGAAGGTAAGAGAGAGCCTGTCGGTTTAGGGGGACCTTCCCACAGACCTGGGGTGGGGATGGAAACAGCCAGAGCTCAGTGGTCTTGGCTAGCCACAGGGAGGGACATCTGTGCGGGATGTGGCACCAGAAATGCTGGAGGGGGGGATTCATGTCTCTCGAAGGTGGAGAAACAGTCTCACAGAAAAAAAAGCTGATAAAAATTCCCTTCTCCCCATCTCCTGCGCCTCTCTCCTTTCGTTACTAAGCAACTGGTCCTTGATCTTCCCGTCTCTCTTCTTTCCTTTGGTTCCCAAGTGAAGTCATTAAAATGTCTAGAGGGATGAAACTCATATTTCACCTCCTGCGTGTCTGGGGAAGGAGCCCCGGGGGCCGGGGTCCCTTGGGGACACCCTGCAGGTGCGATGGACGGCTCTGGCTGGGCACAGATCCCAGCCAGGGGCTGACAGAGGGACCTGCGTGGTTGCACCTTGGGCTGGGGTCGGGCAGGGAGCAGATGGGATCAGGAGGGACAGAGCAGGTCTGTGCCACCGGCTCCAGCCCCGACGCCTGCTCTGCTCTGCTCTCAGCCCTTCGCAGCCAGCCCGCACGTCTCTGCCCCGAGGATCCGCGGCGCGGGTGCCCGGCGGCCGTCCCTGCTCCACCGGAGCTGCGTCTCCTTCTGCCACGACGCCGACTCCCCACCAGTGCCGGACGGGCTGCAGCAAGCGGCTCCGGGAAGGGGCTTGGGAGCGCTGGATGCCAGCGGGAGCCTGCGGTCTTCCTCGGACAGCCGGAGCCCCGGGGATCTGGGTAACTGGGGAGGGGGGAGGCACGGCCAGCCTCACCCATCTGTGCCAGGGTGTCAGTGGCGTGGCATCACGCTCTGTGCCACCGTGCAAAAATTAGGAAGTACTAATTATGGTTTCTTGGTGGCGGCGGGGAATTCAGCTCCCACAGATGTGATTAATTATCCGCCTCTCCCCTCTCTGCAGAGTCTGCCCAGCATCCTTCCTTCACGTTTGAAACGGAGACCTCCTCTGACTGGGAGCCCCAGGACTTCAACCTCAGCGCTGCCGGTGGCTCCCCACGCGCCCCCCGGACCCTCTGCAAGGCGGTGGTGAAGGGGCTGAGGAGCAACGAGCCCGTGCAGTGGGAAGTCACCTTCGATATCGGCCCTCTCTTCCGAGAGCGGGAGAGCCAGGCGGAGGGCGACGCAGACCTGTGGAGTGAGACCTTCCACCACCTGGCAGCCAAGTCAGTCATCCGGGACTTGGAGCAGCTTGCCGAGAGGGAGTGTGAAATCGAGCACGGTAACGCGCGGCTCCCACCAGCCTGCGCGCTGGCTGCCAGCAGACCCTGCCCTGCCTCGGGGTGGGCTTCCCACCGCTTCAGCAGCCTCTCCAGTTAACACAAGGGCAGACAGTGGGGAAATAGTAGGGAATGTCTCACCTAGTTCCCAAATGGCAGCCCCTTCCAGCTGCCTTTGTGCTTTTCTCCTGCTTCCGCCGCCTCTCTGCGCATGAATGTGCCCAAGCTCGTGCTCCTTCACGCTCCTCTGCTTCACCTGCCGGGTGACATTGAGTCTTTTTAAGGAGTCAGTCACCTGGAGCTGGGAAGTGGCACCAAACTGAGAGGGTCCAACAGCAGCCACGCATCGCTGCTCCGGGCTGCTTGTGTCCCTGGGTCTTGTCAAACTCCTCCATGAGGTGGATCTGTGCATGTAAAATGAGAGCAGAGGAAGCAGTAGGCAGAGTTTAGAAGGATACAGTCCCTGCTGGGCATGGAGCCCAAGCACGGAGGGCGTGCTGGGAGCTGGGTCCGAGGGATGGATGTAGCCCATGGGGCACGTGGACTCTAACCGCGGTGTCTCTCCCATGGCAGGATCCGGGCGGCGGTACCAGGTCAACGCTGTCCACACCAGCAAGGCATGCAACGTCATCAGCAAGTACACGGCGTTCATGCCGGTGGACCTGAGCACCAATGCCTACCTGCCCACCATCGTGGAGTACACCCACATGGGTAACGTGGGGCTGGCGGAGGGATGACGTATTGTCCTGGGAGGGAGGGTGTCACCTGAGAAACCTCGCTCTGAGCACACCTTATGAAACCACAGCTCGGTTCAGCACCAGATGCATATACCCAAGGTCACGGGTGGGCTGGCAGCAGGGCTGCCACTCTGGGGGGCGAGAACCTCTTCCCCTTGGGCCAGGCAAAAGGTCTGCTCTTAGGTCTGGATGCCCAGAGATGACCAAGCTCATCTGTTTGTGAGTTCTGTGGGTTTTGTTGCCATCCTCTGTGTGCCAGTCCCTCTCTAATGCTGGCAATTCCCTTCTCTCGTGCCAAGGGGCAGCATCCAAGCAAGGCAGCCAGAGGAGCCTGAGCTCGGGAAACAGAAGGCACCGTGGCTTTTCCCCTGGACATCCTCAGTCAGTTTGCAGCCAGAATGGAGATGATGGATTTTACAGCATGAGTAAGATTCCTTGGGGGTTCATCTCCTTCCTGGTGTTACAGATCTCAGTGGTTAAGTCTATGAAGGGACATATCTGGTCTTTCTTTCTTCTGCCTTTTTCCTTGAACACGGTGCTCACCAGATGTGTGTCTGGCTGAGGTCCATCTCCATAAATGGAGAAGAAGCTGCGATTTACTCTGAAACCCCCAAATCACAGGCAGTGGCTGCTGACAATGCTTGGAAGTTAATTGGCAGCCCTAACACAGATAACATGAGGGGTGAAACCGAGTGTAATTAGAGGCAAGGGGATGTGAGACACTTGCTTGTCACCAAAACCTCCACTAATGAAGACGAGTTGGATTGGACTCTGTTTGGCATTGTCAGATCTGCAGCTGAATTAAAACTGCCCCTGATCAGGCTCATTAACCTGATAATGCCATGCAGAGGGAGGGCGGCCACACCGCACCCGGTGTGGTGGCACAGCGGCTGTTTGGGCTGGGTGGCGTTGCTGATGTGGTTTCTCCGTTGCAGATGCAGAGGAGAGCAGCCTGTCACCCTGCAGCACCCCTTCCTCCTCGGGCTGGGAGCGCTGCGGTCTCCCCGAAGGTAGGGCAAATGGCTGACAGCACTTGCCGGGGTGCAGGTACATCAAGCCCATGGTTTGGGCTTTCCACCAAATACTTCTGTTGAGTTTTGGGGGGTTTTATCAAACCTGATGACCTAAAATTAGGCTGATGAGCACAAGACCTGACTCCTTCCTGGCTGCAAAAGAAAGAGCCTGAAGGGGCCTTTGCTGTAGATTTCCTCCAGGTTCTTTTTTGAGAGGTGTGGGAATTTCCTTATTCACATAGGAAAAATGAAGTAAGGGGAGAAGAAGGATTTTTCTGAAGTCTCAGCAGCAGAACAAGCTAGCCCATGTCCCAGTGTGTACTCTGCTCCCCTTTGCTCTCCTGTAGCACCTCGTTTTACCCCCAGCTTTGTGTTTCTTCCCAGGGCCATCACAGAGCCTGTCTGCTTCCTCTGCACAAGCCCCAAAATCCATTGAGAGCCTCTTTGCTGCCAGGTAAGGGCCAGCCTTCCTTGGCCTTTAGCAACTGTCTTGCCACCTCTGTGGGTCTGATGCAAACACAAGAGGAGGGACACCCCAGTGACAGCGGCCAGAGCCAGGACTGAGTGTGATGCCAGTGTCTGGGGACCAGCAGTGGTTTTTGGAGAGGAGGGTGGGTGTCAGGAGGGGCACTGAGGTTATGGGCACCTTTCTGTCCTCCCGCAGGCTGACCCTCAATAAAACCAGGCTGCTGGTTCGAGCTGCCAAAGGGTTCATGAGTAAATCTCCAAGCAGAGGAAGCGAAGCCAGCTCTGAGGGCGATAATGAGAACATAGACTACCTTCCCCTGGTGAGCAGCTCATTCCCAGGTCTTGCCGGGGTTGCGTGGTCACTGCAGGGGAGCAGAGGGGAAGAGGATCCCCCTGGATCCTGCCTCTCGCTGTCCCTGATGGCCATGTCTGATGATGGTCTGCTCAGAGATGGAGAGCTGCTCCATCCGTGCATGCCTTTTTCCTGAGCTTCCCAGAAGCGGTTGGTATCTCAGAGCTCCTTTATGTGCCCACCGTTACTTGCAGGCATCTCTGCAGCTGGCCTGCGGTGCCTTTCTGATGAACTCAGCCTTCTGCGATGCCATCAACATCCCCATGGAGAAGCTAAAGTGGACATCTCCCTTTGCCTGCCACCGCCTGGCCCTCAGCCCCTCCAGCTCGTACAGCACCAAGAAGGCCAGCCCTCCCGCGGAGCACAAAAGCCTCAGCTCCGGCCGGCAGCTTCTGGTTCCCAATGGGCACGGGAAAAGTCCCACCACCAGAGACGTTGCTCCAGGTGCGGTGCCGGAGGGACCTGTCAGCCACGTGGAAGACACTGTCCGCCTGCGCCACTTCTCAGGCAGCGTGGTGGAAAGCATCTCCAAAGCCCTGAAAGCTGAGAAGGAACTCTCCCCACCAGCCATCACCATCCGCCGCTTCTCCTCCCCAGAGAGCACGCCAGCCTCGGCCGAGTGGCAAGCTGACAGCGGCCGGGGTTCGGAGACAGATGGCTCCGAGGTCCAAGCGTTGCTGTTCGACATCGAGCTGCAGCAGCAGACGGAGCCGGAGGGGATGCTGTGGGCCACGGCGGTGGCCCTGGCCTGGCTGGAACACAGCTCGGCTTCCTACTTCATCGAGTGGGAGCTGGTGGCTGCCAAGGCCAACCTGTGGCTGAGCGACCAGGACTTCCCGGAGGGATACAGCCTGGCCACCGTGAAAGCCGCAGCCCAGCAGCTCTTTGTCCTGCTCCGGCACTGGGATGAAAACCTGGAGTTCAACCTGCTGTGCTACAACCCAAGCAGTGTGTAAAGAGGACGAGGAGAGAGGCTTGGGCAGCTTCCCGAGGGCACAGGAGCAGGGACCCATCCACAAGGAAACACCTCCAGGTAGCTCCAGCTTCTGTGCTGCAGGGGCAGTGCGTGTTTATCAGAGCAAGCCCTGCCAACAGAGGCAGCCGGGCAAAATCCTGCTCTCAGCAGTTGGTGTTTTGCCCCAGGAGGTACCTACCAGCTGCCCACAGCAGGATGCTATTTATTTTTAACTGGTGCAGCACCTCCGGCTACAGCAGTTCCCTCTGTTCCTGGGGTTTTATTCTGGTTCCCAGCCCTGTTCCCAGAGCAGGTCTCCTGATGCCTGCCCCGTCCTTGCTTGGCTGCCTCTTCCCAGCCCTGAATCCCTGCCAAGCCCCCGCTGTGCTCCCCAAGCCCTGAGTTGCTGCTCTCCTGAGGCTCCTGCCTGGCTTCTGCCATCTCAGATGTCTTTTGGTGAAGGTGAACATCTGACAACGTGCTCATCTCATGGACCAAAGGAAATCTGGGCTGGGACTCACCCTCTGAAGAGCAGCCCCAGTGTCGTGGCCGGGAGGACGCTGCCTCACCTCAAGCCCAGCAATGCACAGACACGCCAGGCCAGCCAGAGTCTGGGACCAAATGCCATCGCATCCGCACGGTGCTGGGCTCCCTCAGCCCCTCTGTGATCCCAGAGGGAGTTTGTGAGCCCCCTTGCAGCCAGCAGCATGCCTTCGGAGTTTTGCAGGCAGAGCAGGGGCGCCCGGCATCGAAAGAAGGGACGGGCTAAGGAAACAAGCCCCTCGCACGTGACACTGAATAGAGATCCCCTGCATGAAATAATGGGGGAATTTTCCTCCCTGCCGAAATGCTGACTCCTTCCTTCTCTGCACGAGCCTCTGATATGCTGATCTCTTGGCTCTGAACTGCAGGGACCTGGCTTTGAATCCAACAGCTTGAAGGCTTGCTCTTTTAAAGGTGCCTGACTCTCTAAACCCCCCGAGCTGGTGGGCTTGTCCCAGGGCCCCTGCAGCATCTATCCTGAGAGCCATGGCCAGACCTGCCCTTGCCTCAACCCTCCTGAATGAAGAGAGGGGAAAAAACTCCCAAACTCCAGGACGACGTGGAGCCATCACTCTCCCCATCTCCGCTTCTTGCATTCGTGCTGCTTAAAGCCGAGAGGCGGCCGGACACAAACCGCCTCCCTGGACCCACCACAGGTACCACCGCTCCGCGGGAGCCCGGCGGAGTTGATGTCCGTGATGGGCAGCTTTACACCACGGTGTAGAGCCATCCCTTCGGCAGCTCCGGCACAGCCCAGCGATATCCCAGTGCTTGCTGGGAGCTTCGTTACCCACCACAGTTCACAGCAGACCAAGGGCACCAGGACTGCGGCTTCCAAAAGCTGATGGGAAGAAGAGGAGGAGACAGGAACGAGAAGCTGGGAGAGGACATTTTCCAGCCAAAAGCTCACTTGTCACTAGAAGCCAGTGGCATTTCTGGGGGAAAGACAGGTTCCAGGTTTTGGGGAGCTTTTCTTTTTTTTTTGATTATTTTTTTTGTTATCTTTAGTTTTCTGCCAGAGAAAGGCCCCAGTTCTGGTTGGGCTTAGGCTGGTTTTGTCTGGGAGCTTAGAAAAATCAAAGGGGTTGCAGCTGATCACAGGCAGAGGGGGTTTGGCTGCTGCGCCCCGAGGGGGGACGAGCGGGAGTGTGAGTGTAAGAGCTGAAAACTGTCCAGCTGCAGAGTGCTGGGAAACTGGGGAAATGTGGGAATATGGGAATATGGGAAAGGGTGTTTCCTCCTTAGGCAAAGCATCTTTTCTTTGAAACCTTCTCGTGGAGGAAAACGTCCCCTCCATTCCCTAGCAAAGCTTTGTGAGCAGGAATCTGCTTTGCATGAAATATTTTGGGTTTTTTTTCTGAGCAGAGCTGGTGGAGAGCAGGAGTATTTCAGCTCACGAGCAAAACCTACCTCTTGTTTTCTGCCTTTCTTCAGCCCCCTGACCACCACAACTCCCTCTGGTCCCCATGACTTTACTGGAGCAGGGTTTATTCCCAGGCCACGTGCATGTCAGCCCTCCTGGGGTTACCAGTGAGCTGGTTTCTGATCCCTCAGTTCTCCCAAAAGACTCAGCCTGACTCCCGGGAGCTGCCCAGTGCGCTGTTAATCCAGAGCCATTGGCAGAACAAGTGTCCACCCCATTTGAAGGGCTCCTGGAGTCAACTGGTCCCTTGCTCTGCATTTGGGAGTGAGCACACGGCCCTGGCGCAGCCCTTCCTGCTTCCCCTTGGCTTTCAGGGAAGGAAAAGGGGATGAAATGCGTGAGCACACTGTTTCAGAGCCCAACGCCGCTCTCACCGCTGCTCTCACTTTTCCAGCACCGACCTGTGCCGTGCACACCGCCTGTGCCCAGCTACCGTGGCCAGCTCAGCATCCAAGGATGCTCTGGGATGGTCTGTGCTGCCAGCTCAGCATCCAAGGATGCTCTGGGATGGTCTGTGCTGGGACATGGAGGGGGTGAGTCTTCTTAAAGCTGCTGCCTGGGATGCCGGCAGGCGTGGGGACCCCGCACTCTTCCCAGGGAGCTGGGTGCCCTCCTAGTTCTCTCTGCCAACGGGGGAGGCATGGGGCTCGCCTGGCCCTGCCTGGTGGCCCCCAGGATGGGCTTTCCTGCAGGATCCAACCGGCGGCAGCTCCACGGATCAAGTGCCTACGGTGGGAATCGCACACCATCGCCTCCGGCATGGCTGCGATGCCCGTGGAGCCCATCCAAAAACTGTTGCCTTTCGCTCCCTCCCTTGGTGTGTAGCAGCCTTGCTGTGTTTCAGGGGGTTTCTGTTTGGTGTCTGCGTGTCCAGGGGAGTGACCAGAGGGATGCCAGTCCCGGGGACTGTGAGCATCCCTCCGGACTCTTCTCTTGGTGTCACCTCTCCGGGGTCCCCAGCATGGTGATGCTCGGCAGTTTGCCGGCCGGGTGCCTCGGCACAGTCGTGTTCTCTGTTGCAGAAGTGTTGTTGTCCCAGTAAATCACAGCCTGCTTGACTGCCTGGTGCGAGTCCTTTGTTTCAGGGTGGGTTTTCTGGGGCTCTGCCTGCCCACCCGCTTCCCTGGGGGCAAACCAGCTGGCTGAGGCATTGCATGGCTGGCCAAAAGGACGCCCCAAAAAAACCCATCCTAATTTATTGCATGAGTTAAGGTCTAGATTTCAGAAGGAAGTAGCTTCCTCCAGGTTCTGGGGAGCTGTATTTTGCAAACCTGAAATTGCACAGCGTTTTGTAAGCTGATGGATCCGGAGTTTTAAAACCCAGGGGCAGTCTAGTTTAATTCTTCTACAAGAATTAAATTTCAGAGAGAAATCCTGCTACCATCTTTAGCTCTAATATCAGGGCTTTCAGCAATCCACCCTATCACCCAGGCTATTGGAAGGATGCTGAAATCCTTCTGCCTCCATCCTACACCTTCCTTAATTAGTGTTGTTATTACAGGTGTTAATAAAGCAGCCGTTATGTTTGCCAACCCAAAGCAGGAGGTAGGAGCTATGTTGTCCCTTATTTTCCTCTTGGCAAGCAAGGACCCACTCTGATGTCCTCCTGTTTTTGGTGACCTATGTAAAAAAAATTAAAAATGATAAAAGATCGTTACAAAATAGACAGTTATGGCCCAGTTTGCCCTCTTTGGGCCAGTGCTTGTCTGTGCCCGCTGGGGAAGGGTGCTGGGGCAGGGGCTGGTGATTGCTTTCCAGTCCTCTTTCCCTTCCCAAACTCTCCGCCCTGCCCCAGTGATGTCCATCTTTGCTGCGCCCTTTGCAGAGCCGTGCAGCTGGAAAATGCGGCTTCCCCGTCACCAGGCCCCGGGCTGAGCCGGGGGACCCACTGTGTGCTGGAAAAGTGCCCGGCTGCACCTGCCCGCCGTGCTGCAGCAACTCTTCATTTATTAGCTGGCCTTAGGTTGGCTAATTGGGCCACTAATGAGAGCAGAGCTGGCTGCTAGGAGAGGCTGGGAACTGCCATCTCTGGGGGCAGAGTGGGTCTCTCCAGGAGAGGGGATGGGTGTTGCTGTCCGTGGCATCTCCAGAGGGTCCCCCTCAGCATCCCTCATTGCATCCAAGGGGATTTTCACCCCATTAAGTCATTGCCTTAAGGAAGTGCGCTCCGATGCTGTTGCCAGGGTGACCGCAAGTGCCTTATTAAGAGAAATTAGTTTGGAAACAGTTGTCAGCCGTAGCTCTAATAAATAAGCCCCTTTATGCTGGGTAAATAAATATTTGCACGCAGCATCCGTGTGGGGCGGGAGAGGCTTCCCCGCCCGGGGCAGCGTCACGCCGAGATGGGCACCCAGGGGCGTTTTGGGGAGAGAACCGGCTAAACTGGGGCATCCTGGTGCAAAAATTGCACCCTGGGGCTGCCAGTGTGGGTCCCTGGGGCGTTATGGTGGATGGTGGGACCCTACAGAGATCTCTGCGTGTGCCCCCTGCCCCGACACGTGCCACAGTGGGGACATTTTGGTGCCGAACGTCCCTGCCTGCCGAGGCCGCAGCTCTTCCTCCGCAGGGGCTCGTTAGCCAGCAGCCGAAGGAGCCCTTCCTTGCTTTGAAGGGTTATGAAACCTGCAGGAGAGGGGGAGGACGGGAGAGCTTAAAAAAGAGCTGTTGTGTGTGTGTCCCCCCGCCCCGCCACCCAGCCATCTCCTGCCGAAAAGGGCTGGCAACCTGCCGGCAGCCACTCAGGCACAGATTGCGCCTCTGCCTCCGTCCGCCCGCCAACCTGCCGCTGACGGGTGATGCTGCGGGGTGAAGGACTTTGCTGGAAAATGAGCTTTGTGACAGTGTTTGCCGTGCATTGTGTGCAACCCTCCCTCCGCTGCCGAGGGGAGTGGGGGGCAGAGACCGTGCTGCAGCTCCAGCCCCCCAGGAGCATCCTCACCGTGATCCGGAGCCACGCCGGATGCTTTTTGCTCCTGATCTCTGCAAAGAGATGCAGCAGAGCAACATCTACCTGCCGTGCTGGGGAGGGGGGTCAGCAGCCACCCAAACAAGCCCTCACCCCCAAACCCTGGGCCAGGGGGTTGTCTTACATGAACTACAAAATTGTTTTGCTTTGTGGTTGTTTTTCCCTTTGATTTTCCCCATCCCAGGGCCCGGGCACATCAGCGGGGGATGCAGCCGGTTGGTGCCGTGGGCTTCATCGCTCCCGAAATAGAGCTCAGGGGCAGCTTTTGGGTGTCAGAGGCATCTGAGCGAAGTCATGTGGATGTTATGCAAGACTTGATGATAGGTTGTAAACAGCTATTAAAGTGATTGACAGGCCCAGGACGAAGTTTTAAGGGGGGGAAGAAGGGGAAAGATGAGTAATAATGATTAAAATAATTAGCAAATCGAGACGTTCCATAAATTAGGGGGAAGCTTTGTGAGGACGGAGGAAGGTGCAGCGAAGAAATCGCGTTTGAGCGCTCTCCCGAGCAGGGGGGATGGGGGGATGCCAGGGCAGATACTGAGCACATAAAGTTTGGAAAAGGGCTTTTTTCCAAACCTCTGGGTACCGGGAGGGCTTGGCTTCCTCAGGGACAGCTAAAAAGCAATTCCAGCTGAAATTTGGCACATATGGGGTCACCAAGCACCACTGGTCCCGGCACCCCCAAGACCCAGGAGCTGAGCAGCCTGACGAGAGCAGCTCGGAGTTAATTAGGAGAAACAAGCAGATTACGGGGAAGACAGCTTCTATTTATATATAAATACTCCAGTAATCAGCAGCAAAGGGCAAGGGAAATCCAATAGAAATATGTGGCTGCTTAAGAAGCTTTTTGAGCAAAACGTTACACAATTGGTTGCGTTTGCCTGGCTCTATCTCCAAGTCCCAGAAATTAAGGAAAAAAAAAAAAAAAAAAAGAGCGACCCTGAGCAGAAGGAAGAAGGGATTTCCAGAGGCTTCTGCCCATCAGATAAGGGGAAAAGAGGAGTCCAGGGAGCCCCTAAATGCAGACCCCACGGCTGCAGCCCAGCGCCTGCCGGCAGCTCACTCTGCACCCAAAATCCATCCTGCCCAGCACGCTGCAGGGGTAGTGTAGAAATACACAGCTATACCTGCCGATGCCATATACAAAAATACACCTATAGCTTTGGCGCGTTCTCGGGGCGCTCACGCCGATGCGGTGCAGCAGACGGCGGCTGCTGTCAGTGGGTGCTGACACGGCGCAGAAATAGCAGCCGGCCGCCCCGTGCTTTCGCACGCCGCCTTCGCCGCCTCCCACCGCTCTGCTTCCCCCTGGCCTCGCTCCTCCGTGCAGGAAAACAGAGGGTCTGGGGGGGTTGGGGGGTTGGTGTCCCACTCATGCACTTTGCTGGGCGGCATCACCTTCAGGGTGTTTTTCTCAGTGGCAATCGGCCAGCGCGGCCCCTGGGGCTGGGAGCTCTGTAGGCACCTGGGGGCTGAGACCCCCACCCTCACACCCAGGACAGCTGCGCTGAGTTTTTGTGATTTATTTACCCCGAGGGCAAACCAAAGCCTGGGGCTGAGGGGTGGGGGGCTCTCGCAGGAGGGATGTGTGTGCGCCTGGGGCTGTGGGCAGCCTGGCCCCTACCAGTGAGCTACGGTTGTTCCTGTCCTAGGGCTCTGCTTTTGGGGTGGTTGCTGTCCCCCTAGTGCCATTGCCTGTGAGGAAGGAAGATGGAAATTTTCTCCCTTGTGCTGCCAGGAGCCGGTGTCACTGCCCAAGGGTCACTGGTAAGTGTTTGTTTTGGCTCTGGGGATGCCTATGGCCTTGTGGTGTTGGTTTTGGGGGCTCTGTTGAAATCAGAAGAGCTGAACCCCCTGTGTGATGGCCTTTTCTGGTTTTCTCTATTTTTGTGCCACCTGTGAGGTCACCTTTGCCAGGGGAAGCGCTCCCGGGGCTGGGATACACGTGTGGAGTCCTGCAGGTGGTGTCCCCTCTGCGCAGCCACCTGGGAGGTCCCTTGAATTATTAAAATCCTTAAGTCTCCTAACACACAGATACAACATTGCAGGTGTTCAAAAGCTACCGGCCCGGACCTTCCCCTCCTTCTCCACTCGTTAAATGAGGGGCTTTCTCGGCCTTGTCGTTGTTGTTGTTAACCCTTTCTGTGCACAAGGCAGGAAAGCAAGGGATGCGGGTAGCACGGTGAGGCTGCCTGGGTCTGTGGGCTGGGAAGGTGTTGGGGTACAGAGGTGCAGTGAGGCACAGCCCCTGAGAAGTGTGGTCCCCCAGAATGCTGGCCGCATCCCTGGTAAGGAGCGGGGGGCTGCTTGGGGTTGCGAGGACCTGCAGCCCTCTCTTGCCACGTCTTTGTGCAAGCCAATGCAATGAGCAACGCTGAAGCACCACGATGGGTGGGAGCAATGTGCTTTGGTGCATGAAGAGCGGGAGCCTCCCCCCTGCAAAACTCCCGGGGGGCTTGGCCAAAGGCATCCCTGGGTTGCTGATGTGATGCTGGGTCAAGGGCTTATCACTCCTGGGGTGAGGACTAGGAGCTGAAGGCTGATGCTTGCCTGCATGTGCTGCTCTGTGGAGGCTCCCTGGGAGTGGGGGACACCGCTCCCAGCCTGCCCAAGCCCTTCGCCGTCACCCCCCCCTTCCTGCTCTGTTAAAACTCTTTAAAACATGGTCTTTCCCTGGGGAAACCCCCAGCCCCAGGGCTAGAAGTGGAGGCAAGTGAGTGTTGGCTGCGATAAGGCTGGTTGCCTGCTGCTCGCCGGCTTTGGGGAGCGTTTCTCCTGGGCTTGAGCTGTGACGGGTTGAATTCTGCCTTTCTTGGGTCTCTCCAGCAGGGATGGTGAAGGGACAGGGTGGTCACACTGCTGTGGGCCATGCCACCACGCTTGGGGACGGCTCCAGCCAGCTGCATGGTGACACCTCTGCAGGACCCATGGGACCCCTCCGCGGGACATGGGCTCAGGCTGTGGGTCCCACCCCACAGCACAGCTTTGGGGCTGTGGTCCCTGCTCGCTCCCCTGTCTTCTTGGGGCTGCACACGCTGCTGCAGCTTATGCAGATGCCAGGAGCCTTGTTGCAGCCGGCGGGCATGGTCACAGGGGCAGGCAGCTGCGGGGCCCCCGAGCATCCGTGTGCCCAGGAGCATCCATGTGCCCTCCTGGGTTCTCCCTCCTGCCCACACCTTCCCTGGATGCGCTTTTTTCCTGGCATTCGGGGCTGTAGGATGAATTCTTTGGGGTCTGGTGGCTGTTTGCTCCTGGTTACAGCTGGGCTCCGGGCTTCCCAGCCAGGCTATGGATTGAACTGGGAAGGGTGATACACCTGAAATGGGCTGGTCGGGATCTATGCTGAACAGTGCTGGTTTGCAGGGGTGATGGGATGGGGGGCAGCTCCCCACCCCCCCTGACGGGGCTGGCCTGGGGGGTTTGTGTTGGGTCACAGCCCCGACAGCCCAGCCCCAGCCTCCCCTCATGACCGCTCCCAGTGCACCCAGATGCAAAGTGCTTATTCACATTAACCCCCGTAGTTCTGCTGTGCTACGTGTCCTTGTGAGCTCCCTCCTTGCCCCTGCTTCCCTGGCACTCGTGGCCAACTTGGGGTCGAAGCTGTTGCTATGGAAACCGGTAGAGGATGCTGAGGATACTGCCAGGGTCTCATCCTGCTCCCAGCATGGGGCAACTCGCTTTCTGCCTTTCCTTAACCTGCGGGATGGGGATGGGGCATTGACCTGGGACGCGAGGCTGGGGATTGCCCCGGCCAGGAAAATCCCTGGAGGTTAAACCCTGCATGCAGCGTCTTGCGTGCCACTCGACCTTAGCACACCGCATTTGATTGCTGTAAGCGTTTTCCCTGCTATGTATTTGTCCAGGTCAGGGGAAAATAACCCTGGAGCAGCTTTCCGAAGGTGCCTCCTCCAAAATAAGCCCCTCTCCTGCTGTTTTCTGTCCCGCTGGGGATGTTATAGGATGCTGTGGCTTGGGAAGGGCTGGGACCGGATTGGCCCCAGCTGGGAGCTGAGCCCTGTCCCAGCTCCACCAGCACCCACATCCCCTCGCAATGTGGGTGCCCCGGGCACGTGGCATCACCCCATCGTCTCACCAGCACCGGGCAGGGTCACCACTCTGTATTGGCTTCCTCTGGCCGTGACAGTGACTGGGGGAATTAGTTGGTGCTTCAGGTTTAAAATAATGCTAAGCTTCGGGAATGCTAATTAATTAGAGCCAGTTGGAAAATCCCAAGGGTTTCCTTGCAGTGGCATCAGTGAGAACCTCCTGTGTGTGTGTCCCTCTCCAAAAATACACATTTTAAAAAGCCTCTTTAAATACTATGTGTTCCCAGGCCTGGCTTTTGTAAGATGCTGAGTCCGGCCCCATCATGGTGGCACCCTCAGGGAGTTGGGGAGCTGGGGGGGGGGGGGGGTGGCTAGCAGGGGCTGCTGCGGGCTGAGCCCTGCCACGTGCCTCTGAATCACGGCGTATTTATTTCTGTTAGTGCAGGTTTGGAGCAAAAATGGGAAATGGGGAGCTCGGGGGGGGGGGTGGTGGATGAACGGGGGTAAACACAGCCTGCGCCCGCCGGGCTGACTCAGAGCTGGATCAGGCCCAGCACCGTGACTCACCACCCGGTATTTTGGAGTGTTAAATCACGTGGCCTCCTTGGGGGGTTATTTTGGTGGTCGGTTATTTCGCTTTGTTTTCTTTTACGCCCCACCCCAGGAAGGGGCTGATGCTCAGAGCCGTGCGCCCAAAGCTCCGGGGACCCCGGAGATGCTCCCGGCAGCCGCTTTGCTCCCCTTTTTCCATGCTTACCCATCAACCCTGACTCCATGGGAAAGGGTGAGCAGGGTCGGAGGATGCCTAAAAGCCACTGGGCGGATGACGGCTGGCAAAGCAAAGGGCTCGCCCAGGTGTCACACATGCCTCTGCGAAAAAACAATATATATTGCTAATGGCAATGCCATAGCATGGAAGGGAGCCCCAATTCCCCCAGTTTCCTTCGCACCCCCAGTGCTGCATCACTGGCAGGAGGGTGATCGCTATTGCGGGCACATCCCGCCAAAACCCAGGGAAGATCTCCGGTAGGGAATCTTCTGCCCGGACCCACAAGGCTGGGACCTGGGCAGCCCCGAGAAGGCAGCGGTGATCCTCCCTCACCTGCCCACTGAGGGTGGGCGAGTGCTCCTGGGCTGCACAAATGTGAGGGTGTATGGGCATCCCCACCCCCTGGAAAAAGAAGAATCTCCTCCAAACCTTGATTATTGAACGGGGAAGAGATCGGCAGTGGTGCAGAGCTGGTGCTTTGCTCAGGCTTGGCTTTTGTTTGAGCATCTGCTGCTGCATTGAGCTCTGAGTGAAACTTTTCTCATTTTTTGGTGAGGTGTCTCCCACTTGTTATTGTAATGCAACAGTTTGACACCCTGAGCAATGTATAAATGAAGATGTCTGAAGTTTTGCTCAGCCCTCATTAGTGGGAACAGCTGTTCATAATAGCCTGGAAATTTTCACTCCAGGTGAAAAGAAAATAAGGAGTCTGGGGAAGCAGGCAGCTCTGCCTTCAGGCTCCCCGAGGCAGGCAGCAGGAGGGATTGGAGATTTTTTTGCAAGATAGTCATGAAATGGGAAATGCTGCATCCCAGGAGTGGCTGCTTGACCCCTCCACAAAAATTCCTGGTGATCCCAGCTGCTCCGAGTGCTGGCCCAGGAGGGGAGCCACACTGGGCAGCATTCCCCTGCCCTCTGGATGTGTTTAGTGGTGCGGGACATGCACAAATCCTGCTAGTGCTCACTGCAGGCCTGGGCAGCAGCGTGGCTTGAGCAGATTTGGGATTAGAAAAGTGCTTTCCCCAACATCCATGGGGTCCCAGGTGGGGATGCCCCTGGGGATACCAATGGAACTGGGGGCAAGCTCTCCTCTGCCCTGTTTTCCCCCCGATTTGCTGCCTCCATGCATTGTATCTTATTTCCCCCCCCCCATTTTAGCCTTTTAGGTGCTAATGTTGGTGTCCCAGTGTCCCACAGGAATAAATCTGGTGGGATGACAGAGCCTCAGTGGCCTCTAGTGGCTGTGGGACAAAGAGCCTGGGCATGGGGGACCCACATCCCCCCCACATCCCCCAAACAAGCAATGGTTCAGGTCAACACCATGAGGAGCCCTTCTCCCAGGGTGAAACCCAAAGGAAATAGTAAGAGGAAAAAAAAAAAAAAAAAGGCCCCAAGGGCACATTTGAGGGGGGAGCTCCCAGCAGGAGGGTGCTGCACCCGCGGACCCCTTGGCCAGCCCCATTGCCTGGGATGGGCAGAGCGGTTTTGAGGATGGGAGCGGGCGGCTGCTGGGTTCTTCTTCCTGCGTTAAAAAGCAGGGGGGGGAAATGGAGGTTTTCTGCAGGAGAAAATTTCTTTCATGTCTTTATCCGTTTTCCTAAAGCGTATTTTAGGTTGGTAACACCGCAATATAAAACATTAACCCCATGCGGCTGAAAATGGTAGCGGTCTCGAGCGAATGGCTCCAAAGGGGTTTGATACCATTAAAATGATCGGTTTTGTGTCTTCCCCATCAAAGGTCGCTAAAACCGCCCCTTCCTGAGCAATTGTGATTTTTCAACAAGAACAGAGGGAAAATCTGACCCCCATTTCTTCCCCAAAACTGTAGCATTTGGGGGTGGGATGGAGCACCCCTGCCCTGGACATGCTGCCCTGCAGCCCCCGTCCCACCCTATCCCTCCTTGCTCCTCCTCACAATAAATAAAACACTTGGCAAGGGAGTGCTGGCCTACTTTAACATGCCCTAGTTTTGGTAGAGGGGAAGAAAAAAAAGGAATATTTATTTTGGGCGGTTGCTACATGGGCATCGTTTTAGGGGAAGAGCTTTGGGGCATTTGCCCGCTGCTCTGTGCTCTGCTTCGCCCCGGCTGCAACCCTCTGCCTCGGGTTTTGGGGTGTTTTTCCAGGGATTATTGCAAAGTGCTCTGGTGATGGGGGAGATGAGTGGCAGGGGTGCTGGTGCAGCCCCCCAAATGGGCACCTGCTGCGCTGAGCCCCCCCCAGGGCTAGGGCCATCCCCGAGGGGGGCTTATGCAATGCAAAGTGCTGACCCGGGAATTTAAAGGCTGTGGAAAATGCGCAGCTTTAAAGATGAATAAAAATACCCAGCGTGGCCCTTGGGCGTGAGGGGCCGGGGCTGGCTTTGCTGGGTGCAAGTGTTTTAGCACCTTCCGAAACGGGGTGGCAGCGCGTGTTTGGGCGTGGGAGCAGGATTTGGCAAGAGTTCGGGGTGCCACCGGGACCTCTGCACCTCGGGCACCCTGCTTCTTCCAAAGGCGCCAAGTTTTCTTTGGTAAATAAACTGCAAATGGCTCCCTTATTTTTATTTTTCCTGTTTTCGCCCGACCCCCGCCCCGCCCGCGCGAAAACAAGCAGCCCATATGGGCCAGGGTTGGGTGGGGTTTTTTTGCAGTTTCCATGGGGATTTGGTGCTGGGTGCCAGCTCCTCCTGGGAGCTTTTTTCCTCCGGTGCCTGTAATCGGAGCGCAGTGGTGGCACCAGGCTCCCTTCCCAGCCCCGGCATCTCCCGGCCAAGGTCACCGGGGAGACCGTAGGCAGCCGGCCGCCTGCGTTGGGCCATCTGTTAAATAATGTATGCAATAAACTTCTGCCCCGTGGCCAGCTTAATCCTTAAATCCTCCTTCAGAATATCATCTCCTGGCGATGCGTGGCCGGGGGATCCCTGGCTCGACCTCTTGGGCACATCTTTCCCCACCACCCATCCCGCAGCCCTCTCGCCCCTCCATCCCACATCCTGCCTGTAAGCGAGCTCGCTGGAGCGCCGGGCTCTCCTGCTCCATTATTGATGCGCCGGGCATGAAAGATGCATATAAAAGAGCGGTTTATAATTTAGCAGAATCTCCTCTTCTTTCAGCTTCCCTTCCCCCTCGGGATTCAGGCTTTCTTGGTTCATCCCCAGCTCCTCTCGGGCATCGGGGTGTGTTTGGGAGGCTCCCAGGGATGTGCATGGACCCCAGCCCCGGAGCACCCGGGCTGGCGTACCTGGCTTTCGGGGAGGTTTGCGTGCTCAGCATTGCGTTTAATGCGTGGGAGAAAGTGGCCAATTGGGTCTGGCAGACCCATAGATCAGGTTTTCATGCAAAACTGGGTTTTTTTGGTAAACCTAATTAACCCAGCCTCCACGGCCGCGTGCAGCCTGTGGTTATGCGTCTTGTGAGCCACCCAGCGCTGCCTCCTCCACAGATGCAGGATGCTCTGCCCTGCCAGCAGCTGCATCTGCTCTCCCCAAAGCCCTGGGCTCGTGCCCAGATGCTGTTTGGGGCAAAACCCATTAGATTGGGAAAAAAACCAAACCCTCCCGCGGGCCCATCTCCTGCTTTGCAGTGCATCCAGTCCCCTGGAATAGAAAATCCTGGGGCCAAAGGGTTGATGGTGTCCTCTGGGTCCAACCCGTGCGGCTGCGACCCCGGAGCTGGACCCGTTGGGGGAAAAAATGGAAAGAATGGGATTTTTCAAGGGAGCACTTTAGGGAATGTCCCTATTCCATCCTGGACCCGTGCGAGCCTGTGTGGGTCTGAAAGGGAGAAACAAAGAGCAGAGGTGCCGGGGAGGGGAGCGCTGCGCACCCTGAATGGGGGGTGCCCGGGAAGCACCAGACCCTGTCCCACCCCACGTTCCCCGCCGCCCCCCCCTGCCCCCCCATCTCCGTACGGAGTGGTGGCATGCCGCTTTTATTGCGATAGATGATTTTCTTGGCAGTAACCCCCCATCCCCCATTT
>JAVJGJ010000037.1:109512647-109528012 GCA_035590215.1 Microhierax caerulescens
CGGAGCCCCTCAGATACACCTTCCCAGCCCCCCAGGGAAGGTGGGGCACTGCTATGAGCAGCCCTCGGGCATATCCCCAAACTGGGGGCTGCTGTGGGCAGCCCCACAGGCACCTCCTCCTCCTTGTCCCCCCAAATAGGGGAAGCCTCATCAGCAGCCCCTCAGCACCCTAAAGCAGGTACCAGGGAGGGTCCTCACTGTGGGGAGCCCCTCACACCTTGTTCCCCCACAAAAGGAGGCGGTCAGGGCCCTGGTGATGGGGGTCCTGTGTCCCAGGAGCCTGATGTCGAGCCCCCAAGTCTGTCCCCTTTCCCCAGGGCAGACTTGGCCAAGCCTTGCTGGCAGGGCACTGGCACGGATGGTGCTGAACATAGTCTTTCATGGGTAAAAATAGACATTTGGTGTCCAGAGCCAGCTGTCACCTGCCCCACTAACCAGCAGACAAACACATTCCTGCAGAGGTTTTGCCTTTCCCTGAAGCTTTGTGGGGAGCTTTGCCTCCCCTGCCCTTGCTGGGTAGTTAAATTTGCTTTCTAATTTTGCTCGTCCCCATTCCACCGTCCCCGAATCTGTGTCCCTTTGCCCCTGGGCACATTCCTAGGCCAGCTGCTGGCAGGTCAGGGTTGTGGCTTGATGGGGAGTATGCTGGTTTCTGTCTGTCCAGGTGACAGCTGTGGCACCACCAGACCTGTGGGATCACGAATGCTGGAGTTAAACTCTAGCACAACCCTCCTGTGCTTTGTTTTCTCACATCTCTTCCAATTTCATCCTCCAGCTTTCTCCTGTGGCTGATTCACTGTTCCTCGAACTAACTGACCCTTGTACTCAGCTGCCACAAAAGCTCAGGGCATTGTTTTTCCATCTCTCGCTCTTAATTGGATTTTCTTTTAAATGTTATTTGTCTGATTTATTTATTGAGGGGGAGAAAAGTGTACTAGTGTATCTCTTTTTAGAAGTATTTAATTATACTTATCTTTACAAAACATGTTTATGTTCTAGATTAGCAAATGACTCTTGCTCCCTATTCCTCCTTTTCCTGTGCATCTAGAGCACCCTTGGAAAGGGCACCTTTGATAAAGCCTGTTTTAGGGGTAAATTGTTTCAGATAAAAATATATGGGCTGCATATTAGTTTCCCTGTGATTACAGTGACTTGAGCCTGATGGTTAGAGCCTGATTGTGCATTTTGCGTTGGACCAGCCCAATGGGATGTGTAATACCGCTTAAACAGGAAGGGAGTTCTCCTTCGTTGGGAAGTCTTGAATAACTGAGTGGGGGTTTTTTATCATTGTGGTTTTGTATTCCTTTCAGACGGTGTTTGTTGGAAAGAACAAGCCGCAGAAAAATCCCCTGAGCTCCTTCCGCTGGCAGGGCTTCAAGCTGGAAGAATATCTCATCGGCCAACCCATCGGGAAGGGCTGCAGCGCTGCGGTGTACGAAGCAGCTATCCCTTTCTCGTGTGATCATCAGGGTCATGTGGAGAGCAGCCGTCGTGCTGGGCCGGGGCTGGCTGTGCAGTGCGAACATGGCTCACCTTCGCAGGCGGCTGAAGAGGAGCCTGTAGAGAAACGCCAACCAAAAGAGGCTTTTCCATTAGCTATCAAAATGATGTGGAACATTTCGGTAAGCAGTCAGTTCTTAATCTCCTTGTCTGTCACAGGGGAAGTCTGGCTAAAATGTTTAATGCTTAAGTGTTGGAAGAGCAAGTTAGGTAGCACACGATGAGCGTGTCAAAATAAAGCAGTTGATATGTGACATTGGAGACATCAGTTGTGAGTGAACAGTCCCAGAGCAAGGTAATTAGCATTCATCATGCTCTGAAAGTGGTGCTGGGAGCTGCTGCTGGTGGTGTTGGTTATGGAAGTGACATGTTTTGGAAGAAGAGTTTTTCTGAAGCTGTCTAATGGTAAAGTACAAGAACAGCAAAGCCACCACTGCCAATGCTCTAGGAATCAGTGTCCTGGTCAATGTCAGGACAGAGATTTTCTCTTGCAAAGGGTAGCCGAGGTGCGAGTGAATGGTCACAGGGGGTCAGGCAGTAACCTGTGTGCTGGGTCCCCTTGCCCCTTGTGAAGTGAAAGGATGAGAGCTGTGCTCATGTTTCCCAGCCTGGGTTACTGTCTGATGATCCAGCCCTTCAATGGGGCTGTTCCACACTTAAAAAAATCCACATGGCTTTCCCTGTTGAAGAGGTTTTGTGGCACTTGATGTGACAAGTGGGTATTCTAAGAGAGTCTTCCCAAACACCAACATCTGAAATCCCTCAGGCTCCAGGAATATGCCGGCATTTAGCTGTGGGCTTTTCTGGTCAGGTTCTGAAGTTGAACGTGAGTGTTAGTGTATGGTTCAGAGTGCTAAGAGGCGAGGGTGTGTTTGAAGAGACAAACAGATTTCTTTCTGCAAGTAAGGCCTTGACACATCCCTTGGTAAATTATTTAAGTTGTTCATTGCCTGCCCTGATTTTCAAAGTAGAGAAGAGAGTCCCTTCAATCTAGTCTCAGTTGATCTAGATACAGCACCTGCGTCAGGATTATTTGCTTTTGGTCTGTATTGAGGCTGGGTGTTTTTTCAGCTTAAACCACTGTGGTGTGTAATTGCTGTTGCAGGCTGGTTCGTCAAGTGAAGCCATCCTCGATGCGATGGGCCGAGAGCTTGTTCCAGCCACGGGGGTTGCCTTAGCTGGGGAATACGGAGCTGTCCCTGGCCGCAGGTACAGTCATTGTGTAAAACGGTGGCGGTCCTGAAATGGTGACCTGCTAATTTTATCCATCCTTTCATTTTGCGGCACATCTGTACAGTTAAGCAGGTGGTCAGAGGTTTCTATAATAGTTCCTGAAAGTAGATAAAACTGAAGCCTTGGCATTATTAATGGCTTGGGGGGGCACGTCCATGTGTTCTGTCTGAACGACAGTGCCTGCAGAAGTACTGCACGCCTCAAACACCGTGTGAGGAAGGGTTGCTGGCTGCCATGGGGAGTTTTCTCGGGGGTGCGTTTCTCCAGCACGGTTAGGAAACCACACAGCAACAGCGCTGTTCAAATAGTGATTTAGCACAGCCTCGTTGAGTCTGAGGAGCAGATTGTGGCGTGACAGGTTGCCCTGTGGGGAATTCCTGCAGCTGAACTGTACCAGCTTGGCTGGTGTGGTCCAGAAGCGTGTCAGAAAAGTAAGTGCCAAAAAATAGGGAACTGGTTGGGGTCCTGCCAGTGGTCTGATGGGTGACTGTGGCCAGGCACTTGTCCGCCCTGTGCCTTAGTTTCCCCGTGTGTAAAAAGCGTCAATACTTCTAGAGTTAAAGGCTGGGAGGAGCTTCTTCTGATTAAGCATAATTTAAATATGTGCATCATGGTGTTTTTTAATTACAGAAATATACACCCACAATGGGTAACAATTTGACTGTATTAAATATCAGACACGATTTGACTGTACTGTTTTAGAATGAATTTGGTTGTAAAATGGTTGCTGGTGGGCAGGGAGGTTGAAAGTATTCTCCTGTGAGGAAACGGGCGAGAAAGAAAATGGAAAATGACTCAGTTTCCACTCTTTCACCCCAGTGAGAAATGAGCAAACAGCGTGAAGGTGGGAAATTGCACAGAAACTTTTAAAATTCTCTCGAGTGCGCTATCATTGTTCAAAAATACATCTTTTTGTTAGATTTGAAACAATGGAGTCTGCAGTCCAGATTGTCTGATTTAAATTTCAAATACATCTCAGCTGCCAATACAAATGAATAATGAATGCTGTGCGGTACGTCACTAGCTGGGAATGAGACCGAGCAGCCAAAGGGGTATTTGACATTCAGGGGATGAGAGGGGAGAGCGAGCTGTTTTGCAGATACAGATAGGTAACCTGCCCTTCATTGTAGCGAGTGCTTCCTGCCTGTGCCCTGAAACAGAGTCTCAACCGATAAGCTTCGTGTGAAGCTGACCTTTATTTTACGTCTAAGAAAGTAATAGTGTTTGGAGCTTTTTTCCTCTAAAGCTGCTGTTCCAGTTCTTTTTGAACTCAGAAGCAGCCTGTGACTAGCTCTGCCTTTGTTAGCGGCGTCGGGGGGCTAGTAGGGTTTGAATACAATGAAAGGCTGCATGTTATGTGTAAGGGGTTCTGGCAAAGCTTCGTTCGCAGCGCAGGTAAAGCACCAGTATTTCCTGTTCAGCCATCATATATAGGGAAATCCAGTTACAACAGGGTCCTCCTGACAGCTGGGGTGAAGTCTTGGTCTGCTTGCCCTCCCCGCTGGTGCATCAGCAGATGGTGCTGCCCTGATGGTGGCAGGTTTTTTTTTGCTGTGGTAAGTGCCAGGGTAGATTCTGAACTGTGGAAAAAGTGCTGGGAGCCACCTGCTGCTGCAGCAGATCTGCTCAGGCTGTGGGCATTTTGCATCAGCGTGGGAACCACTGGGCTGAGGCGCTGCTTGTGACGTTGGCCGTGAGGGCAGGGAGGTTGCTGTCCGTGTGGCTTCTGGCTGAAGGGTTTCCAGGAGGTGAATGTTTGAATATTTGCTTAATGTGCAGTCCTGTAATCTGTACTGAGCAGCCTTAATGCTCTCTCTGATAAGGCTTTCACTGCGGAATAAACATGTTTGCACACTGCTCTGGAACCCGTTGGTGGGGAGGACAGGCTGTATTAATGAAAAGTCGTTCCAGAAAGAGCAGACATGTTTCTGTGATACATGAGATCTGACCAGGAGACTGATGTAATCTGTATCTATACTTTTGCACAGAAACCCCATCCTTGGGAGGAAGAAGTTGCAACCTCATCCAAATATAATCCAGGTGATCCGAGCGTTCACATCCTCTGTCCCTTTGCTGCCCGGAGCCTTTGCAGACTATCCCGATGTTCTTCCATTAAGCCTGAATCCCAGAGGGATCGGTCACAGCCGCACACTCTTCTTGGTGATGAAGAAGTAGGTAGAGAGAAACTTGTTAACGTGACTTGGGCTTTTCATGAGACAGCCTGGCGAGGCTGCATATTTGGCTGTGACACGGGTCCTTGCAAAGATCTGGCCTGGGCTGCTGCCAAAAAGCAGAGTACAGTCTTGGAAATGTCTCCTAAGACCTGTGCCAAGTCCTTGAGATTGTAACTCGTTTGACAATGAAGACAAGCCATTCTTTTTAATCATGGCCCCAAATTAAAGTAAGAAGTGAGGAGCTTGTACCCATTATTGTCTGCCCTTCTAAGTCTGAACTTCACCCTTAGTCTGAACATGCCGCTATAGACAGAGTAGAATCAGTAATGAGATTTATTAGCACTTGGCATCTCTGGCTTTCTCAGTCAGGTTTTGATTTTGAATGGGTGTTGTGGTTGTGTCGACATAAAAGCACCTTCTATTTCCCTCTCTTTTGTTCTGCCTGCATCTGGAGAAGCGCCCTGTCCTCTCTGTATTTCATGAATACGTGCTTTCTCCTGATGGGCACATCTCATTTTGTTCATATGATCTGCATTAGGAATCTGCCTTCTCTTGTGGGAAAAATATAACACCAGTACATAAAACCAGCAGGAATGACCACAGTCTACCTGGAGCCCCTCACCCCGCTGTTTAAGAGGCTTCTTTTATTTGTCGTTGAACTCGGGCAAGAGTGCCAAAAATTCAGTGGTGGGTGGCATTGCAAAAGAGAGGATTTGAGAACAGTGGGCAGGGGAGTGGTGTCAGGGCGAGGCTGGGATCTGGGAAGGCATCACAGAGGTCAGGAAGAGTGTGTCACCAGCCAGCCAGCGCTGAGGTTGAGCTGCCAGCGATAAGCTTCTGAGATGCTAATTCAGAGGTGTTCCTTGTTCTAACTAGTTACCCGTGCACGCTGCGCCAGTATCTGAGGGAGAGCAGTCCAGATGTTTGTCTCTCCACGATGATGATTTTACAGCTCTTGGAAGGTGTGGACCATCTTGTGCGACACGGAATAGCACACCGAGACCTGAAGTCTGACAACATCCTGGTTGAATTTGATTCTGGTATGTAGATTGCTGAGTATAAATGTCAATTGAGTCCTGCACCAAAGCGATGCAGTTATGTTGCTATGCGGGGAAATCCTACCCAGGTGTGTGTTTGGGGGAAAACCAAGCGCCAAACCCTTTAGTTTTTAGCTTACTGCTTGCTGTCACTGCAGTGCTGGGAAGTCATTTATCCTGTCTGCGCCTCAGGTTTTGGATCATTAAAAGGGACTTGAAAGGAGCGTTGTGCTGTAACCAGATGGTGAGACACAGTGTATTGCTGACGGGACACGTTACACAAGCACAGTGAACATTGGCTGGAGCAGATGGGTGTACATTAACAGCGCATTTGTGATGCTGGAGGTGCCTTTGCTTCAGGCTCTCGGCTCTGGCACCTCTCGCTAGCCCAGTAGCACAGGGCGGTTCTTAAAAATCCCTCCTTACGGTCAGGGTAATAGTGGTGCACCCTGGGATGATGAAACATTGGTTGGAAGGCAAGGGAACTGACAGTGTTAAAGCCAAAAGCAGCATTTTCATTAGCGCTTGTTCTGTCAGCCTCACTGAGCTCAATTTTAATTATCTCAGCTCTTTTTTTGGTGTGATTGAGATGTAAATGGGCAGGAACCAACAGCAGGCAGTCAGATCTGTATGATTAGGAGGTGAGTAGATTGAGCAGTACCAGGGAGTGAGAGAGAGAGGCTACTGGAATCACACCCTTCCTTCCCTGGGACAGGCCTGACAGGCAGACAGGACACATGGTATGGAGGAGTCCCTATCCTCTCTCCACCTGGCTGAATGCAATGACTTAAGGGCTTGGGGGGAACGACGATGAGCTCCTGCCTGGCACAGCAGGCATGTCTCCTCTGTGACCACCCCACCTGTCCAGGTGCCCTTGCTTAACAGGTACAAGGCTCTGCAAGCGGAACCAAGCAATAAAGAGAACGATGGTTCATGTAGCTGAGTTGAAGCTGGCCTACCCTGCCTCAAATCTGCTTTTGTAAACTAAAATCGGTGGGTCAGAAGACTCTCTCTCTGTTCATATGACTGAATGCTAACCTGTGTCATTTGCAGCTGGCTGCCCCTGGCTGGTGATCACGGACTTTGGTTGCTGTTTGGCAGATGAAACCATCGGCTTGAGACTGCCTTTCACCAGCTCTTACGTGGATCGGGGTGGCAATGGCTGTCTTATGGCACCTGAGGTAGGTGTCAAACGGACACCTTGAGCTCTGAAAGGTGAAACATAGTCAGTCGATGTTATGAGGCAGAATCGACCTTTCCCACAAAGTTTGCTCTTCAGTCTGTTCTTGGGCCCCTTTCTGTGTAGCTGTTGAAGAAGTTTGCACAGCAGTCCTTGTGTGGTGACAGTAGGTTTTGGATGAAGTTCCAGGTGGTTGTGCAATTATTTATAGTTCCTTTTTACTTCTCTGATGATAACCATAATAAAAGCGAGGACGCTCTTAACTGCCTGCTTGACCTGGAGCTCCTTGCCTTGCTTAAGTGCTGTGCAGGTTTGGTTGTTCATCTGCCTGTCTCCTGTCCATCTCCAATCCCACTGTGAAATAGCCTTGGGACTCTGTGAACGCCAGTCAGGGGCAAGGACTAAAGCCTAGGCGTGATGACAGGACTCCTCCTGGTGTCCCACTGGGTTGAGCAGTGCCAAAGGCTTAGAGCATGCCTATAGGCAGTATTTACACCAGAGATTTAGAGGAAACCTAGCTTTGGTTTCAGTCTCTCTCCGCTTATTACAATCGAAATGCTGACTCGACCCTTGAGAATTAGTTTTAGCACAGAGCCCACCCTAGAGCTGTTTATTTGAACATCCCCATCTCTGTGACAGGTGATCACAGCATCACCGGGTCCAGGCACGGTCATCAACTACAGTAAAGCTGACGCTTGGGCTGTTGGAGCAATTGCCTATGAAATCCTTGGCTTGGCCAATCCTTTCTACGGCCACGGGGAATCGGCTCTGGAGAGCAGAAGTTACCATGAAGACCAGCTGCCCAGCCTGCCCAATCATGTGCCCCTTGAGGTGAAGCAAGTGATAAAGATGTTACTTCGGAGGGATCCCAACAAGGTAAGAAACCCGGTGTCTTGAAGAAGTCACCTGGCTGGTCTTGGGGAGGGAGTACTTGTAGATCCTTTTGCCTGGAGGGCCATGGCTGCAGGACTGCAATCCAGATAGTCACTGCAGTGTAGGTAACAATCAAAGAGCAGTGCAGAGTCTTTGCTGAAGTATAGCGTGGCCCCTCATGTGTGGTGTGGAATAGTTTCAGGGATTTCAGCAGATGTTTCTGTTAGGGAACTGGACCTTGAACTGGGGGGGTTCCATGCAGCTGCCTGATTTCAACAGTCACAAAGAGCTTTTGAACTGTAGGGACCGCGTGGTGCCTTGGAGGAGGCCCAGGGGGCTTTGGCAGTGTAGGTGCTGCAGGCACGAGATGGGCTGTGAGTGCAGCAGGATCTGCTTATCTTCCCCCTCCTTCCTTTTGCAGAGATTGTCTGCTCGAGTTGCTGCTAACGTGCTTCACCTGAGCCTTTGGGGTGGCAGTGTCCTAGCGTCCACAACCCTGAAGGCCGACCAGATGATCTCCTGGCTTCTCTGCCAGTCTGCGGCCGCTCTGCTCACAGAAGGACTGGTGGACAAAAGGCGGGTAGAAACCAAAATGAAGATGTGCTTTTTGGCAAACCTTGAGTATGAAGACCTCTGGGCAGCAATATTCCTGTTGCTGGCCTGGAGAAGCCGCTCTGGGTGAAGAGTACC
Organism: Microhierax caerulescens; assembly: GCA_035590215.1. Lineage (NCBI taxonomy): Eukaryota > Metazoa > Chordata > Aves > Falconiformes > Falconidae > Microhierax > Microhierax caerulescens. Next base: position 109,521,335 of record JAVJGJ010000037.1, read on the forward strand.
ATCTGACTCAGCCATGCCATAGATCAGGGGTCCTCAAACTACGGCCTGCGGGCTGGATACAGCCCCCCAGGGTCCTCAATCCGGCCCCCCTGGTATTTACAGAAACCGCCCCCCACCCCCCTGCTGGTGGGGGAACCCAGCAGCCGCAGATGACTGCCTACCACTTAATCCATGCGCTGGCCCCCTGTTTAAAAAGTTTGAGGACCCCTGCCTTAGATAAATGGCACGTTTTAAAGGCACATATTCTTCTGCCTGGAGTCCTGTAGTGCTTTAGGGAACAAAAGTGCAGGTCTGCGTTTAAGAGGTTGAGTTTATCTCTAGCAAGCATTAGTACACGCTGCTTTCCTCTCCCTGCTAGAGGAACTGCCCTTGCTTCCTTAGTTTCTCGGTGTGAGGGCGTGTGGACCGTGCAGGTGTCCTGAGGTACGTGGTTGGTTTTGCTTGCATTCGGGAGCTCTTAAGTGACTTCTCAATCATGTGTTGACCGAAGCGATTTCCCTTTCGGAAGAGGGGCGTGTGGGAGGAGGCACTGCCTGGCTGCTCGTTACACGGAAGCATCATGGGTTTCAGCACTACACTGAGAAAGCCAAGCTGACAAAGGGACGCGCGATCTTTCTTTTCTTAGGGAGCGGTGGTCTCGAGATGGTAATCCTCTGCAGCCACAGACAGGTCTTGCTATAAAATTACAGCTTAAAAGCCTCCTCAGTGAGGTGCTGCCTGGTAACGTCGGCGTCAGGAGCCGCTTGCTTCTTGTGGTAACACACCATTCAATACCCCACCAGTTGCACGCAAAATAGTGGAAATACATTGAACTCAGAACCCACTTACATGGGTTCCCTGACTGTGGTCGTGTGGTGACTGCTGCCGTGGGGTCCAAGGCTGAGTCAAACCAGTTGGGGATAATAGTGCAAATGAAAGGGCGCTGAGCAGCAGTGCCTGCTTAAAGAGGTTAGTGTGATGCTCTGCTCTCTTACTGACCTTTTTTTTTTTTCTCTGTTGAAGAAATATCCTTTGGTTGGGCAGGATAGGAGACAGATGTTTGAACAACAGCAGTCGTGTTTATGAATACAACATTTGATTTCATAGTGTTTATGAAAACAACATTAGATTTCATGTCTATTGCAGTGTTCAGAGGAAATGGGGAGAATGTTATGTATGCTTGTTGCACAATAAATTGAAGATGAAGCTCTGCTGCCGAGTGGGTCTCTAGATGTAGTTCATCTCCGTTCGGTGGAGGTGGGCTTTAGGCTGGTGGAGGCCTCAGGCCCAACATGGCCCTGGTTCAGCGGTGTCTTAAAAGATCGTTCAGCTCTTTCCAATGCTGCCTGTGGAACGTGTCGTTTTATTCCACCAAATGGAGTTTTCTGAAGAGGAACAACCTTGCCTTGTGAACCTGCCTGTTTGGTATTCTCCTGAATGGTAAATCACTGCTCCTGTAGTTTGTGGGTCGATGACAGCGTGTGTTGAACAGCTGATACCCCTAACCCTCACACAGTAACATGCCATCAGGATCTCACATGCTGAAATGCCAGTTCAGCAATGGTGCAAAGCCACCTGCCAGGGACCTGCCCCGCTCATTTTGCCTTGGGCACAGCACGCTGCTGGGGCTGTAAGGAAGGCTCAGCGAAGAGCACAGAGCCTGGGAAATCATGGGAAGTGAGCTCTTTGGGGAAAAAGTTGCAGCAAAAGAACATTTTTTTAATACTGGTCTGACCCCAGCCAAAGCTGCTACTGCTTTTTCTCAGGTGCTGAGTTCTTGCAGCACACTCTTAGCTGGGATGGCTGCCTCGGATTTGTGAGCTCTGTGCTTGTGTCTAGCAGTGAGGCCTGTTCCCCAGATACCACCTCTGGAGCTCTTTGAAGAGTAAATACTGTCATTTTTCTGGCAGGTCTCTGCTCTGTCCTCTCTTTCTGGCAGTCCGCAGTGTGAGCTGGCGAGAGCTGGGTAGCTCACCAAGTTGACATGCAGCATCGTCCCTTGTCCCTGCAGTACGGTGCACGGAACACATGTGTTCCATAAGCAGCTGGGGGGAGCAGCCTTGCTGCTGTGAACCTGCTCCAGCGCATTCCCTTGCCTCTGCCTTTCCCTGTCTCCAGGGTCCCATTGCTGCAGAGTAGGGAGCAGCATGCGGGAGCTGGAGCCGTCTGATTTCAAGTGTGTCAGTACTAGGCCAACCAGGGATCAAATGGATCGAATGGTGCTGGTTACCTCCAGGCATTAACGAAACTTGCTCCCCCTGGAAATCATTTCATCTCTGTCCTCAAAAATGGCCTAAAACGCTTGTCCTGCAGCGCTGCCGCCGGTTCTTAAGTCCCCGTTAGTGTTTCTCCTTTGTGTTTTGTCTGTCGACAGTTCTGCTGAGGTTAAACTTATTTTTGTTTTCTTTCCCTGCCTGCCTTTCATTAGTGAGATATTTTTATGATTTTTCAGCATTTGTGGTGCTTTTGTAAAGCGTGGTTTGACAGTATATGCTGTTAATGCAACAAATGCTGCCTCACTTTTCTGCATGTGCTGGGGGGGAGCAAAACTGGACCATTTCCCAGCACGTCCCTCTTGCCCTGTTGTGCTAATCCCTAGGCAGGCGCTTGTTGGGGACAAGCTGTGGCACTTGTTCCCGGTGCTGGCTGGGAAGCAGAGCAGGTGTTGGGAAGCGGGGATGGCCAGGAGGAGGACCTCGGGGGGCTGAGCCAGATCTCTGCCCCTGCCTGAGCAGTGGGGTGTCCAGCTGCACTTTGAACCCTGGGGAGGGTGGCGGGCGCTCTGCCCGCCTGTGGTGTTTGAGGCGAGACAGAACAGGCTCTGCTGCGTGTGGGGCTGAGGGTCGGAGCCTGTGGGGCAGGATGAGGACCCTGCTCCGGGCTGGCTGCAGCCAGCTGCTGCCCCGGGAAGCCGGGCCCCGCGCTCGCCAGCTGGCTGTGGTGGCCGCCCCACGCCGCGGCCCCTGGCCCTCGCCCAGTGTGTCCCCGGGGCACGGGGCCCCTCACCGCTGGGCTGCATCGTTCAACATTCCCCCCAGTGCCCTGTTAGTGGCCCGGCCCGCGGGGGTCTGCTCCATGATGAAACTGCCCGTTCAGGCATCGGCAGAGGGACTGGACGCAGCTTTCGTTGGCGTCCCTCTGGACACGGGCACGTCCAACCGGCCAGGAGCCAGGTAAGGGCTCGCCGCGGTGCCCGGGGAGCCGGTGCTTCGCTCCAGCCGGCCAGCACGGCCTCTCTCGGGAGAGGGGCGCTGGGCACACGGCGTGGGCGGCGGCAGCTCTGCCCAGCAGCTTTTCTGACCCAGCTGTGCTGTCACCCCAGGTTTGGCCCACGTCAGATCCGGGCTGAGTCGGCGATGCTGAGGAGGTACAACGCCAGCACCGGGGCAGCACCTTTCGACTCCCTGCAGGTGGCTGACATCGGTGACGTGAACGTGAACCTCTACAACCTGCCCGACAGCTGCCGCCTCATCCGAGAGTCCTACCAGAAGATCGTGGCCTCCGGCTGTGTGCCCCTCACCTTGGGTAAGGACCCCGTGTCTCCCTGCCATGCCGCCGCGTGCCTGCTTGTCCGAACTCCCTCTCTTCTCCGCCTCATCCAGTTGGAATGTGGTAGAAGGTGAGCGGTGAATCTGTCCCTGGCGCGGGGCGTTGTGCTGTGTCACGGGTGAATTTACAGGCCCTCTGCTGAAATGGCTGCCAGCAGCGATGCCTCCTGCGCTGTGCCAAAAGGGAGGAGGGTGGGTCAGCCGAGAGGCCGTGTCAGTGCTCCCCAGCCGGCACAGCCTGGAGCTCAAGGGAAGGCAATCGGTGACACGCTTTCTGTGTCCTGTTGTGCAGGACCTAAAGCAAGAGCAGTCTGTGTCCCTCTGGAAAGCCTCGAGCGAGTGCCCAGCAGCGTGCTGCTTTGCCCAAGGCGTGCTTTGGGCACCTGTTGAAGCTTCCAGCTGTCACAGCTTGGCATCGCTGAGTGAAGTGAGTGTAGAGAGTCACGAGGGGCAAATCATCAGTTACAGCATCCTCAGAAGTGAATCAAGCACCTACTTATAAGCCTGGACAAGGGTCCCGCTCCATGGGCTGCAGCTGCCGGCAGTCGTGCATCTCTGGTCCTCCTGAGGAGGGAGGAAGCAACTTGCACATGGGAGCCTCAGGTTTTCCTTCGGGAGTGAAGCCCTAGGGTATAGAAACAAGTGCAGGATTAATGGAGTTGGGGGGAAAATTGCCTGGGAAGAAACATAATGAGTGCTAAGCACCTCTTGCAGGACTTCACACCCTCTTCCCTGTCCTGTTGCAGGTGGAGATCACACCATAACCTACCCCATCCTGCAGGCCGTGGCAGAAAAGTAAGCTGCTAATTTGGAGATGTAGATTAAGGACCTGGGAAGGAGCCTTGGGAAGGCTCATGGCAGGACCATCGTGCACGGGATGGGGATTGACGCAGCCACCTGTCTCGACTAGGCATGGTCCCGTGGGACTGGTGCATGTGGATGCTCACACCGACACAGGGGACAGAGCCCTGGGGGAGAAGATCTACCATGGGACCCCGTTCCGGCGCTGTGTGGAGGAAGGGCTGCTGGACTGCAGCCGTGTGGTGCAGATCGGCATCCGAGGCTCCTCCTATGACCCTGACCCTTACCAGTACTGCCGGGAACAGGTCAGCTCAGCCACAGGCCTGTGCCAAGTGCTGCTTTCTTTCCCTGCTGCTGATATTCCCATGTCATTAATATTCCCTTAGCATCAGCTGGGTAGGAAATGTCTTTTCTGCACCCTGTCCCACGCCAGCGGCTTGGCCCGCAGGACAGGCGCTCCCAGCACTTGGAGCCATTAGTTGAGCAGCACGGGTGAAAGCTGAGCTGGGGGGGGCACTCCACAGCTCGGCCGTGCGCTGAGGATTTATCCCGATGGGGCAGGGGATGCTGCGCTCTGCCCACCTTCCCTGAGCGCACACCCACGTGTGTCCGTGTGCCCGCAGCGGTTCCGGGTGGTCCTGGCTGAAGAGTGCTGGCTGAAATCCCTGGGGCCACTGATGGAGGAGGTGAGGAAGCAGATGGGGGACCAGCCAGTGTACATCACTTTTGATATCGATGGGCTGGACCCTGCCTATGCCCCAGGCACCGGAACACCAGAGGTGGCTGGGCTCACACCCGCACAGGTAAAGGGGTGCAGCTTCCTTCCCCCGTGGGGCAGGGACCTTTTTGTGCCCATTGGGGGAGGTCACAGCACCAGCGCAGGGCTGGGGAGGCCGGGGAGCGTTTTCTAGGGGTGACGAGGAAGGGAAGTGTTGAACTGGTGAGGTTTGGTCTGTAGAGGTTGGGTTTCCTTGTCTGTGTATGGGGAAAGCAGAGCCCCGGACCGGCCCGCTAGGTCAGGTGTGCTTCCTGATCCCAAATCTGTTTTCTTCCTAGGCTTTGGAGATTATCCGTGGCTGCAAAGGACTGAATGTAGTGGGATGTGACCTCGTTGAAGTCTCACCCATGTACGACGTCTCTGGTGAGTCTAAAGCTGGTTGGCAGTAAAGAGGTGTGCCTGGCAGGCAGCTGGCCAGGCTTGACAGCGGTTGGGCATTCATGGCTTGTGGTTCCCCCCCCCTTTCTGTCGCCTCTCAGGAAACACAGCCCTCCTGGGGGCGAACCTGCTGTTCGAGATGCTGTGCATCCTCCCCGGAGTGCGGACAGTGCGAGGGCAGCTCCCGCCTGCCCCAGGGGCAACAGGGCTCTGACCCTGGCCGTGGCTTTCAGTCCCATTCCCCTCGACCAGTTGCAGCCAATGTGGGCTTTGCAGTAAGGAATAAATGCCACTTACTACTAAAAAAAGGTAATTTTAAGCTGAGAAACTGTGAAGTAAACTAGCAGATGCATTTGAACAGCCCATTTTAACAAGGGTGGCTGTAGCTTTTGAGTTTGCCTGGGAAAGGAAAAGATGAGGCTAATGGCGTTTCAAGCCTGTGCTTGAAACACTGGAATCACTCACCTGGCTCGTAGGGGCACACAGCAGAACTGCCACCAGTAAAAAGTTTCTCCTATTAAGATGCAGCAGCAGGACAATGAATGCAGAGGAAGGGAGGGCAGCCACAGGTGGCTTGGGGCTTGTTCTGAGAGCAGGGGGATGGATACCGGACTGGATTGCCTGCTGGGGATAACCAGGCATCTCCTGCAGCAGGAGCAGTGTAATTGCTCTGGGAATTTCTGAGCTGACGCAGAGGTGAGTTTAGTTTGTACGTGGAAACACAGAGTCGCCTCATCACACATTAAAATAGTTTATTTTGGTTGCGAATCTGTAATTGTCTTAAAACAAAACAACATCAGTGCCCGTTCACAAATACAAAAAAAAAAAAAAAAGAAGAAAAAAAGACAAGTTTGCCAAATAAGTTAATTCTCCCCCCCTTTCCCAGTATCAAAAGTGCAAAATATGTACCTAATTTTCAGTCCTACTTCTCAGGCTGCCTTACTGTGCTAGTTCCTGGCAGGCTCTGTACAGGGAGGAGGTTTGGTACCACCTTTAGCCCCGGGAAGCTGCACCCCTTTGCTTCTGAGCGGTGTGCGAGTGCTCGGATCTCCCTCGAATAGTCCACCAGGACTGAATTTCCTCCTTCTTTGGATGACGAACCACCGCGTATGTAACGGAACCGCAGGTGCGCTTTGCAAATGATATGTTATGATACGGGTCAAGTGCAGCTGGAGGTGGGGGGGGTTAGAAAAC
>JAVJGJ010000037.1:109528035-109539261 GCA_035590215.1 Microhierax caerulescens
GCGGGGGGAGGGTGGACATACCCTGGGCATAAGTGGCCTCTGGCCACACTCTTCTGCAAGAAAGAAGCACCCAGAGCTCTGCAGTGGCACCAAAGCTCACCAAACAAGAGGGGTTTAGAACAGTTTGGCTTTTGCTTCAGCCCACAAAAAGTTTCTCCGTCAAAGGGCGACAGGAGCCAAGCTGGTCCGACTTGGTTAAACATGCTTCATTCCAGCTGCAGCTGGCAGGGCCGGTGTGCCGCAAGCACCCCTTAACCAAAACTCCATCCTAAAGGGGAGGTGGTTACCTTTGCTAAAAAGAAAATAATTGAAAAAATTATTCCAGCAAGTGTGCGGCATGTGACCTGTATTTTGAAGGCCCAAGTGCCTTCTCTTCATACTTGGGGCAGGGCTGAGTTCCCTGGCTGTAGCACAGCTAGGCACTTTTTTTTTTAAACACACCCAGGGTTTTCTCCTGGTTTCTGAGTAGCTGAAGAGACAGAGGAGACCCAGAGAAATTTGTTTGTTTTGGGTTTGCAAATGTCTAAGAAGTTATGCAGAGCCTGCCACCAGGCTAAGACCTATTCTGGCCACATCCTGCATGGCAAGCTGCAGGGAAAGCACGTGAGAGCGCTGCGGCAAATGAAGATGAAGTCTAGCAGCATCCAGCCAGCATTTGTTCCCGCTCTACTTCAGCGTTACGTGTGCGCCTCGGTGCTCTTTGGCAGGGAGCAGACCTCTCCCTTCCTTCCTTCCTTCTTCCTTCCTTCCCTCTGCTTTAGTGCAGCAGTTTCAAGCTGTGGCCCAGAGTTGGCTGAGCTAAAATTAAGTAACCTCACATAGGGTCAGCTGGTAGCAGCGTAGCTTTTATTTGGAAGTACATTATACATGGTGGTTGAGATACCTGTGGTGGTCGAAGCACGCCGATCTGCTCCCAGGGTGGGGAGGAGCGCAGCAAGCCAAGGGATTGTGAGCAGCTAGGTCATGGTGGCAGTAAAATGACTTGAGCATTCCTGGATTTCATATGGGATCAGCAGCTAGCTCAGAGACTGGCAGAGTTGTTCTAACTGGCTGCTCTGCTATGACGGCAACTAAGGCGGCAAGGGCCAGCCGAGCTTTGAGTTAACACCACATGCTTGACCGAGCACTCTACCGTCAGGTTCGGCCCCCCCGGCAAAGGCCACCCCACTCTGATCCCTGTGCTCTGGCACCGCCGCAGCCTAACGGCGACCTGGTACCGGGGGGGCCTGGGTCACATGCTGTGCAGCTGGAGGAGGCACTGCCAGTGCCAGCTGGGCTGACGGCGGCCGCCCCAGAGCAGCAAAAAGAAAGAACGAGAGCCACCAGATTTCAGCCCTGGCTGCACAGGGAAACCCTGCTTCGCTCCTTCGCTTTAGCGAGGATCTGGCCACGAATCTGCTGCTCGCCTTCCCACCGCCTTGCAAAGGGTCTCCCTTTCCCCTCACCGTGGTGTCAAAAGCAGCTGTCAGAGCTGTAAATGTAAGCCAAAGCCCAAACCAAAGCCTGCGCTTTGTGACTGCCCTGGCTTCGCACAGGCCTGCAAGTTCAAAAAGACACCCCACCCCCAACGCAAATGCACAAAAAACCCAAGGCAGCAGCCTGCGTGTTGAGACACCGAGGGTGGTAGCAGGAAGGAAACGGGCGAGAGGCTGAAACCCACGCCCAAACCAAAAGGAACTTACATGTAAGCGACAGTCTGATGATACCGCACGCCTGGGGCAACGTTTCAAGAGTACAGTTTTCAAAGAATTAGGTTCCATGATACAAAGGAAAGTTTGTACTATGGGTGTAAGGGTGTTTGAAAGGAGCCCGGACCGACTCCCTGGCAGCTAGGTAGAGTTTCTTTTACACATCTACTGGCTTGTAGCAGCTCACGCCTACAATCTGAGGACGCAGTTAAAGTTATGGCTCTAGGATACATCGTCTAAAATTGACAGAAGCAGAAAGGCATCTGAAAAATTCAATGTGACGTTTAAATGGCTCAACACTTTTACAGTATTTACGGCCGTGCAAAACCCCTTCCCTCCCTAGTTACGGTTTTGCCAGTGAAGCTGCACGTGGAACTATGATATGATGAGCATGAAACATGCAGATTGCCTACTAGCCCGCACCACAGGCACTCCTCCCAGCTACAGGTTTGCTACGAGGGAGATGCTCCCAACCATACCATACCATAAGTGTTCTAACACTTATTCACTTACCACAGGGAAAGCTGATCAAGTATGACTGCCTGGTGGGAGGCCTTTCAGAAAGGCAGGGCCCACAAGGGTCTGCAGGGTCTTGCCGGTGTTACACCATGCACCACGGGCTAAGCACACGGGGAAGGGGAGAGAGAACCAGGACCTGACCCGCATTACCAGCCGTGTTCGGTCTGGCCCGAGTCGCCAGGGCAGAGGAGTCATGGGGTTTTCTTCAACCAAAGTCAACTGAGAGATGGAGTGGTGACTCAGGAAGCAGATGCAGCAAGACAAGAAGGGAAAAACGGCCTTCTTGGCTCTTTGGTAGTACGGCGTCCAAACGCACGAGGAGTGGGCGGCGGGGGGATTTCAGTGTGCTTGGCTGCGCTCCTGGGCTCCAGACGCGGGGAGATATTTTCTAGTTGCTGGCCCTAGGAGAGTTCATCTAAAACCTAAGGTCCATTCGTCACAGTTTGTGTATTCCTGGAAAGAGCTGTCCCTCGTCATCTTCGTAAAAAGTGTGTCCATTAGAATCTCTTTAAAATCCCTCAGTCTAGCGCGGGCCATGAGGGGATATAGAACCTCTGTAAGGAACCCTCCAGGAGGCGTTCCATCCAAAAGGACAATTTGTGTAATTTGTTTTTAATGGATCGAGAACCCGGGCTGCAGGAGTATTTCCCTCTGGCTTCCACAGGTACCAAGGAATTGTACTCCTCGCATAATGCCAGGGTTCCTCCCTCATCCCCGGATCGGTGAGGCTTAAAGAGGCAGAAGTATTTCTTGTGGCCATTCAGGGCCAGGACATAGCCCGTGTAGTCACGCTCGAGGAAATGCTTGTCATACTGGTTTGGGATGGGGGCTGCATCCTGTGCGAACTCTAACAGGTACTCCAGCCATTCTCGGTGCTTGTCCAGGCTGAGGAAGGAGAAATGAAGAGAGCTGCTCCTGGGGGAAGAGTAAAGGGGAAGTGGGATTAGCACGTGTCTCCCGAGTCAGGCTGTTCCTACTGGACAGGTAAGTGTCCAGTATACAGTGTACAGTGGCTGCAGCTCCTTTTTTAACCCCATTCAGCACAGGTGACCAGTGCCTAGCGTGCGGCACTGGTGTGCGCCCTCCTCATTGAAATATGGGTACGGCAAAGCAGCGGCAGCACCAGACCTGTCTGGCTAGGAAAGGTTACTCGGTTTTTGGTGACTCGCTGCCACTGATGCGCGCAGAGGCCACTTTGCTGGCTGGAAGCATTCCCTCCTGGTGAGTGAGCCAACGCTGCTGCTAACTTGTCATCAGAACAGCATTGTCCGAGCTGTTAAAACCAAAACAGAAACCCGGGAGAGGGCCCCAGCCTACCCTGTGAACGTGTAGACTTCCAGGGCGAACTTCTGGAGGAGCATGGTTTTGGTCGAGTTGGACAGGATCAAGACCACGTTCATGTGCCCTGGCCTCAGGCGCACCAGGTTGCTGTTGTAGTTGATGTCCGTTAGCTCGGTCACCTCAACGAAGCCCTTTTTGGGCATCCTGCTGCAACAGGACAGTGACGGGGTGAAGGGGGAACAAGGGACCGGGAGAGGCCGAGGATGCAGGAACTGTGAAGTCATTCCCTGCCCTTTGCCAAGCCGTCCCCGTGCCCTCGAGTTCAAGCCTGTTTAATGGGTGCCAGGGCCAGACTCGGATCTTCCTCAATGAGTTGGTCAGACCTTTACCTTTCCCCCCTCTCCCCAGTGATATTGTCTGGGGCCCACTCAGCAGGAATCAGGTAATAACTAAGGTTGCACACCCCTGTCCTTGCTGGCCCTGGTGCTGGCTGAGCACTAATCCCACCCCTCTCACTGCACCCACGCTGCCCCACGCAACGAAGGTGCCATGCCTGCACAACTGTGGCACTTCTCTGCCACCCCTCTAATGCTCTGCTCTGCCCAGAGGCCCCCCAAGTCATGCTTCAGTGGAATGTGTGTGTGGAGAAATGAGAGAGGGAACCTGCTACTCTCTTTGCCAAAGTTTGCATCGTTCTTCTCCATCTTTGCAGTGTTTTCTTCTTTCTCAGAGGGAGGAGAGTCCCTTGTGTCGCTTGAATCACTGCAAAGGAAGATTATCTTGGGTGTGTTTAAGGCACTACAGAATGGAGAGAGGAGCTATCGGCTGGACTGTAAGATCCCCTGGGACCTTTTGGTGTGCACTCACCTGAAAGCCTGAACAATGACGGTGCCAAAGAGAATGAAGAGCGCAGAGAAGAGCAAGGACAGTAGAGGCATCATTTCTCGCCTGATGGGAAGATTTGCAAATGGCAGTCAGGGCTGTGAGTCCCACAGTTTCTGTTTGAATTTCAGTTCCTGTTACCTCAAGTAATACCATGCGGTTTCCCCAGAAACTCGCCCGGTTTCCTGGGGTCTTAAAGACAATCAAGATTTTGAGCACTGTCCTGCTCCCACCCAAAAGGAGGAGGATAAAAACGGATCCATTTTAAAAACAAGTGACAGGGAAGAGGTGAAAGACAATGACAGATGCGTGTTTTTGGGAGCATAACATCCACGCTCAGCCTCAAGGCAAAGCACGGCATACTCGAGGCAGAAGCTAACGTCACTGTGGCACCACCACTTGTTGCCTAAAACTCGAGAGAATACAGGTGCCCGTGTGTTTTGGTATGTTCTCAATTCCTGTCTATAAGACCCTGTTTCTGCTATGCCTCTGAAACAAGGTAATAGCAATCCTGCTCCCCATTGAGACTCATTCACACCCAATCCGTACCAGTTACTGTGAAACAAACTGTCCCAGCAGTCCGAGATATAGTCCAGCATGGAGTAAAACCATCGGATAAGGAACATCTGTTGAAAAAGAAAAAAGCCAATGCCAAACCCGCTACCCAGAGCGCCCCGACGGGACTCCCAACCCTCAAACCAAACCCTGGGCCTGATTGGCTCTGGAGCATGCCGCAGGCTTCCCTACAAGAGCAGGAAAAGAGTCTCACCCTGATATTTTAAAATACAAATAATGCCCATGAAGGGCTGCAATGGGACCATCCGAAAAAGGAGAAGCAGTGGAAAGGCCATGTGCTTACGGGAGCGAGCTCGTCATTCAGGTCTGCTAGAACGGTCTCCAATGAGAGAAGGCTGGGGTCTGTCCTCAGCTGGTCCAGAAGATCCAGGAGGATGAAGTTGTCCTCTTTGCTGCCTTGCCAGGCCTCCTCCAAGGCTTTATAGACAACCTTCCCAGCATTGTTGCGTCTCTCCAGAATGACCACCTGGATGAGGCAGTAACAGTGCAGATGTCAGTCTGGGGAAGGTACCGTTTTCTAGACAGATATTATGCTTCAAATCACTGCCCAGAATTGGGAGTCAGATCAAGGTATAGCCTCCTGCCCAAAGTGATGTGAATTAGAACAACAGGTGAAAGGAAAAGGGGGGGATGGGAAAAAAATAAAAAAAGGGAAACCCTCACAGATGATTTTCCCTTATACTTCTCCTCGTCCATCAGCAAGGCGTTGGCAAATTCTGGCTGCCGATCATTATAGATGTGCACAAACTTCAGTGTGTCTTTTGTGTTGGCCACAGCAAAAGTCAAAAACGCGTCATAAGCTGCAGCAAACTTGTCACCTTCTCCAGTAAGCAAGACCACGCAGTGCCTAGGTAACACAACAAGAGGGTTAAGAGCCATTTGGGAAATGAGAGGAAACAAGCATCCCCTTTCCCCCATCCTGCAACATGGATACTGAGCGTGATGCAATGCATTTGTTCCCCTGCTCGCTCGGAATCAAACAAGTGGCTTTAGGAGCAGCCCCTGCGCCTCAGGGAACGAAATGGGGGGATGCATCCCCCACGGAGCCTTACTTTCGCTGACGGTGAGACTTCTTCACGGGACACAGCTCCTGGAACAGCCTCTGGCTGGTGAGTCTGGCCACTGTGAGGAACTTATTCTGGGAAAGGAAGTCATCAATGAGCTGCTTCTTCATCTCTCGTGCCTGGTGAGAACAAAGAAAGACAAGGTCAGAACCAAGTGGGACGAGGAGAGGAAAGCTGCTGCGATGTTCCTGCCCAAAGCCTGGCGAAGGCTGACAGCTACCATGGTCCTCCTGGAAATCACCCAAGACATTTTGAGACCCTGAGACCGAGCAGCTACTTGTGGCCACCCTCCTCAAAAGATCAGACACCGTAGCTGAAGCCTGGTGAGCTTCTTCTCTCCTCAGGCTTGCTTTTCCCTGTTGCTGAAGCCTGAGTTTACGCTGACAACAAACACTTTTTGCTCCAACGCCTGCCACTGACCGACCTCTTGTCACAAGGTCGGTTAGAAAACCTGGGCCTCTGGCAGAAGCTCCTGGAGGGGGCTCTGAGCCGTACCTGCACCACATCGGCAGGCCTGTCGATGTGCTCCTTGAAGATCATCATGGTGGGAGTGTAGACGTTGATGTTGTACTGACTGGAGAGCTCTTCAGTGCCTCGGAGTCCAACATAGACGTAACCAAAGGACAAGTAATCTCGGTATGCAAAGGCAGTCAGCTGGATGGGAAGAAAGCACCCGGCGTGTGTTTATGTGAGAGAGCAAATAGCATTTTCTCCCCTCCCCACGTGCCCGAGGTGACTTTGCTCTGAGCACACCATCTGCTGTGTTAAAGGTTGTCAGGCACATGCTCTAAGAGGCAAGAGCCCTGCCTCACCCTCGCTGAAGCTCAGTTTGTGTCCCCTTAGTTATCGTACAGGTATGGACCCACAGCTGGCTTTTACAGCCTGACCTTTCGCATGGTACCAGGGGTTTCACAGCAAACAGGCTTTTGGGTAACCCAAAGGAGCTATGCTGCAAAGATCACTCACTACCAGTAAAAGTTAGTTCCTGCCTCTGTTGCCGCTGCCTCTGAAACCCACCCGTGCCTTCATGTCTGCTAAGGGTACATCCATGGCAGGGCAGAGAAACTGACCCCCAACGAAGTCGGTCACCTGGCCGCGCTGTTTTCAACCGATGCAAATCAGCTTGCTCTCCTAGAACCAGTCAGTAGTACTGAGTGGCATCGGTCCGCCTCTGCTCACAGCGATACGGCATTTTCTTTTGGCACAGTGGGATTTATTAGCAAGTCGACGGCACAGTGACAGAAATCGCATTACCTTGTATAATAACGGGACAACTGGCATATGATCAAATAGGAGGACGTGGGGCTTGTTTTCTTTCTTCCAGTTGGAGAGAAAGCGGATGTAGTTTTTATCTGTAATCTTTAAATAGAATCAGAACGTTAGTGGAGCCTCTGACGAAGGCACACATGATGTCCTACTACATGATGTCCCCTACTGTCACGTCTGAAGGGGAATCGAGCCTGAAAAAGCTGTCAGGGCATTACAGAAAGCAGACTGTGGGTTCACCTTTCCAGCAACAGGCGTGCCTGCTCTGTGCTTTTTTTGGTATAGGCAGTGAATTAAAACCATCCATCTCATCCCCCCACCAACGATCCCAGTTATTGCACTCTCTGCTGATGCCGTTTCAAGACAATACTGGTGCCACTTGTGCTCTCCTAACTGTTCATCGGGACCATATGCTTTATATATGGTGGGAAGCCAAGGCTTTACAGGCATATGTAAAGAGGGGTGGCCCTCGCTGAAGACCCCACAGGAACATGAGGGGAGGGGAATGAGGCTCTGAGCAGATGGCAGGCAGGTGAGAGCAATACAGGGCCTGACCTGGCCATGTCACACTTAAAGGGGGAGGTGGGCACTCTCAGATGCTGCCCCAAATGCCCAAGCAAGGCTGAAATGCAGGAATTTTGTCTGCAATAGGTGTTCCCTATACCTTTGAAAGGGATTGTGCTGCCAGCTCCACTGTCCAAGGTCTGAATCAAAACTGGACAAAACAAACAATGGGACTCTGGGATCCCAGTGAGTTTTAGCAGCCAACCCCTACAAGCTGCCGTGCAGTCTCTCATCAGCTGGATGACAGCCTGAGGAAGAAGGGGAGTGAAATCTGTAATGACGGCTCTTAAAATGCCCTGCCAACCTGTTGGATCTTCATGTGCTAGGGACACACATCAGCTTGGGGGCCAAATTAAATGGGTCAGCCACCAAAACAGCTGAAGAGAGATGCATATCTGGATGCATGTGAGAAGTGGCACGTGACACCCTTACTGGAGCATACCTTTTCTATGAGATTCCCTGGCAGGAGGTTCTCCATGAATTGCCGCAGGTTTTCTCGAACGACGGCATTGTGGAAGAAAGTTATTTTCCCATTAATGAGCCCTAGGAGGGATGGCGTGCTGTGCGCCCCTAGGTGATGGGCGAGGCGCCTTTCATACCCAGCATGAACAACTCCAATTCCTGCTCCTGGAAAAGGACAGCAGGTTCATGTGAAAGGCAGCCTAGCAGAAAATTGAAGTTGAAGACCCGTTCTGTTGCCCAGTGTCCTGCTCAGGAGTTACTCATGGGACCATCCCTCCTAACTCTGTACTCTCCTCCACTTGCAATCCTTCAAAACTGCATTTAAAACTCATAGCTTTATCTGTGGGGAGAGGGAGACCACGTGCTGTCCTCTTTTCCACTGTCCACTGGTATTCCATGTGCTATGCTAAAACCTCAAGTAGAAAAACCTTAGCAAGGAGGAACTACAAGGCCTTTGTCTCCTGATGTCTGTTGAGTTTGTGTTTTCCTGGAAATGCATGCACACAAACGATGTCTGTGGGGAGAATGAGGAAGCTGGGGGTGGAGGGGCAAGTACAAAATAAATACCTCATGGGTGTCCAAATGTCACAAAATTTAGGGGATGGCAGCAGCCCTCAAGCGGAGGACGTATTCTGCAGGGATCTTTGCCTATCAGAGCCACCCAAGTGCAGGACCAAGAGCAACGCAGCACTTAGGCTGGCAGCCTAAACCCATAGCGGTGCGGGCAGCCCTCAGCCCCACCGCCACCTATTATCGTCAGCGTTGGACCAAGCTGCCAGCCACATGGTCAGGAGAAAAGGTGCATTGCCCTTGCGATCTAGGGGCCTGGATTTTCCCTCATTTCTAACCCGTAGCCTCATCAATTACAGTGTCAAGTGATGTTTGGGAAAGCCTTAGGCTCAACCCCTGAGGAAATCTACAGCATAAACGTGGTCCCCCAAAACCCATGGCGATCACCACAGCCTCACCGGGCAACTGATGCACACCCAGCCTCAACAACCTCGTTCTTACCCAGCGCCTCCAGCTCCTGAGCGACTTCTTTCCACACAGGCTCGATGTGGATGCAGCTGAAACACCAGTCTGAGGTTATTTTGATGAGGTAAGGTTTCTTGAAACTATCTGGAACAATTTCATTGATGTAGTGGGAAAAATGGAGCAAATACTTCTCATCGGAGGTGTCACGCCTCTCTGAATTAAAAGGGAAATTAAAGAAGGACTCGTCGAAATAGAAGCCTTCATGGAAGTGGTGGAACTGGCGATGCTGGTGCGGAGAGTAGCCCTGGCTTTCCCCGGCATCTCCATAACGGTCAAAGTTTGCCCTCTTTTCCTCGTTGGAGAGGATCTGGAAAGGAGATGATAGATAAATGCTCGCCTGAAACCACGAGGGGGAACTTCCCTGACGACAATCCCTCAGTAAATAACCGCAGCTGCGTAAGGACAGGCTATGAGAGAACGTGCAGCTTTTGCTGCACATTGGGAGGAATCAGTGTTCTGGAGAAGGGAGCTATCGCGTGGCCTCCGGGCTCATTGCAGTCAACGTGAGTAAAAAAAGCCAAAGGAAAGGAGCCAGTAAATCAAGGCTGCTGTACCCATTTCAGACACTGACTGCTCCCTGAGCCCAAACATCGTGTCATCTGAGCGCTGACACTAGTTCTCCAGAGCAGCCTTTCTCAGCACATCGGGAAGTGCCAGAAGTTTTGCTGAGTAGCTGGAAGCCCCACAGAAAAACTGCAGTTTTCACCTGGGAGATAAGAATTTGCTTTTATTTCTGTGGGCTGGGATCACTGGCTGCAGTAGCATCAGGTCAGCTGCCGCAAACCAAGGCGGCCAATTTTGAGAGCCATGCAGGAGTGATGTGCAAATTACTGCTTCGGCAAAGCATCACGTGAAGCAACTAAAGCCCTGTGGTGAGTAACACTGCTTACATCACCCCCAAAGCACTTATATGTACACATGACACAGATGAGACGGCCGCCCAGCCACGCAGGGCTTGGTGAGTAGCCACTCCTCCCTCGTTTGAAGCTTTTTAGTGAGAACAGGGCAGACCAGTCGCAAAATGACTGCGATGGAGGCCACGCTGGTGATGTCCAGCAGCTCTCTGTTGAGAAGGTGGAGGAAACTTTCCTGGTTGGTAGCGTCTGCCTCCACAGGGTTGAGCGCCTTTCCCGTGTGGATGTACGTAGAAAAGCACAAAGCCGCATCCAGAAAAATAAGGTCGCTTAACTTCTAACGGTGGCAGGAGTTTAGCAAGAAGGGCATGTTACCTCGTAGGCCTTGCTGATCTGTATGAATTTGTCTTCTGCTCCAGGGTCCTTGTTTTTGTCAGGGTGCCTATGAGGCAGAACAGGAGGGAAAAGGGGTCAGCAGTTCCCTGGAGGGAGCACGGCGAGCTGTTGGCGAGTGGGACGTGGACAGTTGGGGTGCACAGCAGCACTCACTGAGGCCAAGATCACATTTTCTACCCGGCACATGCCCTCCCACCCCCCCAAAACGCAGCACTGGGATGCGTGCCTGCAGGCCCTGTCCCTCTGTCCAATCCCTCGTGGGCAGAGCCCACCCTCTTTCCCACCTCTTTGGCGATGTGTTTCTCGGCTGCTGCCCTACATAGCTACTGGCTTCTTCCTGAAAAACACCTCCTGCCACAGCCCTCGGGGACGTCTGGGGCAGAGCCACACAGGCTCTCAAAGCTCTGTGGCCGTGCCTCGAGCCTGCTCCTCAGCGTGTGACATTCGTGGATCCCATGTGCTTCCCTTCCTTGGCCGAGATCCCCTTGGCGAAGGCGTGTGGGCCGAGTTGCCCTTGGATGTCGATGTCTCACCGACAGTCGGATCTGTGAAGGTCCCAGCTGAGTCAGGGGGAGCCTCCTCCCCCGCAGCCAGGCCCCGGGAGGGTTTGACGGGTACTCCGGCTCACGGGAAGGCAGC
>JAVJGJ010000037.1:109539722-109550345 GCA_035590215.1 Microhierax caerulescens
GCGAGCGGCGAGGGCCGCGGACGGGCCGCCCTCAGCCACCCTGCGCCGCTGCTTCCGGCGCGCCCGCCCCGCCGTCACCATAAAGACGGCGCCGCTTCCGGTCAGCGAGGCGGGCGGGCAGAGCGGCGCCGCCATGGAGGAGGCGCAGCGGCGGGCTCTGCGGCGCGGGCGGCCGCGGCTGGTGGCGGCGCTGCGGGTGGCTCCGCTCTGGGACCTGCTGGAGCAGCGCGGCCTCTTCACCCGGCCCATGGTCGAGGAGATCCAGGTGGGCTGGGGGCGGCCCCCGGGACCCCGCCCCGCGGGGACAGGCCCGGGCCGGGTGGCTCCCGTGTCTCCTTAGCTCCGGGAGGGGGCCCTGTGTCCCGTCAGCCTAGTGACAGGCCTGGGGGAGGCCCCCATGCCTCCTCAGCACTGGTGACAGGCCCAAGGGAAGGCCCTGTCTCCCCTCACCCCCCTGACAGGCTTGGAGGAGGGTGGCCCCATGTTCCCTCACCCTAGTGACAGGCCTAAGGAGACCCCCATGTCCCCTCACCCAAGGGGGGTGGCCCCTGTGTTTCCTCAGCCTGGTGACAGACCCAAGGCAGGGCACCGTGTCTCCTCACTCTGGTGACAGGCCGAAGGGAGGCTTCTGTGTCCCCTCAACCCTGTGACAGGCCCGAGGGAGAGCCCTGTGTCCCCTCAGCCTGGTGACAGGCCTGGGGTGTGGCCCTTGTCCCTCCCCACCCCAGGCCCTGCAGGTAAGAGGTGTAAGAACTGCCCCCTGCCCCAGCCAGTGACAGACACAGGCCCCCCGTTTCCCCTCTTGTTACTGGGGACAGGTCTGGGGGTGTCTTACCTTGTCTTGTGTGCTGCCGATGAGCTGGGGGGTGCCAGTGTGTCCCCTGGGTCGGGGCTGGTGGTGCCCCCTCCTGCCTTTCCCTCTTAAGACTGATGGTGGGCTGCAGCTATGTGTCCTCAGCAGGGTTCGGTGGATGGAAGGGGTCAGGGCTGGGGTTGGGGTGACTGCTGGGGGTCTCTATGGCTGTCTGCTGGCTCTTGGTCTCACTTGCCCCATGGTGTGCTCAGCGTGCATCCCCACGGTTCCCCTCTCTGGGTGCCAGCTGGAACAGCCAGCCAGGTGGTGTGCCTCAGCGTGGGGAAACGTGCCTGGGCTTTTCTCCTCTGCAGAGCACCGGCAGCCGAGGAGAGCAAGCCCGGCAGCTGATCATCGACCTGGAGACTCGAGGGAAGCAGGCTTTTCCTGTATTCCTTTCGATCCTGCGGGACACTGGACAGGGTGACCTCGCGGACATGCTGATTGAGGAGTGCGAATGCCTGCCAGCACCACTGCAGCCGGTAGACCTGAGGCCTGTCGAGCTGGACTTACATAGAGAGAAGCGTAATAAAAGTAAGTATCAAGGGTGCAGTCTTTTCTGGGCAAACAGTAGCTTGGGGTGTGGCAGCTGGGATCCCTCTTGCCGTGAATGTTGGAGTGCAAAGTCCTGCTTTTTGTTGTCCTGGAGCCTGGCTCATAGAGGGGACTAAGCAGAGCTGTTGAAAGAACATCACGCTTTCCAGCAGCGGAAGCTTTTAAGTTTGGGCTATGTGCTTGCAGTGTGAGGAGCTTCCTTCTCTGTATTTTTGCGTATGACCTCTGCAGTACCTCTGTGAAAACAGATTTTGTAACGTCTTCACCACCTCGTGCTCTGCTGAATCTGTGAGCAGACGCAGCCCTTGCTGCTGTAAGAAGAAACCTTAGTCCATCGAACACTGGGAAGGGGAAAATGGATGTGATGGTGTATTGCAGCCTTGCCACAGGGCTACTGTGACAGGTGGCTGTTGGCTTGGGTCCTTCTGGGGACCCTGGCTTGTTTATATGGAGCATGAAATGGGAAGGGGGAGAACACAAAGCCTGACAGTCCTGTGTTGTTACATATGGGAACTTTGCTGCACATTTGTCCATCCCAGTCCAAGCTGAGAGTGAAGGACCTCGAATACCTCCTGCACCAGCCCAAGGTAAGCTGCATCCTGGCTCTTCCAGAGAGAGGGCATGCTGAATGCTCATTTCTGCCATGCGGCAGGTGAGAAGGGGGAGTTGGTATGTGATGCTGACACATCACAGGTGGCAGGGAAGGATCTATATGAAATCGGAGTGGAAGGTGTACTATGTCTCGTCATGGAGAGTGGAGAGCTAACTACTGTATGTCTGTTGTGTGTTGTAGGTGGTCTGGACGTTGATAAAAGGAACCATGACCTGGTAAGTACTTGTTTAGGCATTCCCAAAGTGTTCCCTATTAAGCCAAAGCTCCATGCCTCGTGGGTGGCTACTGAAAATAACCCTGGGATAGCTGGTTCTCGCTTTGTGTTATCTGAGTGATAGCTCCGAGGCCGCTGCTGCTGTAACAGGGCTGATAGGGGCTTGGGGCAGGTAAATCATTAGCCAGCTCCTCCATAAAGATTACTGCAGCTGTGACAAAAATGATGTTTCTTAGAGCTAACACTTATGCTTAATTTCTGAGTGCACTGAGTCGTGTGTTGTCTGCAAAGTGGTGTTTAGACTTAGTAATCATAGCATTGAGAGGCAGACACCAGGAAAACAGAGATGAAGGTGTGCAGTGTGCTTTGGTGCATTGGGAAATGCACAGGGAAGTGGGTATCATGAATGTGTCTGGAGTTGCCTTCCAATAGCCTGTGGGTGTCTGACAAAGAGGGAACGGTTTGGCCATGTATGTGTGAGACTCCTGGCTGTAGTAGTGTGGGTGTTTGGGTAGCCCTTGTAAAATTGCTGTGGTGCTGTTGCTGATGGTAGAGCTGAGTCTCCGGGAGAATTATCTGCCTATTCTCTTGGCTTCTCATGTGGACTCTTGTGGTGAGGTTTGGCAGCAATGCCTAAAGAAACCTCCCAGGATGCTCAGCTTGCCATGGGAGATGCTGTGGGTAAAGCAGTGGCCAGTTTTCCACAAAGGCGGTCCCCAATCTGGCAGGTGGTTTTGTGTTCCCCAGCAGCTTATAATAACGTGTGTGTGGAGAGCGGATGCTCTTATCTGCCCGTCGGCCTGGGGAAATGCAAAACCTGTGAAATGAGCTGCTTGAAGGAATCGCCTTCCTTGTTGGCACCATGTCCCACTGGATTAGCCAGCAAGAACTCCAAATAAGAGGGTGTTTAATTGCGGTGTGTGCTTGGCAGGTTTATGAGCTGAAAGCGAACCCATGCGGACACTGCCTGATCCTTAATAACGTCAACTTCAGTAGAGATTCTCTATTGGATCTGTCAACTCGATATGGCTCCGACGTGGACTGCAAGAAGCTGGAGAAGCGCTTTAAGGCTTTGTGCTTTGACGTCCAGACTCGGCAGGATCTGAAAGCTCAGGTGAGGCCGGCCACATCCAGCTAACGTGAGGGACGAGTGGCTAGCCCCTGGAAGTGACTACTGACACGTGTTGTGGGCTGCATCCCTGTGGTGGCAGCATGCCGAAAGCCTCAGCTGTGCTGTGCAAAGAAATAATCGACCACTTGCATCCTCTTTGTTACTGTCGAGCTGTGATTGCAGGAGAGAGGCCCTTGCATGCTTTCACCCTTCTGCCTGAACTTTGCTTCCTCCTTGCGATCTGTAGGGAAGCAGCTGAGCCTGTTACTCTGTGTAGCTCTGCCAGCCCCTGGGTTCTGTGCAGCTGGGGATGCAAGTTGCCTGTCCCTACGGTCCTCGGCCATTACTGGAAGCATCAGGGGGAGCTTAGTCATCTGGAGCAGCTGCCAAATGTAGAACGAGGTTCTCTGCTCACCTGCTGGCCCTTAATCCGCAGTAGTGCTTTTCAGTGGCTAAATCGCATGGAAGTGCAGTTCGGTTTACGTTGCTATATCACAAAGAACGCAGCGAGGAGAAACCCCATGTAATTAAAGTAACTAATGTTAAATAAGGTGGAGCCACAGAAACGCTGGCTCTCTGCTGCTGCCTTTTGCTGCCTGTATGTAGGGTGTGGGTTATTCTGTGGCCAAGAGATGGACCAGATCCTTCTGAGCAGTGCGGCTGTGATGGACGGATAAGAGCCAGCCCAGCAGTAATCTGTGGCTGAGGTATAGTTTGAAAAACTGCTTACCATGACATTTTCCATGTAGGAAATGGTTTTGGAGTTGCTGAAGCTGGCGCGGCGGGACCACAGCACCTTGGACTGCTGCGTGGTGGTCATCCTTTCCCACGGCTGTCAGGTGGGTTCATTGCATCTCTCCTTTTCCTCGTTAGGCTAGCTGCCTGCGTGGGAAAGGGCTGATTCCCCGCGGGGTGGGAGAGAGGGAAGCAGTCTGTTGTGGCTGATCTGAGGGCCGTTCTGCTGCCACAGTACATTGCAAGGAGTTATGTTCTCCTATCTGGGTGAAAGAAAACGGAGCTTTTCCAGCCTGATTTCATCTGGTGTTGCCTGTGGATAAGTGTGGTCCATTTTGGAGGCTGGGGTGTATAACACAGAGCCAAACGACAGGCTGTGAGTGAAGGGAGGTAGCGCGAACCCTCATGCCATGGTCGTTTGGTCCTTCCTGTTTCTCTGGCTCTGATGGAGGAGACACGGTTAGTTGTAAAGCCTGTTCCTTGCAAGGCAGAGGCCTTGAAGGATGAGGAGAGCAGTTGTTATGAAAATGGGGTGTTACATGCCCACTATCCCAGAGGACGAAGAACCCTGTCGCTGGAGGAGGTGGAGTAGGAGATGGATAATGGGAGCAGTTGGATGGCTGTGTTTCAGCACATGTCAAATGACTCCCAGGTGTCCCCTCGCCCTGGTGTGGTGCACGCCTTCACACCAACACGAGGAAGTGAGATTTGGTCTGGTGCCTCTAGGGCTCCCTCGGAACTGGCCTTGCCTTCCGCCTTACTAGCTCCTGGATTTTCCTCTTACAGACGAGCCATATTCAGTTTCCTGGAGCCGTTTATGGAACAGATGGAAAACCCATTCCAATAGAAAAGATTGTGAACTATTTCAATGGGTCCAATTGCCCGAGCTTGAGAGGAAAGCCCAAACTCTTCTTCATCCAGGCCTGTGGTGGAGGTGAATCTTTGTTTTGGTTCTGGTGGCGAATTGGCTGTTGGCATGAGCAGGCTTCAGAGACGCGGTTAGGCTTTGGCCTCTTGTTCCTTTGTGTTCGTCACCTGTCTCTCTGTCTCTCTTCTCTTGCTCTTGGCCATGCGTCCTGACCACTGGTGCAGATGGAGTCTGAGGACTCGGGCACCGGCTTCTCGAGGGAGGGTGGGACTGATCTGTGCGTGCCAGAATGGTTTTTCTGTAAGGAAGGGATGCGGGAAAGAAGGAGGGGAGGAACTGCAGTGCACACCAAGCACCTGCTCCAGGTCTTGGGCCGTGAGGCTGGCAGGGAAACACGGACCTCAGGGAGTTTTTCCAGTGGAAGGTCTGTGCAAATGGGTTGACAGCGTAAAACTTCTTGTTGGGCAAAGGTCAGGTAAACTCACCATCCCAAACTCCTCAAATTGACTTTAAGGAGATTGTCCTCACCTCCTCAAACCTTTTGTTTTGCACTCTATACAGATGCCAAGGCAATTTTTACCAACTGGCTGACAGGTTAGATATTTGATGGGATGAGGGAGTATTCTGGGTTTCCTCCTCCCAGGTTGGAAGAAGACTCTTACATCCCCAAAGTAGCCAACTGAATGTATTTCCCAGATATACCTCAGGAAAACAGACCTTTTTAAAAAGCACAGAGGGACATTTGCTGCATATTTAGGGCCTTCACTAAATTACTGGCATAGAGTAATCCAGCTGATGGCCACAGGAGATATATATGTATATTCCACCCCATCCCAGTAGTAAGATGTCTGGCACAGTCCTTTTTGTTTCAAGACATTTTTTTACAGTTGGACAGGATGATCATAAAGGTATTTTCCAACTGCAGTGATTCTCTGAGGGCTTTGGTGTGAGTTGTCAGTGGCTCCATCTCAACCAGTATAGCCAAAGAGCCAAAAAGCTTGGTGTCGTTGGAGAGTTGTTTGTTTTTTTTTTTACATATGTTTTTTTCATCTTAACAGAAGATGTACAATTGGTGAGCGCTGCAGTAAGATGAACTTTAGGGACTGTCTCGTTGCCAATTTTTTACAGAGCAAAAAGATCAAGGCGTCGCGGTGGATTATGAGTCACCCAGAGATGAAGCTCCTGGAGGTGATTTGGAGTCAGATGCGACTCCTTTTCGGGGTCTGTCAGGGAACATGGATGAGCCAGATGCCATAGCCAGTTTGCCCACACCCAGTGATATCTTGATCTCCTACTCAACTTTTCCAGGTGAGCCAGCCCACGCAAATCCTTTGCCAGCTATAGGGGGATTGGCCAAGAAGGTTGAAGCTTTGCAGCCAAAGTCAGGGGCAGTTAGGGGCAACTGGCTCCATTGGAGACAGCTCCCAGGGAGCGGCAGTGACTTGGTCAGGTGAGAACAGAAGACTGGCTTTAGCAGAAATGTTCTTGTTCTTTCTCTACAGGTTTTGTCTCCTGGAGGGAGGCGTCAAGTGGCTCATGGTATGTGGAAGCGCTGGACACTGTGCTGGAGCAGTATGCCCGTACAGAACACCTGCAGAACATGTTGCTGCAGGTAAATGCCTTATTTTTTATCCCTTGCTTTTTGTAGTTGTGGTGAAAGAAGTAGTCAGAGCTGCAGTCAGCCAGGGCATGGAGGCCTACGCTTAAAAAACAGCAAGGATGGTCTTGAGCATTCAGTTTGTGCAGTGGCTAGTTGGAGCTACTGGGGAGAGGTCTAATAACAAAGAAAACATCTGGCCTCAATCTGCCAAAAATTGCCTTGAGGTTTCTCTAGTGAAAAGTAATCTGGGATGTACGGACTATAGTCTTTTTCTGAGGCAATTGCTAAGAAATGACATGGCTCACCCCATTCTCAAAAGCCCAAGCTGATGGCACTGGGGGCCATCATAAGCATGCCACCACACGTCCAGGCAGAGTACACCCTTGGGGAAGACCCGCCAGGACTCCCATGCCTGGAAATCTCTGCAGGTGCTCTCTTTCTCTCTGGTGCTCCTGTCACACTGTGGTAAGTCCTGAGGAGCATCTCACCCTTGGGAAGACGATGCCACATTTGTGTTGTGTGTGTCCCATTGAGCAAGGAGCACAACATGCAGGGAACATGGAACCCACGTGGCTAATGAATGCTTTCCTGTGTGTGCCCTGTTGGCTAGAGAAGGTGGCCAAAGGTGGGGATGAGCGTAGGTACTTCTAGATACCTTTCCTGGTCTCCGTGGGTAGGAGAAGAAAAGTCTCAGGTGGAGGTGGCAGGGGAGAGGACCTCCTTTTTTGTCATTTTCTTCACGTCACGGCACTGCTTTGGCACGTGGCGGCAGCATGGCAGCCATCAATGTCAGGGGAGTGGTGGGAGACCCTCTCTCCGCTGGCTGGCATTTGGCATGAGGGAAGCAACCGTGGGGAAATGACAGGCGTGTCTGGAGGAAAATGGGTGGAAAGGGAATCTGCTCCTAAGTGAACACCCAAAGGGAAAAGAGGGACTTGTGGCACCTGCTGAGAATCACCCACCACAGGCAGCTGTGGCTGATACAGCCGGGGTTTCCCGAAAGGTCACGTTCCCTCTAGTGCCTTTTGTTTTTGTGGGTGAAAACGTCTCATTTGAGGAGACCTGCCCGCCCTCCTGTCCCACAGTCCCATTCCCTGTCCTCGTTGCCATGCTTCCCACAAGAGAGGCTGTGCCCTGACGCACAGCTCAGAGAAGCATCCCACTCCTTGACCGCTCTCCTTCTGTTCTTAGGTGGCAGACGCTGTCTCTGCCAAGGGGAGGTACAAGCAGATCCCAGGCTGTTTTAACTTTCTCCGGAAGAGATTCTTCTTCATGTGCAAATGATGCATGAGCTCTGAGGTGCCCGCTGAGTGTGAGCGTTACTTCCCTGCGGCCAGATGAAATCTGCGCCCACCGGTGCTCGGCATTGATGCTCCTGGAGGCCTTTGTCTGTCTGTTGAGATGTTTGTCTTGAGAAATATAGCCTGCTAACGCTGTCCTTGCTGTGAAGTAGAGATAAGACAGAGAACGGTGCTGTGCCAATGGGAAACATTCAAGACGGAGCAGGGATGGGTGTGAAGGAAGGTCCTTTGCCAGGCACATGCTAGCCCAGAGCCTCTGTGCTCACAGAAGACACTGCCTCTAGCTCGTCGTGATGCGGCCTTGCTCAGCCTCAGAGTCATTTTTTCTGGTGATCATGACGTTCATGATGTTCGTGTCCTTTGCCAGTAACCAGCCGATGGAACTGAGGTCTGGCCCTTAAGTGGAATGACATGATTTTTGCAGTTGATACTTCTTGTTTTCAATAAAGTGTAAGGAAAGAGGAAAGAGATCTTTAGCGTTGGCATTTCCTTGTCTGTTCCATTTTGTGAACGTGATTTCAGCATCTCCTGAAGGCTCCCCTGAAATGGGAAGAGCCAAAAAAAACCTTGTTTACACAAATTTTGAGCCTGCTGCTCTAACCAGTAGTGTTTCTCTAATGTGGCCACACCAGCAGATGGAGAAGGCAGCTCCTGTCCTTTCAGGAAGTCGATTGTAGGCAGAACTGGAGTTACAGTGGGGAAGCAGGAGGGTTCCTTCAAAGACTGGAGCTGAGTTAAAGCATTTGCCCTGACGAGCTGCTGCAGTGATGGTTTCAGGTCAGAAACCCTGTGTGTTTGTGGGTTTTTCGGTCAAAAGCATCCCTGGAGACCAAGGAGCTGCAGCTGCCTTTGGGCATGTAGGTGGGGAAGGGAAGTGTCAGTGAGCTGCTGTGCGTGCTGCGCAGAGCTGGGACGGGACGGAGAGCCACACGCGTGGCTGCCCAGCCCTTCTTCATCCTGCAGGGCAATTTATGCTCTTGGGGAAACCGTGTGAGGGTTTTGGTGCTGTGAAGGCAGATTGAGCTGTGCCCCTTTGCCTCTGCACTGCTGGGGGGGGTGAGGGATGCTTGGGGATTCACAGGGAACCCAAGAACATCTGATCTGCCTTTGCAGTCGCTGGGTACTTTCATGGTTTGTTTTATTTTGGGGAGTGTTTTGGGTGCTTTGAGGCAGTTCAGCACTGTGACCCCACAACTGGGGTGGAGAGTGGCAGGTCCCACCTGGAGCCGGGATGTGGCTGTGCTGGCCCTGCCCATGCCCAGGGTGTTTGTGAGAGCCCAGTGCCACAGCGGTCCCTTCCTTGTGTCCCCAGGGTGTGGGGTGGCTGGAGCATCCCCAGTGGCTGGAGCACGGTTGCTGGGATGATGGGTGCCAGCATGGGTCTGGCATGGGATGGCAAGAGCTGGGTTCCCCCTGTGGCAGATGGCCCCTTGTCTCCGAGTGCCCACTCGTTTTCCCCCCAGTGTCTTCCTCCTGCCTGGTCTTTCCCTGTCCCTCCATGTTCCTTCTTATCTTTCTCCCATCGACGTTCCTGTGGTCTGTGTTGTGTCCCCCCAGTTTTCCTCTGTCTGCTCTGTATTCTAGCTTTTTTTGCTTTGCACTGTTTTACACCTCTTTACAACCCACCCCCCCTGGCTCCGATTTGTGTTACTCTTCTGTCGCACCCCCCTTTCTCCCCTCCCATCATTTTGGCTCTTGGAGCTGAGAGAACTCCCCTGTGCCGGTGCCTTTGAGCCTCCTTACTGATCTTTTGAGCCTCCTTACTGATCTTTTTTTTTTTCTTTTTTCCTGTCTTTCTCCCTGCTGGTCTGTGCATCCCACTCTGCCTGGGTTTCCCCCTGCTGGGGCAGAAGGTTTTTGGGTTTTCCAATGTTGTACCCCTCTCCCTGTTATAGTGGAAAACAACAGAGCAGGGAGGGAGAACTGTTAGGCCTTGGTTTTCCCAGGATTTTATTTGTCAATTCCAGTGAGGCCTACACCTCTGGCCACGCTGGCGAGTGCCGCGTGGTCCCTTGAGACACCGGCAAGCCCAGACCTGGGCAGGGGGCTCGCACAGCCCCGCCACTTGTCCTGTGCAGGTGTTGGTGTCATTTGCCAGTCCGGTGATGGTGTCGCACGCTGGTCCGGTGGCAGCATGACTCCTAAGCCAGGCACCACCCATCAGGTCCCCCGCAGAGCTCCAGGCACTGCTGCCATCCATTTCTGCTCGTCCTTCCATCACCAGGCTCCTTGCTGGGCTCCGGCAGCCGCGATGAGACGGTGAGTGGTTCCACTCAGGGGTATGTGGTGTGGCACCCTCCAACACCTCCCCGGCAGCCTCTTCCCACCTGCTCCCATTGCCATGGCCGCCCCTTTCCCCGGAAAACCCCACATCTCCTCTGTGGCGGCTCCAGCTCATTCAAGAGACCCCACAGCCAAGACCCACACAGCAGCACCCCCCCGCCCTATTGCTCCAGCCACTGTGGAAGAAGATCCGCAGTAAGATGCCCAGCTCCTTTCACACGCCGCCCGTCCCTTTCCAAATAGCACGTGCCAACACTGTACCAGACGGTCATCTATCCGTGTATTAACCCCGCCCGATATTGCTTAACTGCTGAGTTCTGATGGTATCTGGTGTTTAAACATGCCTATGGCCAAAGCTCATTCTGCATAGTTGCCCAAAATCTATTTTGTACCTTAGCAGTTGCACTTTTTTGGAAGGAAAATTACTTTTTATATTAGCCTACTGAACATAGCAATTGTGAAACACACTGCATACAAATTCTGTTGTCAC
>JAVJGJ010000037.1:109584965-109597432 GCA_035590215.1 Microhierax caerulescens
GGTAGGATGTGGCTGCCCGCTCCTCCCGAGAAAGGATGCTTTGCCATTAAACAGGAATGGCAAAGATGCATCGACTGGCTTGAAACAAGCCCAGCCCAGCCCCCAAGCCGCGTCTCATTTTCAAATGATGAAAACATTCAAATGATGCTTTTGCTGAGCCGTCCCACTGGCCTTCAGGAACAACCATTCCCTTACAACATACTGCAGTGCCACGGGGACGAGCTGCCCTGGGACAGTGATGGTCACAACTTTGGGAGCACTCACAGGTCTCAGCACCCCCTGCCTCCCTCAGCTTTCCGAACACCATCAAAGGACAAGCATGCAAGTTGCCAGAGATGCTCGTTAGCCATCCAGGCATTCGGGGCATAATTACTGCATTAGTCACAGCACTTCAGGTTTTCAGCTCTTTTCCTACATGGGACGTGGGAAAAGATGCTGCTTCTGCCAGGCTGTTCCATGGAACGGGACTTCCTGGCAGAGAAGCTCGATGGAACCTCAGCTCCCAACTGCTCAGAGCTTCGCTTTGTTAACGCAGACCTTCTAGGACAACTGCAAGGGCTGTGTTTTGTCACCGTGGAGAGAGCCCCCCCCCCAGCCCCATGCCTTCCCTCCCGCTGCCAGCAGGCTCTTAGGGGCCCAGGTGCCTGGGACACAACTTCCAAGTTGCTGCACCACCTTTCCAATCCCTCACCAGCAACAGGAACCACACGGGACCCCCCGCCCCAAATCTCTCCATCTGGCCAATATTCTACTCTTTTCTTCCCACCCTTCAGTGAGTCCCTTAATGGTGTTATTTCACCCATCTGAGGTCATGCCCATGACATGCCATGCACAGCAAGGTGAAATTCCTGTGACACAACAACAGAAATTAAGAGATGCAATATGAAATGATAACGAACAAGAGACACGGTTACACACATTGGGGCCAGCATCTCGTCTTTGTTTCGGTCACACACACTCCTTCCTACCTTACCTCGAGCATCCCGCCACACCAACCTCTGCCCGATGGGCCACACCGACAGCTGCACACCTGTGGGAGATTCCGCTCTCCACCCACAGTGTCCGAACTCGGAGCAGCGCAGGGGGCCCGTGGCTGACTACGCCGACAGCTTTTCCATCATCCACTTCGCTGGAAGCCCGGGAGGTGGTGTGTGGCCGGGATGCCCGTGGAGTGACAACCACCCTAACGCAGCCGACCGACCGCAGACCGCTCCGGCTTGCAAACCACAGCAAGCGCATATACACACACACACAATGTACAAAATATTTATTTAGAACAGGTCTGCTCGCACGGCATGCCTCAGCAGCAGTGCTCTCAGCTCCCACCCCCAGGGATGGACCCCCTTGCCTCAACCGCACCGTCCCTTCACAGCCGAGCACAAAACGCAGCAGAGAAAGCAACTGAGGCATGAAATCCATCCTCTCCCCCAGGAACACCCGTTCCGGGCTGCCTCCCACCAGCAAGCACAGACCTCGGCAGGAGTCGGGGCTGGCCCTGGGCCACCATCCCAGCCCCAGACGGGAGCGGGGCAGAGCTGCAGTGCTACTCTGGCAATGCCGTTTCCCTTAGAAAGAAAAAACACCAGGGAAAAGAAAACCCCCAAAACAAAACCAAGAAAAGGAATGTTTTCCTCTTCCACTTGAAAAATCCTTGTTCCCTACCAGGTTGGTGGCTTGGAAGTCTGGGTAGGGGCAAGGGGGAGAGGAGAGGGGAAGATACATCAGGGTGGTCCTTCTGTAACACACCACAAATTACACTTTTGGTACTTCCAGCCTTCATTTACTTCAGAGCAGCAGACCTATTGGCATTCAGGTTTCTTTCCCCACAGCCTCCTGTAAAACCCCGTCCCGAGGAAATCTTGTCCTGTCCCTGTGCCACAGCACTATGCACCTAGTGTGTCCTCCGCAGTGCAGTCAGGGAGCCCTGGCTGCATCCTACACCCACCAATGGAGCCCCTCTTCATGTGGTTGCTTTTAAAACCAAAACCAAAACAAGCCCAGCATCATCACAGATTCCTCTTTTGTTTTCTTCTTCTTTTTTTTTTTTAAGTAATTTGCTGGCTCTCTGGTCCTTTCTGGATCTCCTCATACTTGGGTGGGGGGGTCAGGGGCTCTATTGTGATAGGGACGGTGCTGTTCCCCTGTGCCAGGTTTAACCTGATGTCCTTCAGGTGCAGCTTCTCCGACTTGATCCTCCGGACCTTCAGCGGCTTCAGGCGCTTGCTGAGGCGTGAGCTGTGCCGGCTGGGCGGCCGCTCTGTGCTGGGCTCCGTGCCGGTGGCTCCTGGTGGCTGTGTGCTTTCATCGAGCCCCGTCAGCGACTCGTAGGAGGGCAGGGAGACACTGATCCTGTTACTCCTGTCTGAGTCTCTGGGCTCAGAGTAGCCCGTGCTCATCACCTCCTCGTAGCTGGGGACATAGTACTGGGAAGACGTGTCTTCATCCTCTTCTTGACTAAAGGGGAAAAAATTAAGGGTCTCAGTAGCACATCAATTCACTCAGTTTCATCATTTCAGCTTTGCTGTAGGCAGGGGAGAAGAGGAGAGAACACCACCCCCAAACCTTAGCAAATTTGCCCTTCCCCATTACATACTCATTCTGGTTTGTGTGCCAGAACAGATCCCAACCCCACCAGTATTCAAGCACATTTTTGTTTCCCTGTGACGTCCATCCACCTTTGACCATTCCTTCCTTTGCCCACAAAACCGCTTTTTCTATTGCACAGCAGCGATTTCCACCCTCGGCAGAACATTGATTCCTCTCCTCCCTGCTTGACCATCAGTCAAAATATGTCCAAAAGGGTTGTCACCTCCCTCTGCCTTTGCCATTGGGATGTCTTTCGGGTTGGGTACCTACCCTGAGCTTTTCTGCAGAGATTCAGCTCTGCAGCACATTACCGTCCAAGCCACAGGTGCCTGTGCACATACATTTGGCTTTTTTTTTTTTTTTTTTTTTGCATTGGGATGTTACCTTTACAATTGAACAGGGAAACAGGCTTTCTGGGGGGATCTGCACACAAAGTGATTCTCTGCAGCCACTGCCGGCTGCTCTGCCCTGCAGCATCCCTGGGCAGCAGCCAGCAGAGGCATCACCTCCTCCTGCCACCTCGCAGCCCACATCGTCCCAGTGCCCCCCTTGCTTCCTTCTGCACAGGCACAGCCTGCCCTGGGCATGCTGCGATGTGGCCGGGGGCTCCTGCACCCTGTCCTTGTTCAGACCGTGCCTGCCGTGGCAGCAGCCTTTGCTCTGCGCGCCGGAGTTCCCCGAGCGAACAGGAGAGCCCTGCAGACTTTCACCGGGTCTAAACTCCATTTCCAGCCGCCGCCCACGCAGCCGCAAGGTGACTTGGGCACCTCCGGCTGCACCCAGCGAGACCACAGGTCCTGCGCCTCCCACTCCTCGCCCTCGGCGGCCCCTCGCCTGGCTCCCAGCGAGCCCGATCCTCGCTCCCTGGTGTTAACCATTAACCACCGCCCCCGGCGTTCCCTCTCGGCACGCTGCCTGGGTACCGGTGACATCAGGAGTGGCATGTCTTGGCAACGCCGGCTTGGCCACGGCTCCATCGAGAGCCCAGTGTACACACAAACAACGCTCCCTGTCCCCTGCACCCCATCGGCACCGCTGGAGCCGTTCCCTCCCGATCCCTGCCACGCCGCTGAACCCCCAGCTGCGGCACTGCTCGCCTGTAGTGCAGCACACGCTGCTATCGCCCGCGCTCTCCTTGCTGCTGATCCCCCCTTGTGCAAAAGGAACAACCTGTGGCTCCATCCCCCTGCTGGACCCCGCTCCTTGGCTCCCCAGGGGGCTCACCTGTCCTCCTGGGGCGAGGGCTCTGCAGGTGCTTGGTGCTGCATGCGGATGATGTCTTCGCTTTGCCTCTTCTTGTCCCGGATATTCAAGCAGATGGAGAGCAGCAGCAGCAGCACACCCGCCCCCACCAACACGTATGCCACCGAGAAGGTCTTGCTCTTCAAAATGCCCCCGGAGCCACGGTCAGGCTTGCTGCTGTTGGCGGCGTGGGTGGTGGGCTTGCTGTCGGGGCCGAAGCCAGGGACGAGGTTCCAGACGGCCATGATGATGCCGAGGACCAGCATCCCCAGCCCTATGGCCGTCAGGGCGTAGTGTGAGCCGTTGGTCCGAGACTGGGCCATCGCTCCCGCTGCTGGCCGGCCAGCCGGGCTGCCCCCCCCTTACAGCATGGCTCAGCTGGCAGGGGCTGCGCTCTGGCTCGCATGCAGGTGGTCCCCTCCCCGGCTAGGCGGCAAGCTCTGGGAAGAGATGGAAAGCGATGGTTAGTGCGCAGTGGGAGGCAAAGGTTATGCAGCTACTGCTTTGGTGGCCACAATAACAGTGTTTTGGCCAGCTACTGCTCGAAATGTAACTCCACGGTGCCTGCAGGGAGCACAGCAGGTGGCACGCCACAGCCGGCAGCAGGAGCCTCATGGGCCATGCTCATCTCGACCCTTTGCTGCTTTATTGGTGGAATATCCGCCAACTTTAGAAAAGAACCATATCGCTAATATTTGCTAAGAGCTTCGGCTGACTGTCCTTAGGAGCCCATGAGCTGACACAACACTAAAAAAAAAAAAAGAAAGAAAAAAAAATAAGCCATCAAAACAACTTTCAGTGCTTTGAGAAATGTTCCATGCTTTACAGAGCTTGGCTGCTTTTGACACCCAGCCGTTGTTATCGCAAAGAAACCCGGAAAAGCTCAGGAACAAACCTCTAGCTGTACAACTTCTTTCCCTCCGTTCGTGAGGGAGCAGAGCTGCTGGCAGTGCTGGCTGCCTTCCCTGCGACGCCTTCCTGCCCGGAGAAGAGAAAGCAAAACCACTGCTCTCCCAGCCCAGCCAGCCCTGCTCCTTCCCCCAAGTGCTGCTGGCGAGGGCTGCTGCGGCAGCGAGCCCTCGGTGAGCCCCTGGCTTGCTTCTGGCCAGTGCTCGCCCACCATGAGCATCCCACACTGGCAGTGAGTCCCCCGGCTGCATCCCACGGACCGTGGCACGCTCGGGGCTGTCCGAGCACTGCTGCTCCTGACCCACTGGGCCACAGGTGGGAACTCCTCCTCCTCGCCTGGATGTCTGCGCTTGCTGAGCTGCCAGGACCAGACGTGCTTGCTTTCTGAAAATAAACAGGCAGAACCACGTCTCCTGGCCACTCGCCTTCCCAGCCTCCGCTTGCGAAGATGGCAGCTGCGAGGACAACCCTGTCCTGCGCACCACGGGCGAGTAACTTGGACTCCTGCAACAAAGCTCCCCTGTCGGCACCCCAGCGAGCCTCCTTTGCAGCCTCCTTGGTTTACACATGTGCCAAACCCCACGTGTGGCTGCGCAAACATGCCAGGGTTTTCTCCTTTCCTCCCCAGCCCTGGCTTCTCGACACTCACCCATGCTAGAAGCCCCCTTGCATATGCTGCTGCTGCTGCGTGCTGCCTCCGTGCACGTCCTCACCCTCCAGCTCGGCCGTCTGGCTCGATGCTCCCAACCCTTACGTTTGCTTGCTTAGCTCGAGTGCAAACCGAGTTTACAGGGTCAACAACCAGAGGAAACCAGCACTCCCAGAAAACAGACCAGCTCTAGCTGCGTGCAGGAAAAGACACGCACAAGCCCAGCGAGGAGAGGTGAAGCCTGCAGAGCAACTCCCCCACCACAGCCCGCTCACCGCCTGTGCCCCAGCACCCCTGGGAGACCCACCGAGGGACACCCCAGCCCCTGCAGCCACAGCCCTGGACCCCATTGGTGGACGCAGACAGGCAAAGCCTTGGCTCCTGCCGCCTGTCCGGGGTTACTGGGTGAAGCAGCTGCCCAGCCCTGCCCGACAGGAGCTGCCAGCAGGCAGGGGCATGCCCACTGCTCCCCACTGGGCCCACCCCTGCTGCGGGCTGCCCCTGGGGGAAGGCACCCCCCACACCCCCTACCCTGCTCCCCCACTTTGATTTGGTGCTCGTCAGCAGCTGCTGAGGATGCGACAAACGCTACATCCCGAAGTTGCTCACCAACGTCCCCAGAGAGATGATGCTCGGCAGCCCATCCTACCCCAGCGCTTCCGAGCCTGCGGCCGCTGCCCTCCCACACAGAGCCTCTGCTCTCAGGCTGCCTGCAGCCTTGGGGGCCCTGCCCACCCTGCCCACCCAGCACCAAGTGTGCTGGGAGCGTTGACACACACGGGGGCCCTGCCCAGCCCCGGCAGCCCACACGCTGCCTGCATCCCGTGCTTCCCAAACAGCCCCTCAGAGCACTGAGAGACCCCCAGTCCAGTACACCTTTCCCCACGGGCATTTCTCCCACTTGTTTCCACACCTGAGGTGGCAGCACTCAAACCAGACCCTCACTCTCCCTACCCAAGACCTCCAACACCAGCGACGAGAGCGAGATGCCTCTTCCAAAACCCCGCTAACAGACCAGAGGTTCTTCGTACGACAGAGCCACACCGGCGCACACCGTGTCACCTTTACTGCTGCTGCTGACCCCTGGCTCGGACTTACCAAACCCCTGGCTTCTCACTTGGGGTCTTCCAGATGGCACTACAACGCAGCAGCGGGGTTTTCTCCTTCCCTGTTTATCCAGACGAACTCCCATCCTCACACTACCAGCCAAGGCATATCACAAATGACATCAGCCCCCCAAGATTTCACTTACAAAGTGCTGCGATGCTCTGGGGAAGAAAAATTGCACAGCACGCATGGTGGGCGCAGAAAACACGCAGGGCTGGTAGCATGTACTGTGGCATCTAAACTTCCATGCCTGTTCCCAAGCTCTCCAGCTTCCCTCGGGCACCTCAGCCCTGGAATCAGGCAGGATTTAAGCTTCTACATCATCCCTGTGCCTGAAAGTTTTACGCAGATCCCTCGCTGAGCTACCCTGCAGCCCAGGCAATCACATTAAAACAGGAGACTTGACAGACAAGTCTGCCTCTCCATTAAATTAGCTCTTCTCCTGGCTTTCCAGAGCGCACTCGCTGCTTTAGCAATAACCCCAGTGCCCTGACGTCAGCTGCTGCTCGCTCTGTCTTGGTCCAGTGTTCCCGGAGAGATGGACATCCCTGGAGAAATGGACATCCCCGGAGAGATGGACATCCCCGGAGAGATGCTGAAGTGGACACAGCTCACGTGGCAAAAGGGTGCTACAACCTAAGGGTTTAGGGAAGCCCCAAACCAACCAGCTATCACCCAAAAACCACACTGTGGCCGGTATCTCCAAGGTGGCTCCTGCTGCGGCTGCCCTGGGCGCTCTGGGTGCAGCAGCACGGCCTCCCAGATCCAGGAGCAGAGAAATTCCTGGCTCTGTCTTGCACCCATTTAACAATCCTTAAGGGATTCTCCTCCATGGTCTCTCCCCTGTTTACCACCATGGCTCCACTGTGCTCTTTGGCCATGCAACCCCCGAGCCCCCGACCCTTACTTGCCATCCTTACACCATGTTAGACACATGAACCCGCTTTCCTCCTGCCCCCCAGCTCGCTGGAGCCGTGGCTCCCACTGGCAGCCTCACACCTCCACCAGGCAGGCGAGCAGTGGGCGAGCGTTCCAGCCCCCCAGCTGCCCACATCCCCTTCCCCCTCCCCATGGCACAGTGGCCTCCCAGCAGCCAGACCCACCTTGCCCCCGAGCCGTGCACGCCTGCGGCCCCGCACAGCGCTGGCAATGATTTACGCCAGGATCTCCGAATCATTAATCTCCACCGGCGCAGCTGCCAAGCTGGGGGCAACCACACCTCCTCCGCGCTCGGCTAGCCTTCCCGCACCTCTCCCTGGCTCCCTGCAGCTGCCAGAGCCACTGAGCACTTGGTGACTTCTCTCAGGACATTTTCCCACTGTTAATTTGGCACGGGAGGGCTGGGGACAAGCCCCTTCTCCAGCACCACACGCCAACACACACGGATGTGCCCCGAAGGCTTTAGGCACAGGCGGCAGCAGGTAGCATCTCCCCCGCTGTGGGACACACCAGCCCCCTGCCCCATTGGTCCCGCTATGTGGACACAGACCCCTGGCGGAGTCAGCCCCAGCTCACACTCCACATCCCAGTGCTCCCAGTGCAACACCAGCCCCAGGGGGTGACTCATGAGGAAGTGTGACACCTGCCGCTGCCCACGGCGGCACCCACCCTCCCCGGCCCTCCGCAACCTCTGGATCTTTCCCCTCGCATGACATCACCTTCCCGCTCACGCTTGGGCAGAAACATCTCTGTCACGGGATCACGAGAGATGAGTCTGCAGTTCGGGGAAGGGGGTCAAACCCCGATACAGCCACCGGGCACGGGACGAGCTCACGCAGGTGGAGCCCAAGCCTTCCTCGCTCCCGAGGAGGACTCGGGGCACGATGCGTGGCTGGCAGCACGCTGCCGTGGAGCCACCTGGGTTTGGAGCCTGCCTCCAAAAACCAATGTCCAACTCCAGCACCAGTGCAGATCTGTACAAAGCTAATTTTATGGAAATTTTTTTTGGAAAATAAATCTAATGACTGGAGCCACAGCTCCCCCTCTTCCCCAGCTGCTCCCAGTGCTGGCGGCAAATCAGCACCCAGTGCTTCCCATGTTAGGGCCATGAGTACTTCCAGCTCCTTCCGACAGCAATCCTCCACGGAGGGAAAAGCCCTGCGTAGCCCATCATGGCTGTTCCACATCGTGCTGCTTACGTGCCCTGCCAGACTGCGCAGGAATGCACCCATATTCATGGCTTGCGACATTCCCTACAGATGTTTTAAGGGCTATTTCACCATCTTTTTATCTTCGATTTCAGTTTTAACACCTCCTCCTCAGCCACACTCCTGCAGACAGCACCAGGCGAGCAGCAGCGTCTGCGTAAAGCTCCACGCCGGGTGCTCCCCCCTCCCAGCTGCGGCGCCAGCCCACCCAGAAGGGAGCCCAGGGGCTCTGGCGCTGCTGCTTCCTGCAAAACAAGGGCGTCACGGGAAAGCAAAGGCTGCCCAGCCCGCTCCCGGGCTCAGGGTGCTGCAATCCGCCCGGCCGCCTGCCACGGCCACCGCAGCCACGCTGATGGCTGCAAGTAACAGTGATGGGGCTCACAGACGCCTCCTTCACACAACACGGTGCCCAGCCATCTTCAAGCATCTGCCACTGCTGTGTCCTTCGTCATTCCGGCCACAGTCACCACTGGTTTCCAAAGGGCACAGATCACACCAGCTACGGTAACCGTATCCTGAGCCATCATCGTCACCATGCCACAAACAGCCGTCAGCTTGAACTTCGCCATCAAGGTACAAGACGTTGCCTTCCAGACTCTTTTTTTTCTCCCTATAATTTCATTACAGCTATCAGAGCAGCGCTCGTTGCAACCTGGTAAATGGATTCGGGCAAAGAGTCCTTTTAAATTGATGTTTAAGGACATTACCCATTCCTTCCCCGGGATGCTGCTGCTGCAGCCACCGAGGCTGTGCTGGCAGGACACGGGGGTCAGTGAGCCCCCGCCATGTCCCAGCCCGCTATGGGAACAGCATCCCATGGCTTATCCTGAGCCCGGCTCACACGTGCAGCTAGTGCCAGCCTAACAGCTCTGAGCCAGGCACTGCTACACCGGAGTGGGGGGGTTTGGGGTGCTGCCCCTCTTCAGGCTAGAACAGGGAGCTGGAGTGCCAGCCTCCCGCGCGTGCCCCAGCCCGGGAAAGCACACCAGCATGGGAAAATCCCAGCATTTGACTGTCTCCTTCCCACTTTCCTTTTGACTCCACTTCGCACCTTTGTGATCGGTTTCTTTTTTTAGGTTTTCCTCATCTGTTTCCTCCCGGCAGCTTTCCTAGGGTTCTTGGTCTGTGACCTCACTCCGACTCCGTGCCAGAGAACACACACTCCTCCAGAGCCTTCCAGTGCTGGTAGACGTTAACCATCTGCCCTTCTGACGTCTTCCAAAGCCGAGTCCGGCATTCCTGCTGCCTTGGCGTGCTTCCCAGCCCTCCTGGAGTGCTCTAAGAAGCTCCTGGAGCCCCCAGAGCCTGAGCTTCCCCTGCTGCAAGCCACTATCCCGACACGCCATGCTGCCATCAGCCTCATGAGTGCTGCCTTCCTCATCCTCACCCTGGATTCTCAGCAACATCGCTCATCACTCTGTGCCCTGATGCAGCATCGCCTCTCCCCACGCTTTCCCAACTGCCTTCTCCAACGAGCAAGACCCACAATCCAAACCCGTGGCAGGTGGCAGAGAGGAGCCGCCGGGGCAGAAAGGGAGAGAGGGTGATGCAGGGGGAGGGATGGAGCCAGCCATAGAGTGACGCGCAGCAGCCAGGCACAAAGCAGCAGTGTTCGGCAAGGCAGACACAGGTATTTTGATAGGGGTGCAAGTCTGCCGGGGGATTACGTGGCTGCGTGCTACCTGCGCAGCTCACACTCGGCTGCTTCAGCGGAGCCCCGGCACCAGTTTCAGCCAGGAACAAAAAAACACATTGAGCAACATTTGGGAGACAGACGTACCTGGGCTGCCAGAGGGATCCCTGCTCCCGGGCTCTGGCTGGGAGCACTGGCAGACAGCACAGCCTGTTCCCGGCTTCTCAGCATCCCTGTGGGAGGGCGGCTGTGGGCAGCACCTGATGGCACCGCCGCGGCGCCAAGCGTCACCAACACTCGGCTGTCTGCAGGGCACCGATGACCAAACATTCCTCCTGCCCCAGGCGCTTCCCTTCCTGAGGATTTTCCCACCTGTGTAATTACCCGTAGATAAAATCACAGACATCTCACATAATTCCGTGTCATTTTGGACAAGGGCTGGGTTCACCGGCCCCACACCCATGAGTTCCTCGTCGCCACTTGGCAAGTTTTCCTTTCTGGCTGTCACACTAAGGCATCCAGGGCCTTTGGATGGCTGCGGGATGCTTGGCTGTGGCGCAGAGGGATGCAGTGCCCGCAGCATCCCATCGACAGTGGCCGAGCTCTGCACCGGCAGAGCTTTAAGGAGCCTGAAAGCCCCCAGCAGCTGCACCAGGACCACACGTCCGGGTGAGGCGTCCCCCCCCCCCCCCGCTCCACCACCCAGAGCCGAGGGCATCCTGCCTCACACAGGACGTGCTCCAGAGCTTCTCCTTTCTGCTCACACAGCCATGCTTCCCAACAGACCCAGCCGCACCAGGCTCAGTGCCGCTCGCCCCCACCCCATCACCTCCAAAAAGCCACCACCACCATCCCTGTGACAACTGCGCTGGGACACGCTGCTGATGGCAGACGTGGGGAGATGCAGCAGGGCCTGAGGGACCCTCGGCGGGGGGCTCCCACGCAGGCAGCCTCTGCAGCAGCAAGGCAGCGGACACCCGGCGGTACGGTGGTTCCCCTGACAGCCCGTTTTTAAGTCAATGCTGGGATGGCACCCAACACCCGCAAACACGCAGAGCTGGCTTGGAAGGAAACAACCACGCAGGCAACGGTCTGGAGACATTAAACCACCCCCCAGCACCCCCAGTGTGGGGCTGTGACAGAAGCCATGACGAGAGGGGCTAGCAGGCTTCGCCCCCTCCCCTCCACTGGGCTACCAAAACTCACAGCCCCCGGAAAACACCAACCAGCTGGGCCCCCCCACCCTGACCTTGCCTTCCCAAGCCAGGGAACCAGCAGTTCTCCCTGTGCCCCTCAGGACACGAATCATTGCAGCAGGCAGAGGCAGGAGCTTCCTAACGCAAAGGTGACGGTCACAGCCCGTATCCCAAAACCAGGAGGGCACGGGCCGAGCCAGTGCTCCCAGAGGGGGACTAACCACGCAATGGGGCCCACAGCTGCACCAGCTGCCAAATCCCTGCCACAGCTGGCGACTCGCTTTGGTGGTGGGACTCCTCTCTAAACCAACATCCTGGAGATGTTGGCAGGTTTGCTGGAACCCTTCAGAGCTCCGGGATGCTCCTTCTTTTGTGGTGACGGCAGGATAGGAAGAACCAAAATGCCACGGACCAGTGCGCTGTGCACCCTGCACAAGTTTCCTTCTCTCCATCTTTGTTTGCTTTCCAAACAGTCGTGCACACACCGTCCCTTCCACCTGCCGGGACTGACGTCTTCCAGCAACAGGCTCGTGATACGTGAGCCAGCTGCAAGGGCATGGGTGGGTTTGCTGTGGGGGTGAGATGACCCCAGCAGGAGGGCTCCCCTTTGCCCTGCTCCTACAAGGGCCACCTCGAGGTGCCCCAAGCCCACGTGCCACAAATGGGTGACCTCCTAGGACACCGCCAGCCCCCAAAAACCCCAGTGCCCCAAGCTTCTGGCACCCACTGCCCCACACCCCGTGGTGGGGACGCTTCACCATGTGGGTGGCTTTGCCTTCATGAGCTGGGGGTCCCCTGCTCCCACACCCCCCTCCACCTCCCCGCAGAGAACCCCGGTAGGTGGGTTCCAGCCCGGTGCTGGGGGTTGCGGGCTCCGCAGGGCAAAGCCCAGCAGGGTCCTGTCGCGGTACTGAGCCTGCCTCGCTCTCGGCCCCAGTCGGTCCTGGGTCTGAGACCCCCCTGGTCCCGTCCCTGGTCCCCGGTACAGCGGGACCGAT
>JAVJGJ010000037.1:109602287-109620003 GCA_035590215.1 Microhierax caerulescens
TCCCTGCCCACGGCAGGGGCTGCAGCTGGGTGCTCTGTACGGTCCCTTCCCACCCAAACCGCTCTGTGATTCTATGATTTCTGCATGCTCCTGCCTGGCACAACCCTGTGCTTCCCAGTGGGAGGATGCAACCTGCCAGCATCTCCCCGGCGAGGCAAGGAGCCGGCTTCAGAGGCAGTGGGGCATCCCCGGGGGATGCCGTGATGCGATGCCAGAGGACGGTGGTTCCAGTACAACCAGTCTAACCGCCATGCCAGGTCTCCATCTGTCATTTCAAGTGCACACGCATGTCTGCAACCTGGAAAACAGCGTAAGTACAGCTGCTGTATTAATAATAAGAGTAATAAGTAACCTGCTGCTTCCTCCTGGCGCCGGCCTGGGGGCTGCTGCATCTCCCCCGCGATGCTCTGGCTTAGCCCTGCCTTGCCAAAGGTGCAGCTTGGCCGGGCAGAGCCCTCCCCTCGCCACCAGTGCAACGCACGAGAGGGAGCCAAGGAACTTCTTCATTCTCCTTTGGGCTTCTGCGTCCTGGCTTGTGCCATCGGGAAGGGAGCAGCTGGATCAGGACAAGAGAAGGCTTGGAAATATGAGTTCCAGGGCTTGAGGATACCAGGGCTGGAAGAGAAGAGCTACAGTGGTGTCATGTGGCCAAATATTGAAAAGAGCTGGGCAAAGGTTTACTGTGGCTTTGCAAAATTAGGAGCAGATGGCAAGTGATGGCTTGTGCCCGAGAGAACAGGGAACTGCTGGGAAACCACTCATCAGCGATGATAAAACTCCAAGGAAACCTTATGACCTGGATACGGGCCCTGATGGCGGCTCCATCATCCCAGTCGGATGGACCGGGGCAACTCGGTCCATGCTGCTGCCGGTGTCACAGCTGCATCGGGTCAGGGCGGTGGGAAGCCGAGGACAGGGGCTGACACGGGGACAGTTGCAGGGACACTGCTCGCTCAGCGGAGCAGGACGTCCCAGGGGCCACGTGGGTTGCTGGCGGTGACTGATGCTCACAGGCATCCCCTGGGCTACGTGGGTGAGGACTCAGAAAGGCATTTCCAACATGGGCTTTGGACACACCAAGCAGCAGAAGACACCTTCAAGGAAAACACTGAAACCAGGTGAATAAACGACAGGAACATTTCCAAATTTTCCAGCAATCCTGAGGAACAAGCCAGCGGCCTCAGCAGCAGCCCTGGTCACCAGCACTCAGGGAGATGCCACCGTTTGTGGCCCCCATCACCCGCAGCCCATGCCTGACCACATCTAACTCCACCAACCGCCCTGACGATTTAGTCAGGAGTTCGGGTGTGCAGGTTTAGCTCCTCCGTGCCAAGCAGAGCGCAGGGAGGTGAGGTAACCTGCCTAAAGCGGGGGGTGAGTCAGCACTGAGGCACGAAACGTCCCCAGGACTCACCCCTGCTGCAGCCTCCAACCACGCTCCTGATCTACAGGTTATTAGCGCGCAGCTCCGCTTGGAAAGGCGCTGGAAGACAACGTCAGGGCGAGCATGGCTTGCTGGCCCACTGGTGACGGAGCGCAGCAGACCCCAGGTGCCCCCCTCCGCAGGGTACCCTGGCTGCCCCGGCACAACACCCCATGGCCGGCACGGAGCCATGACATTTTTCTTTCTTGGTCACAAGTCCTCACCAGGGAAACGTGCGTGGGACTGCGCAACGACATCGTGGTGCAAAGTGCACAAACACTGTCCGTCAGAGCTGAGCCGAACACGCCTGGTCTGACAAACCGCCTGGCCTCGCTCGCCTGGCCCTCTCCGTGCCTCTAAGGCACCAAGAGGTCTGGTCCCCAGCCGGGAACGCTGTGGGGGTCGTTGACTTTGGGGACCCCAATGGCCATGCAAGCCTCCGGCCATTGGGCACAGTGTCACCGAGGTGGCTGCTGTGTCCTCTGCACTGGCTGCGGCAGCTTCGATG
Organism: Microhierax caerulescens; assembly: GCA_035590215.1. Lineage (NCBI taxonomy): Eukaryota > Metazoa > Chordata > Aves > Falconiformes > Falconidae > Microhierax > Microhierax caerulescens. Next base: position 109,604,219 of record JAVJGJ010000037.1, read on the forward strand.
CTGCTGGCCCCAGGCCCAGATGCGGCTCGGGGACCGCTCACATGATGGCAGCATCGCAGCGTGCTGCAGCAGGGATGCAGCTGATGTGCACCAGGATGCAGCAGCCCTGCAAGGGGGATGCAGCAGCCCTGCAGCGGGGTCACGCTGCTGCAGCCCAGGCGTGCTGGCTTCCACTGCCAGGGAAACACAGGTCTGGGAGGAACAAAGCCACCAAGGAGACATCCCCAGCCCAGGGCAGCACCGGTGGGCTGCAGGGAACAAGCCCCCTTGTTCCCTGGCGAGGGGGAAACGGGTGTCATCATCTCCACCAGGGACAAGGGGGTGGCTCAGGACACCCATCATGGTTCCACAGCACCTGCTAGAACCACCAAGCGGCAAGAGCCATGCCTGGCCTGGTGCTGCACCCACAGCCCTGCTGCGCTCCCCGCTGCCGAAGGGCGCTCGCAGCATTGAAACCCGTGGGTGGGGTGGGCGAGCACCCGCGCCCCGTCCCTCGCACCCTGCAAACCAAGGGCAAACCCAAGTATTTGCAGGGAACCGCTCCGAGTCTGGCAAACGCTGCCACGGTCTGTGCCTGCCGCAATCCACAGTCACACTTCAAGTGATGTTAAATTCCAGTCTTACAGCTCCAGGGGACAGAGCCGGGCAGCCAGCTGGCTGCTACGTATGCCTTTGCTTTTCGTCATTTTCTTTATATTTCTTCCTCAAACTCCCTGCATCATTTCAGACTACAGTGGCTCTTACCTGCTCTGCAGCTGCTCACAAACCCAGAAGGACATTTCTGTTAAAATAAAATAAAATTAAAAAAAAAGGTACATCTTTCAATCTATACCCTCATGGGTTAGAAAAAGAGAAAATCATTGCAAGCTTTTTCTGCAATGGTAATTTCTTTTTTCCGCCCCCAGGCAATCGTAGCTTGTGTACCTTGAGTGGCTCTGACGACGGAGTGGGGCTGGGGAATGCTTTTCCTGCAGGACACCGTGCCTTCCCTGGCCACACCACAGCACCAGCCCCCCGGTGCCACCTGCCCGCAGCCCCCTGACCCCGCTGGAGGTGCCGGCACAAGTGACCCAATACCTTCCACCAAGTAATAATACATCCCTCCATAAAAAAATAGCAACAATAATTTATCTGCTAACAAGTATTAAGAGCACAAACCCACCTCGTTTCTCTGTCCCTCCTGCTCCTCTTGGACCTTAGCATTGCGCCTTCTGTATCCAAGAGGGACACCTCGCTGTTTTCCCACATTCCCAAATCTTTACTTACCTTAAATCCTTAAACTTGCCATTTGTACGGCTGCACCAACAGCCCTGGCCTCCCGCCAGCATCACCACATCTGGGTGCGAGTGCTTGGCCGGCAGTTGGTCTGGGGGAAGAGCTGGTCCAGGGATGCAGCTGTCCCCTGCATCCCTGTCACCCCAGGGACCACGCCTGTGCCCGTGTGCCACTGCCGACGCCAGCCCAGCATCTCCACTGGACAAGCAATTAAATCACGTGGAGTTCACCCGTACTTTAAAATAAGCTTTATTTAGATCTTTTATAATTTTATATTTGCATCCATGCCTTCAAGGGTTCTCCCCCACTCACATGGGGAAAAGTTAAATCTAATGTTACCCATAATTCATATGCTATTTATCGAAGTTCTCTTTTAAATAAATCATCCTCTTAGTACTTTTTAGAATTATTTCCTAATTTACAAAAAAGCTGAAATGCAAAGGAAACTACTCAATAACAAGGAGATTGCTCATCTGTTCTGGTGGTTTATAGTTTAAATTATAAAAACGCAAGGAGAACAAAAAAAAGAAACAACCAACGAACTAAACAAACCCCGAAAAAACAACAAAACATCTAAAAATGCTTCTCTGCGGAGAAAGATGCCACGGGGCAAAGCCTGCCCTGCCAGCCCAGGCCCCCCCTCGGCAGAGCCCAGGGGGCTGCTCCCTCCACTAACCCCCCCACGGCCTCTCCGCATCATCCCTTAGGAATACACAGCGCGAGGGCATCGGTTTAGTTCGGTGATTTAAGACAAAAATACCCCTTTTTCAACCAGGGTGCACGTATCGGAATTAAGAAAAATAATACACTATTATAGCATCATTAAATAAATCTTAATACATTTTTTTTTAAGAGCTTAAAATTATATTGTAAGCATTAAAGCATAAGGTACTTGTCTTGGCATAAGCAGAGCGCGGTGTGTGTTAGTGGAGAGGGGAAGCAGCGGCCGCGCCGGGGGGCTGGTCCCGGGGCATTCCCAGGGGATTTGGAAGCACAAGCTCCACCTGCGCCTCAAAATGACCCTGGTGCCAGAAATCTCCCTGGCAGGGACTCGTACCGATTTCCCCCGACGGCAGTAACACCCCACATTTGGAAGCGGGGTGGCCGGCCCCGACCAGGCGACGTCTCAGGGTATCTCGGGATATCACCTCTCCCCTGCTCCCAGCTCATGCCGGATCCCCCAAATTTCACTTGAAGCAAAGGGTGAGCCCCCCAGATGTGGGGTAAGACAGCAGGCAAAGCTCCCACCAGCTTCACCCCTCCCCGACCGATTTCCTGGCATGTATTTCAGTTTGCGTTTTCCAAGGCGTTAAGTGCTCCTGGGGCATCTGCAGCCACGGGGCCAAGAGTGCCCACAGTGTGGGGGGGTCCACGGTCCAGTCCCCCCCGGCAGCAGCTTCCCAGGACAGTACAGTACAAACACACCCTTCTTCCTCCCCGCCCCATCCCAACCAACATGGAAAAATATAAAAATCCCAAAACTTCTGCAATAATTTAGTTAGAATAGCTCCTCTGGGTTTGTGCAAATAAATTAAAACAACTAAAAAGGAACGTTAAAACACTTATTTCCAGACCGGCAGGCGATACAACCAGCCCATGTCGCCTCCGCGGGGTTCGGCCAGGAAGACATCACAGCGAATGAGATTTTTTTTTTTTTTTCCTTTTTGTGTGTGTGTGTGTGTGTGTTTTCTCTCTAACGTCCCTCAGCTGGGCAGGTTCTTCGTCCCCGAGCGAGGACATCCCGCGGGCTGGGCTCCAGAAAACAGCGGGTTTCGGACAAGAGACGTCACAAGCACAAAGTGCACAATATTTTGGGTATTTACAGAGACACAGCAGTCCTTCAAGTTTCAAGTTTTGTCAAAAGAAGAATGAAAAAGAACAAAAAAATAACACCCCAAAACAAAACCAACAAAAACCCAAACGGACAAACTGAAGCGACAACGGAGGAGTTATCGGTATGGAAGAAAAAAAAAACAACCAAAAAACCCAACAAAAATACCACCATGAAAAAAGGGAAAAAAATGAAGTTACGACACAGCTGCATCGCTCCCAAGACAACAGGTCACACGTCCACAGGCGGGGCTGGGGTAGGGGTATGTACAGCAGCGGCGGCGAGCCGGGGGGAGGGGGGGTCACCAGTCTGCATCCTCCTCGATGTAGTAGTCGGGGGCCGTACCGTCGAAGAGGCCGGGGTCGAGGGACTTGCGCTGCTTCCCCCGGGCGAACACCCTGGAGATGGAGCCGAAGCCCATCTTCTCTTTCTTCTTTTTCCGTTTTTGGTCTTCCAGGTCCTCTAGAGACTGCGGGGGGGAGAGGACACGCGTTTGGCCACGGCACTTTTCATTGAACCCCTCACCCCCAGTTTGCATCAGGGATGATGGACCACATGGTCCGGGTCCCCTAAAAGATTTGGGTCCAGGTCCAAAGCAAAATTAAGACCCTGGACCAAAAAATAAAAATATTTCTGAAATACACGTGATAGAATCTGCAGGGAAATTGGGCCCCCTGCCCACATTTCTGGGATTTTGTCTTCTTCATCCAACTGCTTCAGGATTTTAGCTCCAGGAATGTAACACCAGAGCAAGGGGCTTACAAAAATACCCCCACGTTTTAGGGTCACATGCAGGAGAATAACCTGATCGAGGCTGTGCCTTACCAAAACTGAGACCACGATGGCCCCTGAGCACAGCCTATGGCATCACCTGGATTTGAGGGAAAATCTCAGAATTCTGAGACATCCCAGCCTTACCATTCAGGATGTTTTACATTCAGGTGTTTTGTTTTTTTTTTTTCCCTCTAAAAGGCCCAGTCACTGCCTCTGACAGCCCCCCCCCAAGTACTTGCTAGCACAGGACAGGGTCTCCCAAGCAGGATTTAAACAGGGCTTTGTGCCCTACCTGTACGATTGGGTTGTGCAAGTTCTTCTGTACCGGTCCAGGACTGTCCCCCTGCGGCAGAAGGAGATGGATCCATCTGAATCAGCCTCAACCTGAGACCCCCCGCCCCCGCAGCAAAAAGCGGGTTGTTTGGGCAGCTGAATGGCTATGGGGCTGCAATAAACCCCGCGGGATGCAGCTCTCCGGGCCAGCACACCTCCAACCCGTCCCCATCCCCAAACCCAGCAGCACTTTGGGAAGCGAAGGACCCGCAGCATCCCCAGTGCCCGTCACCCCAGCCAGACCCACAGAGCGGGGAGGCAAGCCCCCCGCCCCCACCCCATAGCGGCCTTACGTTGCAGAGTGAGTGCGTTCGATGCCGGGGCGAGTTGATGTCACTCGGCGTAGATGACCGGTCACCCTCGGCCGCAGAGGCGTCGGAGATGATGGACGGCTGCCGGGAATGACAGGGACTCACTCTGACCGCTGGAAAGCAGAGGCGGGGGGTGGGGGGGGCATTGGGGAGTTAACATCACACCAGCAAAAAACATCACGCCACCCCACGCAAAGCCTCTGACGTGCTGCCAGGAAGTTTTGCCCGATTTTCCTTTTCCTCTAGGGGAGGAATAAGGAAGCATCCCGGAATGCCTTGGGGAGCCAAGAATTTGCCAGTGCCCTGACCCCGTGGGGTGCCCACCTTGCCGGTCCGCCGGGTGCTGGGGGTGCGAGTGGTAGAGGGTCTGCTGGCTCTGCCGGATGGCGGCCGTCAGCGGGAGGTCGGCCTGCATCACCCACTCCTGGTTGCCGTTCAGCACCGTCTCGCCCGGCATGGCCAAGGAATGGCGCTTGGGGACGTCCTTGGTGAGCGTGGCGAGGGACTGCTTGGCCTGGGGAAGGACACCAAGGCGGTGGAGGGGGAGACCCGTACGAACGCCCCTCCCGGCGCTGCAGAACCAGCAGCAACACGCCACAGCCAACACGCCCTGCCCTTCGCAGGTAAATACCCAAACCGTGCTGCTCCCTGCACCCAGGAGAACCCGCTCCTTTTTAGCGACGGATTCTTACTTTTCCTGCCACTAGTGCAGTAACGCAAGCACTGCGGCAAACAAACGCAGTATCGCAATACACGCGGCAAAACTCGCCAGGGCACTGGAAGCATCGGAGCCGCTGAGCCCAGCACCCAGCGCAGGGGCTGACCCTCGAGCCGTGCCCACCGTGTCCCCGAGCTCACCATGGCCAGCTCGGCCTCCAGCTCCTTCATGCGGTTGTCTTTCAGGTCGAGCTGGGAGCGGAGGGCGCTGGCGTGGTCCGTCGCCTCCTTGGCTTGCCGCCGCAGCTCCCACTTCTCCCGCTCCAGGAGGTCCTTCTCCTTTGCCAGCGCCTTCACCGCGTCCTCGCTCTCCTGCCGGGACACAGGGCGGCCATTGGCAAGGGGAAACCCACCTGCTACTACAAACCCCTCTGCTGTGACCCTCTCAGGGACCACCCGACCTCTACCTTGCCAAAGGGCAAGCGGCATTCTTTGGGTGTCACAAGAGTCCTGTGCCGGCAAGCAGGGAGCCGTGGGACACGGCCAGACCCCCGAAAAGGGACGCCTGGCGTGCACCTGCTTAAAATTACAACCCATTCCCCACACCTGGCTCGCTGGCCCCAATTCCTCCAGGATTTATTTATCCTTGACTCCCTCTGGTCCAGCCCTTGCAGCAGGGGAGCGCCCGCCTGGACACCAGAGGCCACTGGGGCTTTGCTGGGTTTTCACCCAATTGCAACCCGGGGCTTGCGCTCATGCCACTGCCAGCCCCCCCATGCCACGAGACCCCCGGCGCTGGGCTCCCAAACTCACTTTCCTATGCTGCTCGTAGTTCCTGATGAAGTCGCGGAGCTGCTCCTCGCGGCTCTCCAGCGTGGCGTACAGCTGCTGCATCTGGCTCACCAGGTCAGTCTTCTCCGCCTTCAAGCGCTTGCGGTCGGCTTTCATGGCTGCGGGAGAGACGACGGCTTGAGCGTGGGGGCACAGAACCCCCCTTTTGCCTCCATCACTTTTATTTGTCGAAGAAAATTCAAAATTATGACCCTGGGGCTGGGCTGAGGCACAGATGCCCCCTTACCCCCATCGCTGCACCCCCTGCAGCTCCCCAAAATGCCCATCGCATCACTGCCGTGGCTCCTAATCGTCCCCCGCCCCCCAAGGGGCTGCTCGGCCCCTGGAAAAGGCGATTTGGGAGCAAAACCGCTGCCGCAGCTGCAGGACCCGGCGCAGGAAAACCTGCTGCTCCCCTTCCAGGATAAATAAACCACAACCGGTTTATTTTTAGCAGCGAGGCAGATTCCTGCAGCACTCCCACGAGCCCGGGGCACGAATCCCCGCATGCCCCCTTCCAGCTCAGCGATGCTGCGTGGGGACGGAGCGGGATGCGATGTGGGGCGGGGGGGGGGGTTCACCAGCCCCCTGGAGGAAATCAAGACCTTTGTGTTTTCCCTCGCCCACACACCAGCAAGGGACGCTCGCCGACCACCGACCCGGGCACAACTTGCTGTACGTCTGGTAAAACCGGGGAGGCGTTACAGAAACACCACGAAGGCATTTGGTATTTCTTGGTAGAGGACAAAGGGCTTCAGTAATTTCCGCGCGTTCAGTGCTTTGCCCAGGCCTTGAACTTGGTCCTTGGCAGCACCACAGTAAAGCCCCGCAGCTCCCTGCTCCAGGTACACCCCACCCCACCAAAATAACACCCTGAGTCAGAACGCAAACATTGCTTTTCGTTATAGGACAGAATCTGCGTGTTTTTCCACCCGGAGGAAGTGCTGCTCTCAGGGGAGGGGGACGGGACGGAACAACCCCTGCCCCTCCAGCGCTCCCTGCACTGCAAGCAGCTGAGGCATCCCTCTCCATAAGAAAAAAATAATAAATCCAACCACCCCCACCCCACCCCCCAACCCCCCAGAAAAACCAACCCCAAGCCCACCGAGAGCTGTCCGTGTTACAAACCCCTCTAGATGACAGCACCATCACGAGTGGGACCCATCTCCACACATGGGTCCAACCTATTTCTACTAAAGAAACCCAGGAGGAGCGTTTCGGCACAGGTGGCGCATCCCACCTGCCGTGTAAAGAGTCACTCCGTCTGGGGGCTCATCCTGCCCCACGACGGGCCCCAGCTCCTCCCGACGAGACATGTGTGTGATAAAGACTGGTCGGAGGAATGCAAGAAAGCCATTACCATGGCACGCTTACGAGGAAATTAATTCCCTTTGTGCCATGAGCACCTTCAGGACCCCTGGCTTCGCGCCTCTGCCCTCTGCCAGCCCAGGAAGGCTTGTGCTGACCCTCCCTCGGCTGGGGACCCTCAGCCCCAGAGCTGCTTTCTGTTAAGTACTCAGATAAAAGCATTTCCACCTGCGTGTAGGCAAGGAGAACATCCTCATTAGATCCACACCATCAGCCTCAGGCAGAAGAACCTGCTAAGAGGGCAACATCCAGCACCGGGTGTAACGTACCAGCGCAATGTGCTGCCACAGCTCCCCCGAAGAGGAGCAGCACCCCTGCTCAGCCAGACCTCCCGCATCCCATCCCAGGTCGTTAGGACCGCTGCCTCGCGGAGCGACGTACTCGGGAAGGAACTCCTTTCCGTCCACAGTTGATACTGTACACGTGTGCTGGGGAGATGCTTGGGATGGAGCCAGTAAGGGCTTGCAGGTTAGCGCAGGGAAAGGTTTGGGGGCGGGGAAGGAAAATCAAGTGGAAGAAGAGGGAGACATTTGGGACAACACAGATTGTTATCCATTAAAAACCGGGAGATGAAATTTTTCAGACTAACTACTCTGCTATTCAGCGTTGCAGGTAAATCTAAACATGGAAAAACAACAAACTAGCTAAGAAATGCTGTAACGATTCCCATCGTCCCGTGACGGGGAGCACTGGGTGTTCCTCCTCGCCTGCTTCAACGAACGTGACTCCTCCTGGGACAACCGAGCTCCTTCCCACACTGGGACTTCCCTTACTTTTTTCCCCGCTTGGGAAATTCCTACAGAAACCATCTAAAAGTAACCACCAGAGGACCACAGAAAAGGTTTTAAGAAAGCACTTCCCACCGCCTGTGTGTCTTTCACAACACGTGAACTCAAAACTCATTCCAAAAGCAGACGGAAGGATGCGCGGAGCGAGCCGGACCCGTGGAGCCGGGTACCCAGCACCACCAGCCGCGCTGGCTGCCGCTCCAGGGCACACGTTAGGTGACCTGGGCTCCAGCAGGGGAATTTCTGCCCCTCGTAACCCTGCCCAGGCAGGGTCCATCTCAGCCCCATCCCCGCAGGACAACGCGCTGCCAAACCCCCTGTTTTCCAAGCGCTTGAACGCTTTGTGACACCTATATAGGGATTTTTTCATTTCCTTGAGGATACTGAAAGGCTCTTACAAAAGTTTAAGTCACATCTGCACTGGATGATGCTGGAGACAACAAAAGGCTCCTAATGAATTTAATTAAGTAGTGAGTCCCCTATAGCATACAACCTGTTTTAATTAGTGGCAGCATTCAGGGTCCTTAAAGATTTACAGAAAACACTTCATCGCTTGCCAAAAAATTCAACAACTGTTCAGAAGTACTATTAGGAGAAGAGCACCTAGCACCTCCCAGGTTGAATATTTACCAGTATTCAGGCTAAGCAGTACGGCAGGAAGGTAATGGACTTTGGCTATTGCAAGAGCAGGTTTTTTCCTATTAAACCAAATGGACAATTTACCTTTTGTTTCAACTGGTATTCGAGAGATTTGCTAGAATTAATGCACTTTTTTTTTCCTCCCTGCCATTACCACCACGCTCCCTCCTCCGAAACTGATTAGCTCCTCAGCTTACAGAAGATTTATCAGCCATTTGAGAACATAATTCCAAACCCAATTAATAGGAAATTAATTGAAAGAGGCAGGAGAAAAATAAAAAGTTAGGCAGAAGCGAGCAGTTAGGGCTGCCAGCAGCTCCTGGACCGAGCACCACTTGGTGCAGCAGCTTAATAGGTTCTTAGCAAACAAGCCTGGCTAATTACTCGGCCAGGGAAAAGGAGCCATTGCAATCCACGGCGTGACGGCAGGGGCAGCCAAGGGGGAATAAAGTGGGTTTTCACTGGCCATTGGGGCCATCCCAGGAGGTGAAATGATGAAATTTTTTCTTTAATCTGATAACCCAGGGCCAGGTTTGTGTCCCACCCCCTCAGGAACAGCTCAATACACCCCCCCCCAGCCCATCTGCACAGTGGGCTCCAGCAAAATCCCCAATGTGTTCGTCAACCCAAGACAGCAAGAGAAGCAAGAAATCCTAAACCTGTACCGTGAGTGGAAACTGTTTATCTCACGCAGCTTATCTGCATTATTTATTTTCCCCTCCCACCCAGGACACATGGCAGAAGCAGAGGGGGAACCCATCAGCCCCCCCTCAGACTCAGCACCTCGGCACTAGCCCCGGCAGCAAATGGTGGGCGAGACAGGTTGGGAACAGTGGTGTGAACCCCCCAGCTCCCACCACCGCCCCCCACGTCCCCGCTAGTCCTGTACCAGGTCAGCTCGTGCTCCCGTTATTTGAGCTTCCATGTCCTGCCACACAATCCGTCCCCTGAGCATCACAGCTTCGGGAGAAGAAGGATGATGGCTGCAGAGCGGTGAAGGGACCCACTCCACACTGAGCTCCTCTTGCAGCCAAAACAATTAAAAATCCCCCCCCAGAGCCTTCTGTTTCCACCTTTACCTAATGAGCCGAAATCTAATCGCTCCCATGTGCCAGCCTGAGCGGCACATCCCCGGCTGGGGCAGAGGCACGGCTGAGCTGCCCAGTGAAACCACCACCGATGGTGCCACCACCCCATGGTCCCTGCCTTGACACTTCACTTGGACACTGGATGGGAATTAGCTGCTGCTTGCTAAAACCAAGCATCTTCCCGCTATGATGGGGGCTGCGATAAATACTATCCCATCCCTTCAAAATTAGTAATATCAAATTAAGGGAAAGTGAGGCAGCGGTGGTTGCACCACCTAGCCCAGGTTTGCTTGGAGAACACCTGGATCATAATTTGGCTCCCTTGCTAATGGGATGTTAGATGAAACCCAATGTTTGGGCCACGGCAACACTGTCTCTGCCTGGCTTCCCGCTCCCAGGATGAATCAGCAGAGCCCAAACACAAGGCAGGGCACTGGCAGCGGACACAGCCACCACTGACTGCCATCCGCTTGTGAGCGCTTCCCTTGCCGGGTACAAGGTGGATTTTCATACCAGGAATGGGATCCGAGCCAACTAACGCTTACTGAGACACGTACTTCTCCTCTAACATGGGGAAAGGCATCCTCGGGGGGCACCGCTCCAGCCTCGGCAATGCCCTGTGCAAGAGGAACGCGTAAACCCATCCTGTCCCATTAACATTCACTTAATTTCTCCTGTTTCTCTGCCCCAGCCATGAAATTCAATATTGTCACCATGACTAACCCATAAAATCGGTCAGCCCCGCGCAGGAGTCGCAGGCTCTGTAGTTAAACAGGCGCGGGCGCTGCCGTCACCGTCTGCAGAGATGATCTTGCCACTGAAGCCATCAACGTTCACGCGGCGTCGGGCAGAGCCACCGCTCGCTCCCAGGCGCACAGAGGTACGATGCCAGCAGATCTGAGCAAAGTGCCAAATTTCAGGAACAACAACAAAAGAATCACGTGAGGCATTTGTGAATTTACCTGCAGCCACCCAGCTGCGAGGCCAAGGGCTCGCCAAAGCAGAGCTCAGGGGTCACCAAGCTGGTCAATGACTCATGTTGTGACTTGAAGGTGGGTCTTCACAGGAGTGGAATGGGTTATCTGTACAGAGCCCCATGTCCTTTTGGTGGAAGGGGCTTCCTCAGCTGGGTCCAGGGCTGGGACGCCCATCTGCCGGGACACCCATCCACCCATTCCTTGGCCACCCCCTCTCACTGCAGCCAGCCAAGGGTGCTGGGGGTCTCTGTGGGGGGCTTGCCACAGCCCAAACACCATCCCTGGGGGCTCACAGCTCCGAAGTGCGGGTTTGCAAGGGAGGAGACCACGCTACGACCCATTTGTGGAGCAGACATCAAGCTGGATCACGCCTCCCCGAGCCGCGGGGAAAGCCAGCCCAAGGTCTCCTCCTTGGCAGTCGAAAAGGAAACAGAAACCAGGTTTGCTCTCTGCGTGATAATCCCGCAGGCGAGCTCTAGCATATTGGATGAACCTTCCCACAAACGGGGTTGCTGCCATTAGCCCACACACTCGCAGATGTCACCCAGCCAAGAGGCTCCTCAAGTCCTCCAGGCGCTCGGGCACAGTCCCGTGCCGCAGCAGGACCAGCAGTAATAAAGCTGTCTGCAACTTCTCCTGCTGGAGATTTCCACGTCAGAAATCCAGATCGCATCCGTACCTTTCCAGCTAGGGCTGGGGGAAAATATGTAAGTGCATTAACAGCGTAAGGACGATCGGGAGTCCCAGCCCCAGCGAAGGAGGGGAGGATGGTTGGGTGTAGCGCTATGGGATTCTACTTGGGTGTGAACAGATTTCAAAAAAAGTGCAAGCAATGGAATTAGCCCAGAAAAAGGTGCAATGAGGAGGCATAAAGCACACGCTGCTGGGGATACTGAAGCTGCTCGAGTTAGTCCTGCAGAGCCACCTGTGCTGCCGCAGGTCCCTGCTCCCTCCCTCCGCTGGGAAGATGCCACATGGGCTGATCACCGGAATGGGCTGGAAACACACCGCCAAAGAGGGACCATGAGCCCATCCTCCTCCACCCAGACCAGCCCAAACCAAACCCTGTGTGGCTATGGAAAACAAAGGCTCTTAAACCTGCAGGAGCCCCCCACCCCCAAAAAAAAAGCAAACCCTGCTGGCAAACCCTCTCCACTTCCCTCCGCATGAAGGTCCTGTGAGCCAATATCTATCTGAACCGTCTGTGTCGCGCTTCCATGCTCAGAGCCAGCAACGACAACAGATTTCCATATAATTTATCTGCTAACGATGTTACACATGCCCCAAGGCGGGCTGTGCGCCGCTGCAGGCACAGGGATGCTGCAGCCGATGCTGATGGGCACCCTTCAGCAAGGAGCGCGGGGCAAGGCAGCGCTGCGTGCTGTGGGGAGGGGGCAGCTCTGGGAGCCGCGGGGATCGGCCAACACAAAGTCCTGAGCTACAGGACAGCATGGCCGGGTATCCCGGAGCTGCCTGTGCTGCCTCACCCCACAGCTCCTCAACGCAGAGCCATCACTTCCCCCAACGCCTCTATTAGCAGACACGTTTCTCCTGGCAGAGCCATTGACCAAGCGCAGTTATTGCCATTTCCCCCCCTTTTTGGCTACGGATAATTTTTTTCACAGAAAGGAAAAAGAATTTTCCCCCCTGCCCTCCCAGCTGCTGATCCCGTTTCCATATTTCCCATCTCCGTATCCGCCACCGTGCTAAGCCTGCTCTGCTGCCCAGCACCTCCAGCCCAGCTTGCGGGGCCGGCTCCAGCACCACGAGCTTTTCCAAATTACCCAAAAGCTTTCCAGTACTGCAGGGGAGGGACGGAGCGTCCATTTAAAAAGGCTTCTTGTTACGCCCTGTTCCAAGTGCAAGCTGAGATTCCCTCTTCCCAGCCATCACACCTGCAAACAAGTCCTGGAAAACCAATCCCAGCAGCTCACATAGCAGCCTAATAAAAAACCTACATTATATTCCTTAAATACTCAGGATTCTCAAGCCAACCCCAGTTTTTCTCTATACTATCCTCCGCAGAAGTGCTTACAACCTCACTGCAGCTTCCTAGATGACTACTACTAATTTTTTTTTGGAAACAGGCTTAAAATAGTTCTGCTTTTCTGTATTTTACGTTTATCAGCACTTCTTCCTCCCCGTCCACACGGAGCAAATATTCTCTTGTTAAGGTTTTTCTTCTCCAATTACAGTTTTATAGACCCAGAGCATTTTCTGCCGCCAGAGGCTGCACTGGTGGCCTGAGGGGGGTCAAGATTTTGCAGATATTTTGGCTGTTACTAATCTATAGGGATGCTTTTGCCATTCAGAGAGCGATAAAATAATATTTTCTGAAATCCCCTCCCCAAAAGGAGACTCAGCCCAATTCCTTGCCCCTCTCTGCATCTCAGCCCCGCAGCTGGGGGGAGATGTGATGGGCTGGGAGCTCTCCGACCCTGCAGCCCCCCCCATGCCGCTCTGCCTCTGAGCCTGAGTCCTTCTGGCAGCCCCTCCGTAACCCGCAAAGAGGACCCGACGCGTGGAAGTTACACTCGGTACGTGCGGGATTTCAGACGGTATTTAGAGCCGCGGTGCTGCAGGGTTTGAAGCAGGAGAGCTCTCCCCCACCCGGCGTCACCCCCCAGCTCCAGCCAGACCCCCCTGCCCGGACAGAAGTTTTTGGGGTGACAAAGCCACACTGCGGCATTGTGCTCTGCTTGAACCCATCCCTCGCCTGCAGCACCCCAATCCACGCGTGACGGCAGGAGACCCGGCCCCCGCTTGCTGCAGCGCTCCCGCTAACTCCAGGTGGGATAAAGCAAACTGCAGCCACCAGGAAACTCGCTGCTTCCCTCCTAGAGCCCGAGGGGCTGGGGTCCAACATGCCCCCACCTCACCAGCTGCATCTCAGCCACTCTCTTGGCTCTACAGCTGGCTGCAGAGGAATTCCTTTGCAAACGCCCTCCAGCCTGTTTCCCAGCTCCTCCCGTCCCAGTGCCACCCCTCGTCCAGTCCCAGTGCCACCCCTTGCCAGGGCAGGACAGCAGGGGGGTCCCAGGGAGCCCTGTCCTGCCCTCACCCCCCTCCACGTGCACACAGTGAATGCATGCTGCCCAGCCCAAATGAAAAGGACAGCTTTTCCTTGCCTCAATGATTAATTTCTCAGAATTTTGAGGTTGTGTTGGGGGGGTGCACGCGAGGAGGAACACGCAGCCCTTACCCTGCAGAGCCTCCTTGGCACGCGCCAGCTCCTGCTCCTTCTGCGCCAGCTGCACCTTCAGCTCGGTGGCCGAGAGCACCTCCGGGGACTTGCTGCCGTGTGTCTCCTCCAGGTCTTTCGTCAGCATTTCCTTCATTTGCCGGAGCAGGTGAACCTCCTCCTGCAGCTGGGCCACCTCCTCCCGCAGCAGCGCTGGAGGAAGAGGAGACACAATGCGAGGAAGTGACCGACGGCTCCCGGCACCCGCTGCAAATTCCAACCCGGGGGAAACGCTGCCCAGTGGGACCATCCCACGTGCAAAACCGCTTTGCACAGTCCAAAACCTGCAGCAGTGCTCACAGCACACCGGGACTGGAGGAGGAGGAGGAGGAGGAGGAAGGACATGATGGGCAGGCGCCAGGTAGGGAGTGGGGACCCTTTCCCTGGGTACTGGTTTCCAGTTTTTGCATTAAGAAATTAAAAATAAGTGTCAATACATAATAGTAATAATAAAAATAAACCAAGAACCACGTCCCCACCCAAACCACTCCCTGGCAGAGTGCTCGACGGCCAGCATCCCACAGAGGCTGCTGCGCTCCGCTGTGCCCCATAGGATGCTTCAGCCTGCTCCGGCCAGCCACGCACGGGGTGTACTCAGAAATATTCAGCAAAACCTCTCTGAGACTGGGAAGTAAGACGACGCTTCCACCTGCAGACCTGAATTTTTCAGGCTTACACTGGGTGAAAGCTACACCCCTCAAAGCAGCCGCATGGCAGAAGCATCCCAGCCTGGGTCCCCTCTGCAGCGGGAAAGCTCCAGCAACCTCCTTTCCTACAGCTGTGCCCACTCCTGAGGGTAATAAAGTGCATTTCTGCTATTCCTACGTTGCACCCATCACCCTCATCTCCCCTCAGTACCTTGTTCCTGCAAAGCACCACTGGGCCATGCATGCACCGCTGCGATCCTCCGTACGAGCCAGACATCGCGATGCAAAATGACTCGCGCCAGCGTGCAAACAGCTTCACTCTGCTTCCCCCCCCAGCTTTGAGAACACACAGAGAAAAAACCCTTCCTCATCCAAAGGGGTTTAGCAATTTCTTGGGTTTGCACCGTGCCTGGGGATATGGGGAGAAAACCCTCACCCCTCAGCATGCACGTTATGGTTACAGAAAAATAAAAGAAACACCCTGTCTCCAAGCTGCTGCTGTCGGGTCCTTTCCCCAGTATCAGCCACCCTGGGGGCTGCCAGCTGGGCATGACACACAGGGGGTTTGCCCCGTTTTTGCTGAGGTCCCTCCACCCGCACTGGCGAAGTGGTGGAGGAGACGGCGGCGGCAGGATGGGGAGAGGCGGCTCCCCCCGGCCCTGCCAGCAGCTGCGCCAGGAAGGCATAAAATCTGGTTTGCATACTTGAAATGCTTCCCGTATGAAAACTGGCAAGGCCCCATTCTGCAAATTATTTAGCAGTAAAGTCACTAACGAGGAACAGTCGAGCTCCGGGCTGGGGATTTCGGTGCGGTCCAAAGCGCTTTCTTGAAATTCATGTAAAAAGCAAGACTCGAGAGGGGGTCAAGGCTGGAGGCATCTTCCCCTGGGGGGGCTGCAGAAGCGCAGCATTTCCCCTCCAGCCTTTGGGAAGCCAGGGGGGATGCGAGGGACTCATACACAGCGTAGTATTTGCCGTGCAAAACCCACCCAGCGCCTTCCCCAGGTGTGCAAAACCCTGTGCGA
>JAVJGJ010000037.1:109649145-109671082 GCA_035590215.1 Microhierax caerulescens
ACCTCTCCTGTGTTGCATTCCACATCTCCCAGCGCGAAGACCTACGCCAGCGGGAGCGGTGCCGGGTGGTGGAAGGCGAGGAGGACCGAGCCGCAGGGCAGAGCTGGATCCCTGCTGGCCACCAAGCAGAGCTGATCGACAACTGCCCGGCTCCCTGCGCGCCAGGGCGACCATTCCCATCCCTCGAGGGCTGCCCGAGCTTCCTCTGGCTCGCACCCCTGCACCGTGCCCGCTGATTTTCCCATTCCCAGTGGCACTGCGTTTGTCCCCATCACCTACTGGCTCGGCACCCCTCTGGACTGCCACCTTTACAGCCCCAGTGGGGCTGACTCAGGCCGCTCCACTCCATGAGTTCACACTAAACAGCCCCAAAGGAGAGGGGGGAGCCACCCCCAAGCTGCCCCCCACCCGCTGTGTGCCCCAGCTCTGGACACGCTCCAGCACCCGACGTCCCTCCTGCTGCGAGGGGCCAAACCTGAGCCTGGCACGTGCGGTGCAGCCTCGGCAGTGCCGAGCGCAGGGGACGGTCACTGCCCCCGTCCTGCCGGCCGCGCCGTTTCGGACACGAGCCAGGATGCTGCTGGCTGCCTTGGCCACCTAGGCACGCTGCTGGCTCATGTCCAGCCGGCCCTTTCCCCTGAGCAGCCAGGTACTCCAGGAGATGCCGTGGGAGATGGTGGCAAAGGCTCCATCTGAAAAAAAACGAAGTGCAGGGAGACACCACCCCCAGCCCTTCCCTCGGCCCCCGGTGGGTCATCTTCCTGTAGAGGATCGGGTTCGCCAAGCAGGACCTGCCCTTCACAAACCCACCCTGGCTGGGTCTGATCCCCTGGCTGTCCCACACGTGCCGTGTGATGGCACTCGGGACGGGCTGCTCCATGACCTTCCCCAGCACCCTGGTCAGGCTGGCAGCCCACGGGACCCTGGATCCTCCCTCCTGCCCTTCCTGGCACACTGGCTAACCCCCAGCCAAGCGGGACCCCCCTGGTTAGCTGGTAAATGATGGAGGGTGGCTCGCTGAGCACATCCAGCGGCTCCCTCAGTGCCCTCGGCTGGATCCCACCCCATCCCTCCCACCTATTTCAATCGCACTCCCTGGCCACCACTTACAAATGAGCCCGTTCCGCCTCCGAGCCTGCACTGCGCACCCCTGCCTGGCCAGAGCATCCCTTGAGCCACAGGAGGAGAACACCCACCCACCACCGAGATGTCCCCAGACCGCTGTCCGCCTGTCCCCACCAGGCTGCTGGCACAGCACTGCCACGCACGAGATGCTAAATGCCCTTGCCACTGGGGGAAGACCTCACGCACGGTACTAATTGCAAAAGCGCCATCAAACACCGCACGTGCCTGTGTCAGCAGGGGACTCCGGGGATGGCTGCGAGTCGGCTCCATCCAATGCATTATTGTCTTTTTAGTGTCCCTTTGTGTTTGAAATAAAGTCCCTTTACATGCTCTGCCTCTGCAGGGATGGCTGCTGTGCAGCCCTGTAGCTCAAAATTAAACAAATAATTAAATACCTGTCATTACTTAGCCAAAAGAGAGCTCTCGCAGTAAGAACAGGAGAGCAAATGTCCTCAGGCTGGTAAAGGTTATCAAAATACCAGGGTTCAGAGGGAGGGGGCTGTCACAGCATCGCTCCCTAATAACAAACAGCAAAGCAAGCCCTTCCAGGAGAAGGGGATAAAGAATTTCTTCCTCCACCAGTGATAACTCAAAGGGCACTGTTCAGCTGATGGGAATTGATTTTTCTCCCTTCCTTTGCACTTAAGAGAAAAGCGGGAGCACGGCGAGAGCCTCCTGATGTGACGGAGCCGGATCGATGGCAGGGAGGGGATGGCCGGCACCTCCGTCCCTCCCGCAGCATCGCTGGGATGCCCCGCACTCCTGCCCGGCCACAGCCCCTCCCGAGAGCGGGGGGCACAAGCAAACTTGGAGCTGGCAACAAATGGATTTGATCAGAATAAAAACAGGGGGAATAAATTCCCATTAGCACAAGTGGAGCAAATGCCGTGAGGGGTGAGTCAGGCGCCGGGAAGGGACGGGGCGGAGGACAAACCCTGCTGCACCCTCCTGCCCTCGCAAACAATAATTAACAACCCGCCTGGCTGCCCAGCAAAGCGAGGCACAGCCTTCCGCTGTTCCAGCTGCAGCGCTAATCCACTGCTAATTAAACAGGTTTTCACTACAGGCTCCCTCAAACCCCAACCTTTTGCTTCCCGTGTGCACAGAAAGAAAGGAGAAGGGGGGAAAAAAAAAAAAAAAAAAAAGCTGTCTAACACAGATCATCCAGAGATCGATCCCTCTCCCACTCGCCAAACTCTTTAGTAAGAGTCACTGAAAGGCAACGATTTTCCCCCTTCTTTTGTATCGATCACCGTGCAGCCGCAGGACGGGGGGAACGCTGGATTGATTTCGTTTCGCTCTAAACCCCGACGGCAGCCTAAGGCGGCTGTAGGTATGAGCACAGCCCTGATTTAACAGGTTGTAAAGCTCCACTGTTTTCTCACTATTGACTTTTATTGCGGTGCATAAAATTTTTAATGAGAAATAAACTGATAGAGATACATTACCATGGAGGAACCATGATCTGCTCATTTGTGAGCTATGATGTCAAAACCCACGTTATTGAAATCTAGAGACAAAAACGCACCCACAGTGTATTCATGTCGGTATTCAGCTGGAATTGGCACTGAAAAGTACCACCTGGATGCTGATGGTCCCCTGCAATGGGACCGTGAGGCGTTGGGCAAGATGCTGGTGGTGGCACCGACCCAGGCACCATCTGAAGGGGATGCCCAGCAAGTGGCTTTGCACCTGCAGACCTATGGCACGTGCTGCCATGGAAAGCAGAGCCTGGAAAAGCTGGAAGGAAGAGTTCAGCCACCCCAAAAGCTACGGAGCTGATCCCCCTTTTTCAGCCACCTTTTGGTTTCCACTGTGCCAAGGTACATCCCACAACAGGAACATCTCCATGCTGTCAAGATGTGCATCAGCCCAACCCAGCAGGGAGTCCTTGAGTACCACCTGCTGTGCCCTGAGGACAACAAGGGGTAAATCCCCACATATTTCAACAAAGAACACAAAAAAGAAAGGAAAACCATCATGGTGGGGAAATGTTGCCCTGCTCCAACCTGGGCATTGTATCTTCATCACTGTGCTGCCTTTGGTATGGGCTCCCCTCTTTCCCTCCAGCCCCACCGTGCCCAAGACAGCTTCTCGGTGGCTTCTCTGGTGGAGCAGGACGATGGCAGAGCCCACATGAACACAGAGGGGACCTCATGGCCACCCAGTGTGGGGGGACCAGTGATGCCCTCCACGCTCTGCGTTACCTCTGCCCCCAGATGTGCTCCCAGGGTAGACAGCTGCTGCACATCTGGGTAAAACCCTTCTTTTTTTGCTCCCCTTGCCAGGAGTGGTCAAATCACACGCATTTCAAAAAATGACATCCAGGCGTGCCCTTGCCACGCTCCTGCCACAGAAAATGCTCTCGATTTATCTCCCTTTCGCCCTCCCACGCTCCCATCTGTACGTGCCAAGCGCTGCTGTTCCGACATCCACGCACCATCGCTCTCCTGCACCAGTGGTACATGTGCACGTCTACCTGGAAACCACTATTCTTAATACAGATTCACATGGATATTATTATTATTATTATTATTATTATTATTATTTTCAGCACAGAAAACAACTCCTTGCTTTCTGCCAGCTCCCTACCTACCGCTTCGCAGCCAGACTTGGATCAATGACTTAAGTCATTTGTCCATTATTTTCCGCTGGGTATTTCCCCCCTCCAAGAGGGGCTCACAACTGCACGGGGAGAGTGCACCAACGGCACGACGAGCCTGCATGCCACCGCTTCAACCCAGCTGAGCTGAGACAACCCCCTCGTGTTTCCCCAGGTCTGACAGCACCTCCCGATCTGGCAGACAGCACAGGCTCCTCCTGTGATGCTCCCCCCTCCCAGACCCCTGCCCCCAGCACGCTCCCACCCCCAAGACCCCTGCCCTGAGCCATCGTGCTGTGACCATGGGCTGCCTCCTCCCAGGTAGAGAAGCGGTGGGGGCCATCAGTACAATGTTAATTAACAAATGCTGGAGCAAATCAATCCAAATCCCTTCTTCTGCCTTTGCATCATGTCCCCCTGACAATGGCAGGGGGAAAGAAAATGGGTTTAAAGAGCTTTTCAGAGGTGATGCTCTGATATTGGGTGTACTGGGAAAAATCCTGGTTTCTGCAGACGATATTAGGACAAACATGTATCCTGGATAATCAAAGGAGAAGCAGAGCTCTTAAGCTGTAAGAAAACATCTCTAGGTAGTAATTATTGTGCTTGTGAAATAATAAAGATCTTTATCATCTTCCAAGTCGCCACCGAGGGTGACCACCACCCACCCTCGTGCTTTTGGCAAGCGGTGCCATGCGCTGCAGCTGCATCCCCATCCCAAGGGCCTTAAAAACCCAACCAAAACAAAACCCAGCAACTGTCCTGACTTTACAAGGTGTTTGTTTTTGAACTGAGAAAATGAAGATTAAAAAATTAAATAAATTAAAAAGGGGTATTTTGCAATAAAAAAAAAAAAGCATCCAGGCTTCCCTCCTCTCCGGGCTGGAGGGCTTATGCGACTATCTGCCTTCACTTTGAATATAGCCCAGAGTTGCCAAGCGCTTCTAAAACCAAAATTAATGAGTTTGCAAATAATGGCTGGCACGTTCCTCTATTTTTTTTTTTTTTTTTTTTTTGTGTGTGGTGTCTGTCCCCCACCCCATTTTCATTCCTGCTTTATTTTCCAAGCAAGCACGAACTGGCTGCACACACACACACACACACACACACACTCCCCGCCGCAGCAGTCCCAGCATTTCGCACACCACCATTCCCTCACCAGAATTTCCCAGAAACACACACAGCCTTTGATCTGAGAAACAGAGGTGGCTGCAAGGCACTTCCCAATATTTTTATTTGAACAACATCCTTTTGCTGGGTGCTACTGTGGAGCAGAGCACCCACGTGGCCACGGAAACACCTTTCCCATCGTCCACCAACTCCAGTAGTGCACGGCTGTTCCTTAGCTAAGAGCCGGGTTTTTTTTCCTGGAGAGGACCCAAGGGCTGTGGGGCGAGCTGCTATCTCGGGGAAAATGGAGTAAAACAGGTCGCCTTGTCTGGAAAAGGCACGCAATGTTCAGAAACTGGCATTTTTATTGCCTTTAAAATGGTTATCTCCTGCTACTGCTGCAGGATCTTATGAATGGAGAGTAACTGGGAGAAATGGCTCAACCATGGCCGGAGGGAGTGCCAGCAGCAGGGGGAGAAGTAGTAAAAATAAAAATAAAAAAATTAAAAAAAGATAATAAAAGACCCAAAACCTCAGACTCTCCCTCCCCAAAGTACGGTGCCTTAGCTTTAATAACTAATTATTGTATTACGAAGCAAAGGCTCACAGGATTATGGTGTTTAGTAATATTATAATGGATGCGAGCCAGCCTTGCAGAAAGCCTTTTGTATTCCTGCTTTGCACTGACCTGGCCTTTGCATCCCAGTGCACTGTCGGAGACAGATACCCCTCACTCCACATCAGGAAATACACAGGCATTTAGTAAATATATGCTTAGTAAATTATATATGTATTAAAAAAAAAAAATATCTTTAAGGCAGGTAGGGGGCAATTTCAGACCATGATGTTCGCTGGCTGCTTCCACTCAGCCAAATACATTATAAAATCCTTCAGCAGCAAAATAAACAGCTTAGAGCTAACAAGAAGCTTAGCACGCCGGTACTTTAGATTTTTCTAGTGGGGTCTGGCCATCGCCGAGGCCACCGAGCCCTTCCCCACAGTCCCCTCCTGCTCCCTCTGCACAGCCCAGAGACCTGCCCTGATGTTCTCCTCTGCAGCGACTGGCAGCAATACAGCGTAGGGGGGGAATTTTTTTGCTTTTTGCTTCAGGGCTGCTCT
Organism: Microhierax caerulescens; assembly: GCA_035590215.1. NCBI lineage: Eukaryota > Metazoa > Chordata > Aves > Falconiformes > Falconidae > Microhierax > Microhierax caerulescens. Next base: position 109,655,102 of record JAVJGJ010000037.1, read on the forward strand.
GCCAGCTCTACAGACTTGGGCAGAGTTTCTCCTGGCACGGAGCAAAGCAGAAAGGGGAAAGCCTCAGCGAATGCATCGGATGCTCCTAAGCTCCATGACACACCATGGAGCCGTCCTCAGCTGCGTAGAATCGGACGGGTTCAGATTGGAGGGACCTTCCAGACCATCCTGTTCCAGCCCCCTGCCCGGGGGACACACACACCTTCCACCAGACCCGGCTGCCCAAAGCACCGTCCAGCCCAGCCTGGTTTCTAAGGTGGGTTTTCAGCCCTCCCAGGCATCACCCCCCTCTTTTGGTCCTTTGCTAAAGGAAAACTGAACCCACAGCAGGAAGTTCAGAGTACGCGCCCAAAGCGGTCGAATGCATGAGAAGGCAGCACTAGAGAAAACCTCTTTTCCTCCACCTTTTCTCAATTACATCAGCAACTGAGTTTTCACGCCAACAGAATTAGAACCGAGAGCAAAAGCATCATTTGAATGTGAAAATGAGACGCGGCTTGGGGGCTGGGCTGGGCTTGTTTCAAGGCAGTCGATGCATCTTTGCCATTCCTGTTTAATGGCAAAGCATCCTTTCTCGGGAGGAGCGGGCAGCCACATCCTACCTGCCCGACCCGGCTCGACACCGGGGCTGTGGCTCCTCTTCCAGAGCCGGGAACCATCGCTGCCTCCTGGACACCCTCCTCCAGCTCTTCCCACCCTGTGCTGCTGGCGGTCACTGGTTTTGGGGGACCCTAATGCCTCAGGACCCCCAGGGCTGCAGCCCACCCCCCATGGCACAGCATCGCTAGGCACCCCCGCGGCTTTGCTGCCCTTTCCAAGAATGTGTCAGCATCACAGAGGCAGTTAGACAACTGTCCACGTTACCACCATGAAAAACACACGTTTTGGAATTCCAGCAAGTAATCCCGCACCAGAGAGAAGGCAGGATCGTATCACGAGTGACAGGAGGTCACATTTTCTTCTCCAGTGCTTTCGCGCCAGCCCTCTCCCAGCATGAATTAGAAACGTCCAGCTTCATCAAGGCTTACTTTGTCCAAACAGGATTTGGGGTCTCTAAGGGCTGCTGCAGAATATCGTGTTTAAAGAGAGATGTTAAAGACATCAGGACAATGAGGGACGTGTCAATGTTCCTCTGCTGCCATCTCTTCTTTCGAGACAAAATGACACCGATTCAAAAAACACATGAGAACTGGATTACCCCGCTCCCTTGCCAAGTGATCAAATTCACTTCCTACAACCCATCCCAAATTCTTAAATTTCACACTCACGGACTCTCGCCAGGAAATACAGGAAACTATTTCCCAGCTGGGAACGCAACAGTCTCAGCGGCCAGGGACCGAGCCCCTGGCCCACACCGACACCTAACCAGGGCATGGGATGGAGGACACCACACCACACCAGCCCCACGCAGGCAGCTTACATGCTGCGGAGTCCTCTCCTCCGTGCAAACAATCCTTTTGGAGCTACAGCATCCTCACAGGCAGAAATAATTTTCCACCAAAAAAAAAAAAAAGGACTTGCATGGGATACGGGCAGATTTAAGAACAAACTTTGGGAATAAGGTACTTTTAGGAAATTTGCATTGGAAGAAAACCCCTAGGATGAAGCCCAGCACGGAGGGGTCTGGCCCCAATTCCACATCTCATCACCCCTTGCAAGCAGGGATGGCCCCTTCCCCAGGCAGGTGCTGCAAAGCCAACGAGACACATTGCTGAGTCACGTGCTTCTTGTTGGTCCCCTTGCCAGCCAGCAGAAATATTTCAGGCTCCAACGAGGCTGCAAGATGCTTCTAGACCCCAGCCGCTCGCCTGCTTGGTGTTTATAGGCTGTAATGGTCCTCCCCTCTGCTTCAAGCCTCCTTATGCAGAAAAACCTCCAGTGAAAGCAGTGGGAGGCTCTTAATTGCCTCCGCCTCAATCAATACAAACAGTCCTCAGCAATGCCAACTGCCACAGCAAACGCTGACTCCCCAACGGCTGGATTTCCACTTTTTTTTTTTACCATTTCCACTGTAAAAGAAAGCTTAAAAGCAAGCAGGCTCTATGTGGCTGGAGCCACCAGAGCTACTGCTTCCAGGTGGAGTCCACCGAACCCCAGAGACCTCTGCCAAGGACATCGCTCCAACCCCGAGCAAAGGTCTGTGCAGCACCAGCCACAACGTTGGCCACCAGCAACTGCTCTTCTACAGGCTGGAGGGAGCCACCACCGACCTCTGTACGTGCCTGCCTCCCCCCCTCAGCTGCCTTCAGCACCAGCCAGCCCGCCCAGCTGCGGTGCCAAGCGGGATGCAGGGGATGCGCATCAGCCCTGCCCTGAAACCAACCACTGGCAAACCAAACCTGAAAGGAGCCACCGCAAGTCTTTCGATTTAATGCCATCTGCAAAACATCTACACCTACACGCAGCGGGAGGCACGGCAGCTGGGATTTCTGAAGACACGGAGGGGGGAATCTGAGCTCCCAGGTCTTCTGGGTTCTTGAGTTAAGCAGGCTTAATGCCGACCGAGGGAACTCATGCGACGCACATGGGAAGAGTCTTCCCTGACATTACAAAATCCCACTTCAAACCCTGAGAAAACACAGCAATACCAGAAATCTATCTGAAAAGAGCAGGGTCAACCAGTTCTTGAAGGTGCTACCACGTTTTTATCTGAAGTGAGCACTAAATTGTCTTTAACAACATGTTAATTAACAGGATTTCACCAAGTTTATTAAGCAGCTATCCAGCCTCTTTTGTAGACAAGTCCTTAGCCCTGCAAGTTTCTAAAGGTCTTCCATTTGGTAAATCACAGCCTCACCTACGCCATCAGATAGCCTACCATCCTCGTGTGACACTCCTGTTATAATTACTGAGGTCATTTTAGCAGGTAATTTGGCTTAGCTCTCATCGCTTCCGAGCTTAACGTGCCTTCATTCACGAGTGCCACACACATGTGCTTCTCACCTGGTCCCAGGAGCAGCCCAGAGGGCCCCGGTGGGATTTCCCACAGCATCGCAGGACCACGTGCCAAGGTACCAGCATCGCAGCCTGAGCGGGGCACTAGCGAGAGACCGGGACAGCTTCTCTGTGGACGCCTCGTGGTCCCCGGGATGAGGTGCAAAATGCCAACGTCACACAGAGACGGGAGAGGAGCATGAGCTCAGACAGCAGTGGCAGCGCATCAGACTTGCAAGAGAGCAATGCATAATGGATTTAAAAAAACCCAAACCCCAACAAAACAAAAAACCATGTACAGGGTGGCAGGCCAACCTACCCCGTCCTGCTCGCTCCGTGCCAGAACCTTCACAGCAGCAAAAGCTGCGCAGCGAAGCGCCAGCTGTGGCATGCCGGGGGAGGCAGCCGGCAGCTAAGGACAGCAGGGACCTGCCACCCCACCAGCGGATCCGGTCCCGGCATGACCCCACGGGCGCCTCCAAGCAGCGCTGCTGCCGGATAACCACGGGTCACGGCGAGCCACGGCCGCCCGGCACCTCGCACCCCACCGCTGCTCCTGCCTGGGGCCTTGGGATGCGCTCGCTGGTTTGCCGTCTGAACCAGGGCTCTCGGCGAGCACCGGCGGAGGACGTGGACTCCAGCCAGGCTGCAAAGAGCACAAGACTCCTTAATTACTTCATGGCACTTCTTTTCCTTCGCTGTGTCCATTTGTGCGTGGCTGGATCAAGTTTGCCGGTGTTAATGATGTAGGCTCCCCCAGAGGCCCATTCACTCAACGGGGCTGCAGATGGGATGGGCAAGAAATTAATTCAGGGTGCAGCAATACATCAAAAAGGAAAGGGAAATAAAAGAGCAGCCCAGCCCTCCTGTAACGGGGATGTCAGCTGGCCAGGGCATGAGCACAAGACCATGGTAACGACAAAAACCAAGGGACATGCATCACGGTCATCTCTACAAACAAAATCCCAGGACGGAAAAAAAAACCAACCCACACTTGAATGGTAATCCCTGGGTTACACAGGGATCCAAAGTTGAAAACGCTTCCTTACGATACATTTCTACAGTCTCTCTTCAGGTTATAAACGTATTCACTCTCTGCTTCCCATAGATCCGGGTGTTCTTTTAGTCTGGAAAGGTCTAACTTCGTAGGCTGTGCACTTCAGACAACTGATAAACCCCATTAGATTCCCACAGAAAGGACCTGAGAAGAGCCGATGAGGAGCAGACGCCACAACTGAGAGGAGATGGAGGAGTGCAGCAGAGTTTCCAGCGCACAGGGGGTTACACAGCCACTAAGCCCCAACCTGCCTGAAAAACAAGTTTTCAGATGGGTACGACAAAACCCAATATGCCCGCAGCTCACCTGGGAATTCCCTCTCCCTCTAAGCTTGAGAAAGGGGAGAAAAAAGCGAAAGTGAGCAGAGATCCAAACCAGCAGAACCTGGCTCCTCCTGATGGCACCTCCAAGACATCCACCGCTCCAGGGGTCCCGGCTGCTTTGGCGGGGAAGGAGCAGAAACCCCTCAGCCTTGCAAAGCAGCCGTGGAGGCCCTGAGATGAGGCTAGACGTCCCTGGTTTTGCAAGAAACCAGACTTCTCGACTGCTTGAAATCCAACCCAACTGTGGGCACTGCCGAAAGCCACCGCAGCAGTGCCAGGGCCCGGCAGCTACGTAAACCAGCACAGACCTCGCACTGTTCGCTCCTGCCTTCAGTCCCGGCACCGGCAAAGGAAAAACCATAAAGCTGTCCCAGTGATATACATCCCTGCTCTTCCTCGCCAGCCCGGCACACAAGGAACATCTGTAGGTTGCTCCATCCACCACGAGTGGAGGTTCGGGGGGTGGGGACGGGGATGCACAAACAAGACCGTCTCGTGTTTTACAAGAGATGGTGAGTTCTTCTTTCAGAAGAGAAACTGAGCGCCATTCATGGCCGGCTGCGACTCTAAACGCTTGCGAGACAGCTGCCATATGGGTTCAGATTTATCGCTTGTGTCTCCTAACTTGCACATCTGTTTTCTATAAGTAGCTGTCCAAGTCAATGCATCTCCCCTTTCCTCACGAACCGCCCACAGAGCTTTTCAAGGACAAACCATCATTGCTTTCGGTGTTTATCTGCTTAGTGGTCTCCACTATGTCATCTTAACAACCTAAAGTGCTGTTCGAAAAAAACCCAGAGCGGGCATTCCCCTCCCAAAGCAGGGTCACACGTGCAGCGATTACTGGGGGTGGGTTTCATCAGGATGCTGAATGAGAAGACATGGTCTGTTCCCACCAGCGACCCAGGAAACTCCCGCTCAGCTCCTCCAATTCCATTAAAGTCACCAAAATTATTCCCATTGCCGCATGCCAGGGCATCTTCTCCTAAACTGAAAGCTGACCGCAGCAAGCTGAGAGAAAGGGGGAATTCCTCTAAGGAGAGAAGCGTCAGGAAAATGGCAAAAAGCCGGGGGGGTGGGGGTGAGGGGGTCACAAGGCACTGATGAGACTTCCCAGACCCGAGCTCATCCGGACACGAGGAATGCATGGCATGCAGAGGGCAAAGAGGGCCAACACAGATCCAGGAGAGTCGGGGTCCTCCGGATGGCCACCAGAGCAACAAAACCTTATTGCTTTGAAATTTTAACAAACAGCCAAGAATTCCTCACTCTTCCTGAGAAAAACCCAACACGGTGGCCTCAAACACCTCCCTACCAAAAACGCCGAGTACAATCCATTGTGCCTTCTCTCTTCAGTGCTCATAAGAAACCTACCAACTGGGTACTGAAGTACTGGGATAAATGGAATATAATAAGAAAGGAAAGACCAAGAAAGAAAGCAGAAAGCATTTACTGGGGAATTCACCATCTGAAAGCTAAGGACACAGCTCTGCACTGACCACCGGCTTCCAGGGCAGCGGTGCCACCAGGTCTGCAGCGCTGTGGGGATGGGCGAGCATCAGCCACCCACCCAACGTGGTCCTGCCACGGTCACCCCATCATCCTGACTTGGAAACAGGTACAAAGGCAACGGCTGATTTCATGACGCTTCAGTGGCTCCAAGGGACTTGGAGATGGCCAAAAGCCAGATGCTACATCAATGGGAAGCGGTATAAGGAGAGGGCACGGAGTGCCATCTCACCTCTTCAGGCTGCGAGGTGCTCGTGGACGGCACACCGTTTGCTTCACGCCAAGTGCAATTAGGCAGCAAAACTGTTTTAAATTAAATTAATATGCTCAACTGTTAATGGTACCCTCCAGCAGAAGCATGCATGGGCTGTTGCCATCCACGAGAGGAACCACGAGCAGCCCCTCAAGGGCGCACTTAAGCCCCCTCCATCACCCAAGCAGGACACCTCTCGGCATTTAATACATACACTAAAATCCATTTAATACATACACTAAAATCCTGCCTCTTGCTCCCCCATGGAAAAAACAGTGAGGCGAGGGGAAGGGTGGAGAGCGTCAAATGCGTCTCTGCAGCACTGCACCGAAACAGACTGAACCACAACAGCGCAGCCCGGCGAGGACAGACAAAATGTTTGGCAGAATTAAGCCTTGGAGAAAAATGAGCTTTAGCTCTTTTATCCTGATGTTTTGCAGTAACTTTTAAAAGCCTCCTCTTTAGCTGACACTCCACAGTGACACCAGGCTTTCGGAAGCCCCCTCCCTCCCCCCTTCCCCAACATATATAGTGTAAATCACAGTGATCACGAACGATCCTGCCATTGCAAGAGCTTTACGTTGGAACACTGCTACAATTGTCACAGAAGACACCAAAGCCTGCCTTTGCCCCTGAAACGCAGATTTACAGGAAAAGCCATTTACTTTAATTCCCGACTGATGATTCTCTCTTCCCATCAACGCGTTTTCCTTCCTCGAAGAGCTGTGTTTGCAGAGCTGTTTCGCAAGTCCTCCTCCTACTTCTCAGTTAATTATTATGACAGCGCAGCAAAACTTGAAGGGCTCCTCCTTTCCGAGGTGCTGGGAAGACACCCTGCTGCTGCCATGGTGGGCAAGGACTGGGATTTGGAGGGATCTAGAGCCACCGGGCAGCTCTTCCCACAACACGATGTGCTCCCCTCCCAGCATCTTCAGTTGGGCTGCAGAACAGGGCAACCCCTGCCCCCGCCCCCCAATTTTCCATTAAAGAAGAAAAAAAATTAATAAAGCAGCTTGTTTTCTCCTGCCAGACCTCATGCGCCGAGGGCAAGCTTTCTGCTACGTCTAGACATTTCTTTTTTTGTAACATCCCAGCCTGACTCGCCCATCAGTAGTCTTTAAATATTGAGAAGGGCTCCCGCTGTGACCACCGCCACTCCCCCCAGCCCCATGCCGCGGCCGGCGATGGCCAAGGCCATCAAGCAGAGGAGGTGGCATCTGCCAGCTTGGGCGCAGTTGCTTAAGTGCACGGTGGCAGCCCCCGGGAAGCGTTATCTGCGCCCAGCTTGAGCCCTTAATTATTGATAGTATTTAGATAGCGCTGTCGGGGAGCACAGAGCTTTGCAGAAGCACAAGGGGAAGACTTTGCCCACCACCACGCGCCTCGTCCAGACCGGGCTGCATGCCGCCACCGTGCCACAGAGCCCCTTCCCCGCTGTTTGCACGACGTTCGTGTCCAACAGCTAAGCCAGGCTGGGACCACAGGATTACGTTCTGTGCATCGAAGGGCTGCTAGAAGCATCTCTCGCTTTGCTCGTTTAGCTTGCAGGAAAACCTCGGGTGGCACAGGACGTGCTGCTGGGGGCACGGGTGCTGGGCTGTGTGCTGCAGGGCTTCACCACACGCGGAGCAGCAGAACGAAGAGCTGGAGCTGGGCTGGGAGCAAAGCCCCAGCGGGCAGCCTGGCACCGGGCAGCGCCGTTACGGAGCAGCAAACACGCCGATGGAGGTCCGGGTCTATGCCCTGTTGCCCTCCTTATGGCCACACAGGCCGGTCTCAAAGGAACTGAGCAACATCCAACCCAACCTGCAGCCAGGCCAGGATGCGGCTCCTCCCCGGACTGCGGATGCTCGGCACACGGCCAAGCACCGTTTGGAGCATCGCCGGATGGATCCAGCCGTTTCTGCAACCATCAGCTGAGGTTTTATTTACCACCCCGGGTGGTTTCTCTACCCCTCAAGTCCTGGCAGCTTGTGGCTCCTGACTTTGCCCTGGTGGACACCACCTCCTTCCCACCACCGTGCTCTTCCTCCTCCTTCCCACCACCGTGCTCTTCCTCCCTCCCAGATCCAGCCCGTTCTCCTTCCTTTGTTGACGGAGGCCAGCTTTGTTCCCTGCACAACAACAGGTGATCCAGCAGCATCGCGTCTGGGCGCTGGAGGATGTGAAGGCAACCTCTGATGAATAAAATGTGCCTCTGGAGCCCCTCTGGCTGCCACATCCACCAGAACCAGACGATGCCAGGAAGGCAGAAAGGCTCCACTCGCCCACGGACTCAGCTCACACCATGTGCTGCAACCCTGAACTCGCGCTCCCAGCCCCGCAGCACGAGGCTCGGAGCAAAGGATGCTCAGCCCCCCCGAGCGCACAGAGCAGGCTGACGCACAGGTCTCACCCGAGGCTGCCCGGCGCTCGCTAACAGCCAATTATTTGGGCTGCTACACTGACAGCTCAATTCCTTGCAGAAATGAGGTGCTGCAGCCAACATTGCACCCCCCCGCTCCAGGCCTGTGTACGGGGATGGACATGCTGCTTGCAGCTCGCCGATGCATCACCATCCTCAGATTTACCGGCACCTGCCTCTGGGCCAGAGGCAGCCACGTTTGGCATCGCTTTGTTTTTTGCGGTACAAGGATGCAGAGAAACAGCCCACAGCTAACTCGGTAATAAACCAGCAAATAACTCCAACCCACCGGGGCAGCCCAGGCACCGTGCTCCACCCCGGACAACTCCAGAACCCCAATTTATCCCTCACTCCTCCACATCCAGCCCAGTGCTCCCACCCTGCCCCAGGCACCGGCCCCCAAAATACAGAATATCCCAGGATTTCGCTCTCTCCGTACTTCATCACAACAAACAACAGAACACAAGGAACAAGCGCAGGGGAGGGAGGCAGGCAAGGCTGGGCTCCAAAGCCAGCACAATTCCTCTCCCAAGCCATGGCAGCACGTGCGTGGTGGTACACAGGTTTAAGGGTGGTGGTCGTAACGCTGTGGGCTGGATCCCATCAGCAAAATGAAGTAGGCATTAACACACTGCCAGGCTGTGCTGAGGCGCAATACCTAGCTGCGATGACAAAATTATTTAGCCAGATTTCCCCCCGCTCCCTGTCCCTCCCCAGACTCCCATCTCCCCTCCCGCCCCCGTGTCTCTGGGTGATGCTCCTTCCCTTTCCCATCAAGCCAACGAACACGCAGGCATCGAATGGCAATCCAGACCGAACGGACAATGAAATTAGAAGGGAACAAAAGAGCAAACCTCGCGGCTCCATGGCCTGGCGCTCGGCGGCGGAGGGGCAGCCGGGCAGACAATGGCCCCAGCTGTTCCCGTGAAGCACCCAGCCACAATGAGACCCGGCTCCGGCTCCGAAGAGGGTCCCGGCTCCCTAGGGGGCAGGAGGTTGTCGCTGGAATATGCATCTCATTGGTTACCTGTCAGCCTTCCTGGGCGGTTATGAAGTACAGCCGCTGCCGGAGGGTATAATGGGATGTAATAACGAGATCGCTGGCTCGTTTGACGCCGGCCCTTCGACAGAGGAGCTTTGATTAGGTGATGGGAACTGGCAGCATCTGCCGGCTTTTAAAAAAAACACAAGCTCAAAGCTGTAAAATAAAGGGATCCCCAGGAATGTGGCCACTTTTCCATCCCTCCCAGCCTGAAAGAGAGAAATAAACGACAACCTTCATTTCTCGCCCTAATCTCTCCTCCCTTCAGAGGTCCCATCGTGGCTGTTCCTCTAGGCTTAGACATTATCCCCTGGCTCCTCAGGTATCCCAGAAAAATGACGCGTTACAATGCCAGGAGTTACAGCCCGCAGAGGGGGGAAGGAGGAAAGTTCCCCACCCCACGCATCACTGCCAGGCTGCCCCAGCAGCCCTGTTGGCAAGGGGGGGGCACCCAAAAATCCACTGTGCCACAGGGGGGACTCACCTCTCCCCCCTTCTGTGAGCACGGTGTCTCAGCTGGCCCGCCCGCCCCCAGCCAGCTCGCTGCACAACGCTGAGCACAAAAGCATGACCTGAATAGTGCTGCTGCCTGGTGCCCTCGGACCCAGCCAGTGGGGACTCTTGGCTCCCAGTTGAAAACTTGTTTTTCCAGCTAAATGCACTTTTTATGGCTGGTGACACAACTGACTGCCCAGCACCCTCCACCTACCCCCTGTCCAGCACCACCATGCCCTCCTTTCCCCAGCACAGACGTCCAAGCAGGCACTGGGATGTGGCAGGGACAAACAGAAAGGTATTTTTTCTCCCCACAGGCTACGGAAACACGCACAAGCAAGATGGACGGAGAAGACCCTGGGGTTTAGGCATGCCAACTGAAAGAAATACAACATGACTAACAAAGCACAGGCTGGGGAAGCTGCTACTGAGCCAGTGCCGCTGGCAAGGACCCATCCTGCTCCCCTTGCTCTGCAGAGCGCCCCGAGCCCCGCTCCCCTGCAGAGCCGGCCGGGTTCAGGGATCGGCTCCATCAGGCACGTCTCCATCGCTGCGGCGACTGACGGCGTTACCTCCAGCACATCGCACAGCCCCGGCGAGTCCCGTCTGATCAGCTCACAACATCCTAACAGCGGCACGGACGGCGATGGGCTGTCATGCTACGTTTCAGCCCACAGCGTTAGGAGGCTGCGCTCACGCTGCCTTCCACTGTTCGGTGAGCGGGCCTCCTGATTAGCCTTGGTTAATGAGTTATGTTACAATGAAAACAAAGGATTTAGCTCAGAAAAATACACCAGCTCAGGGACTATGTTTGGCTGCGTTGAACGTTTCCCTCCGTGTTTTCCCTTACGTCCTGTGCTTTTAACCAGAGCGATGCAGACGCGGGGAGGAAAGCGGCGTGCAGCGTAACGAACACGTCAGCCCCCGACCCTGCAAAAATCAAATCCAGCCCGTCTCTCTGCAAAGGATGAGCAGCAACACAACAGACGGGAGACAAGAGGCAGAGGGGAACCCACCGGCTGCGTTACCCACTTGCCAGCCCAGAAATCAAAGGGAAAACGGCGTTACCCACTGACAAACGGGTATCTCCCTCAAGCAAGCGGATCTGCTCCCACGCAGGGAGATGCTGGAGTGCGCCGGGCTCTGCACGGGGCAGGATCCGGGTCGGAGGAGCTCGCTGGCGGCCAGGACGAGCTGCCTGCTCTTGCGGGGGCATTACAGAAGTGAAGTGGCATTTTGCAGGCTCAGCACAGCTCTTCCTTTCAGCGCACAGCCCATCAACAACGGCCCAACGGCTTAACAGGACTGAAGTATGGCTGTATGCAAAGGGGGGGTCGGGAGGATTAGCAGCCCACCTCCTGCCAGCTCGCTGCTGAGGCCACGCCAGGACCGGGGAGGTAACGTGGTGCTGAGCGTGACAAGTTCCACATCTTCACTGTTCAACACAAGCCACCGGTGGCTCGGCCACGGAGGGGGCACACATTAGGGACACAACACAGGGGTCCCGCTTGGCACTGCTGGTACTGGGGGACACACACAGGGGTCCCGCTCGGTGCTGCTGGTACTGGGGGGGACACACAGGGGTCCCGCTCGGCGCTGCTGGTACCGGGGGGGACACACAGGGGTCCTGCTCGGCGCTGCTGGTACCGGGGGGGACACACAGGGGTCCCGCTCGGCGCTGCTGGCACGCAGGGGCACCGTGCCACCAAGCAGGCGGCTGCAGCGACAGGCTCTGCCGCACGCCGGCAGCTGGGAGCAGGATGGCTGGGGGTGCTCTCCCTCCTGCACCCCCACTCTGGGGCAGCAGCACCAAGGGCGTTTCTCACCCCGACCAAGCAGGTATGACCGTCACTGAGGACAAGAGCCCCGTAACGGGGAGCATCTCTCACCAGGATGTGTTTGGACAGAGGCGAGTGGTTACACAGTGTTTGACCAGACGCTAAATCAACAAGAGGATCTAATAAGAAACCCTTCGTAATATTAAAATCCACAGAAAATGAAAAAAAACCATGAGAAGAGCAAACAGATGCAACATATCATTATGTTTCCTCTCCGTTCGCCACGCAGAAGCGAAGTGTGCCCACTCTGGATCCCGGTGAGCTCCAGCCAGGAGATGCATGAGCCCCGGGGCGAGCAGCCTGCAACCCTGCTTCAGAGATGGCAGGTTCGCAGCAGGACGCTCTTTCGGTGCGTTAATGCACTTTTTAAAATAGAAGCAAGCTCAGACAACAGCCCCCGGGTTTGTGGGCTGATCCACCTACACATCTGGTCACAACCTGAGGTTTCAGGACAACTTTCAAAAATGGCAAAGCGCCACCCCAGTTCTGCGCCACCAATTCATGCTCATTTACATGACATAAATATTTATACAATTACTGTTACTATCCTTCCAGGACTGAAGTTATCGCATTTCAAAGGATCTATATTTAAAGAACACAATGCCCTGATGGCAATGCGGTTTTCAATTTTAAATAGCTGTGTTCCTCCTCAGTCAGGCCTTACACACCGAGCCACTGGAGATGCCCACGAATTCCCAGTTTTTCTACAAAGATGGAGAAGCTCCCCATTCCCCCAGCACCCCAGCTCAGCACCCTGCATTCCAAACCAGGCATCTGCCACCCACCCCCGCCTCCAGCCACAGCAAGGGCTGCCCACCATGTCCCCAGGGAGGGACGGGTACCAACAGCATCGCTGTGCAAAACACATTCTAACACCACCAGCTTTACCATCTTCTGGAGAAAGCCAGAAGGAAAAGCAGTTTATTTATATTAAAATAAATCCAGAGCATCACTGACCATGAGACTGGACCTGCTGGTACCAGCTGCTGCTCCTCCCATCCCTCAGATGAACAGGGGTGCTGCAGGTTTCCCTGTGAGCCCATCATTTCTACGCAGCAGGTATTTCAACAGAAATTCAGTATTAGGTCTTCATCTGCACTTTCTGAACTTCCTTCCTCGCCAAGTAATGGCGCAAAATTAGAAGGAATAGTAATAAATTGGGATTAGGAATTAATAAACCGGGATCAAAACACCTTTATAAATCATTTCATGCTCCCTACATGTAGGTGGGTCTAATTACTAGAGAAGAAAAGAAGATAAACCTCATTTAGGTCAGTGCAATCGCCTTTCTTAGTGGGAAAAAAACCCACCTTTGATGAATTATTAGCTACAGAAATAAGTCAGGAGGTTTTCAGGTTAAATGAAGCACCAGCAGAGAGAAATCGGGGTGCAGCCCCCGTGGCTGTCTCCAGCCACCCCCCTGAGGACTGGTTCGTTGCTGTCCTCTTTTTTTTTTCTTGACTTAAAGCAAAAAAACCCAAACACATCTCACTACCTGGGGTTTGCAAACTTGGGCCTGACTCATCCGCAAGTTCCTCTAACAGAAATAACAAATAAAGCAGAGTAGGGGGCAAAAAGGACCAAGCGGAAAAACGTATTTACGGAGGAGGGAGGGAGCGTTTACTTGCTGTCCTCCTAAAGCAGAACCCCACAGCTGCTTCATTCATAAATATTTTACCGATAAGAAATCAGCCTGCCAAATCTGAACAACTGCTTTGATGAAAAATATAAAAAGGCTTTTCCATTAGGGCTTTTGATGTTCTCTGCATACAGAATAATGAATGCGGGAGATTCATCTTCTTCCCCTCCTCTGTCCTCCCTCACTTCAGGCTTTTATCTGGCAGAGCTGTGCACAGCCCCCTGAGTCTGGAGGAAAAAAAAAAATAATAAAAAAATCAGGATTTGTGCAGGGAGCCAGAGCAGAGCCACTGGCCTGGTCGCATCACCCCACACATCATCCTGCTGCTCCAGCTTTTCCCACCTCAGGGGCAGGAAAAGTGGGGCACCCCCAGGCGCGGCAGATGCTGTTGGTATCCCGGACTCACGTCCACCCGGCCGGCCGGCGCTGAGCATCACACCTCTGCCAGGAGCTGCTCAGCAGAAGGCAACCACGAGTTTTAAAGCTCCTCAGAAGCATTTTACCACAGACAGGGGTGCTAACACCAGACCCCGAGTGCCACCTGTCCTCTGCCCGCTCAGCACCACAAACTCCAGCCCAGCTTCATGAGCTTTATTCACCCCCATCCCACCTCCCTGGCATTTTGGGGGGAATCTCAGAGGAGAAAGTGGATCCTCCCTACAGTGCCAGGGAGCAAGGGGTGCAGCACTGAGGCAAATCCAAAATAGGGGAAGCAGCAAGTGACCTTCTCCCAGCCTCTTACCGCTCTCAGGACCTGCACAGCTCCCGTCTATCTCAACCCAGCAGAGATGTGCTGGGGATAAAGCAGCCATCTCCCAGCACACCAGCACCCGCACTTCCAACCCACCGCTGCCGAGCTTGAAATTGCATCTTTTATCGTCTTTTTGCACTTCTGCTGTAACAAGGCATCCAAAGCAATTAAATCCAACCTATTTTTTCCTACTTTTATTCCTTGAAGTGGAGCTTTGTTATGCAGGGCAGAGATTACAGGGCTTGGACTCGATTTTGATTCACATTCATTTTCCATTAAGGACTCAGCTACACTCATCTCCCCTTCCTCAAATGAAGCTTGCTACACGTTCAACAAACTCAGCGAACAGCAATTTGAAAGTAGTTTAAGGGAAAACAAACAGAAACTGGTGCCTCGCAGAATTTCTGCACTAAGAGTCCTGGAAACACAGATAGCATTTTATGGGACTTGAAAGGGAGCGACGTCTTATCAGACCGAGTGGGATGCGAATGTTTGCAGGAGTTATCACTGCTCATTATTCATCCTCTTTTTTTGTATTAGGGATGATTAGGAAGCCCATCACCCACTGAGCTGCAGGGCTTCTCAGCAGCACCGACACGGCAGAGAACTCCCTGCGCACAAGGACCAAGGGCTTCTGCCCCTCTGGGGGCTGTGGGGCTTCTTTGAGGTGCTTCACCCCATTTTCTGCTCCATAATCCCAATGCGGGGAGGGGGAAGAAGCACCTCACTCTGTTTGGGGGATGCCCCAGTTTCAGGTGGATGACTTGGGGTCTTGGGCACTTGGTGGCCCCACAGCCACAGACGGGGTCACCCCAACAGGATCCCCAAAAGGGGACACAGGAGGGCTGGGTCACCAGGGCAAACCGTGCTCCTTTTTGGATCAGAGGGGACTGACACCTCCCACACACCAAATACCAACATGTTATTTTCTTCCTGAGCACCCAGCAGACCAAAGCTGCCAAGGGACCCCCATACAGCACGCGTGGTGCTGAGCTCGGGCTGGCACACAGCCCTCGACCCTGGTTTCTCCCCGCTGTCCTGCGGGTGCGCTCCCTTCACCTCTTTAGCCCAAATCCCCCTCCAAACAGCCCCTTTTTCATTATTGCGCCTCTGAGCATACCACCTGAAATGCTCCTCTGTGAACCTTCCTCCCCAAAGACCCACCGTCCTGCTGACAGTGACAATGCTGCATGAACCCAGCGTTTATCCCAAAGGAGCCAGAACCACTGCCAGGGCAGCAAGAGGCTCTGGTAAAAGCAGAAGCAAGAGCACAGAATAGGTTGAGTGGTTTTTTTTGTTTTGTTTTTGGTTTTGGTTTTTTTTGTTGTTGTTGTTTGGGGTTTTTTTGTTTGTTTGTTTCCCCCACAGAGGGTCTCCAGGAAATTGGGGTAGGAAATTAAACCTGCTTGCACGCTTTTTTACCACAGAGTGAAAGACTGCAGCACCCAGAAACCAGGCTGCCTCCCCCACTCGGGAGTAAAACCAAACTCCATCCCCAGCAACTCTGCATGGGAAAAATTAAGGCATGGAGAAATGAAGTTACTTGAGCAGCAAATGACTGGCAGGAATTGGAGCAGAGCAGTGTTCCCCAGCACTTCGCCCTCCCTCCCAGCACCCAGAAACCAGGCTGCCTCCCCCACTCGGGAGTAAAACCAAACCCCATCCCCAGCAACTCTGCATGGGAAAAATTAAGGCATGGAGAAATGAAGTTACTTGAGCAGCAAATGACTGGCAGG
>JAVJGJ010000037.1:109671182-109696310 GCA_035590215.1 Microhierax caerulescens
GCACTTGCCCACTGCATCCCCTCCCCGCCCGCTTCATCCACCCCCCCACCCCCCCCCAGCCATAACACAGAGCATTAACACTCCGTGTTCCCTGCTTGCTTCAAAAGCCCAAGTGATGCTGCACCCACAGCGCTGTGCAAGGGCACCATGCGACCACAGGAGAAATGGGCTGAAAAACATCCCAAGTCCTGCCCATCCAAACTTCCATTTCCCAGAGGGATTCAAGTTTTTGCATTATGCCACCTTCTCCCCAAAAACAGGCCCTTCTGAAGGGCAAGGCTGGAGGCACTGCAGGGATGCAGATTTTTAAACCATTCATTATGCAAATGGCTCATTTATTGCTGCTGAGCTGAAAGCAAGAATTCCAGGCATGCAAATAAAAATAAGAGGGAAGCAACAGCGAGCAAGTGCACGATGGCATCTGCTGACTTGGGGAATACACAGCGCAGACCCGGCAGGCAGCAGCTTACGTCGGTGTTTCAAACCACAGGTTGTCATCGGTCCCCAACCAACACCGACGACCCCCCCAGCCCCGCAGGACCCCGTGACTGCAGCAGCTCCAGCAGGCAGCGAGCTGCCAGCCACGCCAGTGCAGCAGATCCTGCCGTGACCCTGTTTATCCCAAAACCTTACTCATCACAAGATGCCCAAGCCCAGCACGGCCAAAATCCAGTACCTGGGGGTCACCGGGCACCGGCAGACCGGCACCGGGGGAGAGCCGAGGCGCGAAGGGTTACAGCAGGTTTCATCGGCCAGGCTGCAACAGAGGCAGAACCGCAAGGCTGTCTCAAAAACCTTAATAAACATCCCGGTGCTGGGTGGGAACGAATGCTAATTAGCATCTGATAAAGATTCAGAGAGAGAATCTGGCTGGGAAAGGAGACAAAACTCAAAATTAGCCATGCAGGCGGGAAATTTTAGGCAGGACTATCCTGGGAACAGCCTGCCTCCACATTTCTCTTCTTACAGTGCCTGGAAGCACAAGGAGAGTCGCGTGTACGATGCTCCACGGCCAAGGATGAGCCTTTGTCCTCCAGGAACTGAATCATGTACAAACATTTCTGAGGCTTGGCGCCTTCCAGCTACTGAATCCAATTCAGGTCCAAGTCCTGGAAATGACCTGGCACGGGGCATCGCTGTGCCGTACAGCCATGGGAAATAATAAGGAATTCAAAAAGCAAAACAGAAACATGGAGCCGAGTATTAAAGAACGTTTCAAGTTCAAACATGGGAAGGAAAACACGGTACCGAGCCAGCCCAACGTCAGCACTCAAGGTCACATGGAAAAAGAAATCTCTGCAGATTTGCCTTTAACAAGCTATTGTTAGTACCATTATGTTAATATCATTAACACAGAATCGTTATGTAAATTCCAGTTTTTAAGCTCTTTGGTAGCTATCACAAGATAGTTTTAATGCAGAAGCGACGTAAAAGCAGCTCGTGTGCTGCCCTGAGCTGAGCACCCAGGAGGACCCGGCAGCACGGGACGGTCCCCGGCCAGCTCGATGCCCAGAGCCCATCCGGATGGCACCTCGCATCCCTGCTCTCCCGCTGCACACAGGATACGCTCGCTTGTATGTACTCCTATATCCTTAAATACAGTTTTAGTTCAGAACGCAGGAAAAGCCTCTTTGCAATTTTCGCTGCCAAACGACCGAAATGACAAGAGGGATCCCGGCAGGATCTGATCGGGCATTCATCAACAAGCAGATTAATTGCTAAGACAGAAAGGTCCTGATACACAGCCACCCGACAACAATCGGGTAATCAGTCATTATGTGTCTATTACTCAAAGTCCCGGAGCTGGCACAGCACCCACATCTGGAGCCACATCAACCCACGCGATGACAAATATTGCTAAACATTTCCTGCCTCAAAACAGCTAAGCTCAGCGATTTCAGACTCGGGAACTGAAAAGCATTAAATTTACCTGGGCCCGACATTTCGCAGCAATAGCTGCATTACATTAATAGAAAAAAAAAAAAGAAAAAAAAAGAAAAAGAAAAAAAAAGAAAAAGAAAAAAAAAAGAAAGGTTTCTATAATGGAGAGACCATTCCTAGCTTCAAACAAGAACATAAGAAATAATGTACGTGCAACAATGCACCAATTGACTCCGTGTTTCAATAAGCATTCACACGCGCGGTCCCGAACAGATGAAGGACAAGTGCTACGGGCTGAATGGGCTCCATTGAGTAAAGCTAATTAGCTGTATAAGCATATGCAAGATCGGGACCTAAATTTGTTCTCTGCCTCCTGGGACACCGATAACTCCCTTTACTTGCTGTTGCGCAGCGTAGAGAGAGAGCGCCAGCCTACGGGAACGCTCCAACCCCTGGCTGTCACATAGCATTTTGCTAGCAAAGATGTTAAGGTCAGAAAACAGCATCTCAGGTGAACGCAGAGCCCTGTCCGCACTCTTATCATGAGTTATTGTCAGATCTGGAATCACACTCCCAAGCTGCCCTTAAACGATGCCAATGCCCAGCCGTGCACAACGCCAGAAAAATATTTGCTGTGAAAAAGCAGCGTGACTTCCAGGCAACGGATCCGATGGTCAGGAGCTGCATCCAGCAAGACGAAGCTCTAATTCCACCCCCCTAAAACACGTGCTGCTGCGACAGAAGGTGAAGTCTGTCAGTACAGGCTCGATCCCGTGACTCCTGCTTGCACCACGGAGCTCCAGTATAACCTGCTCCCGGGCGGCCGGTCCCTTCGTGGCGGTGATGGAGATGGGATCAGCAGCTTCGGCTACGTGGGGCGCAGTGCCAGAGGAAATTCAACACTCATAATAAAATATAGGTAACCTCCACCAGACCCCTCCAAAACGTGTTGGTTTTTTTTTTCAGAGGACAGAGGTGGACACAGAGCTCTTCTGAAAAAGCTGCCCACGTCTTTCAAGACCCCAGCCCCAGCTGGCCTCTCACCCCCAGCCAGAGTGTAAAGCAAATATCCCAAGGGAATAAAACTAACCCAGTGTCTGCATAACGCCTCCGACCTGCCTAACGAGAGTGCCTCAGTTTAAGCGGTGTTTGCAAGGAGCTCTGCAGATCCTTGCGTGCAGAAGGAAACAACCCTCAAGGTCTTGATCCCATCCCGGCTGGAACTGCTGGCAGAGCTCCCACCGCCCGCAGGAGCAGGGCTCGGAGGCTCGCAGAGCACAGGGTCAGTGACAACGAAGGCTAGGAGGGCTTAGCAGACACTGAGATGAGGCATACTCTTCATCATCCCACGGAGAGTCAGGCGAAATAACACAGCCCAGCCATGCCAGTGGCACAGCACTCGGTGCGGGCATCGCTGCTCCTCCCGCAGAGCCGTACACCCCGCTGCAGCCCCACTCCCAGCTCTGACACTGCCACCACGCTCCGCACCAGCACCCAGAAACCCAGACCCGAGACGTCTGAAAGCCACTGGTGTCCAGTCTGGGCCTTTCCTGCAGGAGTTGTCCCATTCCCACTACTCACACTAGTACTTATTAAAGGAAAGATGACTGAAACATGCAGTAACCGAATCAAGTTCTTGCTACATTTTATTCTTTCCTTAATCTAAACATACAGTTGTAAGAGTAAGATATTTGCTGTAAGGAAATGAGCTGTCAAGTGATTTACGGTCGCGCTCCGTCTCAACAGCTCCAAGTCTTCTCCCAGAACCTATTTTTAGCAAGCTGTAAATTAGAGGCAATAAGGGACAGGGTGGGAGCCAGGAGCTGAGAAACGTAGAGAGCAGGCTTCTCTTTCTCCGTTATCCTAATGCACTGCCGTATCTCGGTACCTACGGACAACCACCGTCGGCGTTCCATTGCCTGTACTGCTTGAAGTTGCCTTCTGGCATGAGCCACAGCCCAAGAAGGAGCAGTCATGGGGGAAATACGATTGGGTTTGGGTTGGTTTGTTTTGTGTTTGGGGTGTTTTTTTTTTAATAATGGCCCAAATAGCTTATTGCTGATGTGTACATGGAACCTGCGTGGTCTAGAGATGCTAGACAAGACCAAAGTCAGCTGGAGTAAGCAGAGGCTTCTCCCACCACCACTGCCAGGCCGGCTCAGGTTTCCCAGGAAACCTATACTTCCCACCTTTTCTCCCATCATTCAATCATCTAGCTCCCCATCAACTATAAATTTAGTAAAGGCAGTTGCCGTGTATTGACATTTTATTGGTCACTCCAGCCAAAATTATTCTAATAACTCCCTTCAACGAGACCTAAGGTCCTACCATTGCAGAAACTTTTATTTCCAGCGCCTTCGCTTGCAAATGATTACAATAATTATTCTAACTCCCATATAGCACTTTCGATACAAGAGCTTTAAGAGCTTTAACAATGGAAAGTTATTACCAGAGCTTTAACAATAGGAAGTTATTACCAGCATCCTTATTTGTGAGAACGAGGCACAGAAAGATCAAACGAATTGCTGAAGATCATTCAGCGACGCGCTGGCAACGCCAGGAGCAGGACTGTAATCTTCTGACCCTCCATCCAGCGCCAATTTAGACGGGGAAAAGAAAAAGCATCCTTGAAGCACGCATAAAAAGGGAGAGGTTTGTTTTTTTAAAGTACTGAAAACGAGCTTTTTCAAAAGAAGCAGTGGTGGCCAGTGTCGTTATCAGGTTAGGAGAAGTCTGGTAAAATACTGAAAAGCATTAAACGAGGCAACTGATTGCTGACGAGGGAGGAAAGGGAGAAAAGGAGAAGGGATGCACCTCCTGGCCACAGCCTTTTCTCCATGGAGCATCCCAAAGGGGATGCCCCCCCAGTCACGTAGGACTCTACCTTGTAGTACGAGGGCTGTCATGTTTAAAGATTACACCTCTTTCCTCCCCCTCACCTCTCTTCTTCCCTTTATTTTGGCCCCTGAACTGTCAAAGTTTACAGATCCAAAACCAACAGCGAATTTTGACCATCTGGGCCGACGCAATTTGCTCAGAAGCATCAACCAAACATACACTAAGCCTCCGTGAAGCTCTTCCCTCTCAGAACTATTTCATGAGACAATTTATTTAGAAGAAACAACAGACCTTAATCAGCAGAAAAACCATGGAGAAACAGAATATTTATACCCAGCCACATCCTGACACCAAACACGATGAAATCCTCCGAGGCGGCTATTAAGGAGATTGCCCAGCGGAAAGGAAATTCAGCAAACCAGATTATCTCTAACAGGCTTATCCACTGGAAAAAAAAAAAATCATCAGAGCAACAATGAGATAGTTTTGAGAGAAAATTAATGAAAGGTAGGGGAGAGGGGAGACTGTAACAGGGTGACAATAAGCGAGAATCTATAAAATACAGATTGTCACGGCTGATGAGACATAAGGACATTACACAGCCCATCATACGGCTGGAAGAGGAAAGGGGCATCAAGATATTCACAGCGCCTTGTGTCTACAGCGTTGCTGGGGCATAAGTGGTTTTATCTTTTCTAATACAGCAAGAAGCAGCACTCCCGTCAGTTCAGCTGACAGCCAGGAGCTGGATCACAAGAGGGTTTCCACCAGCAGCAACACGCTCCTCCACACAGCCCAGCCCTGCCGCTCACGTCCACAGCTACGTGCCACGGCAGAAGGAGCCATCTTCTCCAAAGCATGCTCCCAGGCGTTTAAATTGATGGCAAACCTCCAATAAATTAAAAATGGGTGAAGGAATAAAGGTGATGGGATGGCCTTGGACTGGAAACCACAGGAGACCGTGTTAAGCTCTTCCCACTGCTGTAGGTTCCCCAGAGGAAACCATCCCCCCCTGAGCTGGAGCACGACGGCACGTGAACGGCACGGAACTATGGCTCTGTGTCGGTGCTGGGCAAGCAGGGCTTGCTCCTGCAGGGTGGCTCTACGCCATCTCCAACTTGGACCCCTCTGAAATCTCTAACCCAAAGTCAGAGCTCAACACCAGACAAGACAGGTAACCCTAAATCCTTACAACCCCCTCCCTTGCCTTGAAGGTACCGCTACCCCCATGTGCTCCTCAGCAGTAGAACCAGGCAGAAAAATCAAGGGAAAAAAAAAAAAATCCCAATGCAGAAAGGATGAGGGCTGCTGGCTCGGGAAGATGTCCACGCCATTAGCTCTGGCTGCAGATGGGACAAGCAGGGACAGAGAGATTAAGGGATTTGCCTGAGCTAATGACATGGACATCTTTCCACTGACTTCACTAGGCTTTGGACCAAAATCCTGCACAAAGAGCTGCACTCAAGAGCTATCAAGGAGCTTAATTCATTAGCATTTTTTAAGCACTTTTAGGTCCCTGAATGAAAGGGGCTATCAAAGTGCAAAGTCATTTTATTAACGATAACAATCTAAGAACTGCAAGTCGAACCCTCTGGCCTAAAGCTTTACGGCAGAAACGGTTTTGTAACATGAATACACCACAAAGTCTTACGAGAGATTAAAACTTCCTTTCCAAGACTTCTGCTGGACACCAGCTTTCTAGGATTCCCTTTAACTCCACGGATTCCCATGGTGACTTTTAAATTGCCACGCGGCAGCACGGACCCACAGCCACTGGAAGGAAGCAAGAGGCGGCGAAGCCCGCTGCAGCCCGAGGGCTCTCGCTGGCAGTGGTAGCCCCGACGTGCTCGGTACTGTGTGTCAGGACACCAACTGCAGGGGACCCAGCCGGCCCTGGATCCCTCCCAGCCCCTCGGGAAGCAGCAAGCGAGGCCGCGGTGGTGCTGTGCCGTCCTCCAGAACCACGCCAAGGAAGGGCGCGCAGGCAGCGCGAGCGGACCCCGGGCACGCAGCCTGGCATGGCCGCAGGTTGCCCCCACACACCGTTGCTTTTCTGCTTCAAAATCCCACCCCGAGCCTCTAAAAACACGGGCAGCAGGCGCCGGAAGATGCACAGCGTGTGCTTCTATCGTTTCGCCGGTGGAATAGACTTCATCCTGTTTCCTCTGGCCCCAGATCAAGCGAGGCTCCTTGCAGGAATTTTCCATCATCCTGTGTGTGGCAAACATGCCCGGGCAACCTGGCCGCTTACCCGACTTACGCTGACCCCCTCCCCGGCAGCGGCCAGATCCTGCACGAAGCACAAGCTGTTTTCCCATGCAATGCGCCGATCCCAGCGCCACATCCCAAGCAAAGAGGGGCTGGAAATCCCGGGCTGCGGCACAGGACTGCAGTGGGGTGATGGAGGCATCATGGGCCTCCTGTGGTCCGTCACTGCTGCCCCCCCCCCCCCAGCAGACCCCCCTGCCCCTGCTGAGCCCCTCACTGATTTCCACAGCCCAACAGGGGAAGTCTGGAAACCCTCAGTATCACTCCTCTCCTTCCACTTGGGTAAATCCTCCTCTTGCACTGCTCACACACCAGTCTGCAAACCCACCTCCAAAGCCCCTGCATCCCCCGTACCATCGCTCTCAGCTGGGTCTTCACCTGGAAGAGCCAGCCAGTGCCAAATCCCCCTGCCCAGTAACTCAACGGAGAGCATCCCAATGGCTTCAACTCCCGTCCGTGGGCAGAGGGGCTCTGGAAACTCAGGCAAACCCTACAACAGCTCTGTGGACGCATCAGAGACCAGCGCCAGGCGCGGTGCCCTCGCACCCCTTGGCACGGCGGGGCCAGCAGTGTGCTCAGGGTGCGCCTGCAGTGCCGATGGATGCGCGGAGCTTACTCCGGCTTTCCCGACACCACAATTTCTTTGCTCAACTAAAACATGAGGCACCTCCTCAGCCCTGCTCATTTCCGACATGGTTTCTACTTTCTGTGGGGTCACAAGCAGCGACAGGCATCCCCCGGGCTTGTTTGTGTTTGGAGCCACCTGCTAAACCAGGGAGGGCTGGAACAGCCAACAATCCAAAGGAGCTGCTGAGGAGCACTGTGGTGGTGCTCCTGGGGAGGGGTGACCAAGTGACAAAAAAAATATTGGGTTTACTCCTTCTTCCCAGAGATCTGGTGTTGAATAATGCAATGGCTCAGCTCCAGCGACATCATCTCTTCTAACAGCATCATCCTGGAGAGGCAGAAGGCTGCGTCTCCACAAACACATGCTTAATTACGCTGCAGCGTACAAACTGGTTCCCTCGGTTGAATTTGCAGGAGGCGAGGAATGCTGGGATGTCTCAGCCCACAGATACCGGCACCTGAGCGGGAACCCACTCTCTCCCCTCTGCCACCACACCCTTCATTAAGCAGCCTGCAAATGAACTGAATTAAAAAAAAATAAAAAAATAAAAAAGCGCCTTAATCTTGCAAACAGCTTCTGTCTCACGCACAGAGAACAGCTCGGCAGTCAGCGTTGCGGGAGGGGAGAGGAGAAACCGTCCCCAGGCGCACAAAGCCCACATTGTCCCGTGTGGCAATTAACTCCAGGGGGAAAAAGAAACAACCAACAACCAACAAAAAAACAAAACCAAAAAAGAAGGCCAAGGCTTTCTATTTGTGAAGCAGCAAAGCTCTTCTAGGACACCTCCAGCAAACACCCTGCAACATCCAAGATATTGCTCGCACACCCCAAAACCCCATCTGAGGTGAGCCCCCCCAGTGCTGCCCATCTAGCCAGAGACGCTGCAGTTTCACTACGCCAGCCCCAGCTCACACTCTCTGGCGTTTTTCTAAGATAATGAATTTTACAGGGGAAACGAGATCCAGAGTCTTTCAAACCCTCTTTACAACTTGTCGGCACCTTCCTCCCACCGTAAGGGATGAAGCTGTTGGGAACGCCGCAAAACAAGTGCCACATCACCTCTTTGAAACAAAAATATCAAGGGACCACATCACATCTTCAAATATTAATCTGTACTTACCAACTAATCAGCACTGACAAAAATAACCCATCTAATTATCAGAACACTACCACTTAAATAATGAATTATATGCCTTATTAAAGAGTATAATAGATTAGAGGACGTGAAACAACTGCAATTAGTAAAACAAGAAACGCTAGGAAACAAAAAACCCCTACAAGTGTGATCTGAATTGTGTAAATTAATCTTCCAAAACGGCAACTGATCTCTTCCCACACATCAAATGGCAGCACATTTGAAGCCTACTGCAACTCCATGAGCACCATTCACCTTAAAACTGCTGAAAGCTCCTCCTAGGACCTTGCCTCCGCCGCTCAGAGCCTTGCTCTCCCCCCAACCCCCCCGGCCCACACCAGCAATTCTGGAACACAAAACCCCTTGGTCTGGCCAGGAGCTCTGCATACCCAGCCCTCCCGCAGGACAACGCCTGCTAAACCTGCAAAGGCTCCGGGGGATCCAGTGGCCTTCTCCCAGTGTTACTGGGAGCCAACACACTTCTGTGCGTGCAATTGCTTCGTTAGAGGAGACATGGCGGGGGCCAGGGATGCGGCTGCAGATGACAGCTGGGGGAACAAGGGATGCTTTCGAGTGCTGAAGGCTGAAGCGACCTCACTGTTCCGCGACCAGCCAGTCCCCTTGTGCCACGCGCTACCCAGCCTCAGCCCCTGCCCCATGTATCGGCACGAGGTGGAGAGGGAGGGCGAGGGATACATCACCCCTGCCTCTCGCTGCTCTGGTCCTCTCCATCCCCACGCTCTCCCACATGCACCCCCATGGACAACGGGGACCTCTCCCCACCTCACGACTCCTCAAGGCCGCCACGCTCAAGGGTGAATGGCAGCCAGGTACAACCCCACCACCGGCACAGCCTGCGCACCTTTGCGGGGACCCCGTAGCCAGGGCTTCCACCCACGTCGTTTCTTCCCATCCTGATGCAGAACCAGGCACAGTTCAGTCCACAACCACCGCTCAAAGGACACGCAGCAGAAGGTGAACAAGCAAAGCTGAGTTTTTCCTGCAGGAAGGGGGGGGGACGACACGCCACGCACCAGTCCTGCTGGAGGAGCTGCAGCATCTCACAGTATTTCAGGAACGGGGTGTAAGGGACCTCCTTGTGCCGCTGCAGCGACGTCCAGTGCCGGCACAAACCCAGCAGGGTCCACTGCCACATCCCGGAACACCTGTGAGCCCCCAGCCTCACACCTCCAGGGGCTCTGCCCAAACAGACACCACCCCCCCCTCTTCCCCCATCCCAGGTCAGACCTGGTCTTTCCCATCCCCAATCTGTGAGAACCTGCGAGCCCTCAAAGCCCCGCTCTGCAGTCTTCAAACATCAAGGGGTGGATAAATCCCCTCCATGCTGCTGGCTTGCATTTTTTTCCAGGATTCCTTCTGTTACATCCTTAGTGATATTTACCTTCTGAGGGCTTTACTGCTTGCTGCAGTCCTGGCACCGCTCAGATGCAGAATGGCAGCACACGCTCCTAATTGCACCCCAAGGTACAGCACAAAAAGGAAATGTAGCACAAAGAAAAGAGAAAAAAAGAAAACTACTGGTTGCAAAACATTTTAAAAATAAATAAAAAATCCAAAACACTGGGTGTCTTTGAGACAGCATAATAGGACCTGAGCAATGGTAATTGATCTTTAAAATAACATCCTTCTTCTGATCAAGAAAGACAGGGAGCCAGCAAAATTCTTCTTCATTTTAGAACAGCCTTTTAATAACCTGAGTGCTGTTTGTGTGGACTGGGGCTTCTGACAAGGACAAATTAACTCACTTAGTGTCCAAAATTAATTCCTGCCTGTGATCACCTGTGCCATGTGTGATGAAGGGGCTTGCGGCTGAACCTCCCCCGGCAGCACCCGGGATGCCAGAGCTCACTGCTGGGTCAGCTGCGGGTTTCTCCTTACCAACAGGCACCTTCCCGAAAATAAAGCATCTTTGGTTCCTTTGATGAATACACCACCTCCAGCCGAGGCCACCCTTAAAGGGCCTTCCCCCCCACCCCCCCAAACGATATCATTTCACACAAAAATATTTTCCATCTGAGGTCACTTTGAAGGGAGTTTCAGCTGGAGGCAATTAGGAGGGTCAGGGACACAAACCGAAAAGCTGAGGGAGGGGGTCACGACTGGCAGGGGCTGACACGCTGCGCGCACGTTTAGCTCGGAACACGCGGCTGCGCACACCGAAGCCTATGGAACCGGCTGGGCACCCGCCGTCTGGCGCAGGGATAGCCGTATGGGTAAATCCCCCTAGAGAAATGAGTCAGCCTTGACTTCCGAGAGTTTGCAACATGCCAGAAAACAAACATTTCCAGTGCAAGCCCCCAAAGTACACCCCCCCACCCCCCCCACCGCTCAGCTAGGTGTGGGAACGCGTGGGAACATGAGAAAACGGCTGGAAAGGGAGTTAAGAACAACCCAAGGTGAAGCCAAGTTGTTTGTTTTCATTACTGAAACCCACAGAAAAGAAACGCAAAACATGAAACGGCCCAAAGCCAACGGTGAAAGTCGTGTTCCCTCGGAGGATTTTCTGAGGGTAAATGTTTGGGTTTATCCCAGTGCACTCGGGTCAGCTTGAATTTACGTTAATGCCATCCACTGAGCAGCGCCAGAAACATTCATGCTTGACAACCTGTACGTATTATTTTTATTTTTTTTTTAATATTAGCCTATCCTCCTGAACATAAATACCCAGCACTCCCCCTTTCCCAGAGCACCAGCATAGACCAGTACACACCTGCAGCACCTACAGCCACACCAATTCTGGCCACAATCAGTAGCGATTGTGACAGCCCAACACCTTCATTTATTCGAAGCACCACCTTCTCACCAAACCCCCCCATTCTTCACATTTTTGTTTGCTACTGCAAGCTGGCAGTGTCCGCCATCCCTTGACTACACTTCTCTCCGTGCTAAATCTCTGTCCTGCCTGGTGTTCGCGACACCAAGTTAATCGTTGGTTGTGAATTTAATTAATGCAGTTTCTCCCTTCAACCAGATCATTAATAGAGTTGATAAATCAAACGTGCCATTGTACCCTGTAACACCGGATTTGTGATATTCCCCGGAGGACCGGTCACGTAAACCCAGGGATGAAATTCACTGAGACATAAATACAGCATCCTCGTCTGTGACAGTCAGATACAATCATACTCCGGTGATGTGAGCAGTACGTAAGGGAACACCGTGCTCTGGCCTCCTCGACAGAAATGCCACAAGACCAATACAGAGAAACATGAGAACTGGCTGGCAATTCATTTCATACATCGCTTCTCGTCCTCCTTTCATTCGTGCTGCCAGATCAGTAACATTTACTTTCGCTTCATAAAAGCTCAGGAAGAAAACAATACCAATGGGGCAGGACCTTCACGTCTGCTAAACAGAGGATGGAGACTCAAAATTGGGGAACACGAATTCATCATACCTGAGACCGTTAGGGGGTTTTGTGTTCCCCCCTTGCAACAATCAAGCCAATACCTCACGCACAGCGATGCCTCCCCATCGCACCCTCCTGCGCATGCAACCCCTGGTGTTAGAAAAACCATCAGGAGGTTGTGATGAAAGCTGAAAAGCAACGCAACACATAGAGCTAGCACCAGCTTTGGACCAACGTGTCCAAAGCAGCCCCATGGCAGCAAACAAAGACCCTCAGCCCCCGCAGCAGATGCCTGGCACGGCAGTATCTGCAACCCGACCGCCCATCCTGGAGCTCAGCAGATCCCTCAGCTTCTCGGTGCATGAGGATTTGTACAGGCGTCGGCCAGGAAGGAGCTATCAGAAAACATCTTTAAAAAAAAGACGACCCCCCCCAAAACCCCAGCAACAAACCTTGCCCCTGTGCAATCATGTGGCTTGGCTTCTGCTTCTGCTTTCCTTGGGGGTTTGTGCCGAGCAGCCTGGCTGAGGACGTCCCACCTCCCAGAGCTCCTACCCCGAGCCTCTTCCCATGCCAGCGCAAGGGGCAAGGCGAAGCATGAAGAGGCAGGTCGCCTGACAGCACAGCACCTCCCGCCTCCACCTGCGGGATCAACCCCAGCACTCTGGGGTCCTGCGCACGGCTCACAACCCCAGGAGACCTGGGAAGGTCCCAGCGGATGCTGCGGGGCGCCCCGACAGGGGAGATGCCTCCTCGGCTGGGAACACCCTTGAGGAACCAACTCGGCTTGCAGGCACCTCCAGACGTCACTTGACGCAAGCACAACGGCCTTCATCAAACGCAACCTTTAATTAAGCTGCCGCGGTGCCTCAGCAGTGCTGCAGCCGGCGGGAGGGATTAACATTCCAGGTGGGACCATCTCACCTCCCACCCGGCTCAGGCTGTGGGGAGGGACCGGCATTGCCTGAGGACCACTCGGCTCCCCAGGGATGTCCCCAGTGCCCGGGAGAGATGCCCACTGGAGGTACTGGTGGCCACCCCACGACCAGCCCGGGCAGAGCCGTACCTGTCGGAGGGCTCAGCTGGGGCGTGACGAGCCTCAGTGCGGGAGCCCTGCCAAGGTTCAAGAGCTTCACAATTAACTTTCACAACAAACCGAAGCCTCAAGAGCTCTTAATCTCCAAATAAGCAGAAGATGTGGGTCCGCGCCAGGGCTTCTGTGCCCTCGTTTTATCGGCGAGGTGCCGGTGAGGACCTCGCTGCTTTCGGTCTGTTTGCGAGCGCTTCCGCACAAGGGGAGCTCCGGTTATCTGCCTTCGTTTGCACGGCAGGCTAACGAAGGAAGGCCCGGCGTAGCTGTGCAACAGGTTAAAACATGGGGAACATTTGCTTAGCAGTTCAACCTCATGCAAATAAGCTTAAAGGAAATGCTGAAGAGCAAAGATAAAAATCCCAGCACAGGTCCCCATCCACAGCAAAGTTGTGCTGCGGTTCTCCACCATAAAAATAAATGAAAAAAATAAAAATACATATACAAAATGAAATATATATACACACACATTTCTGAGTTCATCAGAAAGCAGCTAACCTTCCCTGCTAGCCATCATTTGTAAGAGGTGAAACAACTAACAGAGCAAGTTTGTGCTTGCCCGAACGGGCAGGCAGGAAGGAAACTGGGGCGCGCAGATCCCAGCACGGCCACGCACCAGCAGCGGCTCCTCATTAGGATCCCTTGTTGGCGACGGCACTTGTCACACAGGCACCACGCTCATGTTTACAGGGTTCAGTGCCTGACCAGCACCTCATTGTGACAATGCTTCTACGAACACCCAGCACAACCCATCTCTCCTGCCCGCCCCTCCTCTGTGTTGGGAAACAGAACAGCCCGCAAGCCCGCACGCTGCCTGCCGCTCTACCCGGCCAAGCCGTGCCTCCAATTCAGGAAGAACTGGCTGTGTGTTGCTCAGGACCATGTTCACCCAGCTCCAGCACATGGATACAACCCAGTGGTTTGCACAGCGCTTGTCCGAGCATCCATGGGACACGCTCCTGCCATCCCTACAGAGGGCTGCGGCAGCCATGCTGGCAGGTGGAGGCAGAAGTGGACTTTTCGACATGGCATATGTGTTGGGAAGGGCCCTGGACCAGCACTGCAGGGTGCCTGCAAAAGCCATAGGGCGAGGGGATGGCCCAAGGCTGGCAGCTGACACCCTCCTCTATTTAGTTCGAGTCTCAGCTGCAGCATCCACGGCATCCCACAGCTCCTTTCCCCACCCTTCTTTCCCAATAGACTGGGATAAAGGAAAAATCTTTCTTTTTGTATCCTACTGTATGCCCTTGTATCCTATATTCATTCAAAGTTCTGTGCAGGTATATTTTCCTTACCATTTTTTTAAAATCATTTGCAACAGAACAAATGATGAAAACTTTTTTGGTGATATTAATTACCAAGTTACTACTGCTCTCCTAATAACATATACACAGATTTCAGATGAGACCAGAGCAGCTCTGCTTATCAGAGATAAACCTAGTATACTACAGAGGGTTATACTTCTTTATTAGTCTTTCTTGTTGGTCTAATTAACGGTATTACCCTCTGAACTGAACTGTGTACACACACCTAAAGAAATTCAAGATACACTGAAAACACACCCCAGAGGAACCAGAGTATGTTTAGTAATCTCCTCCTGGTTATCTGTGCCACTACATCCATTCATGCCGTCCACCTGTAGTCAGCAATACCCAGCTCACCCCTCCCACTCAAGATACTTGGTTTGATATGTGTCTTTGACCGTGGATATATATATTAAAAAAACCAACAAACAAAAAACCAACAAACCCATGAACAATATTATCTTCAGAGCATCATTCCCATTTTTCCATTTCCCCTCTCCTCACCGAATTTTCACAAACACTCATTTGCTGATTCCAGTCCAGGAAAGATGCAAAACACTGCTGCAAAAATGAGCTTGTACTTGTACCGGCAGTAATGGCCAGAAATGAATTAGCAAACCAGAGCGGCCTCGCAAAAACTGTAGTTAAGCAAAATATCCCCCAATCTGCAGTCTTTATATACAGCTGCAACTAAAAGGAACGGGCATAAACTGCAGCAAGACTTCAAGGCACAGATAGTTTACCAAAAGAACCCAAAAGCTCAGTTGGTCCCAGCTCGGAATACGCTGGAGGATCCACCACTGGCATGTTTGAAGGTAGCAGGACGACCTGAAGCCCCCAGCCCGAGATGACACTGGGCATGAAGCCAGGTTAGTTGCATCATCTATTGCTGCCAACAAGCAGAGTTAATGCGTTACCTGCACATGGGTTTTTGATCCTGCAGGGTGGTCATTACCACGTTATTGTTGGACTAATTAACAGGCAGAGCTCTCACGGCTTTTTTTATGCAAGTGTCCATCCCCACCCCACCCACCCCTGTCAAAGTAAAATGAATATAAAATAATCACAGCCATACACCCAGATTTAGCATCAGGCTGCTTCCAGGAGCTCCAGATGCTCTGGAGCGCACCAGTTCAACCCCGCAGCGCAGGGAGCACTACGACAGCATCAAATAAACCTCAGCTCAAGATGATACAGCTGCATTTAAATGAAAAAGAAAAGAATCTTTAAGGAACCTACAAGGTATTCAAACCTATTTAGTAAAGTGCTTCCCATTAATCTCGCCATACATGTAATGCTGAATCAAAGATGTTCTGCCGCTGCAGAGCAAATGCACCCATCAGAGGAATTACACTCCAAATCACACTGGTCCCTAATGAATGCACTCAGAAACCACAGCAACAAGCAGGGTGGAGAAGATACACTAAATTAGATAATTTACCAAAATACCCTGGAAATGATGCATGTCCGAGGAGGAATGGCGCATAAAAAGGTTCTCTGCAAAGGTGGCAAAAATGCAAAGTGCTTTTTAAGCTTTGCTCTGCCTGAAAGCAGCAATAAATTGCGGCACTCAGAGCCACCTCGTGCGCCCAGGGAAGGACACCCGCTGCAGGCTGCCACCCACCTCCAGCAAGCCCTCAGCAGCTCGTAGGGGACTCCAGGGAGCTCAAGTCCCCGAGCTGGAGCAAAGCCCTGCAAGGACAGGGCACGAGGACGGCAGCAGGAGGGCACGGCGGCAGCTTGAACCCCTGCTCCAGCACAGGGGATTGCTGCCCCGCTCCCCTCCAGACCACCGCCTCTCCCAGCAGCTCCCACAGCCCACTAGTGGCACCCATGCACCAATGCACCAGGGCTCTGGAACGCTGCAGCAATCCCCCCTGAAGCCCAGCCAACTGCCTGGGTACCTTGTAATTAATAAATCCTGGAGCGCGTTTTGCTTATCTTACAACACGCTACTCCAAAATACGCCTTCACGGCATTAAATACCACTTTTTTTGGCTAAATCGGTGGCCTTTCTGTGGTTTCTCAGTCCCATGTCGTTACGAACTTTCCGGTTTGATGGCGTTTCCCGAGGAGCTGCGCAGCTCCAGCCCCAGCAGCTCCCCTGCTTCCCATGGAGATGCAGGAGCTCCATTGCCCAGCCCCCTCGCCCCAGACTGCCAGCTCTGGACCTCCCTCAGCCACGGAGGCAGATCATGCAGGGAACCAGCTCATTTGAACAGAAAAACCAGCTCCGTTCCCAAGGATGACAACAACGACCTTTGCAGATTCAATTATACGATGCAATAAGTGGCAGGGAGCACGCCGCGCCTCCGCCTGAAGGGGTTCCCCCTCTCCTGCCTGAGCCATCACTTCGGTAGAGAAGAAATAACAGCAAATTTGGGCAAAGTCATTTAGCAACTCTGGACGCATTACGGGGGATATAAAAGTTCATGAAATTAACGTTAAGTATCTGCAGGTGGATAAACAACAGGCTTTGGCTGAGCAGACGATGTGATAACTGACAAACATAAAAGCAAAGAATTGGGCACATTTCAGGCTAGGAAAAACAATGCCAAACACACAGACACACAGAGAGAACATTTTGCCATCGCAGGATGAAAAATCTATTTACTGAATGTGCTGTTGTCACACGAAATCGCAGAACGACGCTGTTCGGCTCCCAGGGAGCTCCTGATGCCCCACGAGGAACTCAGGGCTGGGCTCTGCTCCCGAGCTGAACACAGACCCCAGGGTGCTCCCCAGCAGCACCCTCATGCCCAGCACCCACACAGCAGCATGCCATGGCGGGGCTGAAACCCGCTCTGCCCTCCCGGCTCTCCCATCACGGGGCAGCTGCTATGCAAAACCCAAAATGCAGCTGCGTTCGGAGACCTTCCTGATGAAAATCTCTGTATAGCCCACTAAAACCTTTACAGCAGCCCTTTAGGTTTCTTCTAAGACATTCTTTTTCCCCTCCCGCAACTTAAGAGAGCGCCTAGACTGCCTAAATCTAGACATCAAAGGTAAGTTCCTCAAATCTACTCCTCAAATCAATTTGCTTTGCTTTCCACCCCGAACACAGCACAGCTCCCTGGAAAACAGGCAAATGCTTCCCATGCTTGTGCGCCTACAGCAAATTTCAACCCACAACAGCATCTTACAGCAATCAGAAATATCCTGGGAAAAAAAAATAATCCTACTTTACAATGAAAGGGCAGAACTCGTGCAAACCACCCAAGTACCAAAAGCAGGAGCTTGCAAAGACCTGAAGGGTTCACAATGCTCTCCTGCACGCCTAAGCAAGAACCCAGCACCAACTTAAGCATTTTTGGATATTGTGCTGCTAAAAAGGAGCAGGGGAGGCTGTCACTGAGGGCAACGAGCCTGCTGTATGGCGACTGCAGAGACCCAGCGCTGGGCTTCCCATTCAGCCCGCGGGTGAAGGCCATCGGCAGCCCCACGCTACTTCCCCCAGTTAATTTCCAAGGGAGGACGCCGGACGGTTTGGTTAAAAGTAACGGGCTGCAGCAGAAGCGTGCGGGTGCGCTGCCAGCCTCCGTCTGTCATCGCCTCCCTGCTCACATGCCGTGCATGCCTGCCTGCGCCCACTGTGGGAAAACACTCCTGCAAGGTGGCCAAGGGGGCTGGCTGGCAAGTGAGCGCCCTGGCTAGCGTGGGTTGTTACTATCAGCAAGACAGGTCCGCTTCTGCAAATCCCCACTTTTGTAAGAATTAAAAAAAAAGGCAGATGAGACCCAGGTCTCAGGCTCTCGGTTACAAAGCCCAAACGCTGCCAACGGCCTCAACCTGCCGCAGCAGCAGCACAAGCTCCGTTTCTTCTTTGCTGCAAAACCTACTTCTCCACAGCAGTGTCAGCTCTCTGGGTTTGATTGCCGTTGCAAAAAAAGGAGTCAGAGAATATCCCGAAGATAGGCATCAGCACGGCATTGTGCTCGCTCGCTCTCTTTACATCACATATATCATTCGTATTCACACCGAGCACTAATTCCCTCCCGCCAGTGCACGCTATTTTCTGCGGAAAGGCAATTTAACTCCCCGGTGAGGGAGGGCGCACGCTCTCATGAGAGAGGAGGTGATGGAGAGGTGTGGAATTCTCCTCCAGATGCCACCCAGCGAAGTGGGACACTAAAGCGGAGACAGCACAGGAGAGGAGTGCGTCCCCAGGGATGGCAGCAGCCACGCCAGCTCCCTGGCAGACAGCCCCGAAGGTTCACCTCCCAGGTGCAGTCTGCAAAACCTGGGAGATTTTAATTCAGAGGGAGAAGCGGCATGAGAAGATGCAAGGCAGGATGACTCTGTAAGGACCAAGAAGGGCAAGATGCCCTCAGAAGAGATGCTTCTCCCAGGAAAAAGAAGTTTGTGGACGCAGCAAGAGACACGGACGATTCTCTGAGAGAGGGATCCAGCCCAGCCCTCAACCACAGCACAGCAGAGCATCACTCGGCCCCTTTTCCTTCTTCAGTGACAAGGCTGATCCTCTCCCAAGGTCTAGGTGTGGGTGCCCACAGGAGAGCCATAATGCCTTTACGACAGCACCCCCCTCCCCTTCATCCTCCTGCAGGCATCTTCACTCCTTCCCCACCGTCCCAGCGATCCGAAAGCAAACTCCAGCCGTGGTGCTGCATGCACTTAAAACCTGTGGCTGACCACACACCTGGAAAGGAAAACTCAAGAGCTTTTTTTCCATTTCTCGGGGCAAAGAGGGCCCTGCCCGCTGCAGCTCTCGTGCCGTGTGGGTGTCACAAATCCAAACAAGAGCTCATTTCTCACCAGGTGCTCTACGCAAAACCAGGCTCTGCTGCAGCTTGCCTCCTGCACTCAAAAGCAGGGGGTTTTGCAACTCAACAGTTTTTCAGACACAGGCACATCACTTTGTCAGGCACAGCCAAAAAGCTAGAAACGTGCCTCAAAAGCCACCCACACCGAGCCTAGCTGGGAGCAGCCAGTCTGCACCCCACACAGCCAGCTCTGTCCCCATCCCGGCGGCTGCTCCCAGGGACCCGGGGAAGGACAGGACTAACGAGATTAGAGAAATAAGCAATTTATCAGATTATTGAAGCCATGCAGGCAGAGCCAGGCGGAGGGGCACTGGGCTATCAGGATGTCCCTGGGAGCTGCCGCCTCCAGCCAGTGTCACACTTAATCACAATCAATACCTCTGCCAAGTTGTTCTTACCCAGCGACGCATTGTCCTCCGCTAAAGCCTCTGTTATCTCAGGTCCCCTTGGTTCACAGCCTGTCGCCACTGCTCAACCTCAGCCCCTCGCCCTGGGGGAGGCACCCCCAGACTCTCACCCTCATAACCCCAAGCCTCCAGTTACCCACTGTGGCCAGGAGCTTATGAGGAGAACCTTGGGAAGAGCTTTTCCTCCCCTTTGCAGCTCCAGCAAACAAACTGACTCTGAGGAGTCCTTTAGCCAGTGCTTTCAAAAGTGGTTATTCGATGTCTGCATTCTGGTGAGACAGCTCAGACCCGCTCCTTATCCGTCAAAAAACCCTAATCGCGTTCGCCCTCCTGCTAGCGCAGCACGCACCTCTGCACACCAAAGCATGCACTTGTCTAGCTTGAGGTCTCCAGACCTGTTGCTTCCACAAAATCCATCTCGATACCTGAAAGCATCAGCTGTCGAGACTCGAGCGAAAAAGTACGCAGCAAGAGGAAAGGACCAGACTGCAGGGCAGCTCCCCAAGCCCGTTCGCATTGACCCTCAGCCTGGTCCGGCAGCACCTACAGCCCTCAGCCCACGCCTCATTGTCAACAAGAAATGATGAGAACTGAATTTTAATAAGACAGAGACTGACACTTTGCTGTCTATGGCGCCAGCACTGAAGTTCAATGCCTAATTTATAGCCGTGCACTTGGGTGCAAGGAGAGGAGCGGGGACCACTCAAGGAAAGACGTTTGCCCTCAGGCTGGGCAACAAGCCCCCCCAGCTGCCAAGCCCCTTTGGCCTCTCGGAGAGCTTCATGTTAAGGACGCAGATCTTCCTGCATCACCTGGCCCCGGTGCCCGAGAACAATGTACAACAGCGAGTAAGCGATGGGAGGAAAGGCTGTCCTCCGAGGACACCCGGCCCCACCGGCGGCTGTCTGAGAGTGCCCAAATCCAACAGACAAAATCACCCTTCATCTTCCCCGAGTTTAAGACTGGGACTATTTATCCCTCCCACTCCACACCTGAAAGTCTAACACCAGACCTCTTCACAGCTGCGCTACGAACCGGGGAATCAGACACCCTGCGTTAAATCCCCCTTCAACTTCAGAGCTGACCTGAGCTTACTCATCCTCAGGAGCTTCACTACAGCTCCCCTGGACGAACCCTAAAGGAATGAGAACCCAAACATTATGCTAACCATGCCAGACGAGGCTTTTAAATAGGAAAACTCCAGGAATGATATTTTAAATTAACATCCTCAAAGATTAAGATGTAACGGGGACCTGACGTACTACCTGCAACCAGTTCCTTGCATCCAAAACAGCCACGTGAGCGCCGCTGCCTCGTCATTTATCTCCCAGAGCATGCAAGTATTCCAGAGCACGAAACTAATTGCTCCCTCACCCCATGAACTATGTGATACAGAGGCAAACGAAGTAGGAAATGGTTAGAATAACAGTACACCAAGACCTTGATCTTGCGATGAGCGTGGTGCAAAAAGAACTCCCCATACGTAACTGGACAGCAGCATCCCAACTCCTCGGGTCCCTTTACAGTACCAGCTCTCAAGCTCTGGAAGAACAAATAGCAGGAATGATTTCTGAAAAGATGAGAACGGTACATTTTCAGCAGCCTGAGATGATTACTCGCAAAATAGCAACAGCACAGAGGTAACTGATTGCCTCCCAGGCAAAAGTCAAAGTCTTTGCATTGTAGCTATGGAAGTGTACAGAGATCAAAGAGAAAAAGAGAAAACTCTATTTTAGGCTGTCACGAGCGTAAAGGTCCTCCTGGCCCTTTGGCATCACCAGCCACCAAGACACGACTGAAACCTTTCTTACACTGCGCCTGCCCCAGATCACCGTGCAGCAAGGAGAAATCCTTCATTCCAGGAGCGGGGTGCGGCTCCGGCTCCCTTCCCAGGTGAATTGTGGCAGCATCCAGGCAAACACCATCCCCACCATCGCACGCAGCTCCACGCGAGCCGGGACGCTGTGACCACCGCATGCCCTGATGCTCTGGAACAGGCAGCGAGATACACCAAATGCTGAGCGACGTCCTACTAATAACACTTAGCTATTGATTGCGCCTTACACCTTCAAGCACTTTACCAACAGTAATTAATTAAGGTGTTTTTCATTTAACGCGGGAAGGAGACTAAACCAAAAACACGAGGCTAAACAGACCAACTGCTCGATTCAACGCGGCAAGTCCTTGCACCCAAACTTTGCATTTCCCCACGGATGCTGCTTTCACTCCAGCAAGTGGGGGCCCAGGTGTAGGTTCAGCAAAGGCCCCGAGCCAAGAGCCCAGCAGCGCTCACAGCATAACGGGGCCACCACTCACCCTCCAGCTGCTGCTCTGCCTGCCTACCTGCATCCCTCCCCTCGCCCCCAGCATCCCGCCCCGCTGCCGCAGCCTGACCCAGACCACGGGGCACGCCTTCTGCTCCCAATTAATTCCACCAAACTCATTCAAATGACAATTCAAACACGAGCGTGCTGACACGCAGCTCCGGCGATGTCACCGGGAGCTGGCTGGAACCGCTGCGCTGAGTGCCGTGGACACGAAGTACCAATTTCCACCCCCTCTGCATCCAGGCTCTGCAGCCGGGATGCTTCTTCCAGCAAAGTTGCTGTTTAAAAAAAAAAAACAACAAGACTGTCAGGGCTGAGAGGTTCGAATGATTAACCCTCACGCTAAGGCCTGTAACAATACCCAAGTTCCATTCCCACCCACCCACACCCCCCCACCATCCACTCCTGCTCTCCCTCTTTGCTGAATTCTCCCAGTTTTGTCTCAGACTGTGTGGAGCAGGCCCTCGGGGCGTACCTCGCCACTGCAAAAATAGCGTGTTACAGTGGAGAGAAGCCTTGGTGCGCACAAAGGGGGGCAGTTACTACCTCGAGCTGTCTCAAGCCGCACCGTAATTACACAAAGACCACACCATACTAATTGCTGACTGAGCACAGCACGGAAGCACGCACTCACCTCCTTCCACATGACTCGGGACTGAACTGCAGCCCCTGCCCGCAGCCGTGAGATCCCCGAGCTCCTTCCCACCAGGAGCCGAGGGACACGGCGATCCTGCCCCGTGTTTTTCCACCCGGAGCACACCACATCCCCGCCCCATGCCCAGCAGCCACCCCAGCGCCACCAGTGCACCCCGTGTTCGCCCATGCAGGTGAGCAGCTGCCCTCCCGGCTCACCAGCCTCCTCCCTGCCTCGAGCATCTCTGCGTAAACCAGACAGCTTGGCAGCCCTCCTACTCCGGAGACACACAACAGCGGAGCTATTCAGAGACACTTGTTTTCACCCCATCCTTCTGAACGTCGTCTCAGAATCCTTGACGAAAAGCATAAGGCTCGCTACAGATATCTTGGGCCTGCCGAGACAGACACGGAGTGATGTAGGAGAGCGTTTATGGCAGTATATAAACAACCGCGCCAAACTCAGGGAGGAAACCCAAAACAGAGAGCGCATCTCATCGGCAGCGTCTGCAGAGACCAAGGACTCTCCCCCTTCTCCTCAGCGAGCATGATGAACGCAATGCTCTTCAGAGGCAATTTTACACTTAAATGATTGGCTTCTGTTACACCGCCAGTGGTACGTGGCTGGATACATCACATTTTAAGTAACAGCCTCTTAAACTGCTGGGAAAGGACAAACACACATCTACAGCTACAAGGCCACAGAGTCACACCTTGTTGGGGATCCGTCCTCTCCCCTAGCTCCCCCCCCCCCAGCACGCTGAGCCAAATTGGCCAGACTTAAGAGCGGGAAGCTGGAGCGAACCCTCCAGCAAGTCCAGCAGCCACCAAGGGTACTGCTCTCACACCTGGCTGAAGCTGGGACTGTTCCTCGCCAGCGCTCACGGGGACCTCGCGGCTCCAAAGCACGTGTAATTGTACTCATCAAGCAGCAACACGCACACTCTGGGCCCTGGAGGATGCAGGTTGGCCCCTTTACAGCCTACGACTGGCTTCCAGCGCACCGACAGCGAAGGAACCCAGAGAAGAGCTTTTCCATCACATCGACAGATCAGAAAATCTCAGAGGAGGAAAAAAAAAAAAAAAAAGCCCCCGACCCTGGGAGCACCACAGGTGCAACAACACCTGCCTCTCGCCCAAAGTTTCCTGCAGAGGAAAAGGAGTGACCCCCCGAGCACAGCCCCAGCTTGGGGCGCCAGCAGCCGGAGCATGTTACCTGCTGCGTTCCCACATCCACGCCGGCACGTTCCGCAGCGTGTCACCAGCTACATTCCCGATCCCGCTCCGGCGGATGAAGGCATCCTCCCTGCGGCTGCCCTTTCAGCAGATTTTTATATCAGAAAGTGCCTGGGCAGCCTGGACACTGTCACATCACCCGACAGGGACCTACACACACCAGTTCTGAAAATACCTGAGCGCAGATGTAACTTTACTCACCACACACCCACGGCTACCGGGAGGCTCTGCCAGGTCCAGCCCCTGAGAACGGGTTAACTTTGTTTAACGAGTGGAATTCACACACCACACCCCCCTGCCACCAAACCAGCAAAATAAAACAGGCTGGATGCAACAAATCCGCAATTTAATCCTTCTCAATCAATCTGCATTAATGCCGCCACCACCAAAACTCGGGCAGGGCCACCGCAGCCCACCGGGAGCGGCGATGCCCACTGAGAGCTCAGCTGCCTTCAGAGAGCTACTGCTGAACCCAAACGTGGCCGTTAAATAACGCCCAGCCACCGCACCGAGATACTCACAGTAAATAAGTAACGAGTAAATAACAGCTACCGACGTTTTTATCACGCAGGTGTAAATCCCGTTATCGGGGAAGAGAAGGGTTTGCACTATTTTTGCTCTGACACCCAGGCTGCTGCAGGGCGAATTGCCACGCGAGCCTGGAATTATTTGGTAAATGCATATATACACACACATACAAATACACAGACACACACACACAAATATATAGGCACACACATCTACACATATATGTTTGTATGTAAATGTTCCTGGAGTAAGAGCGATGGTGGCCGCCCCCTGGTTCGCAGGTCACAGCAGGTTTCAGCCAGGTGACAGCTGGACCAGGCCAGAAGTGACCCGGGCCCCACTGGTGACACTATCCACCCCCTCCCCAAAGCAAATCACTCCCCCCACACCCCAGCTCTGAGGCCTGGTGATAACTTTTGGGGGGTTGAGGGAGGGGTGTGTGTGCATGGGGGGTGTGTGCAAGCATGCATGGAGGGAGGGGTGCATGCATGGAGAAGTGGGGGGTGTGCACGGGGAAAGGGGGGGGCCGTCTGGGCGAGCCCTTCCCCCCCGAGACCCAGTCCACCGCGAGTGCTGCCCGTTAGGGGGGGGGCGGACTCCCCGCAGCCCCCCCCGCCGTGCCCCCCCCCTCACCAGCCCCGGGGGGCGG
Source organism: Microhierax caerulescens (assembly GCA_035590215.1). Taxonomy (NCBI): domain Eukaryota; kingdom Metazoa; phylum Chordata; class Aves; order Falconiformes; family Falconidae; genus Microhierax; species Microhierax caerulescens. Next base: position 109,696,258 of record JAVJGJ010000037.1, read on the forward strand.
CGGAAACATGGCTGCTTTTCTACCGAATTACGAAACCGGTAATGGGAGCCGGG
>JAVJGJ010000037.1:109704125-109733345 GCA_035590215.1 Microhierax caerulescens
ACGGTCAGGCAAGGGAAGGGAAAGGAAGGGAAGGGAAGGGAAGGGAAGGGATGTCCACAGAGACGCTGGCATTGGCACCCCGATTTACCAGCTGTTCAGACACTACTGTAAGGATCATATAAAAACTTAAATGAAGAGGAAGATTCCGAAGCACGCAGATAGCAGGATAATAGGTGTCGTGAAAAAAATCCTGTGATCAGTCAGCAGACAAATACATACTTAAATTAGGTGTTAGTGGGACAGGTGCAGGAAGGGTGATTATGGGTTGCCTCTCTGTTTCCTTCAGCAGCAATGATGACACACCGGGGTGGGTCAGTGTACCCTGTCATTAATACAGCACCAGCACCCAGCTGACAGTTTCTTTATTCTATGAAGTCAGCTCCGATGAAGATTTGACATAAGCGGGAGGCACGGGGAAATTCAGACGCCTTTGAATTTTCAGGACCCTCTAGAGGCTTTGGCCTGGCAGATTACAGGCAAAACCACTGTCCTAAACTGGGCAGGAGACAGGAATAAACATTTGTACCCAACCATTTCAACTGTGGCAATAAATACCGGTGGGAGAACAGCCTTTTCCTCCCTCCCCAGCAAAGAAAATGAGCACCAGGTCTGCAAGGCAGAGCACATGGGAAGAGTCGGCCAGAGCATCCTGGGAGAGGAAGATGCTAGAGAGACGTGGAGGTTTTTTACTATAATGTTTGTGAAGTAAGTAAAAGATAAGATCTGGAGCGTGGTTCAGGCCTCTAAAATAATCCTGTGATTAATGCAGAAGTGGATTGCTCCGCAGAGTGCAGGAGAGGGGATTTAGCATGCGCAGCGCACCTTCCCCCCTGCCGCCTGCCACCCAGGGTGCACATTAGCATCCACAAAATTCCCACAGGTATTTCAGGGACCGTACAGCGCAATCGAGACAAGAGTGAAACTTAATGTATTCTTACAAGGCTACCCAAGGCAAAGCATCTTTCCCTTTCATTTCCATGAGAGGAACCATGCTCTGGTGTAAGTGTCGGCGTCCTCCCTTGTTTTGTCGAGGCACTGACAGCGGGGCCATGCCTGAGGATCGCACCGCTGGCAAACCAGCTGCTTTTGCAATGAAAGAGTGGGGCTAGGGAGCATGAAACAGTAAAACTAGCTAATTTTCCCCTTTTTTCCTCCCCCCCCCCCCCCAAGGTGCTACCAGCAGGGTGGACTAATCCTGTATTGCATGATTACAAACGTACAATTACATTCCCCTCTAAACTATGAAAGCTATGAAAATACGCATAGATAAAGTTTCAGCATTGAGAAGGCAGCTGGAAAACTGGAGCAATATTCCTACAGATACACATCACATGATTTCCCATCAAGTTTTAAGGCTTCAGTATGTTCTCACTGGTTCTGTGCACACGGGGCTTGGAGCTTACTGGTGTCTGTCTCCTTACCTGTCCCTAACGGGGGCTGGCTGGAGTCACCTGCTCCCTGAAGAATAACGTATCTCGGGGTTCAGAGAGATCCCCTTATATCAGGTAATTCACAAGTACTTTACTTCTTTGCCTAGTTAGGAAAACACTGCAGACCTTGTTCCACAGGATGGGGAAACTGAGGCAAGGGTGGGCTGATCCTGGACGCGAAGGGGTGCTGAGACCCAGTGGAAAAGGGCACCGACTCCAACCCTTAAAAGCCAGCCAGCCCTCCCAGTTAGATGAGGAACGATTCCCAGCAACCCCTTCATCTCTTGCCTGAGCATTGCAGGGCGGTCGGTACTCACACAGTGCCACGCCGCGGAGGGCACCTGCTCCTGTACGGGTGGGTCTCGTAGTGCTCTGACCCCGAGGAGGCAGTGGGCGGGAGGGCTGGGGTTAAAAAGCAGGCAATGCCAAGCAGCAACCGCAGGGCAGCACAGAGCCCCCAAACTGGTAAGAAACACCCCTGGCTGTTTAGGTCTTGCACTACGTCTGGTCTGAGCATCATTTCTGAATGAGACCCGCTGGAGGCTGATGTACTGTAACGCAGCGCCCAGCCACGGAAGGGCAGGGGACGTGCTGCTTCTAGTAAAGTCCATTTAATTTTTGACATAGGTTACTTAAAAAAAAAAAACAAAACCCAACAAACACACACCAGCCTGCCCCACCCCCACCACACCAAACCCACACCTGTGATGAAGTGTCTCAATATAAAAGCAACACTGAGGCAATTAGCAGCCTTTGAAAAATACTGGCTCTAAGTCAGGTCACGACAGAGATCAAATGGAGGTGCTGTCAACTCACTTGGGCACCTTACTTTGCTCCTGATGCACAACAGTTAAAATCATCCAAAATTACTCCCATTATTCCTGCATTTTCTCCTTTTTCCCTGGGGAAGTACCACTCAGCCAGGCACCCATCTCACCCACCTCCTGGTCTGTAGCATCACCTCCTGCTGAGCACTCCCCGCTGGCAGGACGGGCGGGGCTGTGGGATTCCCCAGGCTGTCAGGGCTCTCATCAGTCCCTACGCTTTGGGGGGAAGCTGGAGGACAGGCTGGCCGGCTGTGAGCTGCCCAGCTGGAGCCAGGTCTCCCCGTCTGATTCCCAGCTGCCACTGGGAGCAATCTGTGGTCCCCGATGGATAGCACTGCTCACCGGCCAGCACGCCAAGGGGAGCTCAGTCCTCTATTAGAGAGGACTCCAGCATTGTCTGGCCCTTCAGCAACTCAGGTGAGGCCTCTTAATATTAATATTATTGATATTAATAGCTTTGCATGAAAGCAGGGATGTTTTCCCCAAGCCTGGTGCACCAGGGGAGAGATGCCTTCAATTGAGTGGGAGGGATGCAAGGGAAAGCTGATGTTCTCATCAGAGGGAGAACGCTACGGGTGGTCTCCGAGAAAGCCAGGGAAGATAGTAGGACTGTCCAAAAAAAATAAGGATGCAAAAAGCTAGAGACATAATAATTTTTTACAAAGCACAGCTGGATGGATTCTGTAGAAAAAAAATAAAGATGTTGTTAAGCTCCAGCGCATGCAGGAGGTTCTGCGGGTACCAGCACGTTCGTCACCCAGCATGTTCGATGTTCAGGACAAGACCCAGATCACGAAGCTGGCAGGATTGTCAGCAGAGGGATTTTCAGGAGGTGATACATATAAAAACTGTCGATGGCAATTAAACAGAGCAGGACAACTGCCAAGCTCTTGTGTTTGCTCACTGTCAGTAGGTTTTATGGATATAGAGATATCTATCTACAAAGCTATTCAAGTGCATTTAATTTTTCCAATACCCACGTACTGTGGTTTGTATGAGGGTAATAATATGTTCGTCCCATAAAGCCAGTGGCTGCGTAACGCAGGACTTGGCTCTTGGGCAGGTTCTGTATTAACTTCCTTCTAGTACATATGGAAAAAGAAAACCTCTCCCCTTCGCAAACCCGGGGCTGAAGCTTTGCCAGGCACTGAGTGCAGGCTGTCACACTGCCAGGGTGGGCAAAAACCTTGGGAAAACCTGGGACCTGCTGGAGAAGGCGCGAGCCAAGGTGCGGGCAGCACAGGGCTGGCGGTGGGCAGCTCGCTCGGCACGGCGCGGGGCAGGGGGACGGGGGGGGGGACAGCCGGCGGTACCTCCTGTAACACCCACACTTCTGCTCCTGGACGACATGCCGGGGCAGAGCAGTGTGAGGGGTGCTGCTCCCTCCCGCGCTGGCCAGAGGGTCCGGGCGAGCCTGAGGAATGACTCGGGACCCCGGCAGGTCTCCTTGCCTTCTGGTGCCACCCCATGAAAACGAACCGCTGTAATCTGCGCCAGACCAGCTCGCCTCGAGATAAAGATCTGCCTCATTTGCAGTTACATAATTAGCAATTACCCTAATTTCACTTACATGAAATCACTTTTTTTTAAAAAAAAATAAACGTTATCTTTTCTGACAAAAAAAAAATAAAGTGGCCTGGGTCTACTTCAGCATATTTCTTAGAAAGCAGCAGCATTATCATGTTCTCAGATAGAATGTCTAGACGCTTTTAATGAAAATATTCATTATTGCTAATTTGCATCTCTTGCAATTCTAGGACGGAAATCAAATGAAGATGTCAAAGCAGGGCTACCTCTGCCTCAGGCATTTTGTGAGGACACCGAGCCGGACCGAGCCGTGAGGAGCCATGAGCAGGGTGTGAAGGACACTACGGGAATTTGCTCCTGCCCCCGCTGCATTTCAGCAGGAGCAGAGGCTCCTGCATCCCCTCAGCTTACTGCACCTTAAACTGCAAGGTGTGGTGAAATGATGGTGTCCGCCAGGATGGCGGCAACTTGTGTGGGGTTAGCAGAGACTTTCCCTGAAGATAAAAGTGCATTCTAAATGCTCCTTGCTTGCTAGTAGCAAAACCTCCCATTAGTACAGGGACATATAGATTATACCTGAGAATGCACGCTTCGCTGAGCTTGAAGAGTGAAGATAAAATAATCTTTTTATAGCAAATAAGGATGAATACTGAAAAAATAACAAAAAGTTGGTGAATATTCATTTCAACTCCTAAGCAAATTTGCCCTTGTCACATTTGCATCTCTCTTGCGTTCTCTTTCTGTGCAATGGAGTTTTATTAGCACGAACATTCACTGAAAGTGAATTTGAAGCCTGAATACCCATGGGGAAGGAATTTTAAATTCACTTGCTGTGTGCAGTCACCCAAGAAACTTGATCATAATTGTTTATTATACTTAAATATTTATATTGCTGAAGCACTTGGTAGATAAAACGGCCGAGATGCTCCAGTGCTGGGTGCTGTACAAATGCTGCCCCAGGCTTGGCAGAAATCACCTCTGTCCCCAGCAAACACACATCGGGGGGTGGGACAAGCTCGACCAGGCTCGGTCACCTAAGGCAGGTGAGATGGCAGGTGGCAAGTTTCAAGGTCAAGAGCAAACATTGGGGCAGAGGTGTGAAAGAGCACACTTTCTGCATTTTTCCAAGAACTGAGAAAGTTGCAGCGTGCCCGTCAGAGGGCACGACCTCGCACGGGGGGTGTTCGTACACCCCGTACACACCCGGGGTAGCGGGGATAGAGTTGGGGATTTAAAGTTCATCAGAAACATCCTCGTAGGAGCTTTTTTGCTGCCTGAAGTCCTACGGCAGGACTCCGGCTTGCACTCGGGAGCTCAGATGTCAGCACTCACAGTGCCTTTGGGGTTTACAATGGATTCTTACATTTTCTGCTCCCCTCCCCTGCTCCCCATTTGCATCCGTACACGCTCCGGAACGCGGCACCCACTGCTGCACACAAAGGCGCTGCCTCCCCAGCAGATTCCTGGAAGGACAGCGGCAGCTCCGGAGCAGGAATCACAGCCCTGCTCACCAGAACAGTTAATACCCTCCCAGCCCTCAAAGGCAGTCGCTGGGCAGGACAGCACTGCCCCCAGCTCATCCCTCTGCCCCAAAAACACCTCTGGGTTTGGGTTTTTATTTTTGGAGAGGTGGGTGGCACTTTCTGCAATAGGTGACCCTGTTTTTGCTCGGGCACGTAGGACCCCACGCATCTTGTGCGCCCCACAGAGCTCCCAGCAAGGCGCAGGCTGCTGCTTGAGCTCGCACCAACTGCGCATCGACCTTTAGAGAGGATTTTCTTGCAAGATGCCAGATAAACGCTATTTTTCAGGGGTCGGAAGGAGGCAGAGGATGGTGTCCAGCCTGTTCTCCCAACCCTTGGGTGCAGCAGGGCTGCAGTTATCTCCCGGCCACCTTCCACCCGGGCGAGCCAGCGCAGTGACGCAGGACTCGGCCGCTCAGGTCACTTGGCCACGCTGGGAAGAGGCTGAGCCGCTGGCAAGTGCCACATCCCGGCCGTGTCCAGCATCCGGGAGCAGCTCCCTGTTAAAGGCAGCAAACAGCACAGCCGCACTCCTGGGCTTTGGAGGAAGGGGAGGGGGCAGGCTGAGAGCAGGCTTTTAGACCGATCTCTGCTAAATTATTTTTCTCAATCGCCTGCCTCGGTCTAGAATGCAACGAGGGAGCGGATTTGTTATCATTATGGAGGGATAACTGCAAGGTCAAATCCCTGCTGGAAGTGGGGCAGGGCTCTACACGCTGCACCCGCAGACTGGAGCACAAGCAAATTGCCAACTATTAAGGCCTGATGAGCAAAAAAAACCCTGAAATTGAAACTTGAGTTGCAGTAAAAAGGATGCACAAGAGAGAGAACTGCATTAGGACATGCACTGTGTCATGCATGCACCTTAAAATGGGATCCACCGGCCAGAGGAGGGGATGCAGAGCTGCCCCTCGGAGTGGTGTCAGGTCTCCAGCAGCTTCCTTGGCCCGCACACATGACTGTTCTTTTTAATTATCGCCCACCGCAGTCAGATTAGGGTTGCCTGCATCAATTTGCATTTGCAATACGCCGCGGTGCAACAGTTCCACATACCTCTATAGAAACAGCAGGTGTTATTGGCAGGGTAATTACATGCCATCAATAATTATCAAAATTTTAAATTGCCCCGAAGTTGCTTGCGAGCAGATCGGATATGGTATTTCACAGCATTTCCTTTGAGCGCAGGCCACTGAGGTGACGCCAGCATCCAAGTGGAAAGCTGTAATTAGGTGAACGTCAGAAGGAGAAGGGGAACCTGACAAGGCAAACCAAGAGAAACCGGTGCTGGGGACCATGCCGCTGAAACCGCTGTGGGAAGGGGCAGGGGCCAGGGGGGCACCCACTCCAATGAAATTGTTCCCGAGTAAGCTCGAGCTGCTTTTGAACAAAGCTTGAGATCCAGAGGGTTGGAAAGGGGAAGAGTAAAAAATCAGGATCAGCGGAGCAGGGTGATCTCAGGCAAGGCGGGGTGATGGGGCTCCATCGTGGGAGGGAGCATCCTCGCAGCAGGAGAAAAAACGGGGGGACCCCCCCTGCCCAGGGAGCTCTGAGGCTGGCAGGGGCACAGGCAGCGCTGTGATACCCACACACCTCCATTTCTGTCTTCTTTTATCAAACAGATAGATAAATAAAAGAGAAGATGCCACACGGGAGCGAGATGGATGATCAGGGAAATGAAACCAAGGTCATAAGCTCAGTCCATGGTGCGACTCCGCGGCAGCTGCTATAAGAAAATCCAAGTGCAAATGGGACAAAGACACCCTCTCCAGGACCGTATTCTGCTGGTTGCAGAGGAACTCCAAAGTCGTCTTTTATGGCTTGAAGCGGTTAACTATATGGTTTCTTTAAAGCAGAGAATTAATGACACTGAACTTCACAACAACAACAAAAAATTAAAGGCACCCCAAAGAATGTTCTCTTAATTGTAGCAGCCTGCTACATTAAAGCTGCTATAGGAAAATTCATTTACAATTCAGCTATTAAATTGCAAACCATTACCACTGCTTTTATGGCTTTATATTCCTCTAACAAATTTATTATGTAATTACTCTGTGCAACAGCATCGTTCCTAGCCAGCCAAGTTGAAATAAGGCACCTATTTCAAAATCCTAACAATTCTGCATTTTCCAGATGTCACGTATACAAAAGAGGAAAAACATCACGGTGGAGTTTTCCGCCTGGGATTGAGACATTACCTGGCTTTAGTTACATTTAGCAAATACTGAAATTTTGGGTGTCCAAGAGCCGGGGCTCAGACCCAGAGCAGGACCAGCATCGGGGGCTGTGGCATGTGCCATTTTGCACCGGAGCGGGCAGAGCCAGGCGATAGAGGCGGGATAGAAGCGCTCAGCTCCATTTATTGCCGCAGGAAATGCAATTGCTTTGCCGGCCTGGGGACTCGCTCCAAAGGCTCAGCAGCGGCACAGCTGGGGCTCGGGGAGCTGGTGTTCCCACCCACCAGGGGCTTCAGCCAACCCCCTGCTCATCTGCCGCTTACCAAATAAAACAGAATAAAATGAAATAAAGAAATCGGAAAAGCATTTTCTGTCTTGCATTTTCCAGCTCTGCAAAATAAACCTGTAAATAAATAAATAATCTCTCGGGCATCATTAAAAAAAAAAAGAAATGCATAATGGGGCATTAAGCAGGACACGCATTTCCCGGGCAGAATGACTGGATGATTGTTGAAAGATGCAAATAAATTCACATCATGTGCCTTTTTTTTTTTCCTCCTTCTTTCTGTTCTGTACCACCCTCATCAAAAGGAGGAGATGGCATCGGTATCCAGCTCAGGAATCTCTTGAGCAGGTTAAAGACCCAATTATGCTGGATTTGGGGAAGCTGCCCACCATCCAGCCTGAATCCATGGTGCTTTACAAAACCCCAGATTAAACACTGGCTCACAGCCCCAGCAGCCCCGCTCCCTTGGCAAGACCCCAGTACCATGCCGGTCACCAGCACCTGTGTGGCCACGCCATGACCATGAAACCAGATTCTCGGAAGCAATTCCCTTCTCTCACGGGCTTTTCTGCTATCCTGATCTACCAGCGCATGTTTCTCATCACCTGCAGTCGTACCTCAGAGCCTTCTGCAGGCACCTGCCCTTAGGGATGCACCGAAATAGGCACCACGGTGCTCTGCTGGGCTGGCCTCTGGAGGCTTAACACAAACTCAAAAGAAAAGGGAGATAAATGAAGAAGACGATATTTTCTTCCTAATTATCATTATCCTTGACAATAATAATATTCTAATTATTATTATCTTTGCTGGTTTTGTTGATTTGTTTTGAAAAGGAGGGTCTTGGGGGTCCCACCGGCTGGTAAATGCAAAGAGGAGGCAAAGCAGAGGTTCTTGCAAACCGAGCAAGGTCCCCAGCCCATCCTCTCCTGCCATGGCTGCATGTTGGGGGGGTCATCTACACGGGGTCCCCACTGTGGGGTCCCATCGCGATGGCACATCGAGCCCGTTTAGTTATGCAGGAGGCATCTCCCTGGGCTCGCACATCGTGAATCGCTCCTTACAAGGGCTGAATGGCACAAACCTCCCCCTCCCGCCCTCAATTCACCGCGTCGGAGCCGCTCGGCTTCTGTGCCAGCGCTAACGAGGTCTGACTTTGTAGGATTATTTAATTTTTATTCAAAATGTTTGCTGTGGGTACAGTGACATAACCACCGAGGCCGAGCCCCATGTAGTTACACAAGCATGACCCACCCCCCCACCCCCCAGTAATGATGAAATCACTGCAAAGAGTCGGGGGGAATGAGCTGACGAGCCTGGATAATTTATTCTGCTGAGCCCAGTGCCTGCCAACACGGCTCAGCCTGGCATGGGGTAGACTTACTGGGAGCAACCAGGCTGGGATTTGCAATGAGGAGGAGGGGACTGAGTGAATTAGACACCCAAATCTCACCGGATTCAGCAGGAACCGGCTATTCAGACAGCCTGGGATTATTTTTCTTCTCAGGTTTGTCTGCTAGCTCAAGTGCCGCTAACTAGTCTGGGTGCTCAGTGGATTTCCATCAGCTGGGTGGGGAGGAGGGGTTCAGTTCAAAAGGGGGGTTCAGGTACAGTTAACAAGCGACAGAACAAGCCCAGCCAAAACCAGGACAAACAATTAAGAAAAAAGATGCAGGGGGAGAAAAAACACTTTTCCCACAATAAAAGAAACTGCATTTTTGCATACCACAAGAAAACCCCAACCCGCCCTTACTGCACGACGCTCTCAGTGCTGTCCCAAACGTCCCCTCACCACAGGGAACTTTCCTTACCCCCATACCGGTGACCCTGAACGTGGGCAGCAAGTTTTGCTAAGCTGCAGTGCCCGCCTATGCTGGCGGGGTCAGCGAGGCTGCTGGGACCTGGGGGTCTCTGGGCAGGTAAGCGTTGGCCCATCTCCATTTCCAAACAACCTCGAATCGCCGCAGACGGGAGCCAGACTGCAAGGGGAGCCTGCCACCTCGCTTATGCTCTTTGCCATTTCTCCTCTGTTCCTTTAAAATAGATCTTTGCCATAACTAGCAGCAAGATTTCTATGGAAAGGAGCCACTGGGCGAAAAAAAAATAAATTTGGATTTTACCTTTTGTTTTTGATTGGCAAACTGATGTGTCTGGTGCCTCATTTGATTGTACATCACTATTTTCTGAAGAGAGGCGGTGCAATTTTTCAAAGGAACCCCCCAGCCAAACGCCTGTTGCCAGCAGCTGTCGGTCACCAGCGAGATCAGACCTTCACCCACAGGCGCCTGCCCACCCCACCGCTGGGCCACGGTGCGTCCCCAGCCCTGCCGGGCATTGCCAGCAGGAAGAGCAGGGCATCGCCAGGAGGAACGCAGCAAATGTTTGCAAAACGCTGGGGCACTACAGCAGCACAAACTGTGCCAAAGCCCCCGAGAAAGCCGCCTGCCCTGCTCAGCAATGCTGCTGGGTGCCTCGGGCCAGGGAGCACCCTGGGGGAGGCTGCAGCAAAAGCCCTTGGCCGGGGGCTGGCCAGCTGCAGGAGCCAGGTACGGGAGAAGGTGGCCTTTTAATGGGCTGTGCAATGAAATCGGGGTGCACGGGCACCCGCCGCAGCGGATGCTAAAGCCGTTAATAATGATCTCCCTGCCTCGCCTGAGCCACCCCAGCGGGGAGGGATAGCAGGAGTGCGAGGACTGGGATTCGGCCCGTGAGGTGCGTTAAGGTTGGGAAGCTGCACCCCTGCTCGCTCGGGCACCCCGACCTTTGCTGCACCCACCGAAGGGGGAGCGGGAGCCGTGGAGCGCATCCCCTCCGGCGGGCTGGCCAGGATGGGGGCTGCGCCGGGGTGCTGAGCCCCGCGCCCCTCTTTGAAGCCACCCGGGCACCGTGTGCGCCGTGGGAAGCCACACGTGCCACGGAGCCGGCGGTTGCTATGGTGACGGTGGATTTTCTTCAAACTCCTGTGAAAAGGAGACCAAAGGCCCAAGAACGTGCAGGAGGAGCAGCATCTTTGCAGGCAGGTTCTGGGGCTGAGCAGGGATGCTGCATGACACCCTGCGCCCTGACACCTGCACCCTGACACCCCGTGCCCGGGTGCCCTGACACCCCTCACCCGGACCCCCGGCACCCTGACCCCCCCCCCCCTGACCCCCCCCTCCGGCCAAGCGAGCTGCTCCCCTCAGGCAGACCGGCGTTTGCCCCGCTGGATCATTCCTGTCCCTTGGCAAACCGCACTCCGGTCCCCGCCGGCTCGATGCTGCAAGGTGCCGGTCTCCATCCAGCAATTCCATGTATTGCAGCTGCCTCCCAGGTTCACCTAGAGATGCAGCATCTCTATCGGCAGAGGGACCAGTTGTTAATTGCAGCCTTTCTGGCAGGGGATGAACCTCCTTCCTTCATCAATATGTATTTTTTAAACACATGGAGAAACCACCAAGCCGGCAGATGAAGGAGCAAAGCCCCCCCAGTGACCCAGGCTGGAGCCCAGGACGTGGCAGAGCAGCAGCGGCCCCTCGCACCGTGCTCGCAGCAGGATTGCTGGGGTGGGATGCAGAGCTGGGCATCCCAGCCTGCAACGGGGTGAAACCGGCAGCCTAAAGCACCAGCATCCTCTTCCACTCTTCCTAAATTCACCTTTGCCCTTGATATTTTCAAAAGGTGAGTTTTGTCCCTCCCCAGACTCCGGGAGTCAGGATGAATCCATAACCCCATCGATTCTGACAGCAGAGTTCCACGGTCCCTAAATCTGGAGGTGCCACTCCCGGGTGATTTGTATGCATGCAAGCAGAACATCCATCTCCTAGATGGCTTTAAATGAAGTGGCTGGCAAAATCTCATGAGAATATTTAGTTAGGATAAGAAACATATAGAAACACAGCTTTTGGAGCTTTCTCGCAGTAACTTTTGTTTCCATGGTGACTAATGTTTGTGTTTATATCTAGTCCCAGTGTTTCTATCAGATTTTCTTCATGGAACAGCTGTTACAAGTCATTTCACCAAGACAGATGATCCTGATAAGGAGCAAAGTTTCCATTCTACACAAATGCACATTTATTTAATAAAATCCAAATAATTCAAATCCGGAAAAGATCGGTGCTTCAAGAAATTGATTATCAGTGCAGCCACCTGATGGAAAAGAGATTGAAAGCAGCCACGGAATAGCCACTGCCTAATAAGAGGGTGATAAAAAACATAATAGAAAATAAATAAACTAACTGTGAAAACAGTAGTAGCTTTATTAAATTTGGTCATGATCTTTCTATCCTTGGGCTTTACGCATAAGCATTATGCCTAAAAATGACCTCCCACTGATTTTGACGGAGCCATCAATAAGGAGGGTCGAGGGGGGCTGCCGGCTCCCCCGGCCCCCCACCAGCTTCCATCCCTCCGCACCGGCCCATCCCTTGGGAAAGCTGCTGCGAGCAGCCAGAGGAACCCGCAAGGACCTACCTGGGCTTTTGGCTCTTGGAATCCACATTCTTAGACATCCCGTCACTGTAGCTTTTCGATAATAGCCCTATTTCCATTTAAAATTCCATTTCAACTTAAATACTCTTCTTATTTTTTTTTTTTTTCTTAGCCAGGATGGCTCGTGTTTAGCTGCTTGGAACAATATTTGAGGCTTGTTTTAGCCTTTTTATTAATGTAGTTGCAGGCCAAACCCCCCCAATACGGGCTCCCTGGCTGGATCTCGGCTCGGATCAAGCCTCCACAGAGGCTCTGTGGGATCAGCGGCTTTTCCTGGGCTGAGCTTGTACTAATGAACGGAGGTTGGTGCCGCAGTCACCTCTGACACCTTACACCTTTGGCTTCTTACTGGAAAAATCAAAGTGCCCAAGACATCCAGGCGAGGCCAGGAGGCTCCAGAGGTGGCAGCACATTTGGAGAACGGCACCTCCTCGTCGCAGTGCCCGAGTGGGCATTAGGCTGTTAGCTGCCTCCCTTCTGGTCATGCCACAGGCAGAGTTGGGTCCTTACATTATAAAAAAAATAAAATTAATCTGCTTTTAGGTACACCGCTGGAGGCAAGCACCCCGCTTCTCTCGCAGACCTTGGCTTGAACTGTGCCAGCCACTTCTGCCGCTGCACATGGGGCAAGGTGTAAGGAAAGTGGGACAACCCAGCGCAGTGCATCAGGAAAGACGAGAGGTCTGAAAGAATGGAAACGTGCTATAGGAAAAATAAGAAATAACGCGGGTGTTACCCTGCCTGTAGGCTCCTTGCGTTTGCCTTCCCATAGTCCCATCCCAGCACGGAGCCGCGGTCCCCCCTACGCCCGCCCGTGCCGCGCAGTGGGTTTGCGGGGGGAAGCCCTGCTTTCACCGGCTGACCTCTCACTCCTGCAGGCTTTTTCTTTGAAATTTCTCTCTGCTTGCACAGGCCCTTGCTGATAGCCTCCCAGGGACCAAGGATTCATTCACAAGGCACCAAACCAGTAGCCATCGGCCGCTGGGGAGAGGATGGCATCCTGCTCCCCCAGTGCTTGTTGCCACAGATCGCTGAGGCGCACGGGCATTGGCAAGGACTACGCAGTTCCTTATCATTTTAACCACTTCTAAATCCTGGCTCATCACACTGCAGAACTTGAAACCTAAGGAAATGATTTTCATTGTTAGCCTCCTTCTACTTAATTTGCAAACTTCCTGTGAGTAATTGAAATTCCTGCTCTGCAAAAGCCAAAGCCTTATCTACCGCCTTGTTCAGTCCAATTATGAGAGATGGGACTTGACTCTAGTTTAGATCTGCTAAATATTTTTCCCTGCCTTCAGAAACATTTATTACATTTCACATTGCACAAATAGCTCCAACCTCCCGCCGGCTGCAGAAACACATTGAATTATTTTAATCAGAAACAAGAATCGTGTTGTAAGTAACTGTAACGTGGCACAACAGGAAACTCAGTCTTGCAGACTCCTTCGGAACAAAGATTCAAGCTTTCCTCTTCCCTCTTCGCGACTATCAATCAAACTCTAAAAATAAAGCCAGATATACAAAATTATCCTGCCATCAGGGCCTGAAAATATTTCGGTTAAGCATCTGTCAGTGCTTCCATTATGTATCTCAATTTCCCAGGTTCTCTATCTTCGCTTTTCAGATTGCACCAGGCTGAAACTTGGCAGGCGCCCCGAGGACGGCACTGTAACAGTTTGCTTAACAGCAGCCGCTTAATATTCCTGGAAGCCGGCAGCACGGGGAGGCTGTATTTCTTACTCTGTCAGGCCCGGTGATGCAAACACCTGCGGCTCCCATGGATTTCGGTCGAAGCCAGAGTTACCTTCAGCACTTCCCAAAAATCAGGCCACGTGCTCTGCCAGTCTCGTTCGAGCATCAGTCCTCCCTCGGAGCGTCAGGGATGCCAAGTCTGCTCTGCACCGAGGCCAGCAAAGCTCCTCCCGATGCACGAGAGGGCAAGATGGGGGTAACCCCTGACTGCTTCCCTTGTTCCCCTGCGCGAGGCTGCAGCATCGAGCTGCCTTTTACACCTCCTCCTGCATCCAGCCTGACACCCTGGCGCTTGCTCCCCGCTCCTTTGCTCAGCTCCTGCCGCCCATGTACCAGTTGCTCTCCTCCCTGCACGCGTCCTGGCTTGGCACCGTTGGGATATCTTCCTTTATTCCCAAGAAATTCCAGAGAAAGTGTTGGGTGAAAGGAATGGAAATACCCTGCCTTCCCCAGGCTCACCTCCTGCCACCGCCCAAGGGCTGCGGGGCCACCACCACTGCTGCGTCCTCTGCCGCTGCTGGGGCTCACCTCCGCCAGCCCCGCACCAAAGCCTTCATCCCAGGCATCCCCTCCAGCAACGCCGCCAGCCGTTAGCAAAACCCTCCCAACAGCTGCTGCAGCCCCAGCGAAAAGCACTTCATTTATTTGTTTCTTCCTCTTGGAAAACAGAAATATTTAAAAGTTAATCTAGCAAGGACTGGGCGTGAACATGCACAATCTCATTGTTACGGTCCTGTTCGGCACAGCCAAGACCGGCCATACGCAGCTGGTACCCATGACCCATAAGATCTCTCCTTGTTCCTAAAGCGGTAGATGAGGCAACGAGAGCCACAACAGTTTTGCTCTGCAGACTATTTGTTTTTTCATACTGGGGAAAGTGGGAACATATGTGAGGGGGGATGGGTGGTGGCAGCATTTGTGACGCTTAATTGACTAAAACCACACACTGCACAGATCTCCCATCTTGCTTCACTCAGACAAATCAGGGTTCTGTCAAACCGGCCAGCTTGGACAGACATCTATCACAGGCAACGCACCACCGGGATGGGGGATTCTTTCCAAGAGATGTCCGAGGCCAAAAGCATCATCTTCGTCACCACCTCACCTGGGTAAAACACACATTTGCTTCCCCCCTGCCTCATTAGAACATCAGGGTTTTGGTGGAGCAGAGGCAGTCACTTCCCCTGTGCATGGACCCTACCAGATATCAAGGAAGATGCTTGGGTTTTCATGTTAATTCAGAAATTACACCCAAGCTTTCTCTCCCGGTATTACAGCCTATGAAATAAGTGAGACTGAAACAGGTACAAAACAATGTCAAGAGCAGGATCGGGTCCCATATTTGAAAACGATTTAATTTATAGTTCCTCAGTATAAGAATTATTAAGAAAGAAAAATATCTATTGCCTCCCAAATGTCACCATATCCACCCGACTTCCTTGAATCTTTGAATGGATTTACCAGTGCCAGGGGCAATCTCATTTTCTAGAAAACCTGTTTTACTGCCTAATATTCCAACCAAGTCTATGGCTGATCACTTAAATAGGCTTTTACCAGGCAGGGCAGGCTGTACGTCTCATTTCACTCAGACACCCTGCAGCAGGCTCCGTGCGTGGGTGGGGAGAGGAGAAATCACAGTGAGCAGAGCAGGATCTCTTTCTGTCAAATTAAAATCGTGATTAATTCCAAATCAGTGCTGTTTGCTGAGATATTTTAAAGTTGTTTAATTTCAATAACTGCAGTGTGCCTGAGATTGGATGGAATGAGAGCAGCACCGCACCCTCGGCACAGATGATGCTGAAGGGATGAGGCGTTTTGTAAGCGGGATAAAAGCCCTGGGGTCCTGCGGCGCGGATAAGGGAAGGGATGCTCCTGGCTGGAGGGCCCCGGCAGCCCCAGCGCAGCTCAGAGAGGCTTAGGAAGCTGAAGACCTGATAATCAAAAGCTGTCCTGAACATTTCACTGTCTAATCGATCATTTGCAATGTTTACTGATGAAAGAGCGATAAAACCTCTGCTTTATCCCTGCAGTCCTGAGGTACCTCCAGCAACTCCGTGGGAATTGAATACATTGATTTATTGTAGCACACCTAATCTGTATGTACGAGCACACAGAGGAAGAGGCTGATCCTTTGACATGTACACAGTACAATGAATCTTTTATTTTAACGTGCCACCCTGTTAACCCACACAGAATATCGCGTGCACAGATTGCTCCGGCGTGGATATGCTGGAAAGGAAGAGAGAGGGTATTTGAGGCCTGATCCTGCAAATCTTACTCAAAGGTCACCCAGACACAAATAATTTCATCTGCTCAGTTCATGCCAGGAAGACCAAGAAGTGCCTGGAATATAAGGACTTTTCACAGGCAAAGGGAGATACCAAAACCCGACAGCCAGATGTCGAAGCCACGCTGCAAGGCTATACGGAACAAAATGTCACTCCCGGCTGCCTCCAGGAGGGACATCCACCCCAGGGCGGATCATCTTTAGTATCACTCATTAACATCCCTGGACATCTAAGCAGCAGTTAAGCTTATTACTGCACAGTGGAAATAATTTTGCCAGGGGACTGACACCCTGGGAGCCAACAGCTCGCAGGCAGCACAACTAGGGGCGATTTGGCTACTTAGTTTTGCGTGTAGCTCTGTGCTTTTGAAAAATATTTCATTTATTGAAGGTTCGCCTCAGATCTCATCAAGGCTTACGTATGACATCCAGTAAATCATCTCTCATTACTCTGAGAGGAAAGTCGTGCTGCACGAAACAAAGAGATGCTGAAAGTTAGCCTCGAAACAGGGAAGGAATTGCTAACTTCTGTTGGCAACCGGGAATTATCCTGCTACACCCAAACAACTCAGAGGCAGAGCACTAATTGCCTGCTGTCTCTAATGGCATTTTAACAGTTTCTGAGAGAGTGGGATTCTCACGATACAAACCCTTCTTCAGCCACGTGAGCCTCCTGTAATCAGCAATCCTCACGCGCCTTCTGTGCAAGTGCACTGCGTATCTAGAAACATGTAATAGGCCAGATGATGGACCTGGGAGAACAGAAACAGCTCCAGAGGTGAGATCCAACACGCACACACCTTTAGGGACACCGTTTGAACTTTGTTCTGCCCCGTTAGATTAAATCTCCCATGGTTCACGGAGTCAAGAAGTGCTAAGAGGTCTTAGTAGTTACACAGCACAGGAGGGGTTGGTTTGTTTTTTTTCAAAAAAGATCATTATGAACTGAAGTCCTAAAAAGTTTTCTTACAAAGCGATTCTAAACTATAGGATCAGTTAAAAGGAGAAAACTGGATTTAGAAGAGACCTACAGGTCATTTTCAGGTGAGAAAACAGGTTGTTCATTGTGGTGGAAAAGGCAGCAGCTTGTCTTGACCTGCTACGAGGACAGGCGGAATCCCAAACCGACACCAGGAGAAGTGACCTGTGTTGGTGGGAAGGGGGCTGAGAAACAGCTCGCTTGCTGCAGCCGGCTGGTTAAAGGCTGCACTCTGATGTTCTGCATCATACCCTGGGCTAAAGGGGATGAGATATTACGGTGTGGGACACTGGACAGAGGCTAAAGCGTGATTATCACAGCCCAACCCCACAAACTAGGCTTTGAAAGTTCCTTTCCTCAAGCAAACTGCATCCAGCACCCCCATCTGTTGTTTACCCATCGCGGAGGTGCAAGGAGCATGGATTCATCTCCCCCTTCGCCCGCCTCTTCCCTCCACTCCAAAAGCAGGGGTCCGAAAAGAGAAAATCTGAACTGCTCCTGTACCTCGCTTGGCTCCCAGATACCACTGCCTTTATTACAGCAGCGTAGTCCTGGGGTATATCCTGCAAAATGGAACCGCAGAAGGGAACGATCGTGAACGTCCACACGCTGAGATTCCCAACTGTGCCCAAGCCACAGCTTCCCAGCGCAAACGCTTCGCACTGGAAATGAAAAGCAACATCAGATAGCAGCCCTACGTGTTATCTTGTCTCTCAATACCTTCTCCAAAGTTCAAACTACAGCTCCAGCCTGGAGTGACAGTTGGGAGTGATTGGATCAGAGCGAGAGGGGAAGCTCCGGCAGTGCTCTGCATTGCCGCTGCTCGTTCCTACTACCTGTTCCCCATTAATTAAACTGATAGCTTGTGTTCGCCAAGTTGATACAGAACAAGGGCAAACAAAGGATTAGGCAGAACACATGAAGCCTTCAATAGGTGTATTATTGAAAAACATCTCTCCCCACCTCCCCCACACTGCCTCCGCATCTCCTGCAGCAGCAGATTTCAATTAGGGAATGGGGGAGCAGGAGGAGGTGGAGATAAAGGGAAAATAAAATTGCTTCCCAGCTTCCTCCTGGCTTGCACACATGGCACGCGCGGGTGTGTTTTGCACACAGGCACTGCATTAACACCTTGCTCTCATCTGGCTTGAGCCGCACGTGCGCACACCTATCAATGGGGGAAAAAAAAAAAAAAAAAAGAGAAATGGGGGGCTTTGCTGGTGGGCACCCAAGCCCAGAAAGACAAGATCGCCCCAGTGTGAGCTGAGCCCTGGGGCTACAGAGAAGTGGACTTGTTCCCTCTTCTAGGGCTGGGCTGGAGGGGCGAGGAAGGAAATGTAGATTTCCAGAGCGAGCTCTGCAGCTGCTAATGGTGATTCCCTAGTGACTCTGCTCGGTGGATCCACAAGGCTATCTCCTGCAGCCCAGACAGGGCAGGCTCTGCTGCCCTTGAGATCCATGAGCTCCTCCACGAAGCTACTGTTAAATGCACCAGACATCATGCTGGCTCGCCCAGGTATCTTACTGCCATGCTAATTTTCTAAGCAAAGATGTGTGAATCCCTCCCCTCCATTTTACTGTTTTTAATTTGGTTCCTCTGGTGGTGGTTCTTTATGCGCTTTTTGAATCCAGGTGAGCACGTGAACCTCTATGGGCCTCTGTGGGTTTCTCTCTCCATGCAGCTTGTCTCAATTACCAGTGATGCATTTTCCTCCTCTCCCTTTTACATCATGCGTGTTGCCCAATAAAGGTGAATAACAGCGAGATCTTTTACAGCTTCCTTCCTCACCTGTTTGAAATTCCATCCACACTTTCAACCCAAGGAAAAAAGTCCATTTTTGTGCTCAACGAGGCTCCCAAGTCAAACCTCAGACTAATAAAAATGACCGATCCGAAGGATCTGCCACTCTGGAAGGCAGAGCTCAGCTCTCAGGCAGCTGCTAATGGACTATGGCCACCCGACTTCACCACCGAGCTGCTGCCGGGGCCTCTCGCCTGTTAAAAGCAGGATGAGATGTTGTGAGCATCTCAGGTCAGGGAAGGATGAAGCGGAGCGCAGTGGTGAGATGCTGTGACTGCTCTCATGCAGCCGGGAGGGCACCCGGAACGGTGCTTTATGAGTCATTATGGTGTCACAGCCACATATTAGAAAAGAGGTGCAATTGGCTGGGTGGAAAATTAAGCGTTTAGAGAGAATTGTGCTCGGACAGATTCGCCTAAAGTGTGACGGGTTATTATTTTCATGCAGTGGGATACAGAGGAACTGAGGATGGGAACGTCACCGTGAGCTGTGTGCTGCAGGGTGCAGAGCAGAGAGCACCCCTGGCAGGCAGGCTTGCCATGAAGCTACGTGGTATTTGAATCACTCCTTCCTAACCACCTCATTCACTCACAAATTGAACAGAAGTGGCGTTACATCCTCACATGCTCATCAAATTGATGATGGTTGCGCCTAGGAGGCACCTCCAAGATCCAGCTCCTGCTGCGCTTTGCGCATCAAAGGAGATGACAGACGTGGCCCCAAACATTTCATAACCTAAGGGGTTGCGAGAGCCCAGCAGACGAAAGGAATCAGCAGCATCCCAATGGCAAAGGCTCGGTATGCCCACAAGAGACAAAAGCACCCTCAACCATGTTGGGGTGCAAGATGCGAGCTCCCCAGAACAGCAAGTTCACACCTCAGCGAAGTCACCCTGAGCCCACCAGCCCTCACGGCCGAACAGACCCCCACTCATTACGAATCCCTGCCATTCCTAGGGCCCTTCGGAGTAGGGGTTTAGGGCAGGGGTGCCCAAAGGCCATGAGGCTATGGTCTGAAATCATTTTCCCCATGAGCTTCTGACATCCTGTGACAGTAAGTGGATGACCTCATGTTTTGCACAGCCAGGCAGGCGGACACATGCGCTGTCACCTCCCCCAGCCCCCAAGGTCCTCAGCTCCAGCATCTCTTTAATTCCGAGCATGAGTTTCATCCACCAGCTTCGCCATGACCCTTCCCAGAAAGCTCAGCCCAACTTTCACCAGAGGAGGAGACCTTCTCCTGCTGGGGCACGGCTGATGGATGGCGAAGGACAACCTTCCCTGCTGCACTCAAACGGAGCGCCGGGCAGGCCAGCAGCCGAACGCTGCTGCCACAAACACCTCTATCAGGGTAAGTAACGATGCCGTGT
The DNA here is from genome assembly GCA_035590215.1 of Microhierax caerulescens. Classification (NCBI taxonomy): domain Eukaryota; kingdom Metazoa; phylum Chordata; class Aves; order Falconiformes; family Falconidae; genus Microhierax; species Microhierax caerulescens. The sequence continues at coordinate 109,724,548 of JAVJGJ010000037.1, forward strand.
CAGTAGCTTTATGAAAAATATTGGGATGAGTCATTCTGAGGATTAGAGCCTGAAACTGAGGAACACAAGAATATCTTTGCATGGCAATGACATCCTGCTGTATCTTCCCCCCTCCCCAGCTAATTCTATAATCACCCTTACTCCGTGCATTGGAGAACTGGGCAGCCCATACAGCTTTAGGATCAAGTAAAAAGAGATCCAAAGCCCTCACTATGCCTCAGCCTGTTTCCACTCCACATGGACTGCATGATACCCGATTACAAATCAAACCAGCCTCATGCTCCCACCTCAAGATGATTCACATTCATTTGTTATTTCATAGAAGAACTTTAACCCAGGAAGACAGATTAATAGCCAGAACTTAATTAGGTAGCCTTTGAAGAAGTAAGGGATGCTTTGGCTGCTAGCCATGTTATCCTGCAGCCCAGAATTTCCCCAAGGAGCTGCTGCTTTCAGCATCAGGGACCCAAGCCGGAGGGATGGTATTTATTGCTAGCTGTTCACCGTTGGCCATCTTTGCCCTTCTCATGCCTTGCGCTTGAGTTTAGTGTTTCCAATAAGGCAACTTTTCAGACTTTTAAATCAGTTTGTTCTTCACCAGGTTATGTGCGTGGTTATTTACCCAGGCAGCCATCCTTTACATAAAGCAGACAGCTTGCTTTGTTTAAAGAGTGTAAAGCACGATGATATCCAAATGCAACTGCAATAACCAGGCTTCCCTTTGCAAGATGAGAGCAGCTGCACATGGTACCTCTGTTCAAAACCCACAGAGCACTGAGCCTGCTGAAGTCATCAGGAATGGGAACGAGAAGAGGTCCTTGCCCCTCTGGCTGATTCCCGCAATAATTCCCAGCCAGCGTGATAACCACTCAAAAAGGCGCAGCCTTCTGAGGTGCACCATGAATATACTGAAATCCGCATAGGACGCCAGTTGGCCGCAACGCAAGACGGATTGCACGCCGACTGTGCCGCTCGCGGAGCGGCTGGCATGAAACGCCAAAACCTCGGAGCAAGAGGAGGGTTTCCCTTTGGGGGAGCTAATCCTGCAGCGCTTATCTGCAGCAAACCAGGACAGCTGGTGCCTTCAGAGAAAGAGCTCGTTGCTGTGGTGTTTGAGCTGGTAAATGGAGTCTCTGCGGAGGAGCTCTCCTCCCCGTTGCGCTCCTGCGTGCCCTGATGCGCGCGGGGCAGCCCTGAAGCTGCTGCAGACCCTGGCATCGCACGGTGCTCTGGAGTGCAACTGCCCCAGTGCTGCCCCACGGGCTGCCTCAGCACGGCTGGCGAGGGGCTTGGGACCTCACCCAGCGGGATCCAAGGGCATTTACTCACAAAAATTCATGGTCTGGAAGATGCTACTCCTGGTCCTGCAGAGCCGCGGGCAGCGTAGGATCAGAGGGAAGGGGAACGGAGACTTTCCACCTTGTCTGCCTATCTTCATCCCAAAAAAGCCTTAATGATATGTGTGGTTTCCAGAATCTCACTTCTGATTAAATCTACATGCTTGACAATTCTCGGCAGATCTCCGAGGAATCAATACTTATTACCCAAAGAGCTGCAGCCTCGCTAAAATTAGTGTTAAAGGAAGTGCAGGTTTCTTCCTGCGCAACATCGCTCGGTAGATGTTACTTCTGTGAGGGCCTTTAAAAACCATTAATGGCTCCCAGGAGAGCACTAATCATTTTCTACATGTCCTTATCCGCTTAATCCCATTATAAAGATTTTGTAGCATGAAAGCCGACCACTCATAATCCCAAGCTCAGATGGAAAGCTGGAATAACAGGCAAGTGACATTTGGGAGGAGAAGGAGGCGCATTCTGCTTGCGGTGCCTGGACACTTGCACAGCCTCTTCAGAAATGACACAAGTGAGGGAATAAGACTGAGTATCTCCAGAAATACAGCAAACAGCAGTTTTAAAGAAGTTACATAGAGATGTCACCCAAAAAGTTTATCCTCAAGGTCACCCCTCCTCACATATCGAACAGGAAACCTGGAACCATCACTCAGCTCATAGGGACAGGGATGCTTGTCCTTGATAGCTGTCTCACCGCACCTGATAAAACTTTTTGACGCTTTTTGGGGGACTGCCAAGCCCCACCTGAGCGTGAGCATGGCGGCGAGGGTGCCCCCATCCCACAGGCACGGCAGGACAGACCCCTGCCTGCTCGCCCAGCGACACCCCCGCAGACCAAACCGGAGACTCCCGGCTCCCAGGGCTCCTCTCTAACTATCCCAATTGAGTTAAAAGGTGCTCTGCTAACAGCTTGTTCAATGGAAATCTCATTACCCAGAGCTCTGCCAAGAATTTATTCAAAGGAGAGCCTTCACACGGATCTTTGCCAGTAGTTCATTGAAAGGGAATCTGTTATGGGGTCAGATGCTATTTTATTCCAGTGGAAACCCAAAAAGACGGACTTTGCTAATAATGGGGTCAGTCCTGACATGATTAAATGAGACTCCTCTAGTGGGCTAAAGCTAAGGAAGACATTAAAAGCTGTCTTACTTGGAGAGAAGCACTAGCCTGCTGCCCACCTCATGAAAATACTGTCTTCGTACGCCAGCAATGTAGTTAAATACATAAATAAACCCCCTGAATATACATTTAGAGTCTCCAATAAAAGCTTGCAGCCATTTTTCAGTTTGCAGAACGTCACAATTTCCTATCGCATCCTTCTTGTTCCAGCCCCCAAGGCCCCGCAGAAGAGCTGCGAGGCCCCCAGGGACTGCGAGCATCCCCTGGGGTCACCCGTGGCGCCCAGCCTTGGCGCCCAGCCTCAGCACAGGACAGGTCACCTGGCCACGTACTGGGGTGATGCAGCTGGGATGCCTGGGAAGGTGCAAGGTTTAGGTCAAGGGCTAGGAGGGATGTGTTTTTGAAAAACCTAGATTACTTCAGTCTGAGTTTAATAAAAATGGAGGGGACCCGGCCCTATCGATCTCTGCAGAAATTGGGAGGAAGTTTTGATTTTGTTTGATCACAGCAAATATAAGCTGGCTCTGATTTTGATAGTGGCAGAAAAAGTCAGGGCTTGGCTTTGGCAAAGCAAAGCACGAGCTAGTTTACCTTAAAGGTGCTTTTTCTGCAAAACTCAAACAGTCTGGAGCAATCTAGGACTTTGTTTACCTCTGACAGAAAGAGTTTCAAAGACATTGAAGTTTATTTTCTAAATAAAACATTTAAAGGCTTGAAAATGCCAAACCTCCTTTCTTCGCTGGCTTGAACAGCAACCAGAAGCAGTTGCACAGATAAAGATCTTAGTGTACTGCAAGTATATAAACACCTGCTTTTATCTAGACGCAAAGCTGTAAATATTAACAGCACAAACGCGTTTATTGCCAAGCTGTGAGCCGGGTGCCTCGGTGGCATGGTGACACAAGGAGCACAATCATGAACGCTGGAGCAGGGAGGTCTTGGGACTACCCAGTCCCACCTCCTGGCCTGGAACTGGGGGACACCCACCCACCCACAGCCAGCCTTGACAAACCCATTTGGAGACCCTACAGCATCCATAGGTAGCACATCCCTGTGTCCCACTAACCTGACAGGCACCAGGTTCCCCCCAGCCTGGCCTGCCTGTATCCCTGCTGAACCAATGGGAGAAATAACTTTCCATACAACGCTCCCCTTGTCCTCCAGAAATGGTATTTGCTTTTTCTCCTAGCAACTGCATTGCATTGCCGAGCAATTTTTTTTGTCTTATCGTGATCCGCCATGGACCCCAAATACTTCTAGCACACGCTTGTGCCAAGGTCGCTATTCCCCGTCTTGCAGAGCTGGTTTTGCCCTGCAAAGAGAAGGTCTTGGCCAGCTTCACAGGCAGCCTCATCCCATGCCGAGCAGCAGCGCAACGAGCCAAGGTCAACCCGAGTCGCAATCCCGCCTGCCAGAGCGCCTGCAACCTCTTCCACCCCCTGTCATTCGCAAGTTTGGTAACTGTATCATCTGTTATATTGTCCAAACCGCTAATGAAAATAAACAGTGAATAGAAGTGGATCCTGGAGAGACCCATCAAAACCCAGGCTGAGCATGAGTAATAATAACCTGCTTGTATTTCTGGTAATAGTGTCTCCTGTGACTAGAGTGATATGCAGCACACTGCCAAATAGCCCAGGATCAGAGAAACAGGGCTTCATTCGTTGTTTTATTGAAAGAAATTAGGCATTTCAGCTGCAGAAAAACTGTAGTTGTTTCGCTTAACATAGTGACTCCAAAATGAAAAATTAGGGCTGGTCGTCAAAACTGGAAAGCTGATTCCCACATACCTTAAGACGGAGCGTGAGCTGTTTAAATACCAGAGCTGGGTCTGGACCTTCAGTAGGTGTTGCCTGGATTACAGCATAGTCCCAAATGCATGCTGGCTCCTCTGCTTTCACAGAAAAACCTTTTTTTTACCCATGTCCCAGGGAGAAACCGCAGCACATTCCCATCGTTTCCAGCTAAAAAGAGATCTCACCTGCTGGCAGAGCGGACCTCTAGGAAAATTACCGTCAGGGTCTTGGGGGCAATCGCTCAGGCAGCCTGACTGCAATCCTACAAGCAATAGCTGTGCGCTCTTGGTTTTACAATCTCAGGATGATGCATTATCAGCTAGAACATCAGGCACGTCACTGACGCCAGTATTTTCCAAGTTGGGGATGAGAGGGAGACCCCAGTTTGGGGTCCACACCTGGCTTTTTAATGGAGCTGTGCACCACTGCTCTGATGGCAAGGCAGAGAAAAACCACTCCAGCAACGGCAGTGAAGCAGCTTTCTTGCTTCAGCTCTGGCAACCTGTTTTGCTACGAGATCTTCCAGGAGCAGGAGGAATTCGGCATCAAGCGGACTTATATTTTCCCATTAGGAGCCCCTCTGCATATCTTTTGTTCTCCCCCTTGAGGAGAGCTAAGGACTGCCAGGTGATTAAGGGTTGTTATAACAATAATAATAAAAAAGCCTGTCAAGTTAAAGAAAAACATATTTGCTGGCCCGGCGGTGTTGCCATCAGCAGCTCTGCGGGCAGGGAGGGTTTAGGGGCACATATATCAGCCGCTTGTTTTCGGCACCGTGCGGAGAGAGCCAAGCGCCTGCAGCTGTGTGGGCAGGGTGGGAACCTTCTGCACCTTGTTCTGCAACGACTCCTCAGCGGCCGGTGCAGCGGGGCGGCTGCTGGGCTGCGAGCGCTCTGTGAGCCCCAGCAGGCTCCTCAGCGCCGAAATCCATGTGCGCTGGAGGGTGCGATCCTTGCATCGAGCACGCACGTGATAGGGATGGATAAGCCCATCCTATCCCAGGCTTTTAGCTTTGCGGTGGGCTAACCACCTTCGTGAACAGCCAAATGGAAATTGAAGAAGGCGCGCCCTGCCCTTTGCTGTCTCCATACTGCCTGCGTGAGCTTCATCTCCAGCAGAATCCTGATGTTCACCAGAGATCTGCACAACCTGTGCCAGTGCACAAATGTAAGTGGGCACAAGGACAGACCCACTTGTCCCAGGACCCACAGCCATACAGCACAGCTCTGCCATAACGCCTCAGATGACACCATGTTGCCGTGCAATAGATCCAGGCGTGATGAGACACAGAAGAGCAAATTGCTCCATTGAATCTGCAGCAGGAGTTTGGCCACCAGCCGTGAAGTCTTTAAATAGTTGATTAAAAGTAACTGTGATGCTGCCAAAACTACTGACAGACAAATCGACGCTTGTCTTCCCCAAACTGGGTGTCACGGGCTGCCTGGTAGAAGCCCGCGCGCCCCGTGCGCTGCCTGCCTCCCGCCTGCAGCTCGCCCAGCCTCACGCAGGACAGGCTCTGCAAAGAATTCCCTGTTAGCAGCTCAGCTACACCTGCGACAGCAAGAGAGCCTAAAAATAGTATTTATTTTTTTTCTCCCTGGCTGGCTGGAAATATTCACGGAAGAATGAGAAGATGAACAAATTATTTAAATTGCGTCAACCCAAGAGCTATCAGTGCTGCCGGAGATGCTCCTCGAAGCCCAGATAACTGCAGAACATTCTGCTGTCGCACACGACGTCGGGATTTCATACCCCGTTCACAAGCCGCTAGCAAGGAGATGACACCATATTTGGTAGAAAATGACGAAAGCAGGAAAAAAGCACACCCTTTTTAGACTACTTAGCATCATAATAGAGCTATACAGGCCCAAAATATCTTGTGCGGCAAAGAGAGGGAATTAAAAATTCTCATCACGCCACCGCCCTGTGAAGTGGCTCTTAGCGATTTCTGACGCTACTCAAAATGGATTAGGAAACACTGTGTGTCCTCTTTGGCCAACGCAACGCCACGTGTTTAGTATGTAGCACATAGTATGGAGCACACAGCAAGGAGTTAAAAGGGCAGGTACTGCACAAAAGCAGATTAGCCGCCGCGGCACCCAGCATCTGGAAGAGCTGCGGCTTTGGCCATGGTTTTTGATCCAGCTGGGATTATCCGTGGCTGTTTCAGATGTGGAAAGCCAGTCTGTGATCCCAGTGGATGGCTCTCCTCATTGCTCCACTTAAATGGAAAATAGGAAGGACCCAGCGGGTTCTGGGCCAGCTGCTGTCTCTCCCCGTGGCCGGCTGCCTCTCCAAACGCCTCGCTCGGCTGGCACCAGGGAATGCACAATCCTGCTGCTTCCGATTAAAAAACCCACCAGTTTTAACAGCTACTAACCTGGACTCTTCCACAAACTTTAAGGAAGCTCTAGAGAGGTTGCTTGATTACACGGAAAAGGGCAAGATGCTGAAAGAGAGACTATTAACACAGAGCTAGATAAAGAAAAACAGCTTTGGGCTCCCTTGCTGCTGGGAACGGCTGCCGCACGCCGTGCTGCACTTCAAGCTGTGATCAAACACATCCCGGGCAGTAAATCAAGTGCAAATTCTGTTTTGAGGACAAAGCACCAACATTCAGATATATTCCTGGAATGTATCAGGAAATAGCTGTTTTTTCAAGCACTATTTCTTGAACTGCTGCTGCCCACAGAGCGCACGCAGGCGGGCTGTGAGCCCCTCCAGCCTGTCCCCCTCCAAATACCCGGCTCCCAGACAACACCGACTTCTTACCCCAGGAATTAACGTTAAGGGAATTTCATCCTAGCAGCTACAAGGCTATGTGTCCAAGCAAAATAACGACGCATGGGTTTTATCCATAATAACAACTGCTCTGAAATCTTCCAGACTTCATTCTCCATTGCAGGGTCCTTTGTATGAGCCAGGTGCCCCACGGCCCCTTGCTCTGCTCCCACAGCCCCTCTCCTTTCCAGCTTCAAAATAAGAAGTATCCTGGTGAGAAACACGTGAAACCCAGGGGCCACAGATCCACCCCGACAAAGCAACAAAACAACCTGAATCTTCATCTGGAGTCCATCAGAGGAGATGAACTTTTCCTGCCTGTTAAGCTGGTCAGGAAACTTCAGGAGAGGTTGAGCTGATTCCATGATGTCAAGGTCCCCACCAGAATGAGAACAGTGTTCCAAAGCAGCTGCCCCCTCCCCCCCCAGCAGCACCCAACCTTGGTGAAAGGCAGGAGCCCAGGTAACCCGACTGCATCTTCCTGGTGAACGAGACCTTGCTGGGCTGCAGTGGGAGGGAAGCAGCCAAGCTCTCCTGAAAAATCCCAGACCCAAACCTAACTCTGCCCTTTTAGACCATCCTCGAGTCACCGCTGTGAGTCACAGGGGCTTGTCTACTCCTTTTCTGTGAAAGTTTTGCCGGTTTTGCAGACATTTGCTGCCCTACGAGAGGTGCGGTGCCCAGCCGCCGGGGCGTGGGTGCTCAGCACCCCCAAAACCTGCCCCAGCTGCGCACCTAGAGGGTCACCCTGGCTGCCCCAGCCACTCCTCCTTCTCCTCATGCTTAAAACAAGAAGAAATCCACTCCCCTCATTCATAAAGTGATTTAATTACCCGAGACAGCCTTAAAAATGCTGTGATTATTGTTATCATCCACGTAGCCAGGCATGGGACAATTAAACGATTACAATGGGAGAGGAAAGGGACTCGTCCTGGCGGCGCAGCAATGCTGCGGATTCCCCCAACTCCTGCTACTGGCCCGGTGACCAGCCAGCAGCTTTCCTGCCACTGGCTGATCCGATCCCGGTAGGTGAAATGCTGGAGGAACACTTGCCCAGCTGGAAAAGCCCCATCTCTCTGATCGCATCTGGATTAAGAGGAATGTAGTTTAAGATGTGTTAGCAACCTACCTGTAAAAAAAACAGTTAGGGGTTTAACGCATGCATTCTGTTTAAAGCAAGCCTTAATGGGAAGCCTAGTATTTACTTTGATCTGCTGATGGGAATAAAAATATCTTGACCTGTCTTGTCTGTGTTGGGATTTTATGTTGATTTATTCCGTTGAAAAACATGCCCGTTCTCCTAACGCGGATGGAGCGCGATCGCCGAGGGGCCCCGCGGATGCCGTGCTGTGCAAGCCGCTCGAGGAGGGCTGCAGAAGTTGGTGCCTTATTCACTAGCAGGAGGAGACATTTTGCTTTGTGAATACAAATTTATGGCTAGATGGAGACCTGCCCGTAAACGCAGCCTGCTAAACGAGTGCATCTCAGGTATTTCAGAACCTTAAACCTACCGAGTTTTTCTTCTTCCGTGGCTGATCAACCTTACCCACCCGCATCCATCCCCGCGCCTGTGTCCGAAATGTCCCCCCTGTCCTGGACGTACCCCAGGGAACACGCAATGGCACATCCTCACGGTGCCCTGACCCATCGGCTCGTGCAAAGCGAACCGAAAGGCGCTCCTCAGTCCAGGGGTGCCCTGGGTTCCTGGCGGACAACCCAAAGCAACAGCCTTAAGTTACCGGGGGGGAGG